>OX101785.1:14935341-16135341 GCA_944452715.1 Ophion slaviceki | reverse complement strand
GACATTTCGAGAAAAACGTGTTCAAAGTTTCGAGTGCGGAATTTCCATATAAATTATCAACTTACGATCAATCGGTGAAGCCATGTCCATGTTTATAACCGTCCATACTATCGGATAATGCAAAAAAAATCGATATTTTGAAAAATTTACCCTGTGACGATCCATCAAGTTAAAGCGCTGCTCACAGTCATCGTTTGCTTCAAGAAGCTTATGGTGAATATGCTCTATCTGAGACAACGTACAGAGATTGGTTTAGACGTTTAAAAAGTGGCGATTTCAACCTTAAAGACAAAGAACGTCCAAGACAGCCGAAAAAATTTGAAGATGAATTGGAAGCCTTACTCGATGAAGATCGATGTCAGACTCTTGAAGGATTGTCTGACATGTTAAACGTTACTGAAAGGCTGTTAGCAAACGTTTATATAATCTTGGCCTGATTAAAAAAAGCGGGAAATTGGTTACCACATAAAAAAAAACAGCGGGAATTAAGTTTAAAACCCAATAAAAACCAAACGGGTTATTCACGTTAACAATAAATACGAGTCGTTGATGATCGTCGATTTTGAAAATAATTTTTTTTGACCAACGTGGCGACGAATACGATATCTCGAACTCGAGCATACAAAATCTACGAAGAAAAGTCGTCAATTTTACGTAACTATTAAAAAATGAAGATCAATTCGAAAAAAGTGAGATCGTCAACGACCTTTAAATATTTCTCATCGTATCTCCTGTAAATTTGGAAACAATTCATCAAGTGGTTCCCGAGATATCATGTCCACCGACTTTGAAAAGGGTGTTTCGAGAAAAACGCGTTTGGTAATTCTTCAGATAAGTGACTTTTCCGAAGAATTAGCCTAACATTTTTTTTTGCTATTTTTTTCATTTATTGTTTGTCATTGTATTGTCATTTTCATTTATAAATGATGACATCCAGTAGGGGGAATCGTACATTTTTCTTTAACAATTTTTTTACAAGCAAAAAGTCGTTAACAATAATTTCCAAGTTTTCAAAAATTCCTGTATTAAAACCCTCACGCCGAAGGGGGTTGGGTTTGTTTGGGTTTGTATGTATTCAGGAAGGCTTCTTTTATAAATTCCCCCTCCCCTTCGACCCCCAATATAGGCGTCGAAATTTTCAAAAATTCTCTATTTTATCACGTGTTTCCGCGAACTGCAAAACCCCATAAGCTTTCATGGGGTAGGGGGATGAGTTTCAGCTTTCCCCGACTGAACATTATTATCTACAATCCAATCAATGAGAAAATAGCAAAAATACCTAAACAAACCTTCACGCCGGAGGGAGTTGCGTTTATTTGGGTTTGTATTTATTCAGGGAGGCTTCATTTATACCCCCCCTCCTTCCGCCCCCAATACAGGCGTCGAAATGTTAAAAAATTCTCTTTTATCACGTGTTTCCGCGAACCTCAAAATCCCATAACTTTTTATGGGGGAGGTGGGGGGGGTTCAGATTCTCCCGACTGAATATGATCATTTATAACCCAATAAATCGCAAAAAAAATGTTAGGCTCTTTTTTCGGAAAAATCACTTATCTAAAGAATTTCCATTTTTCCACCCACTTAGGTAGCCCGTTAAATATCAAACGCGCCGTTATAATATTCAATAACGAAACATTTATTTCCAGAGAAATTTATTCAACGACAGATCGGAGACTCCGACAAATGGAAGCCAGAGATACAACGATTCTTCGGAGGTAAGAATTTCCATTTCTGGGAATGTGTTCGAAAGACCCGTCGATTCCCCCAACTGGGCAAAAGGCCTGTAAACACCAAGTGCGCGATTTTTGTTTCTTTCAAGGCAATGCCGATAGAAGTGATAAACATGAGGCCATCGAAGATCGACTCGACGAACGATGACTTCAGTATCTCAAATTTTCTGAAGACCGTACTTCCCGGTATCGGGAGTGGCGGAGCCGTAACCGAGAGCGCTGCCAATCCGAGTGGAATACCCGGTCTGGGTCTGGACACTGCTGACGCGAGGCCGGAATCTCCGCAACGTCCGGAATACGGATTATTGGCGGACCAAATGAACACACCGCCTTCGATGGGCGGCCGTATGATCAGCGGCGGACCCGCTACGCCTTTGGCTGGCCTGAACAATCATCAAATGAGTCACAGTACGCCGTTGCCGTTGTCGCGGAGCATCGCGAGTGATTCCCACACACCGTCACCTTACTCGAGCCAAAACAGCCTGAGCAACATGACGACCATGCCGTTCGTTGACACGTCCACGCTGAACACCACCCCCACGAATCCACTTCCGCCGCCGCCACTTCCACCGCCGATTTTCCTCGACGAGGAAAATTGCTACAACAAATTACCTCCGAAATTTCCAACCTGGACGTCCACGAACGAGGCTACGAAAAACGAGAGCGCCAAGTGGGTCGATAAAGGTGAGCTGGCAAGACCGCTGAAAAGTTGAAGGCCGAGCTGGCGAGCGTTTTAGCGCAATCCCGGGGTTCTCATCTGAAAGGAACAAAAATTAGCAATTAAGGGGCTACATCTACACAAATGTCTAAAAAATTCCAATTGTTTTTTCTGGAAAACGGTTGGTGAAAAAGAAACGTATTTTTTTAAACACAGAGATACACATATTGAGAGTTTGAAAAAAAAAATCACCAAAAAAACAACAAAAATATGGCTGCCGGCAGATGACGACGTTTGGCGGTGGACACTCCAGCTTAAGGAGTTTTGGTACAAAAGTCAAAATGTTAAGAGATTGATCAAATTTGGTGATAATGTTCTTCAACATTAAGTGCGAAAACACAATTTTTTTCAAAATGTTCTACTTAGTTGTCGAGTAATTAAGCATTAAAGCAGATTTCTAATGCCCGCAATGTATACCTATATATATGGAAACGCTATGCTTATACACCTGAACTTTAGTGTTAACTCGATAACTGTGCAGAAGAAAAATCTGAAAAAATTTGTATTGTCAAATTTGGCACTAAAGAATATGTTCACTAAATTTTATAAAATTCTGAATTTTTGTATGTTTTTAACATGGTTTAGCATGGCAACATTGTATCGCCCGTACCGAACATTCTTAACGGACAACACCACTCTAGACAAAAGGAATAGGATTTATTTCGAGAGGGTTTATTTAAAACGTATTAAAGTATTTAAAAAAAAAGTATTACAATTTTCATACAAAATGGCGGCGACAGAGCCGATCTTGAAAAACGTGTTTTTTACAAATAGCTTCACGGGAGGACGGTTTTCTCGTAAAGTATAAGACCTGGAACAAAAACCAAAAAAATATCTGTATATTATTAGTTTTGGGACTACGTAGGGATTTTTTAAAATCAGATTTTGAAAATAATGGCGCACTTTGAAAGAAATAAATCGATTTTGTGCCCAAAAAATAAGCAGTAAATTGTTTATAAAAAAAAGTTTACATTTAATTTTAAAAAAACTGCTACGTACTCCCACAGAGAATGTAATTGTGAAGCTACTATCAAAATTTCAAATCGATCCATGCAAAGGTGTTCGAGTAATACGTGCTCCCAGTTTGAAAAAAGTGGTTTCGAGAAAAACGCGTTCAACGTTGTACGAGGCGTCTGAAAGAAGTCCGAGGCCCTGTGGAAAAATCGATAAGTGAACCTTTAAACAAAAAAATCGCTACGGATTAATTGCATATTGCTTTTATGACACGAAAGTGTTTTTTAAGCAAAAAAAAACGATTTTTCCAAAATCCTAGAGTGGTGTCGTCCCTTAAACGGTCCATCTGAAATCTAAAAAGCAAACGGGTTATTTAAGTTAACAATACATACGAGTCGTTGACGATCGTCGATATTTTCAATCGTTTTTTTAACAACGTAACAAATCTATGAAAAGAGTCGTAATTTTTACGTAACTTTTTTGAGTAATAAAAAGTAGTAGTAAAAAAATAGTTTTGAGTAGTAAAAAATAGTTGAGTAGTAAAAAAAATAGTTTTTGAGTAATACATTTTTGAATCTACAATGAGGGAACAAAAAAATGTCCACGATTCTGGACAAGAAGACTGTCTCGAATGTGTTATTGCGAAGTGGAGACTGAGTTAAAGCGCTTTCACGAACCCACGAACTAGACATTCATCGAATTTAATAAAAATCCCGAGGTTGCTTTCCAACATGAGACTCAAAAATATGCAAGAAATGCTCCTTAGCGGTATTCCATTGACTGACGTACGTTGAGTATTATCAGGCAAAAACAGCGCGAATTCGACTTGGTCGGAAGACAATATCGAGAAGAACAAATCGCAGCAGTGGATGGAGAGTGTGGAGGATCGTTGGGAGTCCGGCAACGAAACAACGTGGACGGGCGGTATCGACAGCAAGAATGAGATTCTTTCGGAAACACCCGAATCCCCACCGATTTACGAAAAATCCAGTTTCAACACGCCCATCGAGTACAACGACATAGATTCGCGGCAGCCGATTCTGAGTAGCGACGCTGATGTCGATCATCGGTGAGTTCGAATTGGTGTATATTCATCGTCCTCTGTCCTTATCCGATAGTGTGAAAGTGACAAAAAAAATCACGTTTACTCATGCGTGTAAATGACACTGCAACGTGCTGAGCAGAGTGAGAACGATACCGATGCCCGAGGAGATGCATCCGACGCATCGTTTGATGAAAGCCGCCGATGTGGACCATCGAAATCTGATAAGCCTGACGGGTAGTCCGGCGAACAACGCGTCCAATATAAACGATGCCGGAGATTCCCGGCCGAACAACAACAACGTGTGGACAAGCGCCGATCAGAATTATCGGTATCGAAACTTTTTCACTCTTATTTTCTCTTTCCGCTTACGTACGCGCCAAAGAACGCGAAGTCTGTGACGACAAAATATCGAAACAGCTGCAAAAAGGATAAGATCGGACAGAAATAAGTTCGCCAGAATATCAGCGTGGTAAATTCTTGAAGCATCTTAAGGGGTTAGGCTTACTGTGATGAAACGAAAATCAGGGTTATTTAAATTCATTAATTTCTAAGAAATAAGTGAGATGATTGAAAAATCGTTTGGACATTTATTTGTTTGTACACTAACAAAGTTGTGTACCAAATTTCTAAAAAATATATTCATAATTAAAAAAGTTATTAACAATTTATCAGTTATTAAAAGTTATTATCTATTTCGAAAAAAAACGAGTTTTTTTTTCGAAATAGATCATATTGGCTAAGACTTGACCGAGCTCTTTTTTCGTTATCGTGTTTCAATCGAGGAATTGGCGAACCAAACCGGACTTGTCCACACTGCGTCAATTTTTAAAATTTTTCCTGTTTTTCAAGCACACATTGATTAGCTCTTGAAATATTTGTAATCGAATCCGACTCTAGACACCTCAAAATCTGTTAAAAACCACCTTTTTGACCAAAATGGCAGTTTTTAGGCACAAAAATAAATAAAACTCAAATCAAAATTGAATTCGTCGTAGTGTGGACGAGTCCGGTTTTGTTAGCCAGCTCTTCAATCATCGAAAAATTGAATTTTCTTTTTCGATTCGTCGAGGAAAAATGACATTATTGTTAATAGCTAATGAAAAAAAAGTGTTGAGAAGAAAAACGTCGGTCAATACTACACTACTATTATACTGAATAAGTGTACCAAATTTCAAGTCAATCCGTTCATTAGATGTCGAGTAATCGTGTACACCGTTTTGAAAAATATAGTTTCCATAAAAACGCGTTTAAAGTTTTACTAGCAGTTCTATCGTTGTAATGATAAGTTTATCTTCAATCTGCGATTCCCGCACCGTATGTTGGACCTGCCTCTTCAATTTGAGTGGCCTCAAGCGAAGAACGAGTTTTGGTCATTTTCTCAGTAGCCTAATTGCTTTCCGACGTTGGTATTAACAGATGAACTGAAAATCTGCCAGATGATTGATTGAAATCTTATCCTTTTTGTTGAAGATTGGATGAAGCTTTTCCATAGTGCCACAAGTTTTATAGTCAAAGGGGGGGTGGTGAATTTTAGATAATTATTTTGAAAGTGCTCGTCAACTACGATGGTCTTGACCGTGACACGTGTTATAGAGGCCATTGCGATAAACATTTACATATATATATATATATATATATATATATATATATATATGCATGTAGGGCGCGGAAATAAATCCTTGAATGAGTAGTTGTACAAAAAATGCGTATGGGTAGAAAGCATCCATCGTCGAACAGCAACATCAGAAATAATATACCCAAATAATCTCAAAAAGAGCAACACAAGGCGTTTGTTTCTTTTCATATATAATTGTATGAATTTTCAAAAAAATTCTGAATATCTTCCAACGGTGCCACTACTGCGATGTTTCAATCGTGTAATAATTTATCGTCTTTCGTGAATATCCCTTCGCAGCACTATACCCTTCTACAACACATGTCAAGGCCACGGTCATCGAGATCGAAGACCCTTTTTGAAATTATAACCTAATGTTGTTTTACGCGATTACAGAAATCATTGCGGCTGTGTAAACATACGGTATTCCTTTTGCGGAGGGCCGTATTTTGTGGGGGCATAAGCAGGGCCCTTCTGAATCATTAATAAATCACAGTCGCGCTTAATAAAAATAAGTCACAATCCATTATTATACACAACGATAAACTGGAATGAAAAATTTCACCCAAATTCAGGAAATTTAGACATTTTTACAATTTCTCTGAAAAGTCACGGCTATAAAAATTCTTCTGTTAGTCACATTTTTCAAAGTTTTATCATGAACATTTTCTTTAAGCATCCGGTGACCCCCTGTTTTTATCGTCGTTACGAAATGTTTAGATTTTTTGACACGTGAGTAGTTTGTATCAGGCATCTAAAGTTATTTAGTATAGAAATAATTAGGACATTGATAAAGTTCTCGCTGTTTTCCAACAAATGGCGTTACCAGAAGTGCGTGCGTGTAGTTTAAGATGGTAACGCGTCTGTAAATAAGTACTATAAGCAAGTTTGAGATTCAGCGTACGTTATTTCGCCGAAGTGTCAACAAATGTCTTTTCATAGTGTTAAATATGTCCAATTTCGTGCCTAAAAAAGAGTATTTGCGGGGAATTTTACTGCACTACTTTATTCAAGAAGAATCTGTATGTTAAGCACACCGTTTTTTCGTTGAGACTTACAGGGACCATGCTCTGTCGGAAACAACATGCAGAGATTAGTTTAAAGAGTATGGATACCGATTTTTCGATATTATGGAATATCGGACCAAAAATTCGATATTGAAAAACCGATATTGGTCTCGAATAATATCGATATATCTATATCAGACTTGAAACCATTAAAGTATCATCATAATTTTTATTATTTCCATTTAAGTTATTTTTACTTGTTTTTTTACTACGTTTAACAGCCTTCAAATATGATTACCTATATTAAATATTTTCGAAGTGTCAACTTATTTATCCCCGTGTGTGAAATCAGAAAGGGCTTTTTCTGCCGCGGGTTACACCTGCAATAGAATAAAGTCGTTTCTGAAAGACTTCAGATGCCCTCGGTTTTCTGCGGTCATTGTTGCAATAATTTCAATTTCGTTTATTAAAGTGACCATGCTGTCGCCTGCCTGCCACAAGCTATGCCATTTGTTTGCATTTTGGTAGCTACTGAGTTTCATAAAACTTCCTAATTTTAATTTTGCTTCTTTACTATTTTTTTTATCCGCACAAAAGTTCCTATTTTTGTTTTTGTTTTGTCTATTTCACTTTGGGTTGGATATATCAAAGAACATAGCAGAGTATGCTTCGAAATGTATAATAAATGAAGATCTCAATGGAAGACGGTGATTTTAAATAAATACTGTGGCTTCGCTTAGCTATACACTATTATTTCTATAAATTCCATATTCACGTTTACGCTTCTAACGTTATTAATCAAGATTTTCCGTAAATATCGGAAAATATCGAAATATCGGTATTCCGATATTACAACTCATTGATACCGAAATAATACGTAAAAAAATTATGCTTAAAAAAAATGATTTTGATGTGTTGAATTGCTGGAATTACTTGATGAAGACTCATGTCAGACGCCAGCTGAACTTGCAGAATCATTAAGAGTTCATCGCACAACAGTTTTGAAACGTTTAAAAGCATTAGGAATGATTTTTTTAAACAAGGCATTAGTTTTCACGAAAAAAAACAGCGAGAACTTATTCAACATCCCAATATTAGATACAAACGTGGCCAGCCTGTCATCTCCATAAAGTGCCGTATAAATGAGACGATTTTTAGAGTCGTAATTTTTCGTTAAAATTTCGGCAACTTGGCTTGAAAATTTACCAATATACTGGGCTGTATTTTTACTTAATCATAGACGAAAATCAGTTAAGCGGAGGTACCTGAGTAAACGGCGAGAAAAGCAGGTAAACTTCGGGAATTCTTATCTCAAAAACTAATGTTTCGATTGAATCCGGGTTCTTTTTATTGTAAAATATGTACATTGAGGTATGTTTAGGAATATTTTAAAATAAATTCGTCGACTGGAAGCGATTCAAACGCGATTATCTCGAAACATAGTTTTCAAAGTCGGTGCCAGTGTATCTCGAAAACGGCTTGTCCGATTTTGTCCAAATTTGGATACAATATTCTTCGATAGTTTTTCACGTTCGCCACGTAGGATTTTTTTGAAATTTTCATTTTTTCCGGAATTGCGACCGTTTTAATTCAACATTCGTTTTTCGTTCGCAATTTCCGACGATTTTGGATTGCATACACATTGCATAAAAAAGCAATGGTTCAATCAAATGAAAAACCCCTACGTGGCGAACGAGAAAAACTATCGAAGAATATTGTATCCAAATTTGGACAAAATCGGACAAGCCGTTTTCGAGATCTGGCACCGACTTTGAAAACTATGTTCCGAGATAATCGCGTTTGAATCGCTTCCAGTCAACGAATTTATTTCAAAAAATTCCTAAACATACCTCAATGTACATATTGTCCAACAAAAAAACCCGGATCCAATTGAAACATTAGTTATTGAGATAAAAATTCCCGAAATTTACCGGTTTTTCTCGCAGTTTACTGAGGTACCTCCCCTCAACTGTTGAATATTCGGGTTCGTAAAAGGAATACCTCGAACAGCGCCAAGAACTTAGTACAGCGTGCGAATGACGATTCTCCGTTGAAAAAATTTCAGACGCCAACAGGGTGACATAGTCGAGAGCGTGGACATGGAGATGTCCGACGAGGAGAGTGACGGGAAGCCGAAAAGTCGTGTCCTCGTTGACGTTCGTTCGCAGCAGGATCGTGACATGCGTTGCCTGATCGGGCCTCCGCAGCCCATGCAGTTGTCGCAGCCCGGTCACCGCCAGGATCTCGATATGCGAATGATACCGCTTCCCGGCAATGCCTTGCCGCGCGGTGCTCCCGTCATGCAGGGAGTGCGTTTGCCGCCGCCGCCACCGTTGCCCTCGCCGCAGCAGTTCCATCGCGGCCAGTCCGACTTTCACGGGATTCAAGGCGCGGACTTCCGTCAGGACTACGGGCCGATGCGTCAGAATCCACAGCAGCCGGTGTTCATACCGAATCAACAGCACGATTTTCATCCGGGTCCTCCGGACTTTCATCCGAATCAGGCGCAACAATCACAGCAGGACTTTAACATGTCGCGACAGCAGCAAAAGGATTACGATTTTCAGGACAATCCCCAGCAGCATTCGCGGATCAGTATGCCACCTGACTTCATGGGTGATCCTCACGGAAGGTATCCAGCCATGAATCAAATACCCGAGCATCACATGCATCATCCCCAGCAGCAACAACAACAACAACATCAACAACAACAACAACAACAACAGCACCAGCATCAACAGATTCAGCAGCATCACAGAGAATCAACGATCTTCCACAGAAACGAGCGAGGCGGTCGAGGTCGAGGTTTTCCGCGTCGTGGTCGAGACAGATTCAACGACGAGAGCCCCCAGGCCCAAATGCGAAATATTCCGAACAACCGAAGATTACGAAATATGGAAAATCCATCGGACGCGCTTGGCAACAGCCGAGTTTCCCAAGGTTTGCTTCAGCCTCCGGAAACATGCGTTATTCTCGACGACGACGGATTACCCATAACGCTACCCGACCTCGACAGCAGCCTCGCCCATACGGCTAAATCGACGACGTCGACGCCATCGACGAGCCCGGCAACGACGACTACGACAAAGACACCCGTCGACGTGCCCGTGAAAACGGACAAAGCCGACAAATCAACGACGATCAAATCGACCATCAACGAAGAGACGAGTCAGGAACGACGTCCCGACAATCTCCCATCGAATGTCACGGATCTCAAAATTAACGCGGGACCAAGCGTAGCCACCAGCGAGAACGTCGCTTCCGCGTTGCGCACCGCGAGAACGGAGAATCCCGGCCAAGTCGAGAAAACGGAAGAGCCTTCTGGTAACGTTACTTCCGGTGACAGGCCGGAAGAGACGACGAGCGAGGCTCGTTCGAGCGACGAACCGCCCCGCCAGCTGTCCGAACATCTCGAGGCTCTCATGAATTCCGGCAAAACGGCCGCTGTCAATGAACTCAAGAGACAAGCGTCCAATGGAAATTTCCCCGAGCAACAGAGCGACGAGGACGCAAATGCGGTAGCGACGAAGAAGAGGACACTTTTGCCGAACGGTCCGGCGTTACTGCCCGCACCGACCGCCGATCTTCAACCGGTCGTCGTATACGACTACGAGGGCCACAATCCACTGGCAAATTTTCGTCCACGCATGCCTGCCATGGGCACACCCGTACCCGTACCGCCGGGCGGGCCTTTCCCGATATGGCGCGGCGGCGGCGGAGGCGGAGGACCGCCGTTGCGCGCCCGCGGAGGATTTCGCGGCGGGCCGAGAATGCCGTGGATGGATCGTGGTCCGAGGGGGCCACCGATCGGCAATTTTATCCTACGGGGAAACAACCGAGGCGGACAGTTCCGAGGCGGCGGACCATTTCGCGGCAGGGGACGAGGCGGCGCTGGCTGGTGAAGAAACCACCTGCTACACGTTACGAAAAAGAACGCAGGACTCACGGAGGACACGGAGAAACAATCGGCACAAGCGCGAACCTTCGTTACGCAGACTTTTCCGTTGGGCTACAACGAGCTTCGCATCCTTCGATAAAGGAAAACAATTGAAAATAGAATATGCGATAGGATGATTGGAGGAAAACAAACAAAAACTGTAGAATAACACCGAAAAAACAAAGACGTCACATTGAAAATGATATTTTTATTCCGTTTCGCGTACAGCAGATTTGTCGAGGGGCAACTTGTCTGGTAAAGTAGCGGCATACGAGATTCTGGCCAGTTTGAACGTTTATTTGTCGACGGGAAGTCCGGATCGGAAAGATTCGTGATTGACATCTTGAAAGAAGGCTTTGAGCGCGGCAATCCTTCGGGAAAGCTCGAAATGAATATACACAATTCGTTCGCGCATGGGCGTATATTTAGTTGCAACGAAATTTTGGTTGTTTAAAATTCCGCGAGGAGCGCTGTTATCGAACGACCAATGGAAAGTTTAGGCTAACCGTGATCAGCTTCAATGTTATCCCTATTTTGGCAAGTTTCGCGACGAAAATGTGTTAAAAATCCGTGTTTACATTCGGTTTTTTCAGTCGCCACGTTTTCAGCGTTTTTTACCATCGAACGAACGAAGCTTGAGAGAGGACGCATTGCGCGCAGTTTCTCAGCACGTCGACGAATTGCCCTCGATTGACCGTTCCCTCAATTTTATCGCGTTGCGTCGTGAGAACAATATTCGGGGCCTGATCGAAGACTTTTCCCGTTGATCGCGTATACACTTGATGCATTTACATGTTGCGAAGCAAATTTAGCCCACTGTTATTAACGAATTTCGTTATATTGACGAAGAACACTTCGAAAAAAAAAAAAAAACAAAAGGGAAAGCGAGGATCGAGTTTTTCTTTCTTTCGGACGACAAAAGCTGGCGGTGCTCAGATTTTCGACACAAGACGATATTGAATAAAGACTTTTGGATAGGGATGATTCTCGCTTTCGAGCAGTTAGCCCACCTTGTAAATATTCGGAACAAACAAAAATCCACGGACACGTGCGTTTACTGTAATCTCCAGTGAGAGTGAAAGGGTGATAATGTCTTTTTTTTCTTTTCCTCGTTTCGCTTTTTTTCGAAGAACGAGGAGGAAATTACGCATGTTTTCCATTAAAATCGAGTCCCACGGTTCACTACGATGTGAATTTGAGACGGAGTTGCGGCAATTCGATGTTGAGGAGAAAAAATACGCGGAAGCTTCGAGACGCCGTCTCGAACGAAAGTAATCGGCGAATCTTTGACGATTCGAATTTGCCGCGCTCGGCGCTCCGCGCCGGCGCGGTACTGTCGAAGGCAGAAATCCGCAGTCGCGAAGAAACACGCAGATATGTTCAACACGAGAGGGGGGAAAAAAGAATGACCTTGCAAAGGAAACTAGTGAGACGAAGAAAAGGGAAGAAAAAGACAAATAGGAAGCCGAGAAAAGTGTATTAATAAAATACAAATGTTTACGTTCTCCTCCACGTTCGTACACCGTCCCCGTACTTCTTTTTCTCTCTCTCTCTCTCTGTCTCTCTGAATACCGTTTGACGTTTCTTCATTTTTTTTGTTCTTTCGAGTGAATATGTTCGCGTACGAGCGCGACTCACCTTGTATCATAATAAATAATGAATTTCAAGTGCGAACGAACGAAAGGGGTACCTCGAAATGCTCATTACTCGAGTTGATCAATTTGTACATTAACGCGAACCAGGAACATTGGAAACAGGAGTCTCGAGAAGTTATCGAATCAAATATATTGTGTACGATCGGAGAGCGCGTTTTCCCGGTGTAAACAAACGAGAATATCATGTGCTTTTTTTTTACGTATATCGCGCAGCCACTAAAAACTGTCTTAACGCAAAAAATGCTGTTTTCGCATAAGCATGCCGTAGAATAAAAGGAAAGGTTAAAAAGGTTGATAAATTTTATAATAAATAAAACCACTGCAGGATAATTTAGATGAATATTGACGTCATAGTGGCCTCACGAATGGGAAAAATAATTTAAGGCCTTAGGCCACAATAACGGGTATAAAATCATGTGCGAATTTAACATTTTTTCATCGTATAAAAAGTGATTCTCATAAAATTAATTACACATCTATTCAGTATGAATATCAAGTTGAAATTTTTTTTTTTCGATGTACAAAATGGCCGACTAGTAATATTTTCTTTTGTTATCTTTTTTTAGGCGCTCCGCGGCGTGACATTTAGCAGCCACAATTTTTGACCTAGAACAAAAAACAAAAATTCTCGTCAATCTACATTAGAATACCTAGAGAAGTACGTACGGAATTTAAAAAATATTGTTTTATTCAAAAGTTGTAGGTATTTGAACTTGAGAAATGAATTTTCAGTAAAAAATTTCGTTATAACTGCTCGTAAAGTGCTCATAAAATGAAAAGTTTTCGATTAATCAGAAATTCCGTACGTACTTCTCTACGAAATGCAGTTAGGAACATAACTTTTAAATTTGAAGTAAATCGAGTGAAAATTGTTGAAGTTATTTGTCACGCCAATTGGAAAAAAGCTGTTTCGAGAAGTTTCGAGTAGTCGGCCATTTTGTACATCGAAAAAATATATATGTTTTCTAACAGCTTGACATTCATACTAAAAAGATGTGTAATTAATTTTAGGAGTGAATCACTTTTTCATGCGAAAAAAAATTGTTAAATTCGCACATGATTTTATACCCGTTACTGTGTCCTAAGGCCTTAACACAAAAAATGCTGTTTTGACATGAGTATGCCATTGAATAAAAGGAAAGGTTAAAAAGGTTGATAAATTTCACAATAAATAAAACCATTGCAGGATAGTTTAGACAAATATTGACGTCACAGTGGCCTCACGAATGGGAAAAATAATTTGAACGCCTTTTCATCGAAATAGCACTTTTTGTGTTATGACAGATTTTTAGTGGATGAGCGATATGACGATTGATTCGATTATTGTTTATTTTGGGGGAGGGGGGGGGGGACCTTGAGTTTTATTCAAAAGGCTGTGATGCATGAGATTAAAATTATATTTCTCATTATATTTAGTGGAGTCGAAGGAAAGAGGAGAACACCATTGTGTCTCGAAGAACCGGTTACGGAAGAAAAAGTGATTTAGACAAAAAGAAATCGTCATTTCGACGATCGAGTCGCGAAAAAGAAACTTTGCCGCCGCGCTATCCTTCGAGGAGCCCGAGGGCTTTTCGACCGAAAAAAAAACCACATAAATCCTGAACAATGTTTACTCCTGAAGTTATCCCGTAATAATTTCTTCGCTGAAAGGGGGGTGGGAAATTTGTATAGCAAGAAATCGATTTGATTTATAAATTGATCGATTTCATAGTGGGGGGGGGGGGGGGATTTAGAATGTATAAAATGTTTTCCAGAAAAGTAATTCAAGTATTAAGCTGATTCTTCTGACCATCCCAATAGCAAGTTTTATGGGAAAGAGAGCAATTTCGATGATTGGAAAAATCATCGATGAGGATCAGAGCAATAGTAAAAGTTCTTCCAGTTGATGAAATTGACCGCGGCTTCCATTAGATTTGGGTTTTTTTTTTATTAACGATTGTTAGGTTTGAAAGAATATTTTTTCGTAGACAACTTGCGGATCTCGTTCAGTGAATTCTTTTACAACGCTGAGACGATCTTTCTTACCGCAGAGCTGTTTTATTTCATTTTTTAGGTCAAATTGAATCCAGTTAGCAAATTATCGATAAACTTTGAAAAACTTTTTCGTGGGTCAATTTTTGCTTGTCTTCATTTCGCTTTAAGATTATCAATAAATTGAACAATTTGTTAAAAACCGTCAGAACCAAATTCATCTTGTGCAAAAACTTAGTTTCGCATTTGCCGTAACGAGAGACAAACACGACGAAAGGCGAGAGAACATTTTTGATATTCTCGAGTCCGGAGGAAGTATAATTTTAATTGACGACGATCGGAAGCGCCAGACCGTGAATTTTATCGCGTTTTTGCAACGGGCGGAAAACTTTCGTCGCGCGAAATCTCGCTGTTAACGTTGTGCTTCGAGTAGTTTCAGTAAATCGTCAAAGGAAAATATCGAAATAGTTCGTAGTGACGGTGAAGTTTTTTGTCGTTGCCGGAGTATCGTAATTTGGGTTTGAAAAGCAACTTTTTTTCCGCTCAAAGGGTGAGCTAGTCGTTACGGAGCTTTCACCATAGACGGAAAGCTCGCGCACGCGCGTTCGCGCTTCCTTCCCCCTCCCCTTCATCGCGAAAGGTCGTCGGGTATCGAGAACGGAGCGGGGGGAGCACTCTCGTGCACGATAAGCGCGTTGGGAATAGGCAAAGGGGACGAAAGATATTTTAAAAAGTTATCCGATTGTACGAAATTGGGATGATTATAAAAAGGGAAATGATAATAATAAATTCCAATATTCGGTTCTTCGATGCACGATCGTTGGTTCCGTATGAATGGACGAGAGGACCGAGCTCACCAGAGCTCGTCGTGAATCCATCGATTTTAAATACCTAGATGTAGCGGGTAATAGCCGAGGAAACGAGGAGGGCAAACCACGGGACACGGAGATACGACTACTCAACGTCGTGGTGTGCTCTCCGTACGGCCTCGTATCTATTCGTGATATTTTGCGTACCGTGTATGCCACAAAGATTTTGTACATCGATTATTAAATAAATACAAAAATACGCAAAAAAACCTCCGAAAAAATAAAACAAAAGCGACAAATGGGACGTATATGAATGTAAATTGTACGATTGAATTTGAAAAACAATTGTAACATGTACATGTGAATTAAAAGAAACGAATGAATTTGACATTTCGCCGATTTTCAATTTATTGATTTTTTGCGGTTACTTGTTTATTTCGAAATTTGGGTGTTTGAGACGTTGTGGGAAAAAAACAAGAATTTTTACGCGTCCATTTGTCATTTGGTTTTTCAAATTCATTTTCGAGCCCCGCACTTTTTCCGATCCACTTAATTCAGTCAGTCCTGGATCTACGATTTTTCCGAGCCGGGGCAGAAATTTGACATTGACGGGCCTCCCCTCCAGCATTTGGGATTAATGATTTTGAAAAACTCACGAAATAAATATACTGGGTGGGATTTTTCGTGACTGGGAGAATAAGAACCCTTAAGGGGTTAGGCCACACGGGTATAAAATCATACGCGAATTTAACAATTTTTTTCGTATGAAAAAGTGATTCACTCATAAAATTAATTACACATATATTTAATATAAATATCAAGCGGTTGGAAATTTTTTTTTTCGACGTACAAAATGGCCGACTACTAATATTTTCTTTTATCTTTTTTTTAGGCGCTCCGCGGCGTGACGTTTAGCATCTACAATATTTGACCTAGAAGAAAAAACAAAAATTCTCGTCAATCTACATTAGAATACCTAGAGAAGTACGTACGGAATTTTAAACATACTATTTTATTCAAATGTTGTAGGTATTTGAATGTTGTAGTTGTAGGAATGAATTTTCAGTGAAAAATTTCGTACAAAACTGCTCATAAAATGAAAAGGTTTGGATTAATCAGACATTCCGTGCGTACTTATCTGCGAAATGCAATTAGCAAGATAACTTTTAAATTTGAAGTAAATCGAGTGAAAATTGTTGAAGTTATTTGTCACGTCAATTGGAAAAAGCTCTTTCGAGAAAAACGCACTTAAAATTTTACATATGCCTCTCGCCGTAACAGAGGTGGGCTTACGTTATACGCTTAAAGTCGGTGAACAAAAATGTCTTGCTATAAATCGAATAGTAACTTATTCTTATGATGATAAAGCACCGTTTCAGAGAAAAAAAAATCGATTTTTTGAAAATTCTACTGTGGTCTTACCCCTTAAATAAATTTGCGCTCTTTGTTACCTATTTGCTAATAACTTTTGCTTATGTTTGACATTAATGTAACATACGTACAATCAGGGTAGACAACGCACAATCAACATTACACTAGGGTGGCAAATATTTGAACTCGATTTTTTTCCTTTTTCTCACCATGCAATTATCTTCTTTAAAGAAACAAAAATTGTCACAGAAGCTGCGAGTGGTCAAAAAATATTTAGAGGTCGCTCAAGTCTCGCAAAAGTTAAAATTTCATTAAAAAATCGACTTTTTTTGCGTCCACTTCTCACCCATGAATTGTACGCTTTATAATTTTTAAATTAACCTCGCGAAAGCTCTAGCCGGCCAATGAATATTTAGTGGTCGCTCAAGGCTTTCGAAATTCAGAATTTCCGCCAAAAAATAAATCTCGCATGCACTATAATTTCCTGTAGCATAAAAACAAAATAACAAGCGAAGTATTACATTTTATGAATAATTTATTATAATAATTTGTAATAAACACCAGGTAGACGATATGTGTTATTATGTATTATCATGTATTATGGCAGCTACGATTGGTCCGCAGTTTGACTAACGAGACCAACTGTGGGACGCATTACGATGCGCGGAAAACTGTTTTTAAAGAAAAAAAGGATGAATTGTTTTGAAAATTTGGAAATTTCGAAGCTGTTGAGCGAGCACTAAATATTCATTGGACGGCTAGAGCTTTTGCGAAATTAATTTAAAAATTATAAAGTGTAAAATTCATGGGTGAGAAGTGGACAAAGAAATCGATTTTTTATTGAAGATTAGAATTTTTGGGAGGCTTGAGCGAACTCTAAATATTTTTTGACCGCTCGCAGCTTTCGCGATAATTCTTTTTCTTCAAAGAAGATAATACGAAAATTGAACTGTGAGAAAAGGGAAAAAAATAGAGCTCAAATTTGTGCCACCCTACTGTACACACACCTTCAATCTTTAGGACCCAGTAAATTTTAGTATCTGATCTTGTTACAACTTTACAGGTCGAACTTTCCTTCCCGCAAAAGAATCTATTACCTCATCAAAGTTCGTCGCATAGGCAGTTTTATTTTCGAAGGCTAGGATCGCGAGGCCATTGAAACTCACTTTCACTTAAAGGCTTACACCACTGTAAACGTCTAAAATGAAGTGATTTTTCACCATTTTTTTGGTTGAAGGACTAGTAAGAGGATAATAATATTCAAGGATGTTATTAGTCATATCTTCAAGTAAACAAAAAAAAATTATATTTCAAATTTTTTTTTAATGTGACGCTAGAGCCATTTCCGCGAGGAATGTTGAATTCGAGACGCTTTACGGCACGTAGTATAACTGACGAAATGTGAATTAGGAAAAAAAATCCTATTCATTTACATGAGTCTAGCTAGAAAAATACATAGGGGATTTTGAAAATATTATTTTTTGTGTAATTGGTAAGCATTTAAACTAAAAACACGATTTTCGACAGAAAAAAGGACAATCATATGTTAATAACTATTGTTATGATTTACTCATGGAAAATCCCGTCGTATTTCTCCTCGGAATGTTATTTTAAAGATGTGCTCAAAATTTCGAGTGAAAAGAATGAAAATTGTTGGAGTGCGTGCCGTTTTGAAAAACGGTCGACGTCTCCTACACGGCCTAGCCACTGCCACCGCAGACCTATACGGGCCTGCGGACCTTTGTTTTAAAGGGACTAAACTTTTTACCCTATTCTAGATGGTTCAAAGCATCTCTTAAGCCAATTTTTTGAAAATTCTACAGTGGTGTTACCCCTTAAGCGCCTTGGATGCTAGGCGATTTAGTAAAACAAATATTTTTTCAAACACATGAATTTGGCGCCCCCTCCATTGCCGCCCGGGGCAGGTTCTCCGATTGCCCCCCCCCCCCCCCCCCGCCCCCCAGATCCGCGGATGACTGCTGTTCAAGCCAGAAAATTTTTTCCAAAGGAATAAGTAAAGAATAAGTAAAGAATAAGAAAAGTTGTGTACCTATTTTCAGGAAAATATATTAATCATTGAGGGGTCTTCTCACTTTAGACGCTAAAAAAGGCTATTTTCATGAATTTTTTTGGTAGGTTTATATTATAGATATTGATATAAAAGATGTTATCCTTTCGAAATACATAACAAAATTTTTATTTGTTTATTTAAGTCACTAATTATAGACGAAAATGGTAGTTAAAAAAATGTCCTAAAAAAATTGTAGGTCTGCGCTGTTGATGAAATCTCGGAGATGGATCATCCGAAACGAAAAATCAAACGGTTTGAGATTCAGTATGTTAATGGCTAGCGCATATCATATGATTTTTTATATATGCGAAAATAACAAAACGGCGGACATTTTTCGAAAAACGGGGTTATTCACAGTTTTTGGCAAAAAAAATTAGTAAATATCAAAATGTAAAAAAATCCTTGATATGCGCTATAGCTATAGTTGTAAAGAATATGTGGTTAAAATTTCATAAGGATCGGTTCAATAGTTTCGAAGAGGTTATCAACAAGCCGTCGAAAAACGTTGTTTCGAGAAAAACGCGTTTAAAGTTTGTTTGGGTTACATAAGTACATAAAAAAATGTTTTTTATGTATTTCGACAGTGTATTTATTAAGTGTAAAAACTTTTATATCAATATCTATAATATAAGCCTATCAAAAAGATTCATGAAAATAGCCTTTTTAGCGTCTGAAGTGAGAAGACCCCTTTAAGGAGTTATAAGCAATCGCGTGAAAGACCTGTGGACGTGAGGAGCTCAGCGGTCCTTGATTTTGGCCACCCGGCTGATCTGGAACAAAAAAAACGAGTTTGTTTTTAAAATAGATAATATTGGCTACGACTTGACGGAGCTTTTTTGTGTTATCGAGTTTCAATCATCAAAAGAAAAATAAGGATTTTCTTCGATTTTTCGAGGATACGTTACATTATAATTGTTAATAACTAATGAAAAAACAATATCAAGAAGGAAAACGTTGGTTACGACTAAACTACTGTTACACTGAAGAAGTGTACCAAATTTCGAGTCAATCCGTTCATTCGATGTCGAGAAATCGTGTACACCGTTTTGAAAAACATAGTTTCGAGAAAAACGCCTTAAAATTATACCAGCAGTTCTATCGTTGTAATTATAATTTTACCATTGACCCGTAGTTCCTGCCCCATATCGCTCATCCGCTAGAAAACTAACAGAACACAGAAAAATCGTGTTTTGAGATTGGCTACATATTATTTAAAACTCACAAAATGTTAATAAATTTCCCGGTGAATGAAATCATTACAGGCTAATTAAGATAAATATCGATGCCACAGTAGCCATACGAATGCGAAAAAAAAAACATTTAAATGCGCTTTTCTCACAACAGCATTTTCGTGTTATGACAGTTTTCCGGGGAATGAGCAATATGTTGGGCTTTCCTCTTTAATTTGAGTCGTCCCAAGCGATGAGCGAGAGTTTTGAAATTTCCACAGTAGCCTAACCCTTTAAATTCTCACCATCCAACAGACCGGAGGTTGTATCAACGTGATACAACTTCGGAATCAGGTTTTGGAGAATTTTCAACTATTTGAACGACCAGCAGGGACGAGTAATTTATAATTAACAATATTGCTTCGTCGTGAAAAAAGGGTAATCTTATTTCGAAAAATTGAATTGTCAATATACTTCTGTTTATGGGCCGGTTCATCGAAAAGCTGTCTTGAAGGAGGAGATACCTTTAGGGAAAATGAGCGAATTTTCAAGATTTTTCTGTTTCGAAACTATTTACTCTATATAATTAAAATTTTCTGTACATATTATGACATCTTTTAATTTTCCAGTTTTATAAAAATGTTTATCAATGGTGGCTGTATGCCACTTGCTTCACAGACGATTGGCGTTTGAGTTGTTCCGAGGCGTACAACCTAGCATCTGGTTCATTGATTTGAAACACGAGAGACAAGAAATTTTAGATTTCTAAGACTTACACCTTCTATGTGAACCTAAGAGGTCCAAAGAAGAGTCATAATTCGAAAAATGGTACGTGTTCGAAAAAATGTACGACTTTCATGAAATTAGTATATGGTATTTGTTAATAAAAATTTCGTGTTTTGGACAGAATTTTCGAAGGAATTGAGGTTCACCTCGACTATAATTATGTTATTTCGAAGTGTGCAAAATTGTAGGATGATCGATCATATATTTTCCGAGTTACCTTGTACGAGGTTCACGAAAAAGTTGTTCTTAGGATAAAGCGTTTAAGGCCTTATATAAGCGGAAAATTTCAAAATTTGTCATTTGAAAATTATTTTTGATTTCATTAGCCTGAACTGTTAAAGTTTTAGCTTTAAAGTAAAGTTTTAGCTTGAACTGTTAAAATATTTTAAGTAAGGAATATTTTAAGTTTTACAGAATTAAAAAATTCCAAAAATTGTTAAAGTTACAGCATTTAGAGCGTAAGGCGCGCCCGACCGCCAACTTTAAGGTCGTTTTTCCACGATTCACTTTTTTGAACCTTGTGAAAGTTCTAACTCTTGAACAAAGGTTCAGATCGCTTTGAAAGGTTTACAACATATTTTTAGTATCATCACCTATCGTGTGAACCACAGAAACAAAAATTCCAATAACACAAAAAAATGTAAAAAATAAAATACCGACAGAAAATTGAGTAAAAATTGTTGAGTTTCGAATTTTTATTATAATAATTAAAAAAAATAATATTGTTGGTTCACACTGAAGATACATTCATTAAGCAATTATAAATATGTTCATTTTTTCAGACACCCACTACGATGCCGAGAACTTTCACCATCAACGCGCGCGCAAAAAAATATATTGCTTTATTATGTTATATCTCCGCCATTTGTTAATATTTTTGATTTTTTTTACATATACTTAACCATGTACATAAATGATCTGTAAAAAAAACGTTGTCAATATATGCCTTATTTTTTTTAACCGCGTCTAGAAAAGTACCTTCGAAAATCGGCGAAATCGCGTGTATAAGGCCTTAAGGAGTTTCGAGACAATTGACAATGTGTTGCCATTTGATTCAAACTTATAAAGTAAATACTTCGTTATGTACTGATTGTGAGTGTACCCTCCACATTTTAAATCGATCGTCTACTCCGTTTTTATAAAATTTACAATTGAAGAAACACTCGTTAGAATAGGGAGATGCCTAATTGTGATAATGTAAAGGGAGACGAAATTGTCATAATATCGGTGCTAAGTGATTTGACAGTTTTTTTATAACATTTTTCAAAAAATTTCACACTACTTCCTGCGTAAAAGTGCCATTCAGCGATGGGTGTAGGCATCTCCCTATGTTAAAATGTGTTTTTTCAATTGGAAATTTTATAGGAACGGTGTAGACGATCGATTTAAAAGTTCGAGGCTGCATTCAGGGTATAACAACAAATTTACTGTTTAAATCTGAATCAAATGGTAACAGATCAAATGGTAACATGTCCCGAAAATCCTTAAGTCTTAGCCAATATTATCTTTTTTAAGGGAAAACTTGTTGTTTTTTTTTGTTTCAGATCAACCGGGTAGCTAAAATCAAGTCCACCGTTGAGCTCCTCACGTTCAAAGGTTCTTTACAAGATTGTTTATGACTTTTTTAATTATCAATGTACATACCAAAAAATGTCTAAACGATTTTTTAATTATCACATCTATTCCTTCAAAAATGGTTTTAAAAAAAATATAATCCTGATTTTCGGTTCGTGACAGTAGCCTGACCCCCTAAAAAATCTCGAAAAATCCACGAATACTTTTGAATCCTTTTAGAGTGTGAATCCACGATATTTTGAGTACAAAAACTATTATATTTGTTGCTATAAATTCCTAATAATTGCCAGGAATTCCAAAGCGAAATTTCGCTTGCGACGAAAATGTCCCTGAGCGACCGCGCAGGCTAATTATTAAAATAATTAGACTTCACTGCTTCTGGCAACGTACTTCCTTAGTTTGCACTAACATGATAATATAATATAATGTTTCCCATCAAACATTATAATAATATATATTTTTATATTATTATTATTATTATTGTTATCAGATATTATTGCTCCGGGCAGTGCGCTTCCTCAGTTTGCCCTGGGAAACATTATATTTTATTATTATTATAATATTTCCCATCAAACATCATAATAATATAACGGTGTACTGGTAATTGGTCAGGATTCCCGTGAAAGGGTTAAAGGACATGTTTTCCGCTATCAAATAATCCAGTAATGCTTTATGCGAAAATGAACCATTTTGGAGATATTATTATTATTTTTTAAAGCGAAGGGTGCCAACTTCAAAAATTAATTCTAGAAAACTGTCGTATGGAATACATTTTTAAAATTGTTTGTAATTTGAGAACACAATAACAAAGAATTGTCAATAATAAAAAACAATCATTTGCAAACATGTTTGAATTAGGCGTCCAAAACTCTGCAAGTTTAATAACTATTCTTATCTGATCGTTGATAATTCTTTGTTACTGTGTCCTTAAAATATAAATAATAAAAGAGTTTGATTCCATACGAAAGTATTTTTAAAATTAATTTTTGAGGTTGCCTACTCCTCACTTAAGAAAAAGAAAATAATAATATCTCAAAAATGTTTCACTTTTGCATGAAGCATTACTGGGTTATTCGATAGCGGAAAGCATGTTCTATAACCCTTTCACGAGATCGTGACCAATAACCAGTAACTCTGTACATTTTTATATTATTATTATTATATTATTATTATTTTTTTTTATTGCGTCGGACAACGCAATTCCTCAGTTTGCACTGGAAAATATTCACTTACCCTCGGGGGTTAGGCTCGATCTTAATCGAGACCAGAACAATTTATTATTATTTTCATTATCATATTATATTATGATTATTATTATAGCATTATTAAATATTTTATTTAAAATGTAGGTCAGATTGGTCGGTTGATTCATTCACGAGAATTTTCCTCCGAACAAACTTTCTGCGTAATAATAATAATAATCATAGTAATTGCGTATCAACATTAAAATGAATGTACTTTTTCAATTATTCCGTGTCTCGCGATGTTAGAAAAAAGTTTAATTTGCTACGAGCTGCGAAACTGACGGTCAAAGGTGCTTGGGAGTAGTAACTCTTAAGGGGGGAGATACCTTTAGGCGAGGAAAAAATAGATTTCTTCACCACTTTTGAGACTTAGGGTATGTTTTATTACTACTTTTGGTAATTATGCATAATTGGGGCACGACCCCAATTTCAATGGTAACATTTTTTTGGCCTAAACTGCTTTAATGTGTCACCGTTAATTATATTTTGGCGGGGGAGGCTGACATTTTTCATTAATTCCATAAGATATGGAATTTGAAATTTCCGAAAACGCGTGATAAAATAGGGCATTTTTGTCTATACTTTTTTCTAGTTATTGTTATTAATAAAAATGCGTGTGAACGTGTATGTGTATATGAGCATATGTATGCACGTGTACGTGTGCATGTATGTGCAGGGGTAAACAAATGTTCATAATGAGATATTTATATTCTCACAAGATCACTTGTAATAGATTGATACCTGGACACGTGACACAACAATGCTTGTGTTTGGGTTTGTTTGGGTGTTTGTATGGATAACGACGTGTTTTCGAAAACTGTAAAATCCCCATAACTTATGGTATTAATGAAAAATGTCAGCTTCCCCCGCCAGAATTTCATTAGTGGTGACTAATAAAAGCAGTTTAAGCTGAAAAAAAGATTTTACATTGAAATTGAAGTGGTGTCCCAATTATGCATAACTACCCTACTGTTGGCTGTTACACGGTATTTTTTAAAATTAATGTCTAAAAACGGCGGGTTTCTGAATGGGTTGCCACGGATGTTGTCAGTTGGCGTGACGCGTAGTGTCGGCGAGATTAATCCGAAAAAAACCCAACGAGCATTTTTCTTTTATTAACACTCATACGCAGAATATGAACCAAGAAAAAGTGAGAAATGTTGAAAATCAATGAAATGGTGCGCTTTGAAACAAAAAGATTTAATTTTCCGAAAAAATAGCTTCATTCTGCAATAATAAAATCCTTTTTTTTTATTTTCAGAAACATTTAGGTTTATGTTTTAGACAATAAGGTTGGAAAGGTTTATACCAAATTTTATCAGAATCGGTCGATTTGTTTTGTAGCTATACGTCACGCCAGTTTTGAAAATGCAGTTTAGCAGACCTAGCCATATCTCCGCCATTTTTTTAAATTAATAAATAAATAAAATACCACGTAGCAGCGAAAAGTAGTAATAAAACATACCCTGAGTCTAAAAAATCTCGAAGAAATCTTCGCTTGAAAAAAAAATGATGAAAATGAGCAAATTTTTGCCTCACCCAGAGGTGTCGCCCCCCTTAACGATTACGTACGAACGGGAAGTGGATTGGTCGAGAGGAGATCAGACAGATGCATTATTCCTGGGGTCTTAAAAGCGCAGGGACCTGTGTGCTTCACGTACACGACGGGTGGTGACCGCGTACTGACGCATCGTCGTCATAACGTATGAGCGTCACGTCCCGGCAAGACTCGCGTCAATTTCGTATCGACGAAGAATTTCCAGAAGACAGAGCGTTGTTTTGGACCGTGACCAGTGCGGTGCTCGTTCCTATCGAATTTTCGCGCCCGTTTTTTCGCGCTCTATAAATGAGGCAGAAAGAGCGTTCCATCGATCCATGTTGAAGGATATTATCTTTTAAATCGTGCCTTTATTGATGTGGCAGATAAAAGCGCAGCTCCAACATTTCCGTGAGATCTGCTACGTCAGTTAAAAAAAAATTGAAATCTGGGCGATGGAGCACAATTTACAGTGGAAGATCGTAAATTTAGGCGAAAAATGTTAAAAAGAACAACTTTAATCATTTGTTATTACCGGATGGATAAATATATGAAAAGATCATCGGGTCATATAATGGAAAATGTTACAAACTACGCTCTGTCCGAATTTGAAGCGAAATGGACGAATAAATTTTCAAGGGGTCTTCTCACTTTAGGCGCTAAAAAAGGCTATTGTCATGAATTTTTTGAAAAGATTTATATTATAAATATTGATATAAAACTTCTTACACTTAATAAATACACTTTCGAAATACATTTAGAAAAAAATATTTTTCTAAGTCACTATTTATAGACGAAAATGGTAATTAAAAAAATGTCCTAAAAAATTGTAGGTCTGCGCTGTTGATGGAATCTCGGAGATGGATGATCGGAAACAAAAAGTCAAACGGTTTTAGAGTCAGTATGTTAATGGCTTAGCGCATATCAAACGGCTTTTGAAATATGCAAAAATAACCATACGACGGACATTTTTCGAAAAAAAACGTGTTTTTTCACTGTTTTTGGCAAAACAAAAATAGTAAATGTTAACATTTTCAAAAATCCTTGATATGCGCTATAGCTATAGTTGTAGAGAATATGTGCTCAACATTTCATAAGGATCGATTCAGAAGTTTCGAAGATTTTATCACCAAGCCGTCGAAAAACGTTGTTTCGAGAAATACGCGTTTAAAGTTTGTTTGGGTGACATAAAGACATACATTTAAAAAAATGTATTTCGAAAGTGTATTTATTAAGTGTAACAACTTTTATATCAATATCTATAATATAAACCTATCAAAAAATTCATGAAATAGCCTTTTTCTAGCGTCTAAAGTGAGAAGACCCCTGCATGCGACGTAGATACCTTCATACAACATAGTTTGGGGAAAAACGAAAAAAGAAAAAGGAAAAAGGGTAACAAAAAGAAAATGGACATAAATCGTCATAACTCGGTCAATTTTTTTAATTAAAATTTTAATTTTTGCGAATTAAGAGGTTACACCACACTGAGATTTAAAAAAAAAATCGATTTTTATATAGATTTATCATTTATACGTTCAAGAATATTTTGACCTTTTGAACATGTCGAAATTTCAATTATTACCGGAGTTACAGCAATTTGAAGTGAGCGCCGCAGAGATTGGGCCCGCAGCTCAGGTAGCGAGCGACAGGTGCGAGCGGAAAAACCCTTGCCAAAGGGTATTGGTGAATTTACACAGTGAGGTATACAGAGTTGGAACTTTGTCAGAGGACATCGCAGCATCAATGGAAGACTTCATGTATGGTCGAGGAATCGCAAATTGAAGGTAAAATAAAAAATATTTGAACAAAGGGTATTGAAGATATTTTTTTTAAATATCTTTAAAACTTTTCCTCATCAGACAAACATTTACATCGGTACACTCGAGTAAATGTTATGAAGTTAGCTCCCGCCCAAACGAAACAAAATCGTTATTAACAACTGAACTATCAATAAAAAAGTACATAGAGCTCGAGAACTATGTGAGAGGCAACCAAAACGGATTTTCTTTTTTTTCCTCCGACGGAGCAGTAGATGGATGGCGCGATGAAATGCTTTGAGTGGACCAACATTTTTTTTTGGGACAAATGATTTTTTTTCGGAGTACTGGTTGCTCCCGCAAGAGTTCTGTTAAATATTTATGCAACTTATCCTCATAGGACAAATATTTACAACGGTATAGTCGAGTAAATTTTGTGAAGTTGGCCCCCCCTGAACGGAAAAAAAATCGTTACTAACAACCGAACTATCAATAAAAAGTACATAGAACTCCAGGACTATGTGAGAGGTAATCAGAACTGATTTTCTTTCTTTTCCTCCGACTGAGCAGTAGATTGATGGCGCGAGGGAATGCTTTGAGTGGACCCAAATTTTTTTTTGGAAAAACGATTTTTTTGTTGGCGTTCTGGTTGCCCCCGCAAGAGTTCTGTGAAATATCTGCTCAACTTTTCCTCACCAGACAAATATTTACAACGTTACACTCGGATCAATTTTGTGGAGTTGGCTCCCCTTAAAAAAAGTGGCTCAAACAACAGAACTATCGATAAAAAGTACTTACAACCCCAGAACTATGTAAGAGGCCACCAAAACTGATTTTTTTCCTTCGACTGAACAGTAGATTGACGGTGCGATAGAATGCTTCAAGTCAAATCAAATTTTTTTTCTCGGAAAAACGAATTTTTTTTCGAAGTTCTGGTGGCCCCCGTAAGAGTTCTGTTAAATATCTTCAGAACTTTTCCTCATCAGACAATTATTATTGTCTACAGCGTATACAGCGGTATACTCGAGTAAACTTTGTGAAGTTGCCCCCCCCCCCTCCCGCCTACCGAAAAAAATCGTTAGTAACAACTTTTCTATCAAGAAAAAGTATATAGAACTCCAGCACTATGTGAGAGGCAAACAGAACGGATTTTCGTTTTTTTCCTCCAAATGAGCAGTAGATGGATTGCGCGATGGAATGCTTTGAGCGGACCCAATTTTTTTTTTTTTGGAAAAATGATTTTTTTTCGGTGTTCTGGTTGCCCTCACAAGAGTTCTGTTAAATATCTTTACAACTTTTCCTCATCAGACAAATATTGACAACGGTACACTCGAGTAAATTTTGTGGAGTTGCCCCCCCCCCCTAACAAAAAAAAATCGGTACTAACAACAGAACTATCAATAAAAAGTACATAGAACCCCAGACCTATGTGAGAGGGAACCAGAACTGATTTTTTTCTTTGGAAGGCTTTGAGCAGACCCAAATTTTATTTTTCGAAAAATGATTCTTTTTTCGGAGTTCTGGTTGCCCCCGCAAGAGTTCTGTTAAATGTCTTTACAACTTTTCCTCATGAGACAAATATTTACAACGGTACGGTCGAGTGAACTTTGTGAAGTTGCCCCCTCCCCAACGAAAAAAAATCGCTAGTAACAACTGAACTATCAATAAAAAATACATAGAACTTCAGCACTATGTGAGAGGGAACCAGAACGGATTTAATATTTTTCCCCGAACTGAGCAGTAGATTAATAGCGCGATGGAACGCTTTGAGTGAAACCACATTTTTTTTAAATGATTTTTTTTAGTTCTGGTGACCCCCGCAAGAGTTCTCTTAAATATCTTCACAACTTTTCCTCATCAGACAAATATTACCGACGGCACACTCCAGTAAATTGTGTGACGTTGCCCCCCCCCCCCCCCCAACGATTTTAAGACGTTGATGCGGTACTTTGTTTCCTTTTGCGTTTTTCTCGAAACTACTTGCTTCAAACTGGTGGACAAAATATATTGAGATCTGCTCAACCGATTGTGATGAAATTTATACTATATATATTCTTTATAACATTATCTAGGATGTAGCATAGGATTTCTCGGTTGGATGCCGCATTCATTTTTAAAACCGAATTTTTTTTAAAAAATCTGAGTTTTTTTTAAACAGCTGTCATTTATAGAATTTTTTTCATTCTATTTTCTGCCCTGTGATGCACTTTAGCTATTATTTATCTTTACAAGAATTTTTATTCATTTTGCAGATGAGGTTTAACAGAAAAGAATTCCATTATCGGCAAAGATTTTCAAAAGCGAGTCCTAACGACTTATATTTTCGTCATTTATTAATTTTTTCAAATTTTTTCCATATAACTATACTGACTATGTGGAAAATAAATTTATTTTATATATTTAATAGTCGCGTCAATTTTTTAGGCCTATTTTTATACCTATTTTTCCGGGCGCCAAGGTGGTGTAACCCGTTAATATTAAGACCCTAGACTACCAATTTCGAGTTTACGCGGAGCCCTCAAGATGGAGATACCTTTAGGCGTGGAAAGAATTTGCTGATTTTCATGATTTTTGTTTAACGCAAAGATTTCTTTACCATTTTAGGAACTTAGGGTATGTTATATTGCTACTGTTAGCTGTTACGTGGCATTTTTTAAATTAATTTTTAAAAATAGCGGTGGCATGGCACTTTGAGCTGCAAAAACTGTCTATTAGACAAAAAAACTAATTGATCGATTCTGCAGAAGTTTTGTATAAATCTTTCTAACCTCATTGTCTAAAACATGACCCTAAATGTTTTTGAAGAAAACAAAATATTATTTTGATTTAAAATGTCGTTCTTTTTTTCGGAAAATTCGATCTTTTTGTTTTAAAGCGTACCATTCCATCGGTTTTCACTATTTCTAACTTTTTCTTGGTTCATATTCTGCGTATAAGTGTTAATTAAAGCAAAATCTTCGTTGGTTTGTTTCTGATTAATCCCACCGACGCTACGTGTCATGCCGTCTGACACCATCCGCTGCAACCTGTTTAGAAGACCGTGCCATAACTCCGCCATTTTTAAACCTTAAGGCGTTACCCCCACTTGTAGAGCAAAAAAGGCCTGTTTCATGAATTTTTTTAAAGAAAACTACAAAACTTTTTTAATCGATCAATATACCATCTTAAAGAACACATCTTGAAGAACTTTCAGTAATTTTTTTATTGAAAAATATTACATTGTTTAGTGGCAAATGGCCGTCAATGAAATAATGTTTTTATATACACGGTTTGCGGTGACCAACATTGCGGCGAAGTGGATCATCTCAAAAAAAATGCGGATGGATTTAGTCAAATATAAGTATAAACTAGTCTTTAATCGAAGGATTTTAAAAAATATTCATTTTTCACAAAATGGCGGACAGTCAAAGTTAATGGTTCGATTTTAACGAACAAAAACGGCCGTTTTTTGGCTATAAAACGGCCATCTTTTTCGAAAAAAAATCGAACGATTAAAGACTACATTTTTATGTATTAAATAAGCCTGCAAAATTTCAAGAAGATCGGTTCATTAGTGTTCGAGTAATCTTGGTCACCGACTTCAGAAATGCCATTTTGAGAAAAACGCGTTTAAAGTTTCAATTTCAGTTTACACGAAGAAAATATTTTTTTTTTGTAAACTTATATAGAGTCATCTATTCCGGGCCCATACAGAAGTATGGGCCCGGATACTAATACTTCAAAAAAATGCAATAAAAAAAATCGATTTTTTCAAAATCGCAAGTGGGGGTAACCCCTCAAATGGCTCATAAGTATAAGAGAAAAGCGATTGCTCTACGAGGGAACTGGACAACGACAAAAAATCTTCCAGAGAAAGTTATCACGAAACTCGTCTCATCGAAGACTGGCTTTAGTGGATAGTGTGCCAACTTTGGGTACACAAAAACTATACTGATTTCGATTATATGTGTGCTAGATGTGGCCAAAAGAGAAGAAAATTATGCATCAAAACATAAAACCCAAGTGAAAACCGAGAGCATAATGCTGGGTAACTGGCCATCTCACCTCTACTCCTGTGGCCTTTACACCCGGATACTCCGGAAGAGATAGCCAATCGTCATTTCAAAAAAATACAAATTTTTAGGTTGATCTGATAGGAGTTTGTTTTAATTTCGTAAATTATCTTAAAGTTAAATGTTCAAAGTTTAATTACAAATTAAAATAAGTTGAGAAAGGTCTGTAGTTATATTTTGACTGATCCTTGAAAAAACTGTGGCCAACTACCCCGGACATACCCTTCTTGTTTTACCCACTGCATGCTTCGCTCGCATGATCGTCGTACCGAACGCGTCTCCATACGTTTCCCACATCATTAAATATTCTTTACGAGTCGAGCTTTTAAAAAATTAAAATCTCACACGCCTCGCGCCCATCCGGTTAATAAACGAATCGCGTGCTGGCTCCGTTACGTTTCCATCCCTTGGGGCATCTCCGAGGCGCGTAAAAAAAACCGCATCGGCAAAGGCGGAGCAGCAGAGGGAGAGAAAAAAAGGACGGAAGATGCCCGGAGGGTGCGGAGCAGCGACGAGAAGAGAACGAGTACACGAGACCATGGGGTTCTGTAAAAGCGTTGCCGGGTTACACGAGGTCGGAGGAGGGTGGAACACAGGGCTGCCTTCTAGAAAGGAAAAATCCTCTGTAGAAGTTGTTTGCATGACCAAGCTGCAAGGGGTAATCAGGTACGTAGAGCTGGACACGCGGACGCCGCTCTACACGTCGCGTTGTCATCCTGGTAGCGTACACGTCTCGGTATCGCGTGCTTTCCGAGCCAGGAAAGACCCTACCCTATAGCCTGGCGCCTTCCCCGTCGATATCCCGACAACGCAGCGACCATCGCGGCTCACGCCAGCGAGCCCTTTTTAATAACACGGCAAATGGGCAACAAAAAGCTTGCCTTTTTTCTCTACATTCCCCACGACACCACTCAACTAATACCCACTGCCATATTGGGCCGTTACATGCGCGAGGTTCGGACGAAAAGCCGGTGGTTTTTTAGCTTCTCGTGAGCCGAGACAGAAGTTCGGAAGTGGCAAATGGATGGCAAAGGTTATCCGAATTTATTGGAATATCTCGTAACACGTCAAAATTCGATGATTTTTGGGGTGGGGATCAAAATATCGAAGGACCAAATATAGATCGACAAATATTTCGAAACGACAGAATTATGAACTCTCAAAATAGCGAAGGTTTAATTATTCGAAATTTAATGTTTCGACCGAAGAAAAAATCGAAGGACTATAAAGCGAAGCATCATTTATTCGAGAGCTCATTTATCTGAAAACGTATATTCAGATCGTTTGCAATTTGAGACATACAAATATAGATTCGAACAATCTATAACGTCCATATCTCCGAAACAGAAAAAAGCGAGTATCTAATATTCGTAATACCGCCTATAGCGAAAAGCAATATATCGAGACGCAAAATATCGAAGGTCCGAAATGGCGAATGTCAAAATGGCGAATGCCAAAATGGCGAATGCCAAAATAGCGAACATGGTATGGACGCCGTCCCGGCCGACCGCTAACGCTATCTGCCACCTTCATTGTGATGCGCAAGTAGCATTGGCTCGATATTTCAAATTTTCGTCATACGGACCACTTGCCTGTTTAACCCATCGCTACTTTGTCTTCGTTTTGCTTGGATAAAATAATTAATATCCTACCTCAAATTCGTCGGCATTTGCGATTATGATGGATGAACGCGCGGAAGAAATGTCCACATCAGAGTTATTCTCTTCAAAACGAATTTTGTTTTTTAAATCAAATTTTGTCTTTCGTAAAAAATTTCTGTTTGCGAAAATTTTTCATTTTAGTACAAATGTTCTCTTTGATGCAATTGTCTCTTCGATACAATTTTTCGTTTCGATATAGTTGTCTCTTCGAAACAATGTTTCGTTTCGATACAGTTGTCTTTTCGATACAATTTTTCGTTTCGGTCAAAATTTTCTCTTCGGTGGGAATTTACGTTCTTACCAAATTTTGTCTGGTATAAAATTTGTACCAAAGAGGAAAGTTGTGTTAAAGAGAAAATTTGTACTACACCGAAAATTCCAACCGAAGAATACATTTTGTTGGATGAGAAAATTTATACCGAAGGAACATTTGTGGAGAATTATTTTTTCAGTAGAACCAGTTTGGCTAAAAGAAAATATTTGCACATTTCTCAGCTTCGCTCTGAAGCGCAAGGAATGTACTGCTCGATCACAAGTTTTCGCCATCCGGGCCGTTCGACATTTTGACCCTTCGCTATTTTAACCACTCGACTTTTTGACCGTTCGGTTTAATGCTTTCTGTTTTTTGAACCGTCGCTATATTTACAATTTCAAGATTCGTCTTCTCAAATTATTTGGTGTTATTTATATAAGCAAATCGATATTATGTCTCTCGATATTTTCTTAATCGGTTTTTGTTTTTCGCTATATTTCAACTTCGAGATATCCGTATTCGGAATTTTTATTTACGACTATATAAACCCTCCGAACATTGATCTATCTATATTCAAACATTCGACATTTTTTAATTCGATATTTCAGCCCATCTGAATATTGATCCATCGATATTTCGACTCCCACCCGATTTTTGACTAGCCGATGATCTGCTTTCGTTGAAGTGGAAAGCTTTGTTGGGGACCACCCCTTTTGGATTTCCAGTGATTGAGGTGGCACTAGGATGGCACAAATTTGAGCTCTATTTTTTTCCGTCTCCTCACCATCCAATTATCTTCTTTAAGGGGTTAGGCCACAGTAACGGGTATGAATTCAAGTGCGAATTTAACAATTTTTTTTCGTATGAAAAAGTGATTCACTCATAAAATTAATTACACATCTATTTAGTATGAATATCAAGCTGTCAGAAAATATATATATTTTTTTTCGATGTACAAAATGGCCGACTATATTTTCTTTTGTTATCTTTTTTTGGCGCTCCGCGGCGTGACATTTAGCATCCTCAATTTTTTACCTAGAACAAAAAACAACAATTCTCGTCAATCTACATTAGAATACCTAGAGAAGTACGTACGGAATTTAAAAGACATTGTTTTATTCAAAAGTTGTAGGTATTTGAAGGAATTTTCAGTGAAACATTTCGTATAAAACTGCTCATAAAATGAAAAGTTTTCGATTAATCAGAAATTCCGTACGTACTTCTCTGCGAAATGCAATTGGGAACATAACTTTTAAATTCGAAGTAAATCGAGTGAAAATTGTTGAAGTTATTTGTCACGCCAATTGGAAAAAAGCTGTTTCGAGAAAAACGGGGTTAAAGTTTTAGGTACTCTATGGCCGTGCCTGAGGTGGGCTTACGTTATACGCTCAACGTAGGTGAAAAAAAGTTCTTGCTGTAAATCGAATCGTTACTTATTCTTAAGATGATAAAGCACCGTTTTCGCGAAAAAAATCGATTTTTTGAGAATTCTACAGTGGTCTTACCCCTTAAAGAAAAAAAAATTGTCGTCGAAGCTGCGAGCGGTCAAAAAAATTTATAGGTCGCTCAAGCCTCCCAAAAATTCGAACTTTCATTTCAAAAATTGATTTCTTTTTTATCCACTTCTCACCGGTGTATTTTATGCTTCATAATTTTTAAATCAACCTTGCGAAAGCTCTAGCCGGCCAATGAATATTTCGTGGTCGCTCAAGGTTTTCGAAATTTACAACTGCCGCTACAAAATAAATCTCGCATGCCCCATAATTCCTTGCAGCATAAAAACAAAATAAACAGCGAAGTGTTACATTTTCTGAATTATTTATTATAATAATTTGTAACAAATACCAATTAGACGCTATGTGTTGTTATGTATTGTTATGGATTATTGTATTATGGCGTCGTTCGTCACAGAGTACAGCTACGATTGGTCCGCAGTCTGACTAACGAGACCAACTGTGGGACGCATTACGATGCGCGGAAAACCGCTGCCATTTCCGTTTTACGAATAAAACGACCTATAATTTCGTTTACGGACAAGAGCTTTCAAGAATTATTTCATGAGAGCAAAGATTATAATTCTCGGGTTAGAAGCGTGAGGTAAATTTGAAAAATCTGTTTTCCAAGAAAAAAGGATAAGTTGTTTTGAAATTTTTACAAAGCGTCAAATTTAAGAGTGAGAAGAGTTTAAAAAATTGGCAAACATTGGAAATTTTCGAGCTTTTCAGCAACCACTAAACATTAATTGGCCGGTTAGAGCTTTCGGGAGGTTAATTAAAAAATTAAAGAGCGTAAAATTCGTGGGTGAGAAGTGGACGGAAAAAAATCAATTTTTTAATGAATATTTGAATTTTTGGGAGGCAGAGCGACCTCTAAATATTTTTGGATCGCTCGCAGCTTCGGCGATAATTTTTTTTTCCTCCAAGAAGATAATTGGATGGTGAGAAAAAGGAAAAAAGTAGAGCTCGAATTTGTGCCACCAAACCTTAGTCGATATTCATAGTTTTTTTCGCAGGGTGAGGAATGTATATATCTTTTCAGGGTCATAACTATTTTTTATTACATAATTTTAGTTTTCTAAACGATTTTTGTTGCTTAAAAAAATGAAGCATGGTGAAGATATAACCAGTCGCCGTGAAGCTGTCCGGAAGGGAGGCCGAGTGCAGTGTATACTCCAGCACCTCGTAGGATTATCTGAAACAGTCTACGCAAAAAAATTGATTAGTGTATACATGTGGTCACTTGATGAACCAATAATATTGAAAAAACAATTATAATTGGGTAAAGAGGAGACCTAAGAACAAAAAAGTTGATGTTTTTGTAAAAAAATCAAACTTTGAACCCAGCCAAAAACATGTTTATTTTGATAATTTGTAGTCGGTCTTAGGTTCATCAAGTGACCACATGCATATACTAATTATTTTTTTGCGCATACTATTACAGATAATCCTACAAGGTGCTGGAGTGTACACCGTATTAGGCCTCCCTTCGGGACAGCTTCATGGCGACTGATTATATCTCCGCCTTTTTTCACTTTTTTAAGCAACAAAAATCGTTTTGAAAACTAGAATTATTATAATAGAATTATCAATCTAGAATACTAGATTCCTTACCCTCCAAAAAAATCATGTAAAGCAGGTTGGAGCGGTCCAGTTGAGTCAAATGACTGTCCATGAATTTCTTTTTCAATGAGACTCAAAAAATGCATACGAGGTATGAGTTCATTCTGTAGATTCTAATTTTTCATAAAATATATAATTAAAGAGCAACATCGTGCATTTTTATATTTTTATTACGGGAATAAGAAAAACTTTTTTGTCGCTACCAACGTGAAAAAATAAAACGTTATCGATAATTATTATGAAACAAAACTGCGTCAGCGAATGTTCCATAGAACTAATAATGAAATTTTTAGTCATTTATAATCATTCCTATTTACATTTATGTCACGAGTTATTTATTATTACCGTTATTTTATTTATTATTAATTATTTAAATATTTATTATTTAACGTTAAGTGTTGCCGAAATACAGCAACGTTGCGGACATTGAGGTTGGCAGCAATGCTCTTCATTCGCCAGCCAAGATACGTAATCTTTCATCAAACCTTGATGGTTTAATATTGAATATATCGACGCTGCTTAGGAAAAGTAGCACGATTCAAAGTTCTTATGAAAACTAGCATGATTATGCTTTCGCCACAGAAACTAGCACGTTTCCATATTTACCGCGAAAACCAGCATGTTTCGGCTTTCACCGCGAAAACCAGCATGTTTCGGCTTTCGCCGCGAAAACCAGCATGTTTCGGCTTTCGCCGCGAAAACCAGCATGTTTCGGCTTTCGCCGCGAAAACCAGCATGCTTGATTTTCATTGTAAGAACTACTGTAAAAGGAGTAAGCTTAAAACCTTAAGGATCTTATTCAGAGATCTCAAAAAGAGTTTTGGTGAGAATTTAAAGTCCTTCGTGCTCAGGTAAAAATCTGGAAAAATAAACCATTAGTATTTTTTTTTAATATGACAATTTTCGCGCAATGACATTTCAATTTTATACTCGTTGCTTTTATTTACATTTGGATAATAATTATCAATTAAAATCGATAGTAGTAATTTTTATAAAAAAATAATATCGAAATTGTAAATATAATGAAATATTTATTTTGATTTTCTATTTAAAAAATAACCTTATTGAAAATATCAATAAACAAATTTACCGTAATCTTACAGATGGTGATCCTCGAATATGTTTGAAAAATCTTGCTGATGTTCGATTGGAATTAAACCTCTGTCAAGCATGGCCTGTAAATCTTTTTTTTCTTGGTGCAAGAGGCAATTTTTTATCTGACGTTTGTTTTAATTGGAACATTCGAACGTCATCCATGTTTTTGTTTTCTTTAAAGATTGTTATCTCTCGTCCTTCTTGGCCAAAATCATATTTAACGTAGATTGTATCGACGTAAGGTTGAATGGATATTTCCCGAATACTTGCAATTTTAATTGAAGGCCAATTAAATTCCTTTGAGAGGTCTAAAAAATCGTAAATTTCCGATAGCGGTCAAAGGAATTGGAGTAAAAAAAATAGAGGCAAGGCGTAAAAAAGCATGGAACAAAAGTCGGAAACAATTCCAGTCTTACTGAAACATGTTAATTTCCGCGGTGAATATCGAAATCTGCTTCTTTTCGTGGTGAAAGCCGAAACGTGTTAGTTTTAGCGTTAAATATCGAAAGGTGCCAGTTTTCGTGGCGAAAACCGAAACTTGCTAGTTTTCGAGTCGGAAGCCGAAACATGCTAGTTTTCGCGGTGATATCAAACGTTATTCGCTGCGATTTGTACATAAGCGTTTAATAAATATTTTTTACTGCAACTGACAGTTGATGAGAGTGTTGTTTTAAAAGTTCTCGGGTTAGGATTAATAAGATTGCACTTGTATGTGCGATATCCAATTACATTAACCGGTCTGCATGAGCTTGGCGCTCGAAAAGCAGCTCGACTTTCAATATTTTTTTCTGATGAAAATATTGGGATGGAGAGGCTGAGATTTTACTCAAAATTAATCCACAGTATTGTTAAGCTTGAGATTTTTTCATTGACAAATATTTACGACAAGTTAGTTATTATTATTCAAATAAAGTGTCGCCATTGCTGCATGGCCAATCGGTGCAGCTGGTTCTAGGGTGATCTGAAATGAAAAATAATAAAATATTCCTTTAGTATAGTAATAAACCTTTCGCATGACCAGATACTTTTCTTCAGTCTTTAAAATTACGAAAATGGCAATCTGAAGAAGAAAAACGTTTCATTTTCAACCAAACAAAACAACTTTAATAATTTATTATTGATAAATGGATAAACGTATCAAAAAAATATTCGGGCATACGATAGAAAATGTAATAAACTAAGCTCCGTCCGAATTTGAAGTGAATTGGACGAAAAGGTTTTGAAAAACGCCTTACACTGTTTCAAAAAACATATTTCCGAGAAAAACACAAAAGAAAAATAGTAAACCACAGTGGGCAATCTGCTCCTTCGCAAAAATTGTCATAACGCGGTCAATTTTTCAACTGCTTGAAAAATCTTTGTTGCAAATTGAAGTTGAGGTCCGCCGAGGCTATAAAGCTACGCGATAAAAAAAATCGCACTTTGAAATTCCAAGCTTATGCAGAACCCTCGCTCTAAGCTCATTACCTTTGCAGGTTTCGGCGTAAACGATACGCGGAAAAAAACGAAAAGATGGTTTCCGCACGCTATACCATCATTTCAATATACGTAGGAAAACTATTTTATTTTTTCCCTTCGATTATCATAGACTGAGGGTACACACAGTCAGTTTCGTCGAGCCGTCTGAAAATGGGTCGTAGTAAATACAAGTCGCAAATAATTACGTGCAAGCCATGTACCACCTGAGGCTAAAGCAGGCAGTGACGCAGAAGAGAGATGAAAAAGCTTATCAATGTAATAACGGAGCGAGCAGTTTATTAGTATAATGAACGTTTCTCATTATACGAAGTTATCTTGTGATTGGATCAAAAGCTCGTCAACATCACGACGCTGCGTGTAACATGCATTTTTTTCCTACGCGGTTAATATACGCGGGTAAAAAGTACCCCTTCGTCTGGCCGAAGTCCATTCCTCCCCAAAGAATGTCGAAAATGGAAATTTATTAAAAACAGTACGGTGATTTTGGAGTAAATTCTTAATTGCATAAACTTAAGGCAGTCGTGTTGTCTAGAGCGCTGTTTTCGAGGTGATTTTAAGCATGGAATGACTGATAAAATAATTACAAAATAAATACACATGTTTATCAATGTTTCAAGAATATTTACAAATTAAAAAAAACGTATTATCGTGTACTTTTGTACGTTTTTTTCCAAAGGTGCGTGGAAAACGCCCTCAAGTGGCGACCAGTGTTGTGAACGTTATATGAATCCGAAAAAACCAAACATGTTTGCAATCTGTACGAATTTTGTGATGTTTGGTACCAGATTCAGCAAAAAAATACAACATGTAGCACGCTGAATTTTGATTCTCAATTTTTCCTATTTTTCTGTGATCTATGATCATTCTAGGAGTTTAATAAAAATTTTGTTTATGACACGATTTTTTCGACCAACGTTGATAAACAGTCAACTGAAGGTGTATGCCAAATCTGAGCTCAATCCGCCAATTGGTTATCGAGATATCGTGGTTGCGGATTTGAAAAACATAGTTTCGAGAAAAACACGTTTAAAGTTGCAGCATCTCGACCACCGTCCCTGAGCACGCTCTGCTATGATTTCTATAACTCAACTTATTTTATGAGTATCATCATACGCTTTTCACGGACCTATCAGAAAGGTCTCTAAAATAATAAAATAAAAACTAAGAACAAACGATTTTTTTTAAGTTCTAAACGACAATGCTGCCTTAAGAAATCATCGCAGTGTAACATTTTCAAAAAATCGATTTTTTGCATTATCCGATTGTACACACGGTTATAAACGTTCTGTCCAATTTTTAGATCGAAATTCGAATTATTTCGGTCGCTACAGCCTTTCTTAGAATTTTAAACGCGTTTTTCTCTGAATGGTTTTTTTCAAAACAGTGGCCACTCTTAAATAAAGAGTTTTTCAAGCTATCCGTTTGAAATTTTAACAGAACATTCTTCACGTCATTCCTTGTGTTGCTATGGATGCTTTTTTAATCTTCCTATTTTTTTACGAAAAACTGCCGAAAGAAGGCTAAATGTCATATTTTTTGTTCAATCCGCCGCCATTTTTTCAAATTTCACTAAAAAAAACCTCCATAGGAACCTCGCTTTCCTACAGATTAATAATCATTTTGAAATTTTTGTTTCGGATAAAATTTGCGGCCGCAATTCTGGCCACCATGAGACACCATTTTTTTCCACGCAATTTTCAGCAAATAAAAACAACGTTAAACAATAAATAAATAAAAAATCATTTTGCATTCTTTACGGGTGCTTCAATTTGTAAAAAAAATTAGACGGATTAGCTTATCCTGTTTACCTAAAAAAATCGCGAAAATCGGCTATTTTTCGCGCCATCACAGTGTGACGATTCCTTAATACTTCTAGCGCCGTTTGTCGTGGACGAGACAATCGGATTACATTTTCAAGCTACAACCGGAAGTTAAAAAAAAATTGAATATACCGAGTGCTACAAGTGATTGAAAAACTCAATTACCTTTATCGAGTTTCTTCATGCAAGGATGCTCACAATCTTACATTTTCAAGCTACGACCGGAAGCTTTTATATATAAAATTGAACAACTTATGAACAGAATGCTACAAGGGATCGAAAAAGTCAATTATCTTTATCGAATTTCTGTATGTAAGGGTGCTTGCAACACGTCCCTATATTTTAATGGGATAAAGTAGAATAATTGTACACTTCGTAAAATGGACAAACGTAAAAGTCACGAACCGACGTTATGCCGGGAACCGACGCTATCGAAAACGAAAAAAAGCATTCATATTTCCATTTCGATACACATTAGCCCGTATACAGTCCACAAATGTAGTGAACCCTGATACAAATCTTATCAACCGGAACCGTTTTCTACCCACTATTTCTACCACGTTTTCTACCCCTTATACCAGGGGCGAGGCCCGTTTTTTTTTCTTTGAGAAAAAGAACGCTGGCTCTTCGTCAACGATTAACTCTCGAACTGATAATCGAAGAAAGGTTAGGGGCGTTATAAAAAAAAAAGTAAGGCAATACACTGGGGGGTCGAGTGGTGACAAAGGTGCGCTGCGCAAGCTTTAAACGGATATCGATGTCGAGCTATGTCCATATAGTCGTATATCGCGGATTTTATCATTCAATAAAGAATACCATGGGCTCAATATTGGCTCTATTGTATATTACACGAGTCGAGCACTTTTGGTTGAGGTCGTATCGTTTCCACTTTATGATAATAATTAAATAAAAGGTTCGGAAGAAAAGACGTCCGGAAGTTGTTCCAAAATCTTACCATGACGATGAAAATTGACTGCATCATTAGCTCTTTCGCTTTAAACCCGTATCCAAAATTTGGTCTCGATCGACAAACTCTTTGAGGGATTATAACACTCTCAATTTACAGTACTACACGCATTCTATGGGGCGTTCTTTTATTCTCAGATACCGTGAGAAAAGGCTGATGACAAAATGATGCAGAATGTTTCACATTCTTCATGTGGCGAATTTATGTGCGGAAGATTTTTTGTATTTTCCTAATCGCTTACCTCATAATTATGGTCTAATTAATTGCAACATACTGAAATGCTACTTTTTTTCATCGGCCTCACCCACACAGCCTTGCCAAACTATGGCAACGCGATAAACAGTTGAGCTGCTCGAAAATTGCAGCGGTCATGAGGCGCGGCATATTACCTCTCAAGAGGCCCTAGTGCCCTAGTAAAGTTAAATACTAACAAAAAGACGAAACAATAATTGAAACACACACTTTCAAATGGAACTATGACGCTTGGTCCACACATAGTATGCCACTCACGACTGACTTTACTTTACAGCATATATTTGAGAATTTCAAATGTTCGCTACGTTTGTGTGGGATTGAATCTACCAAACATCCTTAATAGGTCGACGGGGAAATACAAACATCAGTACAACGGGCGAGACGAGATTTTCTTTGCTGAAAGCTTTATCGAGCGACCCTTGGACGTTACGGGACGCGTATGTGAATAAACAAAGGGTGACGAGATTGCTCCGTCATCGTTGACATAATCAATACAGTTGGTTCACTCAATTGGTCCTAGAAAATCGCATGTGACTCAGACAACACGGCTTACACGGCGTAGCTACACAAACCGAGAAAACCGTTCGACAGTTACTAGGGTAGTTTGCTATTTGAGGGCTCCCAGTGCGCTTACTCATGCTGACTTCGGACAACTGGAGTAGGCAGCGCCCTCTGGCGGAATAGTGCAGGCCTGCGTAAAGTCTAACGAAAGGGGTATCTTCGGAGGCAAATCTTTTCTAAAACTCAAATTATTTTGGGTTTTTCTTGGAGGTACGAAATTGGTGGAGAACTCTTGCCGGCCGCTAGACCCTATCGAAGAATGGTGAAGATGGCTGTAGCACCGCCATTTTGTTACAAAATCTTGTGACAAAATCAGTAAAGATACTTGAAGATATGTACAATGAATGCCGGTAAACGAAATTTTCACACTATCAACTGGCCATCCATAAAAAAATGTCGGAATGAACTTTTTTCTCCGGCTTTAGACTGGTAGTCTCCTTCAAAAACCCGTCGGCCGTCGAGTTGGAAGGCGCTTCATGCAGCTTCAGCGCCGCCATTTTGTTAAAAAATCTTGTGACAAAATTGGAAAAGATGCTTGAAGATACGTACAATAAACGCCAGTGAACGTATTACGTAACAATTTTCATTGTATCAACTGGGCGTCCATAAAAAGATGTCGAAGTTCACGTTTTTCCGGACTCTATAGACTGGTAGTCTCCCTCAGGAATTCATCGGACGGCGCTTCATACAGCTTCAGCGTTGCAATTTTGTTGCTTAATCTTGTGAAAAAATTGAGAAAGAAACTTGAAGATGTGTACAACAAACGCTAGTGAACGGAATTTCCATTGTATCAACTGGTTGTCCATAAAAAATTGTCGAAATTCACTTTTTTCTCGGTCTCTAGACTGGTTGTCTCCCTCAAAAATCCATCGGACGGCGCTGCATACAGCTTCAGCGTCGCCATTTCGTTACAAAATCTTGTGACAAAATTTAGAAAGATACTTGAAGATACGTACAACAAACGCCAGTGAACAGAATTTTTATTGTATCAACAGGGTGGTCATAAACAATTGTCGACATTCACTTTTTCTCAGGCTCTAGACTGGTAGCTTTCCTCAAGAATCCCGCGGACAGTGAGTTTCCGCTTTCTCGAGTACACCCGAGTAAACTCTTCCGGACCATGTAGGTATCTAAGTGGTCGGTTCATCAAAAAGTAAAGATACAAGAGCCTCAAAGCGAGACATCGACGTTTCAGTGGTTCTTTTTGTCAGCTACCGATAAACGGTTGTTGTATTGTGATCACGCGACGACGTCATCTTTCACATAGACGGGGGTATAACGCGTGGCCGATCGCACGTGAGAATCGTAACGTTAGTCAGGGCAGGTTGGCGCCTTGGGTCGATAGTCCGGACGTGCACCCCTTGTATTCTCCGTTGCTTTCGCGAGATTCTATCTCGTCAATATCGCAGTTCTTCTCATCCATAGGTCTGCCTGTGAATCACCAAGGATTCTCTCATCATTTATCTCCCCTATGGGCCAGGGTCTGAACAGGAAATGTCAAGATTCCAGCACTTATAAGGATTACTGTTATCGCAATGCGAACGACGATGCTTGTCATCGTTATTCGAATTGCGTCGGATAAATTGCAAGGGATGAAAACCATCGAAGGGAACGTGAAAAAAAAACGGAATATAAAAAGCGTGGATTCTTAGAGTACTATTATTTCGATTCAAAACATTCGTATCCTCGCTTCCCTACTCCCGCCCCTCCCCAGTGTGTGTAGTATACGATGCTTCAGCTTCGTTGTACGACGACGCGGTCTTGCGCGGTGTATCCGACGTTTGATCCGGGGGCAGGGGCTCCCTCCACCCGCGCGAAATTGCGACTCCCTTGACGAGAAACGAGGCACGGGGATATCGTCAGACTTCTGTCAGTGGCCTCTCGGACGCTCGAGAGTGTACATATACAGCTCGGAATAAGAACAAATAAAAAATAAACGCGGAAGTCCCTAAAACTTGTGATTGTCTCCCTTTCCTCCATCACTCTATCCCTTTCCGCCATTCTCCTTCTCTTCTCGTCATTTCCTCGAAAAGTCTGTTCTGATCCCGCTTTGCCCCGCTCCGCGGTCAATCGACGGTCCACTTAGTGTTTAAACAATCGAGGATCGAAGTGTCATCGTCTTCGAAATAAGTATACGTCGGTGTGTAAAAGAGTCCGCACCTTACCTGGCTGACAGCTAAAAAGTAACGTGACAACTGTCCAGTTGCAATTTTCCACTCAGCGATGTAACTGCCCCGTGTTATGTTGTCGCCTTATTGGCTTTAATGGCTCTTGAATTCAACAGAAGATAACAAATAATGAAACTATGGTGGACCGGAGATATTCCGATGTCACATCGGGATGAACGCGTCTCTGTGATTGTCCCACGTTAGTTGATGCTACCAATTGATCTTGTGGGATGACGGGAGTAAATGTGTATCCGTTGATTCGCGGTATGATTCCAACGAGTGTCCGATACTCGATGACCAATAATCAATAGAGTGCAGTGTCGAGAAGTTGTGGAATATTTGACATATCGACGCTGGAACTGGACGTGTTCGGAGTTGTCAGAATCAATGAGTGATCATCTTCACCGCGACGTATTCGTCTTTCTCGCCGATTCGGATATGACAAAATGATAAAGCATGTGTCTCATTATCGGACACTTTCCAGGCGCGCTTCCCTTGCTCCCAATATCATTAGCGGAAACGAAGTGTCCTCGATGTTCAGCTGTGACACGTTTTCCAAGGTCGGGATTGTGGAATGACGAATCGAGAGCAGCGTAAGTGGCTGGGCCACAAAAACTACGAGGCCCTCGATGAGTAGTGGATCAATTGGGTTTGCGGAAGACTAAAAAATCAAAGGAGGACATATAGAAACGTGGAAACGTTAACCTTACGATATTCGTCATCGTTTTTCGTATGGCTCTATCTCCCCGGTACGTGGTCTGAGATGCTGCAACAGGAAGGAACATTCTTTTCACACGGGGAAAATGAGATTCCATGACACACTGGCCAGGTAGAGAATGAGAGAGCTTATCGTCCTGCGCAAAGGGTTGTTTACTGCAAAAGGATCTTAGAACTTTGTCGTTCACTGCTGATGTGAATTGTCACGTGCGATAAAAACTCCTTGCCTCTTACCTACAGTGAAAAGGGTTAATGGGACACAAAGTAGCGAATCCGCGTGCGATGCTTTGCCCTAGTGCCACATATCAAGGTCTAGGTGAAATATTAACGTACCACGTGCGGGGTAACGCATTTTTTTTGTAACTGCCACAGTCGCAAGCCTTTTGAAGATCAAGAGAGATGTTCTACATTCTTGTTGGGACTACGGGATGAGACGAATTTCAAGACTGGATGAACGATAATTGGTTAGGCAAGATGATTACCTCATTGTGCTGGTGAAAAACCTGTTTGCGTCAAAAAGAAGCGGACGCACTTTTTCCTCCTTGTGTATCTACTTCGAATGCTTGAAAGGAAGATGAAAGCGGGTTGTAAGTCAGCGATTCACAGAAGGCAATACCTGATTATAGATAGAGCAGCATGAATCATTAACAAGAATTAATCATCAGTTACAACATTGTTTAGGTTTAGACAATCCGAGACTTATTGTTAATCCCTACTGGGAGGTCGTGTCCAGTGTATGGGTCACTCAGATGATTGTTTTCGTGTTTGGTCGAAATGGATGAACTTGTTTGAAATGAATGAGGGATCAGCTTACAGATGATAACTCGAAGATTAGATTTGTTCCGGAATGAATGACATACAGATTGACGATAGTTACTATTGTCTTTGCTGATATTCCTCTCATTAAGCATAATAGATAGCACGTATTCATATTCTGCGGTGTCTAGATGAGATATAATAAAGACAGGATATGTCTTCATAGTCTTTGATGGATAGTTTCCTTCCCCATGTGAATTTGTTTGGGTTTACCAGTGCTCAAGAATTGTCCTGCAGCTTCATCTCCTTCTCCGAGTAGGGAAACATGCCACAGATTCCAGGACTACCATGACTAGGCTTCAGACTCCAGACAAGATGCATTCTTGCGTATCTACTTGTCGGAATGTGATCTACATCCTGTAGTTTTGTGAGATTAACGCTCTATAGTAGGCAAAGCCCTGCACGAACACCCTTTTGGAATTCCATGCCGTTTGATGCCTTCTGTCCTCACTTGTTTTGATTCGAGGGCTGACCGCGCTATTTAGACTATGCGCGATATACGTAATCTCATTTATCATCGTTCTCGCAATAAATTTGCTGTTCACGTGTCAGTCTCTTGTTATATAGTAGCACGGTCGGAGTTTATTGTGACGGGTGATAACTATGTCAATCTACGACTCGCCACTCGTTTTGACATACTATCGCGTATATATATATATCGATCGTAAAGAGCGTCGTCCAGAGATTGTCGTCGTATAATCGTTCATGCCTGTCCCCATTTTTATTCGTATAAACTAGCGAAAAAAATCAGCAACAAATTTGAAACGACGGAAGAGGTATTCCTTTGAATACTTTGGATTTGGGAGAGGTATTCCTTTCGCGGGAAAGGTATTCCTTTCGCGAAGGGCCGGATTTTGTAGGCGCATAAGCAGGGTCCTTTCGAATAATTGGTCGATTTCAGTTTCACTTAAGGGGTGAGATGCAGTCAGAGGTGTGAAAAAACGAGCATTTTCAATATTTTTTTTATAGTAATTAAGTTTGTTTTACAAAAGTGATTACTCAGACTTTTTATGTTATATTTCAACTTGACTTGTATACATTTTTAAAGAAAAATATTGATTATTTATAAAAATATCGCCATCTTTGTCGGATCCCCTTCGGCATGTAGTGCTTTGTGGTGACCATCATAAAATTTTACTGGATCATCTGAAATAAAATAAAACAAAAAAAAAAACAAAAAAAAATCATTAGTTTAATAATAAATCTAGTCCTTAATCGCAGCTTTTTTTTCAAAAACTAACAAAATGGCTTCTTTCCGACAGATAACTTTCGATTTTCGACCAAAAAATCGCTCGTTTATTGTTAAAAAAAATGTAAATTTTCAACAAAAATGGAAATCCTTCGCTTAAGGACTAGTTTTGAATGCTATCAATAAGCACACCAAATTTCGTCAAAATCCATCGAGTGGTTTTTGAATTATATTGGTCACCGACTTGAAAAACATAGTTTCGAGAAAAACACGTTTAAAGTTCTTCGATGTGGATACGGTATTTTATGGTCGTAACATTTTGAGCTCGATGGATGAAGCTAAACTTTTTTTTATGTATTTTGATCCGCTGTATTCGAATTTCACAATTTGTTTGCCGAAAAATCGAGCATTCAATTGTTTATAGCTAATTGTTGAAACAATTTTTCAAAAAATTAAAGTTTTGCGGGATGAATTATTTTTTAAAAATATTTTGGGCAATTGTAAAACGAAAGTATTCTTTATAAAATTTTGCTAAAGTTCATGGTTTTTGAGTAATACATTGTGGAAAATTTATGAAAGAGTTTTCCAATTCTACACTTGATTTATGTATAGAAATACGAATTAAAAAATTACTTACATCGGGACCTGACGGCCCCTTCACTAATTGTGGGATATCCCGGAAACTATTCATCGGATTGACTTGAAATTTTTAGGGAATAATTTCGAAACATCATACTTCAAGAAAATGTAAAAAAAATCGATTTTTGAAAATGCTGACTGCATCTCACCCCTTAATAAATAAGGTTACAACCAATTATTATGCCCAACAATAAAAAATAATTAAAAATTTCACACTATTTTAGTAGATTTAGACATTGCCTCTGGAAGATGCGGTTACGAAAATTCTTTTGCTAGTCACATTTTGCTAAGTTTTACCATTAATATTTTCTTTCAAAATCACCGAATGTTTTTATTATCATAACGAAATGTTTACAATTTTTTACACGCCTAGAGCAGTTTATATCAGATATCTAGAATGATTTAGTATATAAATGACTAGATAGAAAAGTGGCCAGCATGTCATGTCCATCGAGAGCCACATAAATTTGGAAGGTTTTTAAAGTTGTAATTTTTTGATAAAAGTTCAGCAACTTGGCTGGAAATTTCACTAGTATACTGGAATGTATTCTCCCTTCATTGCCGACGGAAATCAGTTGATTGTTAAAAGTTCGGGTTCGTGAAAGGAATACCTTAACAAAAAAGTACGGAAAATCTGGCACATTGATGGATGTCGACATATTGTCACATGTGTAAATATCACGTTCTCTGCGCACACTTAAAAAAAATATATTTCCGTCAACTGAGAATGTCTTTGCCAAGGCTGCTACGCTTATTCGTGTAGGGAGTCTCATAATTTACGACACGCTTTCGTGTCTCTCGTAATGTCTCGAATATCTCGCGTTTCACCTGTTGTCCACTTATAGGTATATATATTTTTAGGGATTTGGCACAGACCCTGGACTACGTATGGCCGATTATTGATTACGATATATTTCGTGCTAGATGCGATTCAATGCTGATCGAATTTCCCATAGGGGAAAGGGGTGAAGAGTTCGTGAAGCTGCTTAAAAAGGAATTTTAGGGTCTTAAGGTAGTACGAGCGCGCAATCTTGATTTCTATAGATTTTGTTCAAATTTTAACCAGACATTGTTCATATTATTATGCATGGTTGAGTGAAGTTTCAGAACAGTCGACTATTTAGGTCGGGAGATAATGGGTTTTAAAATTGCAACTTCTAACATTGCAGGGTCTGCGTTGAAATTTAGACAGAATAATTTTCCGTAAAAAATATTCGTCCCCTATAATAAGAAGACATATGGCAACACCGCAGAACAGTATTGTTCAATATTTCGAGAAAAAAATAATTATCGCGGTCCTAAAGTTAAAAATTTTGCCATAAAAAATATTTGCATTATAAATGTTAATATTTTATATTGTTTATGTTATCTTCATTAACAAATAAAAGTGTTGATTCATTCATAACGAATTAAAAACTTTGTTCGATTAAAAATGGCTTCCAAATAAAAATTTGTGTTGCAGTATTATTTTAAATATGCCGCGCAAACTCACGTCATTGGATACGTGGTACGATGCGGTGTTGCCATGTCTTCTTATTATAGGGGACAAATATTTTTTACGTAAAATTATTCTGTCTAAATTCCAATGCAGATGCTGCAGTGTTAAAAGTTGCAATTTTAAAACCCATTATCTTCCAATCTAAATCGTCGACTGTTCTGAAATTTCACTCAAGCATGCATAATGATATGAACAATGTCTGGTTAAAATTTGAACGAAATCTATAGAAATCAAGATTGTGCACTCGTACTACCTTAATGCGGTCCTCTAGTTTCTCGGCTGTTTTTTTACGGCTTTTTCAATAATTTTTTACGGGCAAAGCATCGAAATAATCAATCTCATTGTTTTTGCATAATCTTTATTAACATTTAAATAAGCTTTCCAAATTTTTTGAAGTTAAAATATATAATAGAATAAAGGTTATAGTGGCCGACAGGAAGACATCAAGTAAAAGAGGTGCTTGACGGTGACCAAGATTGCGGCTGTTCTGCTTATCTGAAATAAAAAAACCAAACGGCATTTTAATCTTCATATTTAAGACTAGCGATTGAACTAGTGTGAATTATAAATTACAAAAATTGACTTTTTTATACACTTTTGAAAATTACATACTATTTTTACTCATTTTTTCTTAAGTTTTTCGCTCGTACAAAAAAAAACTATCGAAGCAATCATGATAATCCTAGTTCAATGGATAAGCTGGCTTATAACATATTAAAGATGCTGTATAAATTTGAACAAGATCGGTGCAGTAGTTTCTGAAATATCGTGGTCACCGTTTCGAAAAATGGTGTTTCGAGAAAAACGCGTTTGAAAGTATACCTGCTCTGTATACCTGCTCCGTATACCTGCTCCGTTCCAGGGCCGTAACTTGTGAACCACTTCGAATATCGAAAAATCCTTTGGCACACATTTTCTACCCATATTGTAGATGTGATTTATGAAAAAAATCGATTTTTTCGACCCGAGAAACTAGAGGACCGCCTTAAATAGAAGAAAATAGATCCAGTGGAATTCACTGGAATCATCAAAATTCCAATTTACAGAAAGACATTTTTTAAAATCACGTTTTGGGAGTTCGAAATTAGGAATTGCGAGTAATTCCGAAGACTTTTTGAGAGTTTGGTATTCCAGGAGTTTTATCGTTTCGTTTTAGAATGCACGAGTCGCACGCTGATTGGCCCTATTCACCCCTGGCTGCCCCTGCTTCCGAATCGATCAATTTATTTGCCTGGTGCGTTCAACGCGGCTTCGGCTCGTCAAAATAGTTCGTGGAAACCCTTCCTAATCGGAGGACAATTAAGATGAGCGCGCGAAAAACAATATTTCATGACTGATCGAACGACTGAACGTGCGGATAATCGGCTGAAATCATGTTACTCGGAAGAGTACGCCTGGCTCGTTTCAAAAAGCGCTTGAAGGACTCGTGGCTCGGTGCGACAGTGGCTGTCGCGATTGAGGGAAACTCGAAGAAACGGACGATCGGACAACATCAATTGGACAAAAGATGAGCAAGAGCGTCGAACTCCTCGCCGGATCGGAGGACGGCGAGGTGGTGCCCGGTGAGTCTCTGATTAGTTTGCCTTGAATGCTGCGAATGTTAACGGTGTCATCCCATGCGACAGCTATTTTTTCGCTTTTTTTGGGAACTGTTTTTGATGAACCATTAAAACACACTATCTTTGAATTTTTACCACACATTTACCAACATTTTTACAGTCCCTCAGAATTTTATCTAACAAAAATAACGAGTTGAATCGACTTTACACCGTTCGGAAGACACTCATGTGTAAAAAAAAGTTGGTTGACGGGTGTCACCATTCCGAAGGTTTTGCTGATCTAAAATTTAAATATCAAACGGCATTTTGATTTGTAGGCATGTGGCTATCGCCGGAACTAAATTAAAGTAAAAATATCGAAAATTGAATTTTTGCATGATTTTAAAAGCTAAGATCCATGTTTCGTATTTTTTTTTCGACTATTTTAATTAAAAAAATATGGCAGATATCAGAAATATTCTAGTTCGGGTGTAATCTATCGATGTTAGTCAGCACATAAAAATTTGAGCGAAATCCGTTCAATGGTTTTTGAGATATCATGGAAGCCAATTTGAAAAATACAATTTTGATAAAAACGGGGTCAAAATTTCAAGTACGATATACACGAAGAAAACCTCACCTGTCTGCTATGCCGGGTCCATATAACACGCAAACATTTTTTGCAGTTTGTGAAAAAATCATTTTTTTGATTTTTTGGGCCTGTCAATCGTGCGAACAAAAAAAGCGCGAATAACCGAGGAAACAATTGTTCAATGTGAAGGATTCTTCAGCTCTTTCATTGTAATGTGTTTGAAGAGATCGATAGGTGTCTCGACGTCAATCGCTCAAGAGATTGCTCGAAATAAACTACGTGAAAAACAGCCAAATTTGTGGCGCTATCGTGTAAAAATACATTGAAAGACCCAGTCTCGAAATATCTACGATGCAACGAAACGTTAACGAAAAAAAACCTACTCACGATTCTCTCTCATGATCTATGCGCAGTTTGTATTTTGCAGAAATCATCGTCTATTGCTATTCCTTTGATACAAATATTGATTTCCTGAGTTTCTATACCCTTGCGGGTTTTTACGTATCACCCTTCCCAATTGAACACTTTCCTATCGCGCCTCCTACCCGCACTTCGCTAATCCAACCTAACGTCCTCTGCGTCCGCATCCGTCTCGAGACCGTATTCTAGTGTGCACACCCATTTTCAAGGTGATTTTTTGGGAATCAAATTTAGAGAAACGGTTAAATCTACAATGCTAGTATTTCACAGTTATATTTGCATATGTTTGAAGTAACAACTCAAATTTTTTCAAAGCATTTTATTCGAAATTGAACATGATATTTGATGTTGTGCAGGTAATGTTGCAAAAAATTCTTATCGTTGGGCATTGTGATTGCGGCTGTCCTCGTCATCTGAAAAACGGTTTAAAAAAATTCTATTCTGTACGAATATGGTTATCGTCAGGCCGTGTAATGAAAAAATTTACGAAAAATTTACGAAATAGCGGCGTTTAAGAAGAGTAGGGGAGACCGGGGCAAAATGGTATAGCTGACAGGAAAATTCATGCTTGGGCTCTATGAAAGAGCTGTTGAAACATAATCTAATCTAAATGGTGCTTGTGGTTCGTTTCAGTCCACATATACGCAGATAATACGGACTGACCGATATATTTGTCGACACATATCCGTCGATTTCATGGGGAGCGGCGGTCCTAGGTTCATAAAACAATTTACGTAAAAATTGACAAGAGTTAGATTTTCATCAATGGCTTGAAAATCAGTATCAGTAACGTGCAGTTGGCAGAAAATAAATTAAAAAAAAAACAAAGAAAGATAAAAACAAAAAAAAAACCATAAATTGCACACGCCAGATTATAAAAATTACTTGATTATTTAAATAATTAATAACGACAAAGAAATTGTACCAATCGAATAAGAAGGCTCAAATAACAATTTACGTCAAGTTTGGTACAGTTCTGACCGCAGAATCAAAAGTAATTGTTTAACAAACTTTAATAACAAATGGGCCCACTATTCATGTGCCCATGCTGACGATAACTTAATCGAGTCCGTGTGCGACAATTGAGCCGATAAAAATTAGCTTAGTTAAACAAGCAATAAAAATTAAACATTTCCACCGTTAAATTATAGTATCGTAAGTAGAGTGTGACCCAAATATCGTGTAACATTCAATTAAACCTGTTTTCACTCATTTATTAACCCTCGTTTTTTACCCCTGCATTTCTTTCGTTTCTGCATCAAATTATTCCACTGTCCCATTTTGCCCCGATCCCATTTTGTCCCAACCGCCTCTTTCTGAGGAGCTTGATTTTCTCCGGCCCATTTTGCCCCAATGACGTATTTTCCAGCAGTGTTGATTTTCACTATTCCATTTTGCCCCAAACCCGTTTTGCCCCGGTCCCATTTTGCCCCGGTCCCATTATGCCCCGCTATACCATTTTGCCCCGGTCTCCCCTACTTTGATTTTTACAACAAAATTTTCACTTCGCGCGGCCCGGAAAAATCGTAATTACAAAGCAATCGAGAAGATGGAGGGCCGAACGATAGCCACATTCGTAAAAAATAGAATTTTTTAAAAATCATGTTTTTCTGTGACAAGGACGGCAGTAATCACAACGCCTGGCGATAAAAAAATTCGCGATATGACCTGCGCAAAATCAAATGTCATAGACAATTTCGAAGAAGATACTTTGAAAACAATCAAAATGTTACTCCAAACATGCATAACTATAACTGTGAAATACTAACACTGTACATTCAAGCGTTTACATAATTTTAATTTTCAAAAAATCACCTTGAAAATGGGTGTTCACACTAGCATACGGCCTCAAGGCGGGAGCCTGAATTAGAACGTCCAAAAGAGCGTTTTTTCGGGAATTTTTTTAGAAGGGAAAAAACAAGTGAGCCCAGTAAACATTGAGGTATCTTTTTATGTATATTTAAAATACATAACAAAAATTCAACATGAAACAATAAATGACTGTAGATTTATCAGCCTATCCCATGTGCGTCTTGCCACTGCAGTCCCCCATCGGCGGCAAAGATGCCGCTCGTAATTCTTGACGGAAACAAAAAACCAACAAAATATTCTATTGTCATATATTTACCTTCTGGGTAAATTAAGAAAAAGCTAAAAAATCGTGATATTGTAACTTTTCTGAAGTTTAAAAAAATGTGTTAAAAAAAACACTTTAACGTGCTATAAAAATTATTTAAAAATACTTTTTCAACGTCTTTTTTCATTCACTTAGAAGAGATTTTTATACTAAAGAAAATTAACTTTGGTTTGATTCAATAGGTCATTTAGTTTTCTGGCTATCGCGCCCGCCAATTTGAAAAAATCGTGAAAATGAAAACTGGAGAAAACGCGCTCCAGAGTTTTCAATAGGAACAAATATCAATATCAACTATCAATCTCTTCTCTGCTTTTGGCCTTGTATCTTCGAAAATATTTACAATTGGCCTCTGTAACTTTGTAAATAGATTCTTGGATAGTTTTCTATCGATTTAAGCAATTAAAAAAAAAACGATTTTTCGGACCTTCTAATTCAGGCTCCGGCCTTAAGCTGCACTATACCGCCTTTTCCGAGGGTACGGGAAAACTGTGGAAAACCCGTACCAGTATAGACGGTCCCATATTCTTCTGATTCCTTGATGCACAGACGGTTTATTCAAGTATCTGCACCAAGATCTCAGAAGTATTATACATTGTGTTATACGTATAAACATTATATGAACTCTCTAAGATCATTCTAAGTACCTTTTAAGGTCATTTTAAAGAAATTTGAAGCATGAAGGCTGTCCGTCCTGTCTCCAACGGCTAAACCAACGACTCGTAATAAAAAAATTACGAGTTGTCCTTAAAACAGCCACATCCCAGGTAGGAATTGACGATGAAAAAAGGGCTCGCCAAGCTCTGAAACAAGGCTCACATTTTTTAATTGAGGCTGAGCACCAGTCTGATTTCAGGCCTAGCTGAACCTCTGAATGATAACGCGGTTTCAGGCTCTTGCACACAGACTTGACCAAAGGCTGGTAGAAAAACCTATACTAAGCCTGAAACGACGAAACAACAAGGTTCAAAACGAGCCTTAATGAAGCCTTCACGAGCATTTATGACCAGGCTTATCCCAAACTCTTCCCGAGGCTATATGAGGCCTGTTTTTAGTTTTCAATATTCTACATTGGGGTAAATTTAATAAATTTGTAAAGAGTTCATTTTATTTATTATATATATTTATTATTCATTATTTGTTATAAAATATATATAAAAAATATTTTTAAATAATACTTTGTTTTATTTGTTGTTTATGGGACACGTAATACACAGAGTGTACGCAAACTCCAGAGAGTGAGTATAGGTATACGAAATCTGTGTGTGACGAGAAAAAAACTTTTTTGTGTACCTCATAAATATCGATAAGAGAATATGTTTAAATGTTCTGAGCTGCCTCCTTCGCTTTCGTTTTTCGTGCCTTCGCACCCGACAAATTTATTGCTACATTTTTTTTTCATAAAAGTACAGAAAAAATATTATTTCAAATTTATTTTATTTTATCACAACCTGAAGCAAGCCTGCATCCAGCCTTGATTTTTTAGCCTTAAAATTCACTGGCTGAATAAAGCTTGAAATAACCCTGAGTTTAGGCTAAGCAGCCAGTCTTGGTTCCAGGCTGCTCCGAACGATGCAATGAAACCTGGCCCAGGTCTGTCTCACTCAGGCTCGGTGAAACAAGCCCGAGCAGAAATCTAATCAGGTTGCATGAGGATCCATCAGGGCCGGATCAGGGATCAATAAGGCACCCTGATCAGGCACGCTTGATTTAAGCCAGACAGGGGCCTGAGCAGGGATCAATAAGGCGCCCTGACCAGGCACGCCTGATTTCAGCCAGACAGGGGCCTGAGCAGGGATCAATAAGGCGCCCTGATCAGGCATGCCTGATTTGCGCCAGACTGGGGCCTGGACAGGGGTCAATAAGGCGCCCTGATCAGGCGCGCCTGATTTTCGCCGGATAGGAGCCTTATTATCAGGCATTAATAAGGCGCCCTGATTCGACACGCCTGATTTGCGCCGGATAGGAGCCTTATCAGGCATCAATAAGGCACCCTAGTCAGGCACGCCTGATTTGTGCCGGATAGAAGCCTTATCTCGTATGAAGCTCGTCACTCCGTATCCTCTCCTCTCTCGGACTAGACAGCGCCTCTGTCGGCGAAGCCTCACGAAATATTTTGACAGCTGCACACGCAGTACACGACTACACTTTTTCACTTTGGTGCGAGTCTTATGTGATTGGCCAACACATTGATACCAGTCCCGTCCCGTATTATATACCTGATCCGGGCCAGATAAGTTGCTTGATCCGAGCCGGATACGGAGCCTGACCTGGGCCTGGTAGAAGCCTGATCCGAGCCAGATACGGTGCCTGATCCGGGCCAGATAAGTTTCTTAATCCGGGCCTGATAAAACGCCTGATCAGAGCCTGATAAGGTGCCTGATCCGGACCTGAATTTGCAAAAGCGTTACATCCCTGATCAGGGCCGGACTAAATTTGCCTGACTCGGCCCGGATTTGCTATTGTGGCAGCCTGATCCGGTCCGGATTTCACCCTGAACAAATTTCTGCTCGGGAGGCTCGCAGAAGTTTGTTTCCATCGTCAGCCTTTTGATTTCCTACCTGGGATGTGCTCATAGTCAACGTTACATAGATATAACGAGTTCAAATTACCTTATTTCATCCAATATGGGCACAGGATCATTTGAATTTGTTCTATCGATCTGACGTTTACCATACAGATGACATTTCGATTGAACTCCTGGTACACGGATAAATAGTGTAATTTTTTGCAGATCAGTCTGGTTCAGAATCAAGATCAGGTTTGAATTTGAACGGCAGTAGACCACTGTCGAGAAGCGCCACAGAGCTGAGGGTGAACAAACGCGAAAATTCACCATCGCTTCGCGGTCGTGGGTCCCAGCAGGCCTCGGGTGACAGTCACAACAACGAGTCCTCGCATCATTACGACCATCGCCACCACCACCATCATCATCGTTACTCGTCGGTTGCTCAGCGAACCCACACTTTTTTCGCCACTCTCAAGAGCCGATGGGTCAGGGGCAGAAGCAAAGAGAGAAAAAAGCTGAAGGATGGGATGGGAAACGCGTTGAATCCGGGCGAATCGCCGAACAGAAACGTGGGCGTCGAGTCCGATTATGCGGCCGATTACTCGTCGGAGCACAGTCGAAGCTCGTCGGCCACGCAGAGTCCAGCGAGACATTGTCTCAATCGTCCAGGTATGATCCTAATTAAGCGCACTTCTCCAACCTTTCGAAATCATCGCAAAAAATCTCTTCAGTCTTACCAAAAAACAAAAATCAGAATGGTGGCATACTCAACTACGATTGTCAATTTCTCCTATTTTTCTGACCAGTCTACGAGTTATATGAAAAAAGAGAATAATTTCGACTCAATTCTGCCACCGACGTTGAAGGGCAGTCTACGAAGGTGTATGGCAAATCTGAGCTCAATCGGCCAATTGATTATTGAGATATTGTGGTCGCCAATTTGAAAAATAGTTTCGAGAAAAACGCGTTTAAGGCGTTACCCCCACTTGTAGCGCACAAAAGGCCTTTTTCATGAATTTTTTAAAAGGAAACTATAAAACTTTTTTAATCGATCAACATATCATCTTAAAGAACACATCTTGAAGAACTTTCAGTAATTTTTTTATTGAAAAATATTACATTGTTTAGTGGGAAATGGCCGTCAAAGAAATAATGTTTTTATATACACCATCTGAAAAAAAAAATGCGGATGGATTTAGTCAAATATAAGTATAAACTAGTTTTTAATCGAAGGATTTTAAAAAATATTCATTTTTCACAAAATGGCGGACGGTCAAAGTTAATGGTTCGATTTTAACGAAAAAAAAAACGGCCGTTTTTGGCTATAAAACGGCCATTTTTTTAGAAAAAAAAATCGAACGATTAAAGACTACATTTTTATGTATTAAATAAGCCTGCAAAATTTCAAGAAGATCGGTTCATTAGTGTTCGAGTAATCTTGGTCACCGACTTCAGAAATGCCATTTTGAGAAAAACGCGTTTAAATTTTCAATTTCACAACGGATTCTTCTCTTTCAACGCTCATATCTCAGTCAATTTTGTTCGGATCGACTTGAAATTTTCAGGACATATTCTCAGATACTTATACTTCAAAAAAAAGCAAAAAAAAATCGATTTTTTCAAAATCGCAAGTGGGGGTAACCCCTTAACGGGTTACTATAATATGGGTAAAAATAATATTTTTATCCAGCACGATCTTTACTACCTCACACGTATTTACACATAAAAAAAACATGTGCGATTCGCCCAACTCCGAAAGCTCAGCCGTCCCGTCAAATGACATGAAACGCGCCGATCTCAATGTTGTTTATTGAATACGCTTTTGGAATTTATTTCGTAAGTCAAGAGATTAAAACGATCGTGCTGGATAAAAATATTATCAGGGGTTGTCATAACAATATTATGAGGCATTATCGGGTCTTATATTTTCGTTAGAAAAACACTTTGAGAGGAGGTTACGAATATTGACTTTCCTTCGTGGGTCTCACAATCAGAATGACGAAAATATCTAGTTTAAACACCGTGATCGCATCTCTACGTATCTATTTTTTTTTTAATGAAATAAAGTATCGCCTTCGGAAAAATAAATTAAAAAAAGTACCTATTCGTGCACATATAGAATACAAGTTTCTCATAAACATTAGAATAGTGAGGAGTAAGGGGCAGATCTCTGTCCCCCTTCCCCCGCCCCTGTTGAGATTAAGGCGTAACCGCCACTTGTAGCGCAAAAAAGGCCTTTTTCATGAATTTTTTAAAAGAAAACTACAAAACTTTTTTAATCGATCAATATACCATCTTAAAGAACACATCTTAAAGAACTTTCAGTAATTTTTTTATTGAAAAATATTACATTGTTTAGTGGCAAATGGCCGTCAATGAATTAATGTTTTTATATACACGGTTTGCGGTGACCAACATTGCGGCGAAGTGGATCATCTGAAAAAAAATGAGGATGGATTTAGTCAAATATAAGTATAAACTAGTCTTTAATCGAAGGATTTTAAAAAATATTCATTTTTCACAAAATGGCGGACAGTCAAAATTAATGGTTCGATTTTAACGAAAAAAAACGGCCGTTTTTTGACTATAAAACGGCCATTTTTTTTTCGAAAAAAAAAATCGAACGATTAAAGATTACATCTTTATGTATTAAATAAGCCTGCAAAATTTCAAGAAGATCGGTCCATTAGTGTTCGAGTAATCTTGGTCACCGACTTCAGAAATGCCATTTTGAGAAAAACGCGTTTAAAGTTTCAATTTCAGTTTACACGAAGAAAATATTTTTTTTTGTAAACTTACATAGAATCATCTATTCCGGGCATCAAAAAAAACTGCACTTCAAATTGCACTTCAAAAAAATGCAATAAAAAAATCGATTTTTTCAAAATCGCAAGTGGGGGTAACCCCTTAATGCAAATTTCCACGCGTATCTAAAACCATAGAATTCGTATCGTCACCGGAGGGAAAGCAGATTCATCAAAATAGAGTGGCGAATTTATAAATCGCCAAGGAAAAGGAAAATAGAGAGGGGGTGGATTACCCTCTGAGGGTCTCATATTGATTTCGCAATATGAGGAAACGTCGATTCGGAGTTGGTAGAAATATTTTGAATCAGCAAAGACAGGTTAAAAAGGGAAAGACGACTGCGGTAAGGAAGTTCAGGTTGAGGGTAGTTTACCCCCTTAAGGTTGCTATTTAGAAAAAAATGCAATAACACGTCAACTAGATTTTTGTGTTTTCATCAAAATAAAATAGGTTTCCTTCAACTAGGTCCACCCCTTTCCAATATATGGTGGGAAAAAGATAAACACAGGGGTTCACCCCTTAATTTTTTTCATACGGTGGGAATATGTAATCGCAAATAAATACGTAAACGAACTTACATTGACGTGAATTTAGCCCGGAATGGCAAAAGGCTAGCTGATTATACGACGTCTTGGCTAAGAAATCGAAGGGCAGTTTCAACCCTTCAGTTATGAGATATCGGAAAAAGAAAAAACACGTGTCCGCTACTTTCCCATTCTTTACGTGTATGTAAATTTACATCCCAATCGATTAAAACTTCTCGGAGATACGCTTAAAAAAATTGCATTTTTGCAATAAACAATATGAAATTTGTTGTTATCTGCAACGTTCTCATCTCCAATGTATAGTACGCGAAAAACTAAAGGTTGTTGCTATTTTAATATTTTTTACATCTCGTACCGTTAGAACGTTATCGACGAAAAACGAAAAACAGCCCCATTTTTGAGGGTGCGATTCACACCTTAAAACCGTTTTGCGTCGGTTAAAAAAAAATACGTGTCTCTTAGATTTTGATACTCTTCCACATAAATAAGTTTCAACAAAATCGGAGGAGGACACCAAAGTGATGTTCCTTGTTAGTGTATGAATTATTAGATAGCAATGTGGCCAGCGTGTCATCTCCATAAAGCGCCGTATTAATGAAACGATCTTTAAAGCTGTAATTTTTCATTAAATGTTCGGCGACCTGGCTTGAAATTTTACCGGTATACCGGCATGTACTTTTGCTTGATTATAGACAAAAATAATTTAATTGTTAAATATTCGGCCTCGTGAAAGGAATACCTTAAGGGGTCTTCTCATTTTAGACGCTAAAAAGGCTATTTTCATGCATTTTTTCGAAAGGTTTATATTATAGATATTGACATAAAAGTTGTTACACTCAACAAATACACTTTTGAAATACATTTAATTATTTTTTATTTATTTGAGTCACTATTCATAGACAAAAAAGGTAGTTAAAAAATATCCTAAAAAAATTGTAGGTCTGCGCCGTTGATGAAATTTCGGAGATGGATCATCCGAAACAAAAAAATCAAACGGTTTTAGATTCAGTATTTTACTGGCTATAGCGCATATCATACGATTTTCGATGTATGCAAAAATAACAAAATGGCGGACATTTTTCGAAAAAAAAACAACAACAAAAACGTGTTTTTTCACCGTTTTTAACAAAAAAAGGTAAATATCAAAATTAAAAAAATCCTTGTTATGTGTTATAGCTATAGTTGTAAAGAATATGTGCTTAAAATTTCATAAGGATCGGTTCAGTAGTTTCGAAGATTTTATCAACAAGTAGTCTAAAAACGTTTTTTCGAAAAAAACGCGTTTAAAGTTTGTTTGGGTCACATAAAAACATAAAAAAATGTTTAAAGTATTTCGAAAGTGTATTTATCAAGTGTAACAACTTTTACATCAATACCTATCATATAAGCCTATCAAAAAATTCATGAAAATAGCCTTTTTAGCGTCTAAAGTGAGAAAACCCCGTAAAGTTGCTGCATCTAGACCTCGCTCCCCGAGCTACTTATAATTTTTACAGAGTCCGGCGAGACACTGTCTCAATCATCCAGGGACGATCTTAAGGCAGGATTCTACTTTGAAACCACGAAAAAAACGCTATTTTCGTGAATTTTTTCTGAGAATACTATTAAAGATATCGATATGGGGTTTAAACTGTTCAATAAATACACTCTTTAAGTACATAAAAAAAATTTTTAATGTATTTTATTCATTTTTTGTACACGTAAAATATGTTTAAAGCCAACGCCTCGAAAAGCAGGTACCGTTGCCGTGGTCGTGAAATCTTCCCGACGGATGGTCTGAAACAAAAAAATCAAATAGTTTCATGTTCAGTATGTCTTCAGGAACCGACCTAACTAGAATATTTTATATACGTGCAAAATTAACAAAATGGCGGCTAAAATACGAAAAAAATGAGTTTTTTTGGGTCTTTTTTTGCAATAAAAAAATAGTTCTAATCAAAATTTTAAGTTGATTGTAGTTAGGTCGGTTGGTACACACATATAGAATATGTGTTCCAAATTTCATAAGGATCGGTTCAGTACTTTTTGAGTTATCACGACCACGGTACTTCAAAATGTCGTTTCGAGAAAAACACGTTTAAAGTTTTGGTAAGTCACAATAGCGCGCTCAGGTAGGTGCGTTCGAAAGGCGAAAAAGGATAGTTAGACTGCTTGGAAGTTTATAAAATTTTGACCGAACATTCTTGAACATATTTACTTTCGAAAAATGTAAAAAAAAAAAAATTTTTTTCAAAGTTTCAAAGTAGAATCCTGCCTTAATTAAGCGTACTTCTCCGACCTTTCGAAGCCATGACAAAAAATTTCTTGTCTTACCCGAAAGAGAAAAGGCAACCTTCCTCTTTCTTCCCCAAGTTGACAGAGCGCTTGGAAGAGAAAAAAAAAGTTAAAAATAATTCGACATTGATGCTGTGTCCCGTGTGCTGTCATTGCCAAAATAAAATCGCGCAACCATACGTAACAAAAAATGAGAAAAAAGTAAATGACGCGCAGTGTGTGCAGAATCCCCCCTGGCTCGAGGTAACAGGGACAGGGTGAGGAACGTTGGAGAGGATAGTCCTGGGAGATGCAGCGACGGTTCATCCAGAGGCTCACTAGGCTACCAGCGTTACACGAGAGACGGTACCATGCACACCGATAACGACGAAAACAAGAGCACCGCCGGGGAATCCCTGATAACTTCGTCTCAGGACGAAACAGCCCGACGACGGGAATTGGCGCTACGTCAGCATGCCTTCTTCCAATTACGACTGCATATCAGAAGAGGAGCTAATCTCGTCGCGATGGATCGATGCGGTGAGAGTTCACGGCCTGTTTTTACTTCTCCCATCTTCAATCGACTTCTCTTTTAGCTTCTTTTCCTTTTTCTTTTACCTGACCTATTTTTTGTTGATACTGTCATCCCTGGCGTGCTTCGCAATGAACAACGATCATTGGACGTCATCGAGGCCAATCCAATGCTCTTCTTTGTCACTGCGAAATGTGGGAATTTTAAAAATAGCCACCTCGCTACGTGGACCGCGTTGAATCAGCGCTCGAAATTGATTTCTCCACCGCGCAGTCGAAGATTATTGGAAATTGAGACTCTGACAACGCATATGAATATCTGTTTATTTTATTGATATTCGGTCTCCTTCGCCAATTGTGGGTTTATTAGCGGCACGTTTAAAAATTTTCGCGAACTCGATTGACTGGTTGAATTTGTTTAATGATTATTTTCGCATGTGTATTCGAGCTTTTGGAATTCTGTGAAAATTGCAAACAGGCGCCAGCGATCCGTATGTGAAGATCAAGTGCTCGGGTCGCCTCCTTCATAAGTCTCGCACAGTCCATCGGGAATTGAATCCCGTGTGGGATGAAAGCGTCACTCTACCAATCGAGGACCCATTCCAACCGCTCAACATCAAGGTAATGCGAGATTTTTTTTCACGTCTATGGAATACTGGCTTTCCGCCCGCGGCTTCGCTCGCGTAGACTTGTGTTGAATGCTCCTTAATAAAATGGGTTCTTAAAATGTTTTAATGAGGAACACTTAGAATTGTGTTGAAGAGCATTTATACTAACATAATTTTCAAGTACATCTGGACAGATATTTCGTTTACCATATAAACTTTGCCACCCCCTTTTTCCCTTAAGGCCTGGATTAGAAGGTTCGAAGAATGGTTTTTTATTGCTTAAATCGGTAGATAAACTATCCTCGAATATATTCACAAAGTTGCAGAGGCCAATTGTAAATGTGTTTGAAGTTACAAGGCCAAAAGCAAAGAAGCGATTGATATTTCCTCCTATTGAAAACTTTGAAGCGCGTTTTCTCCAGTTTTCATCTTCACGATTTTTCCAAATTGGCAGGCGTGATAGCAAAAAAACTAAACGACCTACTGAATCAAACCAAAGTTTTTTTCTTCAGTATTAAAATCTCTTTTAAGTGAATTAAAAAAGTATTTTTATGTAAATAATTTTTATAGCAAGTTAAAGTGTTTTTTTAGCACATCTTTTTTTCAAATCTGAGAAAAGTTACAATTTTACGATTTTTTCAGCTTTTTCTTAAGGCCCCACTTGTAGCGCAAAAAAAGGCCTTTTTCATGAATTTTTTAAAAGAAAACTACAAAACTTTTTTAATTGGTCAATATACCATCTTAAAGAACACATCTTGAAGAACTTTCTGTAATTTTTTTATTGAAAAATATTACATTGTTTAGTGGCAAATGGCCGTCAATGAAATAATGTTTTTATATACACGGTTTGCGGTGACCAACATTGCGGCGAAGTGGATCATCTGAAAAAAAAATGCGGATGGATTTAGTCAAATATAAGTATAAACTAGTCTTTAATCGAAGGATTTTAAAAAATATTCATTTTTCACAAAATGGCGGACAGTCAAAGTTAATGGTTCGATTTTAACGAAAAAAACGGCCGTTTTTTGGCTATAAAACGGCCATTTTTTTCGAAAAAAAAAAATCGAACGATTAAAGACTACATTTTTATGTATTAAATAAGCCTGCAAAATTTCAAGAAGATCGGTTCATTAGTGTTCGAGTAATCTTGGTCACCGACTTCAGAAATGCCATTTTGAGAAAAACGCGTTTAAAGTTTCAATTTCAGTTTACACGAAGAAAATATTTTTTTTTGTAAACTTACATAGAGTCATCTATTCCGGGCCCATACTTCTGTATGGGCCCGGATACTTATACTTCAAAAAAATTCAATAAAAAAAAATCGATTTTTTCAAAATCGCAAGTGGGGGTAACCCCTTAATTCGCTCAGAAGAAAAATATATGACAATTGAACAGTTCATTGGTTTATTTGGTTCAGTCAAGAATTACGAGCTGCATCTTTTTCGCCGATTGGGGACTGCAGGGGCAAGACGCACATGGAATAGGATGATAAATCTACAATCATTTATTGTTTCATGTTGAAAACAATTTTGTATACATTTCAAATATACATGGAAAGATACCTCAATGTTTACTGGGATCACTTATTTTTTTCACTTCTAAAAATATTCCCGGAAAAAACGCTTTTTTAACCTTCAAATTCCGGCTCCCACCTTAAAGATTGAATTTCCAAAACGCTGAAATTTCATTAATTGTGTCTAGGAGCAGTAATACAAAGTTTCAAGTAAATTTGAGCCGATATTTTTTAAGGTTCCGTACAATTTTTGCCCTCCACCCCCTTTCGTTTAGGGGTTGAATTTCGAAAAACGCTAAAATACGTGTCTTATTAATTGTGTTGAAGAGATTTAATTCTAAGTTTCATGTAAATCGTCTGACCAGATTTTTTAAATTTTGGATACAAACTTTGCCACTCTCTTTCTTCCCTGAGGGGTTGAATATCTAAAAACCCTGAAATACGTGTTTCATTAATTGTGTCAAGAAACACAAATACTAAATTTCAAGTAAATCCGACCAGATTTTTTTTATTTCCATATAAACTTACGAAAAAAATCCCTTCTAAGTGGGCGCTGACGTCACAAAAGCTTTCTACTGTCCAAATTGTATGTAATTAGCTTCAACGGTTTTGGCTCGGCGTTGATGAATCAGTCAGGACATGTTTATTTATATGTATAGAAAGATTACCAATTACGATATTACTTTGATTAACATAGATTACTAATTGATATAGTTTGCCAATTACTTCGATTAATATAGATTCCCAATTACTCTATTACTTTGATTATGCGCAAATCTCAATCGTCGCCACCACTCATGAGTATTTTCACTTTTCAATTTAATCAATTTAATTTTTCAAACGCTACTTTCGTAGCGTTTGAAAAATATTTAAATTGAAATATTTAAATTGATATTTAAATTGAATCGAGCGAAATAAAAATGTGCACGTCTATTTGTGTACTTTTTTTTCTGATTGAACACAAGCAGAGAGCCAAAAGAACCGGAAATGCAATAACTTGTCATATATTTTCTATGAAATTTTCAATTCGTTGAAGACGTGACGTGTTTTTTGGTAAATGTATTGTGTCGGTCGTTTCAGGTCTTCGACTACGACTGGGGCCTCCAGGACGACTTCATGGGAGCTGCCCAGCTAGACCTCGTCCAACTGGATCTGGGCCACGCGCACGATGTCGTCCTGGAGCTCAAGGATCCGGCGAGACCCCGTCAACATCTTGGCGAGTTATTCCTGACGGCGACGCTTTGGCCACGGAATCAACAGGAAAAAGAGCAGGTACATTTGTTATTTATCCATGCTGCAATTAACATTCGTCGCTGCACGGCCTCTTTGTAGCTATTTTAGGCAGCAAAGTAGCGAACGCGAATAGATTTGGAAGTTTGACGAAGCTTTGAAACGTTGCCCCCCATTCCACAGGCGGCTCAAAAAGAGCCGGCAAGTTTTACGATCCTTCAATGAACCGCGAAACTTAGCGTAGCTGAGAATGGAGATTCGCGGTCAGGATATTCCTTTGCTTCGCTTAGCATTTTTAATCTTCTACAACGTAACGATGCCCAGGTCCGTAGAGCACGATAGTTACTCAAGGGGGGAGATACCTTGAGGCGAGGACAAAAATTCTGATTTTCATGTTTTTTTTTTAAGAAAAGATTTCTTCAGCATTTTTAGACTTGGGGTACGTTTTTTTAAAATTAATCTTCAAAATGGCGGAGGTATGACACGGTCTTCTAAACGGGTTGCGGCGGATATTGATTTCTTTGAACGAAGATTTTTCTTTCATTAACGCTCATACGCAGAATGTGAACCAAGAAAAAGTGAGAAATGTTGGAAATCGATGAAATGGTACCCTGTGAAACAAAGAGATTGAATTTTCCGAAAAAATGAGTACAGTTTTGCATTAAAAAAGACTTTTTTTTAATTTACAAAAACATTCAGGTTCATATTTTCGACAATAAGGTTATAAATATTTATACAGCATTTCATCAGAATGGGTCGATTAGTTATTTAGCTATATGTTACGGCAGTTTTGAAAGTGCAGTTTAGGTCATGCCATTTTTAAAGTTGAACGAAAAATACCATGTTGTAGCCAAAAGTAGTAAATAAAACATACCCCTAGTCTCAAAAATGATAAATAAATATTTGCTTTAAAAAAATCCTGAAAATCAGCAAATTTGTATCTCCCCTAAAGTTATCTCCCCTCTTAAATTTAATTTCTCGCCCAATTATTCCCCTGCAGAAATTTGTTCGGAAGTTCCCAGATCCTACCACATCCTTATAGGGATTCAATAGGGACTCCACAAAGAAATTCAAGTGGATTCCGCGCTAGTTCCCGATTGACATCGTTTGAGCATTTTTAATTTTATATTCTCAACCGGAATGTGTTAAATATTTTAAAAAATATATCCTTTCGTGATCATGTGCATACATTTTTTGCGGAGTTCCAACATGCACCCACATCTCTATAGGGATTTGTTACGGACACTGCACATAGAGAGTCCTCATTAGGATTCAATTGGATTCTGCACTGTACCCCGATGAACGCCGTTTGAGAATTCTTACCACGTTCGAATCGAAAGTATGTGAAAAGTCACGAGGTTTTCCTCGGCGTTTTTACTCGACGTTTTGAAACATAACTTGTACGATTCGTGAGTGTGTACGTGCGTGGTGACATTATGTCAAAGTGCAGTGAAATAAATAACGAACGATGATAACAGTGGATTTTCAGCCATGTGATTCATATCGATTTTTAAGATATTCTTTTTTCAGCGGTTTATACTTTTCGAAGATGAGATCTATACTTTTTTAAGATCCACTCATTTTGTATATCTATATATTTTGTTTAGAAAATTCAATGCACAGAATGCGATAGGATGCATCAAGAATCGTATCGGTTCTGTTCGATAGTGTGGGAGTCCTTTAGTCGTGACGTTTTAGCATAGGGATCCAATTGGATCCCTACGACAATGCCTGCACCGGTTCGTCAACATCCGTTCCTCAAATTTCCTCAGGAATCCAATATAAAAACTCTCAAAGTTTAAATCAGAAAGGGACTAATTCGATGAGTGTTTTTTTTGCTATTTTTCTTAGGCAGCATGGCTTCTCTATGGAGAAGCTTCCTCAAAGGACAGGCAAGTAGCATTAAGCAATCGAAATGATCAATGGTAAAATCCTTCGCGATTCAATTAACGGGTTACGTGGGTTTCGAAGCCAAAAAGCATATTTTCTCTATTAAAAAAAAAGATATATATATTTTTTAATATATAATTTATTTTATTCAAAATGTTAAGCACATAAAAGAGCAACATTTCAACAATATTTAAAAAAATATTCATCCAAAAATGTGGGAAATTCAGCCGGTGGGAGCTGGTTTCCGGAGACCCCTAGAAAAGTATCCTCGTGGTGGTCAGGATAACTCATGATAGCTTTATCTGAAATTAAAAAACCAAGTTTTTCTGTTAGCATATAAGTATAGCTCGTCATTGAACGAAGGATTTAAAAAAGATTGAAATTTTGATTTTTGGCAGAGTTGTATGCAAAATAGTTCAATTTTTTATACAATTTTCACTACGTATAGCCTTGTAAAATTAGTTGTAATCGAAAAAAGCTTCGTTTAACCACTAGTAAATGCTATTTTTAAAAACTGTGCAAAATTTCAATAAGATCGGTGCATTAGTTTTTAAGAAATCGTGGCCACCGACTTAAAAAATCGTGTTTTGAGAAAAATGCGGTTTTTCCCAACGGGGGGAATTCCCAATAGCTCTCTCTCTCTCCTAGACGCCGATTGACTTGAAACTTCAGGAGAATATTCTACACATATTGTACTATTAGATAATAAAATTTAAAATAAAATGATTTTTTTGCAATTTTCAAACCCACGTAACCCCTTAATTGCAGCCCCAGGAGTGTTAACCAAGGTCTGACTCCAAAAAAGTCCAGGATTCTCTAAACACCCTGTAGCTGTCCAATACATGCCTACGTTTTTGTATCACAAAGAATGTCATCCAAAGTTTCTATCTGTCTCTGCACCTGGAGAATTAATCAAATGTGTCACAAGTTCTACTCAGCAGTAAAAAGCGCTGAGCATCACCTCAAAGCTTACGATAGATCACGAACAAAACGATCAACAGTTGTTCTTTCGAATGATGGTATTTCGTTAAAAGTTCCAACCGTCTACGAACAGTGGGAAAGGAGAAACAGCTGTTTGAGGATGTTACTCTTCAGTACAACTCATCCTTGAACTGAATTACTTTTGTACTTTTTATACTCGCTGGGATTTTTTCCCGTTCGCATGTGGCAGGAAAGACTGATGAGAGTCACAGCTACGTCAATTCACCGTGAAAAGCGAGGCATGTATTCATGGTTGGCGTACATTTGCATACGCGTACACGTGGTATCGTGACTTTAAATTGTTTGCGTGCTCTCCCCCCCCCCCCCCGCTCTTGGTTCTCCTCTCTTTTTATTTCGTTCCATTTCGCTGTCTCCGATGCCCGTATGAGTTTTTATCGGTTCGTTCATACGTAATGCCCTCGCCTATTCTACAAAGCTTCATGTATCGGACACAAAAAAAATTACGGAATTTATACCTGTTCGCACAGTCGAGTTACTTGGCAGCGTCTCCGCTTTACACAACGAATAACACTTTCATGATCTGCAATAATGCGGAATGTATGATGTTTCGAGCGTGTGCTCGACTTCTAACTCATTCATTCATAAGCGGGAAAAATGTTGGTCTATTGGTAATAGGCGCTTAAAATGTGAACTTCACAGTCGCCTTTTCCACGATTTTTTAAAACTCGTGGTGCACATCGAATGATATTTTTGATGATCTGCTGAATTCGTCCTTTTTCAATCCATCCATTCCAATTTCTAAATTGCAGATGAGAAACGTTGAGTCCACTTTCCGGTGGCTGATAACTATTAATATTTTTCCAATAGCAGATTGCTGGATTTGTATAATTGCAGGGATGTGTGGAATTAACAAAATGATACGAATTTGAGTATCGGTTTGTTACTTAGATCTACCGCTGTTGGTATTAAGGTAGTATTCTTACGTAAAGCGCTGTTTTAAAGGTCATTTTTAGGATGGAATAACCTTTAACGCTCCGCGGTCGCTTGGGGTCAAAATGACCCCAAGAGCAACTTTAAGGCAAAATTACTATTATAAGTTGTTGGCGGCCAAGGCGACTGGCCTGACTTCTAACGCTCTTTGCAAGTACGGACGAGGGTCGGACGTGGAGGCATTTTCCCCTTAAACTATCAAATGTTAAGAGTATATCCCTCAAATGGTATGAAAGGATTGACAATTGCCAGAGTTATTTTATTTTGATTTTTTAGTAAAAAAGGGCTTTTTACGCATTGAGCCCTTGCTGATTTGTTTTTGCCATTTAAAAAATCGATTAAAAAATAGTACCGAGAATGCCACATTCTAGAATGTTCAAACTATTATCCTGAATTTTTATGAGTCATTCGGAACGATACGGTCAACGCGGCAATAGTTTGAAACATGGCTGGGGTCATTGCGACCCCCTGTGACCAGCGTGTTAGAGCGAGCACGTGGGACCGCGAAGCGTTCAACTGCTCGATTTTTCCTTCTGAACATTTTTTACACATGTTTATTGCTCTTTCAAGAACATGTACAAATTGAAAATATAAAATGATTATCATGTACTTTTGTACGTTATTTTACAATAGTTCGCGGGAAACGCACTCAATTGGCGATCAGTGTTGTGGACGTTGTATGAATACGAAAAAAATCAAACATATTCTTAATCTGTATGAGTGTTGTGAGGCTTGGTACCAAATGATGTAAAAAAATCAGAATCGTGGCATACTAAACTTGGATTGTCAATTTTTGCTATTTTTCTGACTATTCTACGACTTATCTAAAAAAAAAGAATAATTTCGACTCAACTCTGCTACCAACGTTGGAGAGCAGTCTATTGAAGGTGTATGCCAAATCTGAGTCTAATCGGCCAATTGGTTATCGAGATATGGTTGCCGATTTGAAAAACAGTTTCGAGAAGAACGCGTTTAAGGTATTCCTTTCACGAAGGGCCGTATCTTTTGGGGGCATAAGGAGGCTCTTCTGAATCATTGGTAAATCACTGTGGCGTTTAATAAAAAATAAAGTCACAATCAATTATTATACCCAACGATAAACGGGGATAAAAAATTTCGCGCAATTTTAGTAGATTTAGACATTTTTACATGTTCTCTGAAAAGTCGCGGCTACGAAAATTCTTCCGCTAAGCACATTTTTTAAGTTTTATAATTAATTTTTCTTCGAACGTTCGATGACCCCCTGTTTTGATTATCGTTACGGAATCTTTAGTTTTTATTACTCGCGTGAGCAGTTTTTTCAAGCATCTCGAGTTGTTTAGTGTATTAATTATTAGACAGAAATGTGGCCAGCGGGTCATCTCCACAAACCGCCGTATAAATGAAACGATTTTTAGAGCCGTAATTTTTCGTTAAACGTTCGGTAACTTGGCTTGAAATTTTACCAGTATACCGGCATGTATTTTTAGTTGATTTTACACGAAAATCATTTGATTGTTATATATTCGGGTTCTTGAAGGAATACCTTAAAGTTGCTGCATCTCGACCGCTTTTCGAGCTATTTATAATTTCTACAACTCGGCTAATTTTATGACTATTGTTGAACGATTTTCACATACGTATTCAGATAGATCTGTAGAATAATAAAATAAAATTAAAAAACTATTTTATCAAATTTCTAAACAGCAATTCTGATTCAAAAAATATTTTTCTCATCTTCCTACTGGGACGTAATTAAATTTTGATAATTCGCTAAAAATGAAAAAATTATCGGGTATATGAATACATCAACAGTGGGGTGTTTGGTGCAATGATTCGTGTATGTTTTTTAGTCATTGAACGGGAACAAATGTGAGCGAAGCTGGCGGCCCAACGAGTAGGTACGATATAGGACGATTCGTTCAGGCCGTCTTATCACCGTAACTTTTCTTGGACGTGCAGCCAGCTTCACTGCTATTAATATACGTATGATACTTTGAAGTATGTATAGGCTTGTCAATAATCTATGGGCAAGTGTGAGTGTATGCGTGTGTCCGACAGAGCGAAAACGAGAGAGAGAGAGAGAGAGAGAGAGAGAGAGAGAGGGAGAGGCCGTAATAGAATTGACATCTGCTCTCAGCCGACTAATCAAAAGTTCTTATCAAATTTCGTCCGTCGTGTTCCTTTTATTTGATCGTCACTTATATACTCATGCACCTCGTCAAGGATAGACCTTTAACCGGGCCAGCTCCGCGCGGTCTCCCTCGACAATTTTGGCACTTGTCGAAAACCGATTTTTCGTTCAAATAAAATGGCCAATATAGATGTAACAATTGATCTCCAAATAAACGTAGGTGCGCCGATAGACCAGCCGGCACAAAAAAAATTGAAACATTGTTTGACAATTTAATTCGGGCAGAAAATGATAAATTTTCGGCGATGTCCATCTACAGCTATACGCCGTCATATGGAAGAAGGCGGAATCTACAAAAAAATCGAAAATGCTCTTTCCTATACAGAACTATGGGAAATTTTGTCTGCTTCCAACGGTACCAAAAACGCATTTTCGATTTTTTTTTGTAGATGCCGCCGTCTTCCATGTGAAGAAGTATAGCGCTATATTGTTTCCTTTTTGGATCTTTTTTTTTGTCGATTCTTTAGGTTATTTTCTGAAAAATAGAAGCCCTGTAGTGGAATAAGGATTTATCGCTTGACACTATTCGGCTCATCAAATTGAAAATTGGTGTACACCCTTAATGAGGCCAGGCGCAGTGAGGAGTAGACCTTCCGGTCCAAAAAGATGTTCATTCGCCATTTTTTAATTCTCAATTTCTTTTTTAGTCGCGCTTCTTAAATTTTGTACTAAGTCGTTTATTCGCTAACTCTCGCTGATCAAAAATCCATGTGACCCTAAAACAAAAATCCATCGAGGCGAACGAAACGTGGCTCGATATGACTGAGCTCGAGAATTGTGAACGTTTCGACAAATATTTTCTTCGGATGTTGCTAAAGTTTGCGTCGTTGGAAAGCAAGAAAAAATTCTTTTTCTCTTTTTTTTTCTGAATTTTTATCCTTATCCAAAATAATATTCGATAGATATAGATTGGAGATCTCTAACGTGGGTTTTGAAACGAGTTTGCCGCAGCTGTGCTCTGTCAAAAAGAAATTGGCAATTAGCAGAAAAAAAATTACAGCGTTCCAACGACGCCTACTTCAATATCATTTTTTTATATCTATAGCTTCGTCTTTTATAAAAATAAGTATTTTATTAAATGCCTCATTTGCGAACGCGATCATTTTTTTAAACTGTAAATACTTCATATAAATATTCCCTACAGTAATTGCTTTCGCGTCTTGTATTCGTATTTTCGAAGAAAAGTTTATGGAGCATGCAAATCGACGAAAAAACCCGTTCGTCGCGTTGATTAGAGCTTTATTTTATACGCTCTAAAGAGACGCATCTCCGCGAATGGAAACCGGGATTTCAAAGTGTACATATACAAAGAGCGCCGTCTTACACGTCGTTAATAGGTTTACGCAGCTGGTACGCTCCGCGGTTTTCAGTGAATGATTTTTTTTCCACTTCCTCAAACCGTTCATTTCTGGCTCGAGCTCAAAATAGCATCCTTCTGAAATTTTTTCCGCACTCTCGCCTCGCGTTGATACAAGTCAACATTACGGAAAGTGTGGGCGATCGATGCCAATTTCGAGCTTTTACAAATTACACTGAAGGTAGAGTAGAAGCTCGAGAAAGCACGTTAATAAACGAATAAGAAGGCAAAATACTATAATAAAAGAATCTCTCACTGAATAACGAGTAAAACTTCTGGGTATCAATTTTATTGGAATGTTAGTTTTACGAGTAAAGAAATTTATGTACTTTTATTTCGAATATTTGAGGAACATTACTTCGGGCAAGAAAAAAAAATTCATTCCGCGAGAAAAAGTGGGTGGCCTGCATGTGTGGGTGTGAAGAGCATGAAAAAATGCACCTGCTGATATTACGTGGCTGATTTGGGCGACCGCCATCAAATTCGACGCGCAGCACGGGCGAAACGTCGAAACATCCCCGGTTGCTGGAAGTTTAAGTGAAATTATTCATGTTCACTTCTATATATATATTTTTTTCGAGATACTATTATTTTCATTATTTTTTTAAGCGAGGAGTAGGCAATTTTTAAAATTAATTTAAAACACCAACTGTTGTATGGAATGAAACTTCTTTATTATTTGTAGTATGAGGACACAGTAACTAAGAATTATGAACAATGAAATAAGAATAATTATTAGACTTGCAGAGTTCGTGACGCCTAATTGAAAAACGTTAGCAGGTTATTTCAATTTTGATAATTCCTCGTTACTGTGTCCTCAAACCACAAATAATACAAAAGTTTGATTACATACAACAGTTTTATGAATTGATTTTTTAAATTGCCTATCCCTTACTTTAAAAACATAATAATATTTCGAAAATGGTTTACTTTTGCATAAAGCATTGCTGGGTTATTTGATAGTGGAGAATATCCTACAACCCTTTCACGGGATCGTTACCAATAAGCAGTAGCCCTGTACAGGGTGTTTGGCGCATGAACCGACACAAATATTTGGGGGATAGGAGGGGTCATTTGCTCGTTTTTTCGCCCTTAGACCCTACGTCCTAAGTGTCACGGTAATTGAGATATGATTTTTTTTGTTTTTTTTTTCAATTACCCGAAATGTTGCCTTTAAATCGTCACAACTTTTTTGTTTGTGGTTGTAAAAGCACGAAATAACTTTTGTTGTATTCTGCAATGTATGTTTATTATAAATAAATCATTATTTGATACAATTGGTTTCAAGAAAATCACTCATGAGCTTTAAAAGTCTTAAAAATACGTAAATGAAAAATGTTAACTTCTAAATTCATTATAAAAAAACTAAAAGCTATTTTGAACTTAGTTTTGCTTCAAAAAGTTCTCTCGTTTATACCCTTTCCGACGGTATGCTACATGTCATAGAATTATGTGGTCAGAATCACGAGAATAAGTTTTTTTTTTTCATGATGAATTTAGAAGTAGAAATTTTTCATATATTTACACATTTTTAAGACTTTCGAAGCTGAAGAGTCATTTTCATGAAACAAATTGTATAAAATAATGATTTATTTATAGTAAACAGACATTGCAGAATACAACAAAAGTTATTACGTGCTATTACAACCACAAACAAAAAAGTTATGGCGATTAAAAGGCGAAATTTTGAGTAATTGAAATGAAAAAAATCATATATCAATTACCGTGTCACTTAGGACATAGGATCTAGGGGTGAAAAAATTAGCAAATGACCCCCCAACCCCCCAAAAAATCGTGTCAGTCCATGCGCCAAACACCCTGTATATGTATACATATATACATATTGAAACAATGTGTTTAGCCTGGCGTCATAAATGTATCGTCACCGAGATAAAACTTACCTCTCAATTAGCATTCCAGGCAAAGTTGTTTCGCACTGAATTTGGCGAGTATCAGAAAGTGGTTCAAATTTCACGTCATTCTGTTTTATTTTTATTTTCATAGGAAAAACCACGTTCATACAAATTTTAAAAAATTACCATAATCGAAAAAGCATTTTCCATTGAAACGAGGTCAAAAATTATCACTGTCAAGTATCCAGTCTGAAATCAATACAGCACAGAGTAATATAAACAATGTAGAATTCCCTTAAAAAATTACAAACACTAAGAATTCTCGAAATTAGGTACTTTATTAAATTAGGTCTTCTTCGTTAATTAATCGAGCTCGCAAAGCTTTCCAAAAAGGCAAGTGAAAATAAGAAAAGTCTTTTGCTCGCCGGCAATTGCGGTTGATGTAAAATAAATAAAAGCAGTGCAAATTTGTATTATACTATTGTTTATTGCCGTCTATAGTAAAAAGAAAATCTTTTTTCGTTTAGTTTCTCGTTCCCCTGTGCTTAGCGAGACGGATAAGCTACGGCTCGATTTTTTTTCGTACTTAGCATCGGTGTGCGAATGATTTTTGACCGGCAATACGATTGTCGTCGGCTGGCATGAGAAAAGTGGGGAAATCGTAATTCCAGCTTCGGAGTCTCGTATGTTCCCATCAGTCGTCCGGCGAACGTCGAAGAACGTCGTTCAGTTTCGTAACATCTACTGAGTGTTCGTCCCAACCGATTCGCACTTAGGAATTTCATTTTGTTTTGTCGAATTTCCGTGAGGAACGAAATGTCATGGTTGATTCAATCATCTGTCAACGAAATTCTCAAATTCTCATGGGCCCACTAATAGTTTTATTTCAACAAATACGATAAACTCTGGAACTTGCAATCTTTATATAATTTCCAAGTAAATGAAGTTCTTTTTTCCAATAATCCCTTGTGTCTCTTCAAGGCCAATTGAAAATGTTTCTCATCTTCCGGAAAACTGATCCATATTTTCTCGACTCTAAAAAATGTGTCTGTAAAGGTATGACAGTTTTTTTAATTTTGACGTTACATCGACCACCAGTTTTCCAGCCGAAAGACCCCCATTTTCCAAGACATTGAAAACGACTTTCCTTTCGACAAATGTGCTCATACGAGGCGTATAAATAAATACGTTTCGTTTATTTTTCCGAGGACCAACCGAGTGTCGGGCTGTTGACTGTAAAATCGGTGACTTAAATTTACGACAGAGTTCAACCGGTTTCCTGACCTTCTAAATCTGATTGTTCTCCCCTCTCCGCGACTGTCTGCAAAAGCGCCGGCCCCACTCTCCGCGTCTTCGTATCTTATCGTAATGGAGCGATCTTCTCGGGTGTGACTCAACATTCACCGGTTGTGCGTCGAAAGATCGTGGAAATATACGCGAGTACAAAGTCAACGTGGAAAAAACTCTCGTGCATTTATTCCTTGCCAATATCATGAACTTAATCGGCTGTGACAGTTTAGGTAGCGTGAAGTGAATAAAAAAATATCGTTCGATCTCGGTGTGTGCGTCAGAATAAATATTAATGTTCGACAACATGGCGCGTATAAATGAAATCGGCGAAGGTAGATAAAAACTGTGTGCGGTGGACAGCGTGTGACAGCTTTTTGAATTTCTTGTGCGCAATGGCAAAGAAATATATATATATTTTTTAATGTTTGAGTCCAAAAGAATTCTGACCAATGGCTAAACGTTTGTTCTTTTAAGAACCATGTGTCCTTCAAAACGCGTTCTTTTCTTTCGCGATGTACGTGACCAGCCATTTTTCTGAGAACTTGAGACTTACGCAAATATTCCGGTGGCTTCTGGAACGTAAATTGCGTGGGAGGATTAAAGACATCGTAATATTTATTCCATTTTTACAACGCGATTATTATTGAAATTCTCGAAGAAAAAACGTATGGGTAACGAGAAACACGAAGACGAATGTAGTAAGATTTCCTTACTAAGGTTATATTTTGTAAATGTAATGCCCAATGGACTCGTACAGTATGGTAATTTTATATAAAGTCTCTTAATATCTTCGACGCGTAACAATGAAGCGCCGATATACGACTTGCAGCTCGACCATGCGTTCTTGTTAACGGTTCCGCATGGACTGCTCTCAAAAACGCCGAAACCCTTGCAGGGCCTTCATCTGGTCCTTTGTCGTCTAGGAAAGACGTCATCCAGCGGTCATGTGCCTCTCGAGTGTTTACGGTCTCGTACTGCGTGAGCCCGTCTCCGATAACCGCCTTCACGGACGAAGCCCAAAAACGCTTACTTCACGAAAAATATATATTCGGAATAGCTAGCTGAACCGACAATAACACGAAAATAAAAGATTGCCGATGCAATACAGACGAAATTATCCATTGGGAAGCTAATTTTGGAATATCGCGTATCGATATCACGACGGTTTTCAACATACATGAATATTTATGACAATGAGCCGAAGTGTCTGTATCGGCAAATGGATTCGATCAATCCTCGCAAACTGGCCTAAAAAGTGTCATCTCACGCGTAGCTAATCAAACCATCGTCCGCACTACATTACTGGGACGAAAACAACATTTGTCCGAGCAACTGTTCTCTGCTCAAACGCAAACCGAGCCATCGCGCGACTTCGCCACCGGAAGAAACTAATTACTAGTTATCTACTGTGTCATTATTATCTACACGTATACACCTGGACTGTCGACGTGTGGACTTCCCCGTTTCTTGATAAAAACAAACGCCACGTGATTTTCTTTCCCGCGTCTGTGCGTAACCGACTGCGATGGTAAATAACCGAGATACAGCGATTGTACATATGACGTGGCGCCGAGGTTAATTCGCGTGTTTAATTCGTGACCCAAAGGCGCGAAGGAAAACGGCAAATACGAGAAGAGGACAATACAAAAGCCTGCACGATGAATCGCCACAAAAAATACTCCATCGTGAAGCAAGATGATGGGGGAAGTCCGTCGAACGATTCGTCGCCAGCGGATTATTCGTTAATCAGCGAATCCGTGGATGATAAAAGCAGCACCAAAGTCATCGCGGAATCGAAGGAGGCAATCGTCACCGTTGAGAAAGAAGATGCGAGTGGAATAGTGAACTTGAAGGAGCAACGAAAAGACGAAGCTTCGACTAGTGGAGCGGAAAAAAATGCCTCGAGGAAGGGTAACGAGGCTAAAAAGATAAGAACGATACCTGAGCAGGAGGGGTTGGCGGTTAGGTACGTGAAAAGGCGAGATAAAAAGCAGCAGGTTGCCGGAGGGCAGGAAGTGGCAGACGGTGATAGTGGGGTGGAAAAGCAGGACGAAGTTACGAAAATGAGTGAAAAACTGTTGGAGGGTGTTTTGGGTGTGAAAGCTGAGAGAAAAGCTGGCGAGAGATGGGTGAAGATGAGTGAGAGCGAAATTGAGAGTTGCTCGGAGATAACGAAACGATTGGACGACGTTGACGCGGTCGTTGATAGAACGAACAAAATGGAATGCAAAGTTGAGAACATCAACGAAAACGATGAGAGCATCGAACGCGAGGAAACGAAAAAAGACGCGCGAGTGATCGGGATAAAAGCGATGCCACGGAAGTTGTCGAGCGAGAGTGCGACTTCAAAATTATCGAAAACTCGAAATTTCGTTAGGAAGGATTGCATCGTGCTTGCCCGAGAAATTCGAGCTCGGAGAAAGGCAAGAACGGCTGCGTTGAAAGTGTCGGTCGGGCGAAGAGTGGACGGCATGGAAAAGATCATAGAAGATCGAGTCGAGAAGATTTTCGAGGATGCTGCGGAAAAACATCCTTGGCTTCAGCCAATCGAGACATGGCTACTCGATCGTTGCAAATCGACTAAATCGACGAATTCGCCGGCTGCGCGACAAATCGGCAGCGACATAGCCCCCAGTTGCGTAAGTTCCGACAGCGAATCGGACATTTCGGATAATCAAGAGAACGAAAATGACATGGAGGGTGATGAAACACCGAGTCGGGAGATATTTATAGAAGCGGCAAACAAATCGCCCAAGGGAGAAGACAAGAAGAAGAAAGATGAGAGTCCTTTGCATCCAAGCAGGCGCAAGGATTCGACGGAATCTTCACCCGAATCGCCTAAAGCTGAAGATGGGTCGAAGAGCCCCGAAGAGAAGAAGGAGGACAGGCCAAAGGGTGGAAAATCGGACAAAATCGAGAAGCACCACGCCAGCGATTTGCTGGAAAAACTCCGGGGTGGTTTCATGGAGAAGATCGAAGACGTTCAAAGGGTATAATGTCATTCGTACACTGAGAGAACAGTCCATGGTATTTACAACAAACGCCCATGGTAAAAGAGGGGATAGTAAAATTCGTTATACTTTATTGACATCTCAATCATAATATGGTTAACACGACTATAAGCGAAAAGTATACCTGCGATTGGGGTGGCGTGTTTGACTATCGATTATCCCCGAAATGATTATTCACCATTGTACAAGGCTTGACAATATAGATATGATTAATTCAGTGCTATAACAAAGTCAGCATACAAATACTAATGTTGTATATTGTACGTTAGATATTGTTCAGTCGAACTTCTACTATTCTTTTCAAGTTTGTACAATTCATATGGTTAACATTGACTTTTTCGAGTACAATTTGTTAGAAGACCTTATGAAAAGTGACTATTCGAAAAAAATTATAGTAAAGTTTACTTGTAGCGAAGACGTAAACCATTTACTGCTCGAGCAACCGCAGCTTAATAGTTTTAAAAACTACGCATGTCTGACAAACTGTTACATAGTATGTTGCTGCATTGCAAAAATAGGATATTAGTTCCAAACTTCTTGTAGTTCGACTTCTGTTCTTGTAGGACACACATGGCTATGCATTTAGCAGGTTGTATCATATAATATGGTATGAATCACTATTATATGGTACTAAACTATTGCAAAGTGCCAAAAATACATTTAAACAGTGACTTATATATATAGAAAGATCTGCGCAAAATTTTTCGTAAATCTCATTGTTAGGTAACATTCGGAAGTACAGCCGGAATTACTTGTGTCCCTTATGCCACATCTATGCATAAGATGATAGAAGCACTCGGTAGCGTAGTGGCAGCGTGCGTAGGAAAGGCAGGAGGTAGGCAGTTAGGTTCCAGGTCCGATTTCCGTTAGGCGAAATATTTTCTTCGAAATAAATAATTACAGGAGGTCAGGGCATGGCGAATTATAATAGAATGTAGAGAACTCTCAGTGGCCTATTTTATTTTATTTTGGATTTATTAAATATTCTATGTATTTGTACCAACACTTGAATAACACCAAATACGCAAATAGCAGGGCGATCTTCTAATATGTAAACATCGTTGCAAATCACAGGCAACATTTTTAATCAATGTATATATTTCAATTCACTATTAGAATCTTGGGGACGTAAATTTTGGATAGTATCAGAAAATATCCATTTTATGGAAACCTACTACTATATATTATATGGCAAAGAAGAATAAACGTATGTTTGTGAGATTGGTGGTTGCGGTTAACATATGTGCACAATTCATGCAACTTCTAAAATATCAATAAGCAGTACTATACTTCTGGTAGAAACTATGGCTATAAAATATTATTGTCCCCTCAGGGAAATATGAAATATAGTTAAGGGGTCTTCTCACTTGAGACGCTAAGAAAGGCTATTTTCATGATTTTTTTTTATAGGTTTATATTATTAATATTGATAAAAAGTTGTTACACTTAATAAATACACTTTCGAAATACATTAAAAAAGTTTTTAATGTATTTCGTGGTTACATTGTTATGTAACCCAAACAAACTTTAAACGCGTTTTTCTCGAAACAACGTTTATCGACGGCTTGTTGATAAAATCTTCGAAACTACTGAACCGATCCTTATTAAATGTTAACCATATATTCTTTACAACTATAGCTATAGCGCATATAAAGGATTTTATTAAATTTTGATATTTACTTTTTTTTGCCAAAAACGGTGAAAAAACACGTTTTTTTTATATAGCGATATGCGCTATAGCCATTAACATACTGAATCTAAAACCGTTTGATTTTTTTGTTTGGGATGACCCATCCCCGAGATTTCATCAACAGCGCAGACGTACAATTTTGTTATCGTCTATAAATAGTGACATAAATAAATAAATAATTTAAATGTATTTCGAAAGTGTATTTATTAAGTGTAACAACTTTCATACCAATATCTATAATATAAACCTATCAAAAAAAATCATGAATATAGCCTTTCTTACCGTCTAAAGTGAGAAGACCCCTTAAAATACGATTGAACACACCATGCATTTCTTGCAGGGTATAGATATGAGCATAAACTACCGCTATTTCTATCAGGAAAATCACAACCTATGTAGAAATTTTGAAAAATAATAAAAAATGTGCAAAATATCGAATCCATCAATACCTCAAATGTATCAAACTTTGCCAGGCTCATTGCGCTCCAGGAAGAATATTTATCAGACAAATGTAAGGATTGACCCTTACGGCAAGCATTTTCCGGAAAGCGTAGGATAATCCATTATCCTTCAGTAATCAAAGTTAACGGACTAGCCGGAATTAATATAATAGATGACTGAGATATGTTTCCGTGATAATTGCAGCAGTTCTCACTGACGCCAAACTGTTACGTCTTAAGTTAATTCGCAGTATTACCTGCACAGTATTTTCAGCGCACGAGTCGTCTCGCGGATGTTAACAGGAAGCTCAAGTCACAAATATGGAGCTCGGTCGTGACGATCGTACTGGTCGAGGCGAAGAATCTGTTACCCATGGACATCGACGGCCTTTCGGATCCTTACGTAAAATTTAGGTTTGTCACGAATATATTTTTCACTTCACGGCACCACGTATTGTCCAATCCTTCATTACTAGCAGCGCACCCACTCTTGATGTTATTGCGCACGATACTCTGCGCCGATCACAAATTCTACAAATTGCAGTGAAGTATATGAAAATAAAATAAAAATACCACAAGCAGTCGGCTTGCCGGCCGACTACTAAGCAGGAGTTCTAATAAGTCTTACTGAGGCAGTTTTACTAAGAAGGAACATCGCTTAACCGCCTTTGATTTTGTTGAAACTCATGTATATGATAAAGCATTGAAAACTATTAGACACGTATTTTGTTTCATCGGCGGAAAAACGGCTTTAAGGGGGAAAACCACCCTTCAAAGAAAGGCGTGTCGAGGGGTGATTTTGCAGATTCACCCACAAGCAGTCCACCGATTGGAATGAAACAAAGACTAAAATTCTTCTAATGTAAAGCGATGAAAAATCCACTATTTATCACGTTCCGGAAAGCCTATACCGCCGATAAATTAGGAATTTCGTGTACCCACGTATGCAGGGTATCCCTCTTATCTCTGCCATCCGAAATATCTCGGTAATTATCGACGTCACAACAAGAATGTTCCAGACAAAAGTTGTACGGTGTGAGGGAGGTCATCAAATGCGACCAATTTTTTTTTTCTGTGGAGGCGTTGACGCCCAGTGAAGGTCACCTACACTGTTTTAAATGGAATGGTACATTTGTTTTTCAACCATCTTGTGGAGCACCTCAAACCGCATAAAACACATTTAGGGGTCGAAGTCGTTCAAGGTCATTTAAGGTCAGTATCGATTATACAAATCTAAATATCTCGGATCGCTACCAAATATTTGGTAGTGATGCGAGATATTTAGATTTGTATTTCATTTTAATAAGTGTTCGAAATGACCTTGAACGACTTTGACCCCCTAATGTTTTTTATGTGGCTTGTTGTGCTCCACAAGATGGTTGAAAAAAATGTACCATTCCATTTAAGAAAGTGGAGGTGACCTTCACTGTGCGTCAGCGCCTCCACCGAAAAAAAAAATGGTCGCATTTGACGGCCGCCTTCGCACCGTACAACTTTTGTTTGAAACATTTTTTTCTGACGTCGATAATTACCGAGTTATTTCGGGTGGCAGAGATAAGAGGGACACCCTGTATTTCAGTTTCTAAACTGGAAATATCTAAACTGGAAGTTTTTATGTCAAAAAACTGGAATTTTCTAAACTTGAAAATCAAACTTGCGGGTATTTTCACTATCGTATTCGTGATCAGCAAGTCAATATTGACTTCTTCTCCACTTGAAGTGTCCTTGAATAATTGATAAGCTCAATATTGACCTTTCTCTCTTCTAATTCCTCGCTTTTCCTCAACGAAGATTGGGCACGGAAAAGTACAAATCAAAAGTTGTCAACAAGACACTGAGTCCTGTCTGGCTCGAGCAATTCGACCTGCACCTGTACGAGGACCCGTATTTGGGACAAGAGCTTGAAGTCACGGTGTGGGATCGTGACAAGGGTCATCAGGACGATCTCATGGGAAGAACGACGATAGATTTGGCGAGTATGGAACGAGAAACGACCCATCGCTTGTGGCGCGATCTCGAGGATGGTGCTGGCAGTATATTTTTGCTCTTGACGATAAGTGGAACAACGGCGAGCGAGACTATAAGCGATCTAGCCGCCCACGAGGAGACCCCGCAGGAACGGGAACGTCTCCTTCAGAAGTACGCTTTAGCCAACACCCTCGAGAGGCCAAAAGACGTCGGTCACCTCACCGTTAAGGTAATAACTTTGTACCGTGCACGTTATGAATTTTTTATTGTTTGGTAAAAAAATAGACAAGAATAACTTATCGAAGAGAAAATGACGAATATTTGGAAATATTCGAAGGGGCTCGGTTAGACGTAAACAGGATGTCTTTACCCAAAAATGTACACCCAAGGAACGCGTGTATACAAACACGCAAAAGTAATCTCAGAACATTGAAAATATTTACACTGTTAGTCGAGGAAATTTCGCGTTATAGTGAAATGTTAAGCAGAGAATAACCGACTACGAATTTATACGAGGATAAATACACGTATAGAGCGGAGAGAAAAGTTGATATACGATTGTGCCACGATAGGCCAGTCCTTTTTATTTATTAGCATGGCTTTGTATGTTTATCATCCTGATTTGATTCTGACTCATTATAAGTGGCCTTTACAGTCATGAGTCATTACGTAAGTTGAGTACAAACGGTTCTTAAGGCGGGTAACCACTTTAGGTAACCGTAATTAAATGATCGTTTGGATTTCTTTTAATTGTGAAGAAAAACGGATATTTCCGCAACTCTGACAATAATTTATTCATATTTTCATACATCTCTGGTAATTTTTTCAAGTTGTTTCATGCATTAATTAACGTGTAATGCGCTGTGTCCCTTGGCGTGTCCTCTTCGCCGTTGTTGATTTGCGGGAATTGTGCAGCTCGCAATTCGCACCCGAAATAGTCCGACAAATTTTTATACATTCTTGAGATGTTTTTTGAGAACATGAACCTAAATTTTAACAAAAAAATAAATAATTAACAGTTGGAACGCGTTTGATAAAAGATGGTCGATTTTTGGCATTTTTTCCCGGAATTTTGCAATAATAAATATGGTTTAAAGAATATAATCTTTTCAACTTTAGGTTCATGTTTTAAGAAATTATATTATGTAAACGTGTTAAAAATTTGAAGATGATCCATCAATTAGTTTTTGAGTTATGATTCCCGCAAATTGAAAAAATGTTTCGAAAAAAACGCGATTGAAAGTTTTAGTAAATGTAAATCGTTGCGCTACCTGTTCTCACTAAATCGTCTGCCACTTGGTCACTTTTCAACATTTTAACTTGACATTTTTTTCACATATTCTCGAATATGTACACTCTGAGAAAAAGCAAAATAAAATCGAATGTTTTGATCTGTCACAGTGGTTGGGAGTCGAGCGGAGAGTCTTTATCATTTGTATACATACCGTTAGAATGAATCCGAATATCGTTTTGAAATTTCCAGGGTATATTCTTAAGATATTTCGCGAACGATTTATGAAATAAAAAAAATTAATTTTTTGAAGCATCTAAAGTGGTCGCTCGCCTTAAGGGATCATCACAGTGTAACGGGTCGAAAATAGATGATTTTCGCGATTTTTTTTTTCGATAGTTTAAATACGCTAATCAGTTTGATTTCTTTATGTCAAATCAAAGCACTCATGAAGAACAGAAAATACATTTTTAAACGTTTATTTTTATTCTTTTTTACTTTTTTTTTTTTCATGGTTGCAAATGTCTTCGAAAAAAGGAGTCCTCACGGTGTACACGGTTGTGGCCTTTTAGTCTATTTTTCAACAGTTTTTCGTTAAAAAATATGAAGATAAAAAGAAAAGCTGCCATAGCAAGATAAAGAATGGCGTGAAGAATGCTGTGTCAAAATTTGAGACGGATAGCTTGAAAACTCTTTCTTTGAGGGTCTACACAGTTTTGAAAAACGACATTTCAAGAAAAACGCGTTTCAAGTTTTAAGTGCGGAATTTTCACACAAATTGTCTACTCACGATCAATCGGCGATGCCAGATCCATGTTTATAACCGTCTCTTATACATCCTATATATACTATCGGATAATGCAAAAAAATAGATTTTTTGGGAATTTTACACTGTGATGATTCCTTAACATGTATTTTTATTTTTATTTTCACTAAACCTTGCGTATGTAAAAAAGTCAGACCGGAAATTGATCCCTTGCAATAGTTTGAAAACTCATTGCATCCTGAAGGAATATATTTGAAAAGCGATCTCGACGTAACCATTTGATACAAATGATGAACATGACGGTAATTAAGTTTTTCTAGATAACTTACAGCTTCTTTGTCGCTTCTTGTATATTGTATATCAATATTGGATGAAGAATATCAGCTATGAATCCACCGATTAAGGAGTTTCGACACCAAAACCGAAATGCTTGTAGACGATTGAAATTCATATCACCGAGAGATTAATTTAGGATGCATCAACTGTCCAAAAACTGTCCAGAAATCGCTGAATTTTTTAACACGACATTCCTGACAATAATCGCTGTTTGTTCAGTTTTTTAAATTTCAATCGAAGCATTATTTTAACCCCTACAGCCCTATAACTAGTGTTTACGAAGTGCCACTCGCCATGAAGGTTCAACTTGAACCTTCATCCATTCGGTAATACACGTAGCACTTCGTGAACACTAGTTATAGGGCTGCAGGGGTTAAAATGAGGCTTTGATTGAAATAAAACAAAACCGAACAAACTGCGATTAGTATCAGGAATGTCGTGTTAAAAAATTAAGCGGTTTCTCCACTTGGTTCATTAATAATACTCGAACAAAACTCAACTTGAACCTTCAAAATCTCCGAAACTATGTGCTGAAACGGATTCATTTTTGGACAGTTGATGCATCCTAAATTAATCTCTCGGTGATATGAATTTCAATAATCTACAAGCATTTCGATATTGGTGTCCAAACTCCTTAATTACGATGAGTAAGAAATAAAAATTGTGTGATTTCTGTCAGGTGTATCGGGCTCAGGGTCTCGCGGCAGCCGATCTCGGAGGCAAAAGCGACCCCTTCTGTGTTCTCGAGCTCGTAAACGCCAGACTGCAAACCCAAACGGAGTACAAGACCCTCGCTCCGAATTGGCAGAAAATTTTTACATTGTAAGTGCAAAGAAAAATAACATCTACGCAATTTGATCAATTTTGTTGTCTTTTGCAATAGTCTCAATGCTGGTTCGACAGAAACAATAAGTACTCACAATGAGTTGCAACAAAACTCCAATGTCATCCCCGTTAATAGGATAATCCGGTATTCTTTCAGTAACGTGAAGGATATCAATTCGGTCCTGGAGGTGACCGTTTACGACGAGGATCGCGATCACAAAGTCGAATTTTTAGGACGCGTCGCTATACCCCTTTTGCGTATAAGAAACGCCGAGAAGCGCTGGTACGCTCTGAAGGACAAAAAATTGCGTGGACGCGCGAAGGGAAACTCGCCGCAAATAATGCTCGAGCTTATAGTAGTCTGGAATGTGCTCAGGGCTTGCGTTAGAACTTTGAATCCCAAAGAAACCAAGTACATGGAGCCGGAAGTGAAGTTCAAACGCCAAGTTTTTCTGAAAAACGTTCTCAGGCTCAAGGCCATTATAGTTGTCTTCATTGACATGGGTAAATACATTCAGAGCTGCTGGGAATGGGAGAGCAAGACGCGCAGCATCGTCGCTCTTGTCCTGTTCGTTCTTGCCTGCTACTACGTCGAGCCTTGGATGATTCCAGTCGCGGCGTTCATCATTCTACTTAAATACTGCATGGTGAGCAATGGATAGGCGGAAAAATGATCTATTAGGACGGTGAATAAGTTCTCCCTGTTTTCCAACAGATGGCGTTACCAAAACTTCCTGTGTGTAGTCTACGGGGTCTTTTCACTTTAGACGCTAAAAAGGCTATTTTCATGATTTTTTTGGATAGGTTTATATTATAGATATTGATATAAAAGTTGTTACACTTAAGGCCTTAGGCCGCAGTAACGGGTATAAAATCATGTGCGAATTTAACAATTTTTTTTCGTATGAAACGTGATTCACTCATAAAATTAATTACACATCTATTTAGTATGAATATCAAGCTGTTAGAAAATATATTTTTTTTCGATGTACAAAATGGCCTACTACTAAAATGTTCTTTTTTTTAGGCGCTCCGCGGCGTGACATTTGGCATCCACAATTTTTTACCTAGAACAAAAAACAAAAATTCTCGTCAATCTACATTAGAATACCTAAAGAAGTACCTGCGGAATTAAAAAAATATTGTTTTATTCAAAAGTTGTAGATATTTAAACTCAAGAAATGAATTTTCAGTGAAAAATTTTGTTATAACTGCTCATAAACTGCTCATAAAATGAAAAGTTTTCGATTAGTCGGAAATTCAGTACGTACTTCTCTGCGAAATGCAATTAGGAACATAACTTTTAAATTTGAAGTAAATCGAGTGAAAATTGTTGAAGTTATTTGTCACGTCAATTGGAAAAAAGCTGTTTCGAGAAGTTTGTAGTAGTCGGCCATTTTGTATATCAAAAAACAATTTATATATTTTCTAGCAGCTTGATATTCATACTAAATATATGTGTAATTAATTTTATGAGTGAATCACTTTTTTATACGAAAAAATTGTTAAATTCGCACATGATTTTATACCCGTTACTGTGGCCTAAAGCCTTAATAAATACACTTCCGAAATACATTTAAAACCGTTTTTTATTTATTTAAGTCACTATTTATAGACGATAATGGTAGTTAGAAAATGTCCTAAACAAATTGTAGGTTTGCGCTGTTGATGAAATCTCGGGGATGGATCATCCGAAACGAAAAAGTCAGACGGTTTCAAACTCAGTATGTTAATGGCTATAGCGCATATCATACAATTTTTTATATATGCAAAAATAACAAAATGGCGGATATTTTTCGAAAAAGCAAAAAAAACGTGTTTTTTCACCGTTTTTGCCACAAAAAATGATAGATATGAAAATTTTAAAAATCCCTGATATGCACTATAGCTATAGTTGTAAAGAATAATGTGGTGAAAATTTCATAAGGATCGGTTCAGCAGTTTCGAAGATTTTATCAACAAGCCGTCGAAAAACGTTATTTCGAGAAAAACGCGTTTAAAGTTTGTTTGGGCTACATAAATACAAACAAATTTTTTTTAAATGTATTTCGAAAGTGTTTTTATTAACTGTAACAACTTTTATATCAATATCTATAATGTAAACCTATCAGAAAAGTTCACGAAAATAGCCTTTTTTAAGCGTCTAAAGTGAGAAGGCCCCTTAAGATGGTAACGCTTCTATGAGGAAGTACCATAAGCGAGCTTGAAATTCAGTGTATGTCATTTCGCTTAAGTGTAAACAACTTTTTTTTACGTTTTAAACATGTCAAATTTCATACCAAAAAGAGTATTTGCAGGGGATTTTACTGCACTAGTTTATTGAAAATAAATCTGCAGCTGAAGCAAACACAATTCTTGTTGAGACTTACGGCGACCATAGTCTGTTGAAAACAACATGGAGAGATTGGTTTAGACGCTTCAAAAGTAATGATTTCGATGTGTTGAATTGGAGGCATTACTTCATGAAGACATGTCAGACGCTAGCTGAACTTGCAGATTCATTAGGAGTTGATCACAGTTTCGAAACATTTGAAAGCATTAGGAATGATTTTTAAAAACAAATCATTAATTTTCACGAAAAAAAACAGGGAGAATTCATTCAACATCCCAATAAAAAATATATCTACACGTTGTGACTATACATTGCGTTGTGGACGTTTCCACAAACCCAAACAAACTCATAGCCGGATGCCTTCAGTATGTGCAGAGCGTATTAGTTCCCGCCTGCAGGTTGGTTCGTTCAGCTTGAAATGAAATAACAGACTTTGTAACATCCGAAAAAATCAGGTGGCTGTTTTAACGGGAGGTTCCTTGTACACGTACTGCCAGAGAAGTCCATCGGTCGGTATGCTCCACGACACGGGCGACCAAGCCTCCGACGAGGGTCCACTGACTCCCGGCGATGACGACGACGACGAGGACGACAAGGATAAGGTGAGCCTGTCAACTGTGACTATTGATGCCTGTGGTTACACGCGACAGAATCATGTTTCGCCATTGATTCTTGCATTCACGCCACTGTTGTTATCAGGAAGAGAAGAAGAGCCTCAAGGAACGCTTACAGGCGATACAGGAAGTGACTCAGACGGTTCAAAATTCCATTGGCTACATAGCCAGTCTGTGCGAGAGAATAAAGAATCTATTCAACTTCACCGTACCGTATCTGAGCTACATGGCAATGATTCTCACCATTCTCGGCATCGTAGTCCTTTATCTAATTCCATTGAGGTATCTCATACTCGCGTGGGGCGTCAACAAATTTTTGAGGAAACTTCTCAGGCCTCACACCGTTCCCAACAATGAGCTTCTCGATCTCATATCGAGGGTGCCCGACGACGAGGATCTTCTGAGTTACAGGTTACGTTGAATTGGACATTATGCTGCTTGTTTTATTCAACGCTTCTTGGTTATCTTTCTTTTTCATTCGCATTATCTTGCCACGGAAAGAATTGTTCGAGTGGTATTAGCCGAAAAATATACTGAACACTTTAGTGCACTCTTGGGATGCTTTTCAGATTATTTTGGACCCCAATAGATGTGATATCAAGATCTAGAGTAACGGAAATGCAGCTCGCATCATTTTTGTTCTGTCGAATCTATTACAGATTCGACAGAACAAAAATGATGCGAGCTGCATTTTTTATACACATGGACGGTGCTTTGAGTATTTTACTGACGAATGTCAAAAGATATACGGCTCTTTCGATGAGACATAGATGTGATAGATCCACAACGTCGAAGTTGCGTGAAAAAAAATATACCAAAATGAAAATAAAGTACTAAAATCAAAATAAAATACTACAATAAAAATAAAACACCAACAATATAGCGAAGCTTCAAATGGAAAACCGTGAATTCAGCGGTTGGTTTTGCAGATATGTAAAGCGATTATTGCGGTAAAAATTCCAGCACATTCGTGCTTTTCCAAAAGAAGTTGTGCCAAGCCTAAATATTGTTTTTTTTTCACTTGAAGGGTTACACCCAACCCGTGGTCAGAAAAAGAGAACTTTTTTCTGGGAAAACGTGTGCAGATTTTTAAATTCATTTTTTTGCATTGAAGAGTATGACTTTAAGGTAGAACGAGCGCGCGCTCTTGATTTCTATAGATTTTGTTCAAATTTTAAACCAGATATTGTTCATATCATTATGCATGTTTGAGTGAAATTTCAGAACAGTCGACTATTCAAATTGGGAGATAATGGGTTTTAAAATTGCAACTTTTAACACTGCAGGGTCTGCATTGAAATTTAGACAGAATAATTTTCCGTAAAAAATATTTGTCCCCTATAATAAGAAGACATATGGCAACACCGCATCGTTCCACAGATCCAATGACGTAAGTTTGCGCGGCAAATTTAAAATAATACTGCAACACAAATTTTTATTCGGAAGTAATTTTTAATCGAACAAAGTTTTTAATCAGTTATGAACTAACCTACACTTTTATTTGTTAACGAAGATAATATAAACAATATAAAATATTAATATTTATAACGCCAATATTTTTTTTGTGCTGAAAGTTTTTAAGTTTAGGGAGACGATAATTTTTTTTTCTCGAAATATTGAACAATACTGTTCTGCGGTGTTGCCATATGTCTTCTTATTATAGGGGACAAACACTTTTTACGGATAATTATTCGGTCTTGACTGAACGTTTTTAGCAAAACTGAATAGTACAAAAGGAAATTCAAACTTTTTTCACTCTTTCTTTAACTAGTTTGCTATCTAAACACAATTTTTTTTTTTTACTTATAAACACAATACAATGGTACGACGAATCATGCAAACCTAACTTTCGGTCAATGCAGACCCTGCAGTGTTAAAAAGAGCAATTTTAAAACCTGTTGAATAATATAGTGGTTTATTGGACATGATAATAATGAAAGAAAACACTTGTACAGGGTATATCTTTGACTCTGCTGCCCAGACGAGAGTGAGCCATTAGCTTGTTGACGAAGACTCGTGTAACTCTCGTGAGCTATGCTGGTGGGGGAGCATTGTCGGGAATCGCTCGCGTACTTCGCTATTCTCAACGCCTCCCCTCGCAGTCGTAAACAAGCCTACATTATATCCATCATTCCGAGATTACACAAACATTCACGATGTTTCGCGCCGCTTAAACCTTTTGTAAGCACATCAGCCGGCATTCTTTCTGTACACAAATACTTCAAATCTATTATCCCTTTTTCATAAACATCGCGAATAAAATGATGCTTTACATCAACGTGTTTGGTTCTTGGATGATATCCATTACATTGACCAAGCTTTAACGCGCCTTGATTGTCATTAAAAAGCGCTACACACTCGCACTCCATACCCACTTTAAATAAGATATCGCGAAGATACACAGCCTCTTTCGTCGCCTCGGAAATAGCTGTATATTCGGCTTTAGTACTGGATTGCGCTGTCGTTCTCTGCTTTCGCGCTTCCCAGGATATTGGCGCTCCCGCTAATATAAGGAGTACAACTTTGCAGTGACCGTTTTTTTCAAAAGTTTAAGGCTTTATTATAAAAAAGTGGCTACATAATTTTTAATCAAAGTACTGCCCGTCGCTAGCTACGACCTCGGCCCATCTTTCAGGTAGCATTCGAATCCCGCGTCGATAAAAGTCTTGGTCCTTGGAGGCAATCCAGGAATCGACCCAATTTTTGACTTCTTCGTAAGTACCGACGTGCTGGTCAGCCAAATCGTGTGCCATTGACCGGAACAAGTGATAGTCGGAAGGGGCAATGTCTGGAGAGTACGGCGGGTGGGATAAAACCTCCCATTTCAGCGTTTCCAAGTACTTTTTCACGACATTTGCAACATGGGGTCGGGCATTGTCATGCTGCAGTATCACCTTGTCATGTCTTTCGTTGAATTGTGGCCGTTTCTCTTTGAGTGCCTTACTCAAGCGCATCAACTGACGTCGGTAGAGTTCCCCTGTGATGGTTTCGGATGGTTTGAGCAGCTCATAGTACACAACGCCCAGCTGGTCCCACCAGATACACAGCATCACTTTGGATCCGTGAATATTCGGTTTGGGCGTCGATGACGGTATATGACCAGGCAGTCCCCATGATTTTCGGCGTATAGAATCCTCCCCGTAAGCATCTACAAGCAAATGGTGGGCCTCAGCCGCAGATTTCTTGATGTTGAAGAAGTAAATCATAACCTCCCGCAAATGCTGAGAATTCGGTTCGTAGGTTGCCATGTTTGAGTGCCTATAACTTTATAATGCATACACGTATCCGTTAGCTTTTTTAAATTGTTTACATTGGCAGAGCCTCTAGTTTAAAATGCCACTTTTTTTATTGAGCTAGGGCCACTACTTCGACCGCAGTGGCTCTCTAAGTAAAACGGTCACTGCAAAGTTGTACTCCTAATACAAACGCGTAACCGGAGTAGGATTTCCTATCGTTCACATCATTACCCCAATCCGCGTCTACTACACCGAACAACGGTAACCCTGTTCTCTCGTACACTAATCCAAGGTTAGCTGTCCCTTTCAGATATCGCAATACCCTTTTTGCCGCTTTCCAGTGTTCAATGTCATAGTTTGTATTAAACTGGCTCAAAGAGTTTACCGCATACGCGATATCCGGCCTCGTAGACACTGCTAAAAACATTAATGCACCGATTAAACTTTGATACGGATACTGACGCATCACGTTATTTTTAGCAATATCCGGTTTTGTCAACTTAATGCTTATATCTACAGGCGTCGGTACAGCCTTACACTCTGTCATGCTAAAGCGCTCTAACAATTTTTCTACGTACAACTTCGGGTCGAGGTAAACTCGTTGTTCATTGTCGCGCGAAAATGTTATGCCTAAGCAACGATTTATTTCCCCCAGATCCTTCATTTCAAATTTATTTGATAATTCGCGCTTTACTTCACGTAACCATATATTATCGTTAGTAGCAATAATCATATCATCCACGTAAATCGCTATCAACATTGTAGATTCATTCTTACATGCCATGAAAGCGCACGGGTCCTGTGGCAACGCTTCAAAACCTTTATTTGCACTTTTGTCTCTGACGTACACTTTCGAACCAAATATTCGCATGTAATCAACGGTAGGAGTTCTCCCCTTCCACATTGTAAATGGAATGAGTCCTTTCAATGCGGCCGTTGGGCAGCGATTACGGATGTAACCCGCGGTATTAATCGCCTCAGCCCAAAATTCGGGGGCACTCTCAGCTTCGCGCATCATACGCATCGTGCCATCTCAACTAAGGTTCGGTTTTTCCTCTCAGCGATTCTGTTTTGCGGAGGTGTATGTGGTACGGTTAGCCTTCTTTTGATTCAATTTTTTCTCAAAAATTCATCAAATTAACCATTCACATATTCGCGCCCATTGTCTGACTGTAAAGCTTTAATGTTTTTCCCGGTGAAATTTTCCACTTCTGCTTTATAGTCTTTAAGACGGAATGACACCTCATCGCGGTCGGTATGGTAGAGCAATTGTAGATACCCAAAAATCTCTGAAACGGCTCTTCAGATCCCGTCGAAACTTTGCCAAACGACGTCAAATAGATAGACGAACAGCTGTCTGCCCCTCAAATTTTCTGAATTTGAGAAAAAAACCGTAGATTGGCTTATGATAACCCGATCTACGTTTTTTTTTTCTCAAATTCAGAAAATTTGAGGGGCAGACAGCTGTTCGTCTATCTATTTGACGTCGTTTGGCAAAGTTTCGACGGGATCTGAAGAGCCGTTTCAGAGATTTTTGGGTATCTATAATTGTTCTACCGTACCGACCGCGATGAGGTGTCATTCCGTCTTAAATACGCTAAAGACGTCATCTTTATTCTTCACAAAGAATACCTCACACCAGCGCGATCTATCGTCGATGAACCTGACGAAATAACGTTTACCCGAAAATGACGGATGCCGCATAGGGCCGCAAACATCCGTATGCACAATTTCAAGCAAATCTTGCGTACGATTTTCACTCCCTTTTGGGAAAGAACTGCAAGTCTGCTTTTCTTTCGCACAAATGTCACATTCCGATAGTTTTTCCTCGCGTTTAATGTCCAGACCGAATACTAGGCCGCTCGAGGCCATTGCTTTTAAATCACGTTCGTTCACGTGACCTAACCGACTGTGCCAATTGTCGATTTTACTCTTCGTTATGTCGACGTTTCGCGCACTGTCTTGACACATTCTCACATGGTATAGGTTACCCACACGGTCTGCGCGCATATGCATTTGCTTTCGTTCATCAATTACTATCGCGTCATTCTTTCGGAATCTTGTTTCGTACCCGCAGTCCGTCAATTTTGGCACTGATAGTAAATTTGTCCGTAAGTCCGATACGTAGAACACTTTTTCAATATCTACTTGGCGCTCTTCGCTGCCTGTGTCTACTGACATACTCACTTTCCCCGATCCAGTGATTTGCGTACTCTCACTGTTCGCTAGGCTCAATTCGCTCTCTACTCTCGCAAATCTCTGGAACATATTCTTTTCGTTGCACATGTGCGCCGTGCACCCGCTGTCGATGCACCAAACCGACATCTTTTCTTGACTTAACATCACCTCTTCGGTGGTAGTCAGCATTGCTGTCAAATTACTTCGGTGCTTCTTATCTGTGTCTTCATTTGAATTATTCGGTTGCTGTACGCTTTGTTTTGGTTTTCTTTCGGCCTTGGCTCTAGATTTATCCGCAAAATGCCCATAGCGACCGCACCGATAGCACTCGCCTCGATATTTATGTCTTTGTCCTTCGCCTTCGTGTTTCTTCTGTGTGTGATTATTATTACGTTTCACAAACATCGCTCCATGCTCGGTTTCCTTTGATTTCCTGCCCTCATAATCCTCGACGATTTTGACCTTCAACACGTCGGTTGTTGGCAAGTCATCCCGTGATTCCATAGCCGTTCGAAACATCGAGAACGAATTAGGTAGACTGTACAAAAGCAAGATGGCGAGCAATTCGTCTATTACCACTAATCCAATTTCCTTGAGCTTCTTTACGGCATCAAAGAAATCCGCGATATGCTTCCGCAGGTCCTCATCCTCCCGCATGCGAGTTAACACCAATTTTTTTAGCAGTGACGCTTTCCGCGCCGGTCTACTCGATTGGTACAAGGCCTGTTATTTATCCCAGATAGCTTTAGCGGATCCCAGGCCATCCAACGCTAATAGCTCGCTCGCGCTTACAGCCAACAAGATGTCGGACTCAGCCTTCCCGTCCATCTTGATCCACTCATCATATTTTTCATGTGTGGCCGCTGGCCTCGGTATGGCACCTGACACATATTCCCATAGGTCGTTCTTCTTCAGTATCGCCCTCATGTGCATTTTCCACGTGTCATAATTGTCGCCAACAAGCGGATCGATTTTTATCGTCGCAGACATTTTATCTCTGTTAGAGCAGTTTTTTTAGCCCGAATTGCCGCTGAGGGTAAAACCCGAAAGTCTTCCCGCTATAACATACGCACGATATATCGTCAACATTTACCCACGACTTTTTCAGTCTCAACAACGCCCCGGGAAAAAAATTTCATGTCTGAGTGGATATGTTCATATGTTTCAGATATTTCAGATATATGTATCAGATATATTCATATCTGACATTTTACAGTATCATATATGATTAGGTCTGATCATATTCCACATCATATATGCATATATAAGATCATATCTGATCAAATACGGTATCTGGCCTGACCATATATGAACTCATATCTGTTTATATCTGACTAAGTACCAAGGAGAGTTGGTACCGTAAATTCGTATCTGAACATACATTATGTGATATCTGAACGTATCTGTTCGTATAAGATTATATCCGATCAAATACGGTACCAGACTCTGCTATATAGATCTCATATATGTTTTTATCTGGTCAAGTACCAAGGCGAGTTGGCAGCGCGAAACCATATCTGAACATATATGATGTGATATATGAGCAGGTACGTTCATATAAAATTCTATTCCATAAGATACGATACCAAACCGGGAAAATATACGAAGTCTTATACACCCATACCTTATCGTATATGCAGTTCAGTTGTTCACACATGAAAACGTCTAAATATATGAAACGATATCTCATCAGATACGGCATCTCACCTGACTGTATTATATGGGATCATGTGAGTTACTATAATATTGTTAATTATTAACACGTCGAGTGATGACGTGTAAACCCGCTCTATATATGTGAACATTTTAATATCTTCAGGACTGCTCTAATAAGGTTTGCTCTGTTTCAACAGGGTAAGATTTGCTCTGATATGGTCGGAGTCATACCTGGTCTGATAGTTCAGATAAACTATGATTCTATCATATGGGCAGGTCTATTGTTCATAGATGTCCAGGTCTACTGGGATCCACGGTATTTTATTCTTATATATTCAGATCTGGTCCGGTAGGATCAAATCTGTCTGACAAGATCAGATTTGGTCTAATAACATTAGATCTGTCCGACATGATCAGATCTGGTCCAATAAGATCAGATCTTGCCTACGGATTGGAACTGGTCAGACCTGCTGCAATATGGACGGGTCTGCTCTCGAAATTATAAAAATGGCTCTGATATGATCATACATGCTCAGATATAAGCATACATGATCTGTCATGACATTGCATGATCAGACCTGGCCATTTTTCTTGTCTGATCATATCTGATTCTACAGATATGATTCAGATACATTCAGATATATTCAGATATGAACTTTTTTTCCCGGGGTTATTTTCTTAATCACGATTCACTATTATCAGCTCTGGGCCCATGACCTGTTGAATAATATAGTGGTTTATTGGACATGATAATAATGAAAGAAAACACTTGTACAGGGTATATCTTTGACTCTGCTGCCCAGACGAGAGTGAGCCATTAGCTTGTTGACGAAGACTCGTGTAACTCTCGTGAGCTATGCTGGTGGGGGAGCATTGTCGGGAATTGCTCGCGTACTTCGCTATTCTCAACAAAACCCACTATCTCTCAATCGAAATAGTCGACTGTTCTGAAATTTCACTCAAACATGCATAATAAAATGAACAACGTTTGGTTAAAATTTAAACCAAATCTATAGAAATCAAGAGCGCGCGCTCGTTCCACCTTAAAATTGATCCAGTACCAATTAACCCATTGTGTCAACATAGGGTAAATCGGAAACTGATAAGGTTTTGCGAGTTCCACCGACAATAAAATGGGCCCTAACAATCCCAAAGTACAAAGAGTCGAGTTCCGAAAAGAGAATTTTCTTTTTTCTCTGACGCAGAGAGCTGAAGCCTGTACCAACGGCAGATTGCGAACGCGGAGGAACATCGTCAGCGAGCGCCTCGAGCGGAGCAGCAGCTACGCGAAGGGACTACAGAAAAAAGCACAAACCTGCGTAACGACTTGTGCCGGGACCGGCCGAGATGAAGGCCGGTCCGCCAGCGTCTTCCGTCGCCTCCAGCAATAACATCCTCAAGACGGTGCTGCGAAGAGGAAAATTTATTTCGTCGTTTGTTAAGCGAAATGCATCCACGGAGGCACGCGACGAGGGCATCAAAGACTGATTAATAAAAAATAATGAAAAAAAAATAAGAAAAAATAACGAGAGGACAAAACGATACTTTCATCAAGACAGATGGACTTTCTTTCTCGGTGGCAAGTTCGTGTGCATTTGACAAGCTATCGAGGCGAAGGTTCGAAGAAAAAAAAACGAGCCCTTTAATGGGTTATGCCTAGTTGTAACAGTCGAAATCAACTCATTTTTGGAATTTTTATTTTAGAAAATCGTGATGATACATTTTTACAAAAATTGGGTATTTCGCAAAATATTATCTCTTTAATTTTTGTGTGTAAAAATAATACATTTACAAATACTATATTTTTACATGTAGGAAAAGCCCTAAAAATTTCAGAAAGGCCAATGCAGTAGGTTTTGAGTATATTTTGCTCACCGATCTTGAAAACGTACTTTCGAGTAAAAAACGTTTAAGGGGGCACTCCATATAGAACGCCAAATTTTAGTCGACTTTCATGATTTTTTTTGAGGGTAACGAATGTATATATCTTTTCAGGGCCATAGGTACTTTTTATTACATAATTCTAGTTTTCAAAACGATTTTTGTTGCTTAAAAAATATTAAAAATGGCGGAGATATAAACAGTCGCCGTGAAGCTGTCCGGAAATGCGGCCGAATACGGTGTACATTCCAGCACCTCGTACGATTATCTGAAACAATTTGCGCAAAAAATTGATCAGTATATACACGTGGTCACTCGATGAACCATTAACGCGGTCCTCTAGTTTCTCGGCTGTTTTTTTACGGCTTTTTCAATAATTTTTTACGGGCGAAGCATCGAAATAATCAATCTCATTGTTTTTGCATAATCTTTACAAATTTTTTGAAGTCAAAATATATAATAGAATAAACGTTATAGTGGCCGACAGGAAGACATCAAGTAAAAGAGGTGCTTGACGGTGACCAAGATTGCGGCTGTTCTGCTTATCTGAAATCAAAAAACCAAACGGCATTTTAATCTTCATATTTAAGACTAGCGATTGAACTAGAGTGAATTCTAAATTACAAAAATTGACTTTTTTATACACTTTTGAAAATTACATTCTATTTTTTACTCATTTTTTCTTAAGTTTTTCGCTCGTACAAAAAAAAAAACTATCGAAGCAATCATGATAATCCTAGATTAATCGCTGGCTTATAACATATTAAAGATGCTGTATAAATTTGAACAAGATCGGTGCAGTAGTTTCTGAAATATCGTGGTCACCGTTTCGAAAAATGGTGTTTCGAGAAAAACGCGTTTGAAAGTATACCTGCTCCGTTTACCTGCTCCGTTCCAGGGCCGTAACTTGTGAACCACTTCGAATATCGAAAAATCCTTTGGCACACATTTTCTACACATGTTGTAGATGTGATTTATGAAAAAAAAATCGATTTTTTCGACCCGAGAAACTAGAGGGCCGCCTTAATATTGGAAAAATCATGATAATTGGCTAAATAGGAGGCCTTAGAACAAAAAAGTTAATTTTTTCGGAAAAAAATTCAACCTTTGACCCGCAAAAACATGTTTATTTTGATAATTTTTAGTCGGTCTTAGGTTCATCAATGGCACATAAGTATCATAAAAACGTGTGCCAAATACGAGCTCGATCGGACGAATAGTTTTTGAGTAATCGTGTACACCGATTTTCAACTAATTGAAAAAAAGTTTGGAGATAATCGCGTTTAAAGTTTCGGCAAGGGAAAAACGTATGATTCTGCGACTTACCGACAGTCAGCTATTCCAGCACCATATAATAGTCCTTCAGCTTCCTCGTAATACTATATTGCTGTGGGTATAGAAGCGTTTCTAACAGCTATTATTTAATAGACGACTTATCTCTCCACATGGAGCCTATACCTGCGTGTAGGGCTCCAAACGGAGCAGAGGTGAGTCACGCTCAAGGGCTCTAGAGACGCCATTTTTGAAAATTGACCAAAATCACTCATTAACTGCATCGTATTCTACAGGTTTCAAACTATAAATTTAGGCAATAAAAAAAATGCATTTATTAAAGCCTTTCTACGGAGTGCCCCTCCTTAAGGATGTATTGCCCGCACATTGCCTACCAAAAGTGAGTTTCGGCGAGAATTTTGAGTACTTTGCGATGAGATAAAAAAATTGTGTAAATCAACCACATTGACGATGCTAAGAACATTGATTTCCGGTAATAATAATGCAAAAAAGTTATAAGTAAATTGTTGAAAAAAAAAAATTGTTCAACAAATGTCCGGTGAACTACTTTTTTTATTTTATATAATGAGTTCGTAGATCTTTCTGAATAGATATGAATTTTTTTAGAATTTTCTTTCTATTTTCATTTAAATTAAAAAATTTTAAACTTGCATGAAGAGTCACAAATTTTCAATATGTCTTCGGAGCAATGTTCCATATTAAATCCAAGATGTGTCCGGGGCATTGAACGAACAGTGTCATGGGTACAGTCTCTGAAAAATTCCAAAAACGGGATTTTCGAAATAGAGAGAAAATTCTTTAAAAAATCATATGTATTCAGAAAAATATAATTCATTTAATGTCCGGTAATAATAATTGTTCAACAAATGTCCGGTGAACTACTTTTTTATTTTATATAATGAATTCGTAGATTTTTCTGAACAGGCATACATTTTTTTAGAATTTTCTTTCTATTTTCATAATATTTAAAAAAATTTTGAACATGCATGAAGAGTCGCAAATTTTCAATATGTTTCCGGAGCAATGTTCCATATTAAATCCAATAAGTGCCCGGGGCATTGAACGAACAGTGTCATAGGTACAGCCTCTGAAAAATTCCAAAAAACGGGATTTTCGAAACAGAGAGAAAATTCTTTAAAAAATCACATGTGTTCGAAAAAATATCATAATTCATTTAATGTCAGAAAAAATCAAGTTTACCGGAGATTTTTTGAACAAATTTTTGTTTCAACATTTTATTTAGAATTGTTTGGCATTCGTATTATTGAAAACCAATCTTCTTGGCATCTTCAATACGGTTGATTTTTATCAAATTTTAACGTTATCGCATCGTACTCCAAATTCTCACCGAAACTCACTTTTGGTGAGGAATGTACGGGCGATAAATCCTTCAAATTTCGAACGACGCTCCGAGCTTTCCGACGGACGTCGACATAACAGCCTATAAAACTGTCAATTTTGATCCGATCAGCTTGAAATTTTCAGGGATTATGCGACGATATACTGTCAAAATATATTGCTTTTGAAAAAAGTGATTTTTCGACTTTTACAACTAGGCATAACCCCTTAACGTATTTACGATACGCTCCGAATATGCATATTTTGAATAAATAAATGACGAATAAATCGAGCCAATGGTGAATCGTATCGTCAATCGAGTCATCGACAATTGAAAGGAAAAAAAAACAGCTTCGCTTTTCATGTGTCACGATCGAAGTGCGGTTGTGCTTCGGATTAGCAAGGTGTACATCTCTCGCACACAATTCGCAAAAGACAATTCGATAATTCTCAAAATTTCAAAAGATTCAAGTGTTCAAAATAAAGCAAGGGCTTCGAGGAGATAGCCCAACGGGACGCGTATCGCGCGACTTCGCGATCCCACACGGACAAAAATCTCTAGTCTAAGGTCACAGTAGGACAGCCGAAGTGAGTATAAACTGTGATGGATCAAGTAGCGGTTGCAAAAAGTTGCGAGCGAACGAGTAATAAATATGACGAAAGAGTAGACAACAAATAATTTATAATTCAACAAAGCGATGGTAAACATTTTTTCAAAATAACTTTCCAGTGACACGAGGAGAGAAATACTGGGATGGTGGGCATCGATGAGAGGCACAAGTTTTTATAGAACGATCGATTAAAGACTCACGGTTATGTATTATTATTAATATAATTATAAATATATATATATATAAATAAATGTGTATATATATATATATATATATATATATATATATATATATATATATATATATATATATATATATAATGTTATTACCATACTATTGGAATTGAAATGGATTTCAAATACGCGCGAGTGAGCAGTGAAAAATCTAGAAATTGCGTCCATTGTTATTGTAGGCCTCGTTTGTCTTGTTTTATTGAAAAAAAAAACAAACAACCAACAATAAGTAAAATCATAGATATTGGCAAGGTGGTGGAAAAACGTTAAAATTTCGATATGATCAATTCAGCGGATAATTTCGCTATCGAATTACAAAAAAAAAATCAGCACAATTACTGATGAAAGAGACAAAGTGTTGATAAATAATTGCAAATGGTTTATTTACACGCGCATGCGCTGTAAAATACGCGATACAAACTATTAACGATATGGTGACATTTCTGATTGTTATTATTGTTATTATTCATCAAAGTTTTATATACATCGATATCCATCGCTATACCTTATCAGAATCTTATCGACGTGTGAAAAATCGATCTTTTTTTTCGTGAGATCGATCGAATTTGTACGAATTGTCGAACGCAGAGAAACTCGTTTGAACCACTTCTTCCTTGTACGCTTTAAACGCTAGCTTCCTCATCTTCAACGAACGTTTTATGAATTGTAATTATCTTACTATAATAGCTGTGTGTGTAAAAAAATGTGACGTTTCCCGAACAACGTTGGGAAAGTTGATTTGCCACTTTGCTTCGAGTACGTATAAAATTTATGTTTGTAACAGATATGGGCATCATTCGAAATACGATATTAAGGTAGAATATAGCTGTGTTACGAAATCATTTATAATTATAGCTCGCTGAATTTGATTTTCGAATTGAAAAGAAATGTGTTTTCTATTTAGTATCGACTCAGAAACAATTTGGTATTCAATCGATCTGATTGCTGAGCTTTCGATATTTCTTCATGTCAAATTGAAAGAGTACTCACGAGCGAAGACCTTCGAACGATATTCGTATGCTCGTTCTTCGTGGTTTGTTTTTTATCTCCAAAACCGGAAGGCTTCAGCTCTAGTCAGGAAAATAAAGTATTCGCTGGAGGAAGATTATTTCCAGCTCGGCAATCGAAGCTGGCTTTGATTGACATTCTTGTTAGACATTGACATTAACGAGGAACATCAATCAAGTGTCCACCTTCGATTTTGTTGAAACTCATATATGTGGTGAAGCATTGAAAACTGTTAGACACGTATTTTTTTATGTCGACGGAAAAACGGGTTTAAGGGGGGAAAATCACCCTTTAAGGCCTTAGGCCACTCTAGAGGCCGAAAAAATAGGCTTTTTGGGGATTTTTTCAGACGATTTTGTAGGCAAATTTTTGGAAAGTGAAAAAATTGCCTAAAAAATCGTCAGATAATTGTTAATAACAAATGAACTATGCAATATTTTAAAAAATCCTACGTACTTCCCCCCCTTGTGAGTTATGTTTCCGGCCAACTTAAAAAATGCAGTTTTGAGATAAACGCTGCACAGCCGCCATTTTGAAATTAATCGCTTCGAAAAAAATTGTTGTATACAGTCACTGATATGTACGATAAACACCCTTTTTTGTAATCTCCATTTATTTTGCAGTTTTTTTTATTTTTTATTTTGTAGGGATTTATTTTGTAGTTGAAAAAAAAACCCCAAAAGCCTTTTTTCGGCCTCTAGAGAGGCCTAACCCCTTAAAGAAAAACCTGTCGAGGGCTTGCAGTTTCGCCTACAAGCCACCGATCTGAATAAAACGAAAACCAAAATTCTTCTAATGTAAAGTGATGCAATATCCACTATAGAAGTATTGAAAGAAAGTTAAATTAAGGGGTGACACGCCTTTCTTTGAAGGGTGCCCCCCCCCCCCTTAAGGCCGTTTTTCTGCCGATAGGAAAAATACGTGTCTAATAGATTTCAATGCTTTATAACATACATGAGCGTCAACAAAATCGAAGCGAATGTTCCTTTCAAGTAGTACGGGCACCAATAGGCACATCTTCGCTGCTGCTCTGTATTTACAATGTCTGACAATTTAGAATACGAATGACTCGCGTCGAAGTAGCTAAATAAAAGTTTGAACAGTGTTCTCGAATGATGCCCATCGCTGATTTTTGCGGCCCAAGTTCTCATAACTAATCCGCTTGATTTTGGTAAACCCAAACAAACCCAACCATCAGTCTCCATAAGCACAACGTGAGGCGATGGAAACGTCCAGCAGGATTTTTCGCATGATAAATATCGCGACTCAAACAACTGGACGGAAATATACAAAATTACTAATCTTGGCTGATCAAATTATGAGAACTTAAACCGTACCAACGAATTTTAAGGGGAGTAAAATTGTTCTGCTAGCGTCTTCTTAAGGGATCATCACAGTGTAACGGGTCGAAAAATAGCTGATTTTCGCGATTTTTTTTTCGATGGTTAAAATACGCTCATCAGTCTGATTTTTTTATGTCAAATCAAAGCACTCGCGAAGAACAGAAAATAATTTTTTACATTTTTCAACGGTTGAAAATGTCTTCGAAAAAAGGGGTCCTCACGGTGCAAACGGTTTTGGCGGGAAATATTATTCGAAACAAAATTTGTAAAACGATTACTAATCTCTTAATTAATATATTTAATTGATATATAAAAAAATGACAAAAGGGCGGCGGTTTGAAAAAAAAGTATCGAATTTAGCCTATTTTTTCGACAGTTTTTCGTTAAACAAATATGAAGATTCAAAAAAGCTTCCAGGGCACGATAAAGAATGGCGAGAAGAATGTTGAGTCAAAATTTGGGACGGATAGCATGAAAACTCTTCCTTTGAGATTGTACACTGTTTTCAAAAACGACATTTGGAGAAAAATGCCTCCATCCGCACCAGGTCTCACGCAGCCGATCGAATCCCTTTTTCTGAGAAAGGCTGTAGCAACCGGAATAATTCGAATTTCGCCCCAAAAGTTGAACAGCATGTTTATACTCGCCTATACTATCGAAAAATGCAAAAAAAAAACGATTTTTTGAAAAGTTTACACTGTGATGATCCCTTAAATGATCAACTTCGAAATGTTGCCGTGCTTCGAGAACCTTAATTGCACGCAAATCAAACGCTTCACGAATTTAGGTTAGATCGGGTTTACAAATAAGCGAGTACAAGTCTGATTTTGGATGACCATAGCGTCTAATCCATTTTCGTCTTTTCCAATGTAGTATTTTTTTTTCAACGCTAAGTTGCACATTTTTGATGATTTATTCGTTTGGACTCTACGAGGCATTTTGTTAAACGGAGGAAAATCCACGGTGGTACTAATGGAACATAGGGATCGGATGTACGGACAATTATCGTTTGACGATTAAAAGTAGGGCCATACTGTGTACAAAATTGTAGAGCGATCACCAGAGAACGACGAGGGTCCCAAACCTGCCAAATTGATCCAGTGTCCGACACATCGCAGCCCAAAATCGTAGTTTATTTATTAATCATTCGATACAGGCCAATTTCAGACATATCTATGACATCGGCAGGACGTTCTTTTGGTTTCTCGAGAAAATCGCACTTTTCTGTCGTACGAAACAAATTTGAGGTCTTGGACCAATTGGTGAATCGCGATAGGTTGAAAATGCGTTAACTTGGAATGCGTGAAATTGAAGAAAAAAATATCGAAAAAATATCGACAATTCAAGACAAAAACAACACTGGTAAACCAATTAATTAAAGCTCTCAAAAACACTCTATACATCTACACGATCGCGGGTCTTAAAAATCAAATAAATTGCGAATACACCAAGAGGTATGGGGAATATTAAAATGTCCGAATATTTTTTACAAAATTCAGACTATGTTTATTAGTTTAATTTTTTTAATTGTATTTGTTTTTAAACTATTGCCAGTAATGCAAGTTTTCCTCATTTCATGTCGTAAGATTATGCTACTTATATTTTTGCAAAAAATTGATTTCATGAAATCGAGAAAGAAACTCACTTCGATTAATACAATTTTCAGTCCAACTTATTTAAGAATTCTTAATACTTGAATAGTGAACTGATTGCCACAATGGATAATTCAATTTCATCACGATAATTACGTTACGGCATGAAAATAAATTTGTAACATAAAGAAATGTCATGACGTTGAAGTTTGTATCGTTGGAATGGAATGATTTTTTTTCCTTCATTTTTATCATTATCCAAAGCCTCGTAAATCTCTAATCAAAACATGTAAAAACGTTTCTGGATATTCACGGACTAAAAATCAGGCGAAAAATTGAACAATTAAAAGGAATTCATTTTCATTACATTCCCACGATGCAAACTTCAACATTATGAAATATCACTGTACAGTGCTTAAAAAATGACTATACAGCTGGGAAATTTCTATCATCCATTTGCTATTTAATTTGATCCTCATTGCAAATATTTATCGTTTTCTTTAATTCGTGCATTCTTTATAATGTGTTCGAATATTGGTTAATTGCCATTTATGAGGGCTATCATTTTTTTTTACTTTTCAACTCTTCATCATTTCACATGCAATGATAGTAAATTTTATTTTTCAACATGGGGTACAAGTTCAAATTTCATGTATCTTGGATGAAAAAAAAGAGTTAAATTCAAATTGCAGATTTTTCAATTAGAACAATACGAACCAACCGCGATAGATACAAATGAATGGAAAATTCTGTAAATAGTGCAAAAATATCCAGCATTCTCCGACTATTTGGAATATGCGACCAATCTCGAAAAGGAGGTTATTGTTTGACAAAAAAGAAATTGACCGTTTAAGAGTTAATGAACTATGGAGCGCAGACAGCTCGAGAAAAAAAGAAACTATTTTATTTTACTGATTTAGGACCGAGAAATTAGAAAATTCTGTACAGTTTAGTGATGACAGAAACTAATGGATTTAGTCAAGAAGAAAGCTGTAAATTGTATATCACAACAGACTTCCCTATGATCCAAAGACTGCGCAAAATAATTATCTTTTTTCTACGTCTTTTTCTACTCTTCCATTTTTGTAAATCGCTACATTTCCTTCCACGCCCTGCTCTTTTTCTCGACGATTATGAAACAGGCATCGAATATAGTGATCATTTTGTCGAACGAAGGATGCTGGACTAAGGTTGAAACATTTCTTCCGATGAAATGGCATATTCAGAAAATCAATTCATCCATTATTCGTCAAATTATTATTTATCGATTAGGCATTGTTAATCAATTTATTTAACCATTTTACAACACAGCCAACTATGAAACATTAAACGTGCATTACCGAATTCTTTTGGAAAAATGTATCAATGGAAACAAACCTCGCCATCCAGCATACCTGATTTAAATTGAAATTAGATTGGACTGTTTGTTCGTGAATAATACTTTATTATTGTTATGGGGATAATTGTGAGGCCCGAAAGTTCTCGGCGTGATGAATAAATTAAACGAAAAAATAATAAACTGGCACGATACACCTCGACACACACGAAACTTTACCCAACTCAACACAATCACCGTTATTAACAACGTATCTTTAAAAAAAACACTACGTTACTGCTAATTGATTATTAATTATCAAGGATTCTACGAAGACGCATAACGGCGGAGCGCAAATAACTATATGGTCTACGATCTTATACCTCGTTTTCAACTACACCTCGCTGTGTTAAAAATAAATAAATAAAAATACAAAAGAACAAAATTAATAGCTAGCCTTCTCATGCTGAATGCTCATATGTACTTTTTCCCATTTTTTCGTGTTTCTTCCATTCGTGTCTGGCTTTTTTCTCGACAAGTATACTGGTATTTAAAAAAAGGATACTGTCCACGGAGTTACGAAGTTTTAGTCTTTAAATCGCGCAAATTTGTTGATTATATCGATGAATGAAAAAAAAAAACGAAACGAAAACTTTGAATAAAGCAATGCTTTTAATACCCAAAGAGAATAGTATTTATTTAATAGCCGAGTTGAAAATTATCCATCAACATGCTTTTTTTTCGCGGTTCAAGTCCTTTATCCCCCAGGGCCATTATTATATTCACGGTGGGCGTTGTCACCCTGGGTTCCTAGAACTTTCTCTTAAGGGGTCTTCTCTCTTTAGATGCTAAAGAGGCTATTTCCATGAACTTTTTGGATATATATTTATTTAAAAGTTCTTGCACTTAACAAATACCCTTTTCGAAATACATTATTTTTTTTTTTAATTTATTTCAGTCACTATTTATAGACGAAAATGGTAATAAAAAAAACGTTCTAAAAAATTTTTGGTCTGCGCTGTTGATGAAATCTCGGAGATGGATTATCCGAAACAAAAAATCAAACGGTTTTAGATTCAGTATGGCTATAGCGCACTCCATACGATTTTTGATATATGCAAAAATAACAGAATGGCGGATATTTTTCGAAAAAGAAAAATAAAAATGTTTTCACCGTTTTTGGCAAAAAAAATGAGTAAATAACAAAATTTTAAAAAATCCTTGAAACGTGCTATAGGTATAGTTGTAAAGAATATGTGGTTAAAATTTCATAAGGATCGGTTCAGTAGTTTCGAAGATTTTATCAACAAGCCGTCGAAAAACGTTGTTTCGAGAAAAACGCGTTTAAAGTTTGTTTGGGTTACATAAATACATAATTTTTAAAAAAATGTATTTCGAAAGTGTATTTATTACGTGTGACAACTTTTATATCAATGTCTATGATATAAATCTATCGAAAAAAATCGTGAAAATAGCCTTTTTTGAGCGCCTAAAGTGAGAAGACCCCTTAAGGCCAGAGCCTGAATTAGAAGGTCCGAAAAGCAAGGACAGCTAGTAGACTCGACCAAAGTCATCTGAACGAGTACTTTGAGGAAGCAGAAGGACTTCTGTATGGACCAAGAATAGCTGATTAGCAGATGATGAGTGCCAGTAAGCAAAAATTGATATTTCCTCCTATTGAAAACTTTGAAGCGCGTTTTCTCCAGTTTTCATTTTCACGATTTTTCCAAATTGGTGGGCGTCATAGCAAAAAAACTAAACGATCTATTAAATCAACTCAAAGTTTATTTTCTTCGGTGTGAAAATCTCTTTTAAGTGAACTAAAAAATCATTGGAAAAAACTTTTTAAATAATTTTTATAGCACGTTAAAATGGTTTTTTTTAAACACAATTTTTTTTTGAACCTGAGAAAAGTCATAATTTCACGATTTTTCAGCTTTTTCTTAGTTCACCCAGAAGAAAAATATATGACAATTGAAAATCTTATTGGTTTTTTTGTTTCAGTCAAGAATTACCAGCTGCATCTTTTCCGCCAATTGAGGACTGCAGTGCCAAGACGCACATGGAATAAGCTGATAAATCTGCAGTCATTTATTGTTTCATGTTGAACATTTTTTTTTATACATTTCAAATATGCATGAAAAGATACCTCAATGTTTACAGGGTTCACTTGTTTTTTTCCCTTCTAAAAAAAATTCCCGAAAAAACGCTTTTTTGGACCTTCTAATTCAGGCTTCGGCCTTAAGCTACTCGTCCTCGCATCCATCGAGAGTCGTTTTTAATATTGCCACGAAAAAAAAAAAATCAGTTACTTTGCGACCGAGACGGACAATTCGAATGATCGAGCACGACAAGTAGGGACGATTAGGAGTAAGAAAAAAACGCGAGTGAAAGTGGAAAGACACGCAAAGGCTCAGAGCGACGAGGCAGACTTGTGTATTGTAGCGTACGTGCATACAATTGGTGGCACCAGCAGGCATTTCCTCAGGCCTATTATGCGCTTACACAAATACATCGTAACGCTCACGCTCGGATTTTGGATATGCTCGCACGTGTGCACCGTTGGAATTGTGTCTGCGGTTACACGTATTTTATATTTTACCTGCTCTTTTCTTTCTCCGGGTCCTTCAAACGCGCGACGTTTACAAAGGAGACACGGCGCGATGTTGAGTAACGTGAGAAAGGGGACGGCTCGTCCCTGTCTCTTTGATTGCTCGCGGCGTACTCATTAAAGGGGGAGATACCTTTAGGCGAGGAAAATGTTGCTGATTTTTTCATGATTTTTTTTTTCAAGGAAATATTTCTTCACAATTTTTTAGATTTAGGGCATTACTACTTTTGGCTGTTGCATGGTATTTTTTTTTGAGATCTTTGAAAATTGCGGAGGCATGACACGGTCTTCTAAACGGGTCGCGGCGGATGTTGTCTGACGGCGGGACACGTAACGTCGGCGGGATTAATCTGACAAAAAAACAATGAAGATTTTGCTTTTGTTAACACCCATAGGCAGAATATGAACTAAGAAAAAGTGGAAAATGTTGAAAATCGATGAAATGGTACGATTTGAAACAAAAAGATTGAATTTTTCGAAATGCTACATTTTGCAATAAAAAGTAATTTATTTATTTTATCTTCAAGAACATTTAGGGTCATGTTTTAGACGATAATGTTAAAAAGATTTATAACAAATTTCATCAAAATCGGTCGATTAGTTTTTTAGCTATACGTCACGCCAGTTTTGAAGATTTAATTTAGAAGACCAAGCCATACTTCCGCCGTTTTAAAATAAAACATACCCTGAGTCTCAAAATGGTAAAGAAATCTTTCCTTTTAAAGAAAATCATGAAAAACAGTAAAAAAATTCCCGCCTGAAGGAATTCCCCCCCTTAGTTGTAAAAGTCGAAAAATCACTTTTTTCAAAACTAAAATTGATATATAAAAGATTATATACTGTCAAAATATAGACAGTTCATCATCTTATTAATGTTTCCTCATAGTTTCAAGGTGATCAATTCAAAATTGACAGATTTAAAGGCTGTTATGTTGACTCCTATCGGAAGGCTCGGAGCGTCGTTCGAAACCTTAAACGCTTATTTCTCGAAAGTGCGTTTTCAAAGTCGGTGAGCAAAATATCTCAAAGACTACTGCATCGATATTTTTAAAAAGATTTAGGGCTTTTTCTAGATGTAAAAATATAGTACAATAGAGCCACCCAAGAGTGCGTGCTACCAAAGAGTACGTAGTGCTTAAAGCCTCTGGCCACAGTAACGGGTATAAAATCATGTGCGGATTTAACCATTTTTTTCGTATGAAAAAGTGATTCACTCACAAAATTAATTACACATCTATTTAGTATGAAAATCAAGCTCTTAGAAAAAAAATTCGATGTACAAAATGGCCGACTACTAATATTTCCTTTTGTTATCTTTTTTTTAGGCACTTCGCGGCGTGAGATTTAGCGTCCACAATTTTTTATCTAGAACAAAAAACAAAAATTCTCGTCTAAAAGAATTCGAATTTAAAAAATATTGTTTTATTCAAAAGTTGTAGGTATTTGAACTTAAGAAATGAATTTTCAGTGAAAAGTTTCGTTATAACTGCTCATCGACTGCTCATAAAATGAAAAGTTTTCGATTAATCAGAAATTCCGTACGTACTTATCTGCGAAATGCAATTAGGAACATAACTTTTAAATTTGAAGTAAATCGAGTGAAAATTGTTGAAGTTATTTGCCACGCCAATTGGCAAAAAACTGTTTCGAGAAGTTTCGAGTAGTCGGCCATTTACATCGAAAAAAATTCTAACAGCTTGATATTCATACTAAATAGATGTGTAATTAATTTTATGAGTGAATCACTTTTTCATACGAAAAAAGATTGTTAAATTCGCACATGATTTTCTACCTGTTACTGTGGCCTAAGGCCTTACGTTTTTTTTTCTTCTGTTGGCAACACCGCCTTACCTGTCAGTGGCATACGTCATGTCAAGGTGTTAGACAACAACTCGCTTCGTCAAGCTATTTATTTTCAATTTTATGACTAATAATAGATTTTCGATGTGTTTGATCTTATTTTTTAACAATTTTAAACACGTTTTGTAAAGTTTGCGATTAATTTGCACCCAACGAATGTTATTATACTTGAAATTTGTGATGCAAATAGTGTTTTTATTGAGAGGTTACTTCGCCTTTTTTCCTTGCTTACGAAAATTATAGTGACCATAGACTAAAAACACGTATTTGAGAAGAACACGCACCCAATTTTTTAAATATTTTTTGAGATTGTTAATTAAGATTTATATTAAAAATAATGTTCCTAAATGACCAAAGCTTAATTTGAATAAGAAGTACAAAGTGTGTTATCAAAATCGATTTTTCTACAAATAAAAGTTTACAACGTGCGTACTCTTTACTGCCTGTACCCTATTTGATGGAAGGATTTTTTTCCGATGTATACTTTTAATTTCATGAACGAAAAATGCCCATTTTTTCGCAAAAATCAAGACTCTCACTTTGAACACGGTCTATTTTTTTTAAATTGGATATTTCGGCAATTCCTTCGATCGATCATAGGATGAAGTAATATCGTAACGAAATCTGTTTCATTTTTTGATATTAGATAACTTGGTTCAGAAGGGCTCACCGCAAAATACGTTTTCGAGAGGTTCTTCCCTGACATCGGCTGTAAATCGATGATAATTAAATATTGTTTTACAAAAAAATTACAGTGTTCTTCAGATCATACTTTTTCAAATAGCTAATTTGTAAAAATTTATCATCACGATTTTCTTTTAGAAAATCCCAAAAATCAGCTTTCGACTGTTACAACTAAGACCCCTTAAGAAGACACGTGTCGTCTGTGAATCGTAACAAATTGTTTTTTTTCCATTGGTTTTATGTAAACCGGGATCCTGGAATAGAAAAAAACAGATCTTTGTATAGTGATACTGTTTTCGTGCGAGGCTCTTTCGTATTTTGATGAATACAATGATCACGGTAATATAATACGTATTATGTGGCGCATCATCCTAATCGTCTCTGAGCACGCTTGTTCAACGATTCCTTCTGGGATCTACATTCGTCATCTTTTTATTTTACCAGAATCAGAATACAGAATGAGTTTTTTTTGACATGAGGAATCGTTGATTGATTATTGTAGCTGAGCAAAAGAATGGCGGAACGCGAGGCAGGAAACGGACGAACGCGGAAGACAATGGGCGCTTTTAGTTGATGATCTCCAACGAGTGCACATATCGCTTGCCCAAAATGGACACGGAAACCCCCCACTGGTATCGTCTGTCGTTTCCATTCTCTTCTTCCGGACACTTATAGCACGAAATTCGAACGATTCGTGCGAAACTCTATTCTCGGTTATTTTGAAATTCCTTCGTATACGTGGAATTTGATTTCGGAATGATGAAACTCAAGATCGGGAATGGTGATATAGAGAGGAGGTAAATTCACACGGGGCTTGGAATAAACGATCTTTTTATCAACTTATGTAACATTTTGAGCTGGAATTTCCTCACTCTGGTTTTCTCATTTACTAAATTAGTCGTATGCCATTGTTCCATTTCGGTACTTGCTCGTGACAATATGAACGAGAGATATTTATATTGGATTGTCGAGACAGGATATCCGTCGAGTTATTTTTTTCCTTTCGTGTCATTCGCAGACGGATAAAAGTGTTTTTATAAAGGAAAATGTCGTGTCTAATGCCAGAAAGTCACACCATGGTTTGGTAGGCTGGCAGCAGATTTTAGCGTTTCGTAATTGTTGTTTTGGTACATCAAAGGATTACTGTGCGATAAAAGAACATGTAGGCGAGCCCCTATCGGCTTGGCGTAACGAACAGTGCAGTGACGCATTAACAATCAAGCCATAAACGTCGAAAGTTCGCAATCGGTCTGTCAGACCATTTCCAAAATTTAATTTTTTAAGCGAATGAACCCCATCTTTGGAATATCCCCAAGTGACGATTTTAAGAAACGGACGATACTTTTTTACACATAAATTAGCAATTTTATCGGCAAACGGGATTTTGTGCATAATTTTGCAAAAAGTTTTTGTGTCTTCTTACAAATGAGGATCTGGCGAACAAAACCGCACTTGTCCACATTGAGGCAATTTTTTTGTGTTCTTTAAGCACACCGTTATTAGCTCCCAAAATATTTTGCGTCAAATCCGGCTCTAAACACCTTAAAAATGGTTAAAAACTGCCTTTTCAAGCAAAAACGGACTTGCCCATGGCTGGCTGGATGAAAAATTACCAACAGATGACCACAGTGACGACGATGATGACATTGAATGCGATTGTTGTGAGTCTGACATGGAAGAGCTTGTGTAGGATTATTAAATTGATAATAAAAAAAACAAATTTATATTCAATTTTAAGAATGTTTTATTTCATAATCGGATATGTCCATAAGATTTTCATTCAAAAGCGGAGTAGTCCACCATCCTCATTCAAAACCGGACTTGTCCAAAATAAAAATAAACACATGGTAGATAGCGTCTTTATTAAAGTAAAGCCAGGTCCAGGCTTACATTTTGATAGAGCCTTCATAGATTAAATCTTAAAAATTTAAACTCATCTCTTTTTGGTTATGATCTTATATCTTGTACTATTGATATTCTTCTTAAGCAGAATCGTTACAATTAAAGCAAAATCGTCGGTTTGACACATCATTTGTGGCGATCTAGGGTGCCTAAATAAATGTAACGACCTCGGGTTAAAAGTGGTTTCGAATGAGATATACAATTAAAGCAATTAAGAGCTTACACCCAGTTGAAACTTTTGAAAAAATCGCTTGTTAGTTTTCGACTGATTCTCAAAATATTACATTTCAAAAAAATATGGGCGTTTGTACGTAGGTTCCGCGATCGTTGCGAACTTTAAACGCGTTTTTCTCAAAATGTCTTTTTCAAAATCGGTGACGACGATATCTCAAAAATCACAGCACCGATGAACTTCAAATTTGACATGCTTCTTTAACATATCGAAAAACAGTGCTTGAACGGAGGCATTTTTTTTCGATCCGTAGTTTTTTCACATCCAAGAAAGTAGATCGTTTTTCACCCAAAATCGATCCTTTAATTTTGGACTGGGCTCATTTTTTTCGAAAATCAAAATTTTATTAAATCCGATGTCTAAGCACTAGTAACTTGATGAAAAGCTCAATGCTTTCGTTTTTCTTTATTTCGGATGATTTGTTTCCGCGATGAACGTTTTTCCACCAACAGTCTGTACAAACCATTGTATATATCACATCAATAAACATTTCTAAAAATAAAAATTGTAAAAGATACGTAAAAACATACTCTTGAATGTAAAAAAAATGGAAAACCTGCACACTTTTTCTTCGAAAAATTCACGAAAGAGCCTCTTTTTTCGGCTACGAGCTGGGCGGTCAGCCGCTAAACCCAAATAGGGTTTTACAATCGGCACAGTAATGGCCCACGACTGGTTGCCAGAGAACAAACGATGGCGCGGTAATGGCTATACAAACGGGCCAGATCCGCACCATGCATGGTTGGTAATGGTAAACCATGATGGCTGCTAAGACTGGGCCAACTATCATACGCCCATATTGGCCCAGCAACGGCTGCCGGATCTTCTGCCGGAAATGAAAAACAAAAAATTGACAAATTATGAATATAAAAATTCTAGTAGTATCTTTTTTGTTTTCTTCTGCTTTACTTATGTTCATGTACATAGAATAATTGCATTAAAAACGCTTTCTGCATTGTTCAAGTTTTTACCTTTCATCGGGATCGAACCTGCGCCTTTCGTTCTAGAGTGTCGAGCGCTCTACCCACTTAGCCATTCTAACACTTACAGAATCCATCGTTCGTTCGTTTCTTACTTTGATGCCGATAATTTTATTCGTGACATTAAAGTTTACCGACAATTTTTTTGGTCCATTTAGGCTGTAAAAATAACTCGCTCGTTTTGGGTGAAGTTCCGAAAAGCATACTCCTCTGATCGAGCTGAAATTTTGCACCTAACTTCCTCTCATTATCCTAAGAGAAACCGTTAACGGATTTTTGACGACTAGCAATAGTTTTCCATATATCGCATCGTAAAGTTTATTATTTCACGCCATACGAGTATATATATATATATCCGATAGATACACCCCACTCCTCCGGCCGCGCTGCTTCCTGGCAAACAGTGCTCGCCCGTATGTGCATATCACTTGCCATGTGGGATGGCTTTGTTTAGGTTTATTTAATATAGTAGAAGCGCAGTACAATAAATAATTTTCAATATACGATATATCGAAAACTATTGCTAGTCACCAATATCCTTTTCAAGGTTCTCTTAAAATATTGAAAAGAAGGTCGGTGCAAAATTTCAGCTTCATCAGTGGGATATGCTTTTCGAAACCTTATTCCTTGTTTTTACGTGTTAGAGTTGAACGACCTGCATTTGCAAAACGCCCAAAAACAAACCATCAATGGCTGGAATAGATCTGGCAAGCCGTTCATCCGCCTACGATACCCCAATGCTGATCGCCATATTATCGGTGCGATGGTATTGGCCCACCAATGGCTGGCATAGATCTGGCAAGCCGTTCATCCGCCTACGATACCCCAATGCTGATCGCCATATTATCGGTGCGATAGTATTGGCCCACGAATGGCTGGCATAGATCTGGCAAGCCGTTCATCCGCCTACAGTACCCCAATGCTGGTCGACGAATTATTGACCGATTATCAGCAAACCGTTTAATGGCTGAATGCTGGCATTTTTGTTACGACAGGCGACCCTATATGGGAAAGCAATTAAAGCAAAATTATCAGTTTAACAAACCAACTGTGACCATCCAGCGTGCCTAAACAAATGTGACAACGTCGGGTTAAAAGTGGTGTAGTATGAAAAAAATAACTCCATAGGATCCTGCTTCTTCGAGGAATCCAAATCTCAACTACCGTAAAAAAATATGAGATCGAAACATCATATATCCAAGCCCAAAAGAGTTAAACTTTCTAAATTTCCCATTCCCTCTTCATTAGCTCTTCTTCCGTCTTCGCTAATATTCTACACGTTCTCGAACATTAATGAGTGTAGAGGTATTGACGAGACCGTCAGGTTTCATCCTAACGTTGCACCTCTCGATTCAAGGCCGGAGCCCGAATTGGAAGGTCCGAAAAATCGTTTTTTTTTGCTTAAATCGATAGATAAACTATTCAAGAATATATTTACAAAGTTACAGAGATCGTTGAAAAGTCGTTGAAAAAGTATTTTTTAATATTTTTTATAGCACGTTAAAGGGCTTTTCTTAAACACATTTTTTTCAAACCTGAGAAAAATTATAATTTCACGATTTTTTCAGCATTTTCTTAATTCACCGAGAAGAAAAATATATGAAAATTGAACATTTTATTGGCTTTTTCATGTTTCAGTCAAGAATTACGAGCTGCCCCTTTCGCGCCGATTGGGGACTGCAGTGGCAAGACGCACATGGAATAGGCTGATAAATCTGCAGTCATTTAGTGTTTCAAGTTGATTTTTTTTATACATTTCAAATATACATGCAAACATACCTCAATGTTCTCGAAAAAATGCTTTTTTGGACCTACTAATTCAGGCTCCGGCCTTAAGGGGGTCGTCTAGTGTGTCAGATCAAAAGAAGAGAAAACGGCCTTGCATGACTTCCTTGAAGAAGAGGAAGGTATACTCTATGGTCCAGGCATATCAGATTGATGGTGAGACCATCTTTTTTATTATGAATTATATACAACAACTTTCAAACGCGTTTTTCTCAAAACACGATTTTTTCAAACTGCTGCCATGATATCTCAAAAAATATTTGATTGATGCTGCTGAAATTTATACAGCATCTTTAGAACATATATAACTACAAGTTGAACTAAAACAATTGAGATTGCTTCGTTAGTTTTCTTTTTATCAGCTATATAGACCCCAAAAAAGCGAAAAATTGAATTTTTTTCTGTAGCATAAGAATAAATTTTATATATATATATATAATTATATACAATAAAAACACAAACTCCATCCAGAACTGGCAACATATTGAGCAGCACATAGTTGATTTTTCATCAAAGCAGAAAGGCATCTCCGTCAAGATGTTTGAAGTGGCGATCAGCTAAAGAAAAAGAAAGCAACTGTGGCAACGATTTTACTTTCACCCTGGGCCACTTATATTCGTTTGTTCAGTCTGTGGGTTCAATGCCACAGCTTCCCCGTGTACCTCGTGTAGAGGAAAAACATCGGAGAGCCTCACGGGATTCCACATGCCTATCTATCTATAAATATATACACACAGAGAGTTTTGACATCGTAAAACATCGTCAGTCTGGTACAAAAAGCCACTAAATAGGCCCTTTTGACTCGAAACCCAATGCTCGTATAATATTCGTTCTCGAACAGGTATGAGTCTCGCCTACGGCAGGACCAGTTTCTCGATTATTGACAACCGGTCCCGGAACATCCGAATTCGTAAACTTGACCCACATATATCGGCCCACCGTCTAAGTGTGCATTCCTTTACCTGTGTGTGACCCACTGCTCACGCATGCTCCGCAATTATTTATTCGGTTCCGGTGTCAAAGAAAGTCCACCACGGTCGGTTGGCGTTTCAACTTGCGCAGCTTGCGAATGGCCCTCAGCAGATGTGGAAATCCATTCGGAGTAGCTGCTGTCGATCGAAGCTACCCTCCGACATTGAAGCCTTAGGCTACAGGAACTCGTATAAAATCATGTGCGAATTTAACAATTTTTTTCGTATGAAAAAGTGATTCACTCATAAAATGAATTACACATCTATTTGGTATGAATGTCAAGCTGTTAGAAAATATATAAATTTTCTTTCGATGTACAGAATGGCCGACTACTCGAAACTTCTCGAAACAGCTTTTTCCAATTGGTGTGACAAATAACTTCAACAATTTTCACTCTGAATTTCTGATTAATCGAAAACTTTTCATTTTATGAGCAGTTGTAATGAAATTTTCACTGAAAATTCATTTCTTAAGGGGAGATATACACCTAGATGGTCGAGGTTGAGGATTTCGAAGCTATGAACATTCCGTCTACCGTAGAAGACCTACACTATGGGCCTGGTATCGATGATTCCATGTAAGTTGACAAATTTCATGATTTATTCATTCCAAAATTTTCAAACGCGTTTTTCTCAAAACCACGTTTTTCAAATCGGTACCCAAAATTTCTCGAAAACCAATGAACCGATTGCCTTGAGGTTTTTTGTGGTTATTCTACACACCATTATCTAGTACTTGTCATAGGATTTTTTTTCCGTTACTTAGTTTTTGTTTTATAGGCAAAATAATAACTAATTTTTGGCCCAAAAATCACTATTTATGTTCAAACGTCCGCCATTTTGTCATAAATCGATATTTTCAAAATCGGCTATGACAAGTACTAGATTATAGTATCTAATTTAATAATCTTTTTGGTTTTTTTTTTCAGATGATTTTTGAAGAACCGGCAGTGGGTACCGTATACGCAGATTTTTTTTACGACGCTCCAAGGATCATACAATATCCATGTATATTTTTGATATTTTTAAATAAAGACAATTAAACATATTTTTGAATATATATACTTTTAGATAATTAAAACCCCAATCCGAAATTTCAAATAGTTTTCCTTGAAAAAATTCACAAAGATGACCTTTTTCCGGCTCCTAGGTGTATATCTCCCCTTAAGTTCAAATACCTACAACTTTTGAATAAATTTTTTTTTTAATTCCATATGTACTTCTCTAGGTATTCTAATGTAGATTGACGGGAATTTTTGTTTTTTGTTCTAGGTAAAGAATTGTGGATGCTAAATGTCACGCCGCGGAGCACCTAAAAAAAGATAACAAAAGAAAATATTAGTAGTCGGCAATTTTGTACATTGAAAAAAAAACAAATATTTTCCAACAGCTTCATATTCATACTAAATAGATGTATAATTAATTTTATGAGTGAATCACTTTTTCATACGAAAAAAAGTGGTTAAATTCGCACATGGTTTTATGCCTGTTACTGTGGCCTAAGGCCTTAACAAGTATCTATTTTCGTAAAATCTTCAAGCAGAGCACTCTCTTTCGTGCTCGAATACTCGACAAATCGTTTACCGAGCTCCCAATGGAAAAAAAGCTACGTGGACGATGCTCGAAGTGATGGATGACGAAGGAAAAAAAAAACTGGTTCAGCCTGATTCTTAGGGCGTGAGTTGATACACCAGTGCTGGCTCTTAAGATGCTCGCTTGACTTTCGAAATTTGTACGATCCCGTCGTGATCTTAAGTTTCAACCTGCAAAAAGAATCGGAGAAAAAATCGCGCGAAGATGATGTGCTGGTCATCGGAATTGTCGAATGAAGGAAAACATCGGTGGAGGACAAGACGCGAGGAAGTGCTGATGGTACATAGGCACGAGAGTTCAGTCATGTATTCACTGCACTATGACCCGAGGCTACGATTGACACGGCCTTATACTTTCACCGTCGAGAGCCTCGAAGCAAGGTCTAGGACGTTGGAGGAAGAGCGAGTTTGAATCGTTGGGGTCTCGTCTCTTGCTGCCCGAGAATTGTCCGGGAATTCTTCGTCTTTGTGTTTGATGAACAACGAGACTACGCCCCGAGGCGTACTATCAGATGTTCCGGTAAACACAATGGAAAGAAGAGGAATCAGACGCCATTGTTGTTTTTTTAACCGTGAGAAAAGCTCCTCACATTGCAGAATTCCAGTCGATTTATTTTAAGGAAGACTACCAATCTTGAGCTCAGATAAAGGTGAATTTCGACAATTTTTTGTGGATACCCAGTTGATGGAATGGAAATTCTATTGGGTGGCCTTTTTTCTACATATATTTAAGTATCTTCACAATTTTCGCCACAAGATTTCGTAAGAACGTGGCGGCGCTGAAACTCGAATAGGCGAGTCACCTTGGTTTGATGGTGTACTGGGGCCGGCAAGAGTTCTCCAATTTTTTACATGGAACGAAAATTCGAAATAATTCGAATTCTGGATAAAATTTGCCTTCGAAATACGTAGGGAAATCGAAAAATATCGGTTTTTAGAAAGTGGTTCATGTTTGAATGAACAAATGGTTTTTTGGCAAAAAATCGCGGAAGATTGTTTTCTTGTCGAAAAAAAATTTCAACGTATGAGAAATCCCTTACGTACTTCGATGTAGAATTTTGTTATGAGATACGAAAACAAATTTCAAGTAAATCGGCGAACAATTGGCGATGTAATGTTGTCGATCGCAGGGCAAAAATCAAACAAAGGTGACTTTTACCTGGAACTAAAATTCAAAAGAATTTTCATTCTGCATAAAATTAGGGCAATCGAAAAAAAATCGGGTTTTTAAAAATGGTGCATGTTCGAAAAAACAAATTTCTTTTTGGTAAAAAAAATCGCGAAAAAACATTTTTTTAACTATAAACTTTTTAACCTATCAAAAATTCCCTACGTACTACGATGTAAAATGTTGTTATAAGGTTTCAAAAAAAATGTGCAGGGCACAATCAATCAAAGGTGACTCGCTTCATTCAGCTTCGACGCCGCCATTTAAAAAAAGTCTTGTACAAAAAATTGTAAAGATATTAAGATGGAATTTTCATTCTATCAACTGGCTATCCATAAATAAATTGTCAAAATTCACCTTTTTCGGGCTCCAGGTGTAGTCTCCCTCAGAAGCACGGAATATCAAATCTTGAATTAATATACAATCGATCACGATCACCGATCTCCAATTTTTATTCGCTATCGTGAATCGATCCTCTAGCTCTCGAACCATGACTGGATACGGTCGTTTTAAATATTGCAAACAAAGTTTTTACAACATGCCGGAGACATAATTGGTTCTACTGGAAAAATAAATTAAGGGGGAAGACACCATTATGCGAGGAAAAAATTGCCGATTTGCATTATTTTTTTTAAAGAAACGATCGGTTCACCATTGTTGAGACTTAGCGTACGTTTTATTACTACTTTTGGCTGTTACATGGTATTTTTTTTATTAATATTTAAAAAATCGGAGGTTTAGCACGGTCTTCTAAACGGGTTGCGGCGGATGTTGTCAGAAGGCGTGCCACGTAGCGTCGGCGGGATTGATCTAAAAAAACCAACAAAGATTTCTCCTTCCTTAACACTCATACGCAAAATATGAACCAAGAAATAATTTAAAATGTTGAAAATCGATGAAATGGTAGGCTTTGAAACAAAAGGATTGAATTTTCCGCAAAAAAACGGTGACATTTTGCTATAAAGTAATACTTTTTTTTATTTTCAAGAACATTGAGGGTCATGTATTAGACAATGAGGTTAGAAAGATTTATACCAAATTTCATCAGAATAGGTCGATTAGTTTTTAGCTATACGTCACGCCAATTTTGAAAATGCAGTTTAGAAGACTACACGCCCGCTATTTTTTCAAGATAAACAAAAATGCCTTGTAACAGCCAAAAATAGTAATGAAACGTTCCCTTAGTCTAAAAAAGGTGAATAAATCTTTCCTTAAAAAAAATCATGACAATCGGCAAATGTTTTCCTCTTCTAAAGCCATCTCCCCCCTAAAGGACTTGAATTCAACAGCGTACAAGGCATTAAAAAAAATCAAGACGGGTAAAAAAAATCATTTTCCTAAATATCGACACAGCATTCCTCGACCAGGCAGTAAATATCAACATGACATTCCTCAAATGGTCAATTATATTTTCTCCGTGCTTCACAATATCGTCTACACTCTCTTACAAGGCAAGCCAGTTTCTTATTTATCGACTGCTTTCGGCTTTAAGAGCTGCAGTGATGAGCTGTACAATTACGATCTTACGAGCGAGCTGGCCTGCTTGTTCGAGTCAGCGACGCTAATCGGTGTGTACCATTTTGCACTGCTACACGAATTGCACTTCGCAATTGCTACACATGCGCCTTTAGCGTTTTTTCAAAACTTCACGGTTGGAGTTGAAGCATCATTAGCTTGGACGTGGACGAGGAAACCGAATACGGTGGCATTGCTTGACATCGAAATACGAATGTTGGACGAACTTCGACGCGTCTTGTTGGAATTTAAACGAATTTTATTTATCGGAGAAGAAAAGCGGCTGCGAGATGTTCTCTAGGCAATGATCACAGCGGTTATCCCGCCTCACGCTTAGGGCGAAGAGCCTAATTCAAAATCCTAATATTTGACCAAAAAGTAAGTTTCGCGCACCTTAAGGGGTTACAGTCAGGAGGCCCAAAAAGATGAATTTTTCAAGAATTTTTCTTGAGAAGTTGTTTCACTTGTAGCGCAAAAAAGGCCTTTTTCGTGAATTTTTTTTAAAGAAAACTACAAAACTTTTTTAATCGATCAATATACCATCTTAAAGAACACATCTTGAAGAACTTTCAGTAATTTTTTTATTGAAAAATATTACATTGTTTAGTGGCAAATGGCCGTCAATGAAATAATGTTTTTATATACACGGTTTGCGGTGACCGTGGATCATCTGAAAAAAAAAATGCGAATGGATTTAGTCAAATATAAGTATAAACTAGTCTTTAATCGAAGGATTTTAAAAAATATTCATTTTTGACAAAATGGCGGACAGTCAAAGTTAATGGTTCGATTTTAACGAAAAAAAACGGCCGTTTTTTGGCTATAAAACGACCATTTTTTTCGAAAAAAAAATCGTACGATTAAAGACTACATTTTTATGTATTAAATATAAGTCTGCAAAATTTCAAGAAGATCGGGTCATTAGTGTTCGAGTAATCTTGGTCACCAACTTCAGAAATGCCATTTTGAGAAAAACGCGTTTAAAGATTCAATTTCAGTTTACACGAAGAAAATATATTTTTTTGTAAACTCACATAGAGTCATATATTCCGAGCCCATACAGAAGTATGGGCCCGGATACTTATACTTCAAAAAAATGCAATAAAAAAAATCGATTTTTTCAAAATCGCAAGTGGGGGTAACCCCTTAACTGTATTGTAACATTTTTTATTTGTAAAAATAATTCTTTTGAAAGCTGCGATCTCCGGGAGCAGCTCTAAAAAAAGGCGTCTTGGGGTGAGCATGTCTCTGGACTGGATCATCTAAAATGAAAAAAACCAAAAATATTTCGTTAATATAATGGATTATCTTGTAATTGATCGAAGGAATGAGGAAAATAATAATTTTTGACAAAACGGTGGCTTCCAAAAAAATTCGATTTTTGACAAAAATTTAGGCCTTAAATTGTTTATAAAATGGAAAATATTTATCGGTGAGAAAAAATCTTCGATTAATTACTGAAAATTATACTTGAAAAGATTGTGTTAAAATTTGAGACTGATCGGTTCAGCCGTTTCCGAGAAATCTTGCTCACCGACTTTAAAAACACAGTTTGAGAAAAACGCATTTTAAATTTCAAAAGCATTTTCGAACGCTCTGACACGTCATTACAAATGTGTGTGTAACTTCGAGAATATTCGCCGGATTGACAAGAAATTTTCTCTGTGTGTACTTAAACATATGTACATTACGAAAAAAAATATTTAAAAAAGCGATTTTTGGAAAATTTTAACTTTATATAACCCTTTAAGGGGTTTGGCCACAGTAACGGGTATAAAATCATGTGCGAATTTAACAACTTTTTTTCGTATGAAAAAGTGATTAACTCATAAAATTAATTACACATCTATTTAGTATGCATATCAAGCTGTTAGAAAATATATATATATATGTTTTTTTCGATGGACGAAATGGCCGACTACTGATATTTTCTTTTGTTATCTTTTTTTAGGCGCTCCGCGGCATGACATTTGACATCCACAATTTTTTACCTACAACAAAAAACAAAAATTCTCGTCAATCTACATTAGAATACCTAGAGAAGTACGTACGGAATTTAAAAAATATTGCTTTATTCAAAAGTTGTAGCAATTTTAACTTAAGAAATTAATTTTCAGTGAAAAATTTCGTATAAAACTTTCGTTCAACACTTTTGATGTATAATTAATTTTATGAGTGAATCACTTTTTTATCCGAAAAAAAATTGTTAAATTCGCACATGATTTTATACCCGTTACTGTGGCATAACCACTTAATGCCTCCAGATCCATGGCATGGGTATTCCAATCGATTGACATACCAAATCAATACCGAAATATCATTACAACCAGATGTGGGGTCTTCTACCTTAGAAAATTTGATTTCCGGTAAATGACTGCTCGTCAGTTACTTTTGCATTTTTAGAAAACCGAAATGAAAAAAGCTACAAAAAAATCCATTTTTGGAAGTTTACTGTCGTCTGTTAATTTATAATCAGATGGCGTGAAGAAGTCGCATGTACCATTCAGCGCTTAAGGCACGTGAGTTAAATGCAAGCGCAGAGCCTTGTGTATACCGGACGCCTAGTCATCGTCATGAATATTTAAGGTAGGCTCGTCGAAAATGCGAAACCATGCGAATGCATAACAACGGTGAAAAAAAGAATAGCGTAACTATGTTCGTGAGCGTAAGAAATGTTTCCCATTTCTCTTTCCACATACCCAATGGATAATGTATGCGGTAAATTGTGAGACTAGCGGGTAAGAAAGAAATGGCACGCCGGATATTTAAACCACACGAAAGTCATATTGTTACTAATTGTTTCTTCGACTCGGTGTACAGTTTTGTTCATTACTGAGCTCTTTGATGGCCCATCATGATCCGTTTCTCATCGCCCATTATGATCCATTTCGCCAGCCAGTTTTTAGACTAAGAAGGAATATCCCTCAGGTGACACCCTACGATTTTGTTGAAATTTGGATATGTTATAAAGCACCGAAAAGTAAGCGGTACGTATTTTTTTTATCGGCGGAAAAATGGTTTTGAGGGGTGAAACCACCCCTCGAAAAAAGGCATCTTTAGGGGTAATATAGTAGTTTCACACACAAGGAGTCCACCGATTTTAATGAAACAACAACGAAAATTCTTCTAATCCAAAGCAATAAAAAATCGACTATAGTGACATTGCAAAAAGAAATTAAGGGGTGAACCACCCCAATATTAAGGGGTGGTTTCACGCCTTAAAACCGTTTTTACCGCTTACTTTTAGGTGCTTTATAACATATCCAAATTTCAACTAAATCGAAGGGTGTCACCTGAAGGATGTTCCTTGTAAGTGTCATCATGATGACACTTACGGTGATGAATTTCTGCATGGACAGTGTCAACCATTTCTCCAGTTTTTAGACTAAGTGTCATCATGATGACGATTAGTCTAAAAACTGGAGAAATGGTCGACACCAACCATGCAGAAATCCGTTATGGAGTCCCCAAATCCTAATACATCCCTATATGGATTTGATCCAATTGCATTGGAGTCCAGGTGTATTACGTGCTATTTCCCAATTGACATCGTTTGAGACATTTTTCTTTAAAATTCTCAAACGGAATTTGGTAAATTTCCCAAAAAAATATTCTTTTGTGTTCCTGTGCACAAACTTGTTGGGGAATCCCAAGGTGCACCCATGTTTCTATAGAGATATTTTAGGAACACCAAACATAGGTCCATCGTCATTGCGATTCAATCAGATTCTGTACTGTTCCCCGATGAACGCCGTTTGATAATTCTCACCACGCTGGAATCGAAAATATGTGAAAAGTCACGAGAGAAAACTCGGCGTGTTGAAACATAACCTGCACGTTTCATGAGCGTGTACGCGAGTGATGATATTATGTCGAAGTGCAGTAAAACAAATAACAAACGATAATTACAGTGGATTTTCAGTGATGTGATATTCACATCAGTGATATCGATTTTGAGAATATACTTTTTTTAACCCTACGTTAACACATTGGGTTATTTTGACCTGGCCAAATTTGAAATAGAATGCTCACTTTCCCAAAATTGAAATTTTTCAATAATTCAATTGTATCCGAATTTCAATTACGCAGACATATTAAGACATCTATAAAGTGTATCCCTGATTTGTTTCACTAAAAACCGACCGAAGAGTCGTTAATGGCAGGTGGAAGAAGTACTTCCCGGGTCAAATTGACCCAGTGTGTCAAAATCGTGGCCAATTATAAGTGCGTCATACTTTTTGATGACAAACTCTATGCTTTTTTATGATCCACTCATTTTGTATATCTATACATTTTGTTTAGAAAATTCAGTGTACAGAGTGCAATGGGATCTATCAAGAATCGTGTCGGATTCTATTCGATAAAGTGGGAATCCTCTAGGATTCAAATTGGATTCCTACATTGGATTCCAATGGGCAATCCTGATGAAAATCTACTGTACGAGCGTGACGTTTTAGTATAGGGATCCAACGCGATGACCCATTGAATTCCTATCAGGAACTAGACACAAGTAGGTATGTGAATCCCTATATAGGATCCATATAGTATATAAGCATCCTATATAGAGATTTCGAATCTTGTCATCATCAAACGGACGTTCTTTCATAACATATGCATTCAAATAGTTAGAATCTTTTATGACCACAAAACCAAAACCAAAAAAAAACCATAAGCAGACATTCGATTGTGAAGGTATTCCAATTTTACTGTTGTCACTTCACGGCCACAAATTTGCTAATGCTTAAAACAGTAACCGTTGGCGAAAAGTTGCACTGTACTTGTTCAGTAACGATCCAACCGGTTTGCGGCTTTTCATGGCTTGTTCCGGTATGTGTGCCACTCTATTTTTCAACGTGCCGGCTCTTAATTCCGCGACTGCGTTGTTCTGGATACACCACGGTTACTGCTTCGTCATTATAAAAGCATCAATAGATCAAAAATAGGTACCAAAATCGGTATTAAAATATCTATTGTCGAGACACAGTCAAAAATACACTTAGGTTCATCGATTCTCCAAGGGAGAGTGAGAGTGGAATGCAAAAATTGGTAACCACTTTGGCTCTAAACTGAACGATCTTCCCTTCCATGGTCGACATTGGTCAATCGAATTCCGAAGAAGACCACATCGTTGAATCTCTAAAAATCCAGAACAGCGACAGTTGCCAACAAAAAAGGACCTAACCCCGTTCTCGGAGATCCAAATGAATCCTTCCATATTTCGAGTCGTCCTTTTTCATCTGTTGGGGGGGGGGGGGGGGCGATCGGAGGGAAGCAAGAGGAGCGAGGCTACCTGGCAGACTGGCTAAACGCGATACACTAATGTGTATAGTGATACGTCAAAGATCGAGAAGATAGAATACATTTTATTTTATGGGCGGGTCGCTTTCTCTCGAGCTAGCGAGCGAGGCTCGATTCCTCGGCATGCTCTGCTGCTTGCATGCCTTTGCTCGTAAGGCTGCTGGCCACCATGCAAGTATAGCCATAAGACTCCACTTTATCTCATTCCTCCAGCATCCTTCTGTGTTACACCGCGTATGCTGGCCACCACGTGCTTGTAATGGCGAACACGCGAGTACGTCTGACAACCACTCTACGTGCTTCTCGTTCCTATCTTTTTTTTTTGCTCAAGACATCATTCTAATCGAATTTTTCTTCGTACGTTCGCAGTGGGTCTGCGCCTTTTTGAGAAAAATAAATTTCTGCAGGTAGATAAGAGGCTCAGGTACATTGATCGAGTTTGAGAGTTAAGGGGCTATACCAGTGCGGCACTTAAAAAAAATCGATTTTTTCTTTTGCCTTTTTCGATAGTTTATACTTGCAAGAATATGAGATGAGATTTCTATACTTTCAAAATTTTCATACTTTCAAGAATATGAAATGAGATTTTTCAAATTTGCTGACATTGTAACTCAAAGAGCAATTATCCGATTGACTTGAATTTTGAACTGAGTACTCTTGAATATATTTACTCAAGAATATATTTACGTTTAAAAACGACCATTTTATAGGCAAGAAAACAGACTTTTCATAACTACGCCATTTTGTTAGATTTTGATATTTTTCGAAAATCCTACGTCATTGTACAGGAAATACCTTCCAGTTTAACGACATTTTTTCCATTTTCGGTTTCAGCTACTCAATCGGCCGGAATCATGTCAGCAGTGGAGGAACTTTTTTTGGCGCCTCCGAAGGCAGCGCATAAGTCGCTTGGATCTCAATATTTTTCTATGAAAAAATTATGTAATATCGGCCAAATATAGCCAAATATATTCTTAATTTTCCAAAACATTTAATTGAGTACTTTTGTTCTAAAAAATTCACGAAAATCACCCAAATTTTCAGCGTTCACACTGGCATAGCCCCTTAAGACCACCATGTTGGGCTGAAAACTGATATGTAGACGTTGGAGTTGATTAAAAATAAAAATTAATGAAGTTAATTGAAAATTACTATTTTTTGCTCGAGAAATACAGGAAGGACAATACTTTTTGTCGATTTCTGCACTACCCAATGGCGTCATAGCAGCCTTTCTGAGTTTTGATGATTGAGCTAGGAACAAAATACCAAAGAGTTTGTTCTTTTAGGTATAAAGCGAGAGAAGTACCAAAGTTTGAAAAATTTGTATGCAGATGATATTTTCATGGAATGTTTTTTATGATATGCAAGGCAAATGAAATTCATGTCTTCAAAAGTCCTCTCTTTATCCGTTCTAAATCTCTGCTTCCCTCTGTGTCGTTTAAAGCCCTGGTACTTCTCCAGTGCTTTGTATCTACATTAAGAAACGTGTTGGTATTTCGCTCCAGGTTCAATCCTAAAGGTTGAAAATTCCATCGCGGAGGGTTTCAGTAAAAAGATCACGCATAAACTTCAAACATTTCTCTCGTACTCTTTTGTGTATATTTCCAGGAACGAATTGTTCATTTTCAATAATGTTGAAGTTTGCATCGTTGGAATGCAGCGAATATTCATTTTTCCGCTAATGATCACGTTTTTTCGCCGATTTACGGTCCGAAAATAACTCAAACCGTTTTTCTTATCCTCATAAGAAATCTACGATCTTAATGTATACAAAATTATAGATTGTTATAAAAAGTAGCAAAATTAAAAAATTAAAAAGATCTTTCGTTTTCAATAAAGTTCATGAATTCTTTGAAAATCAATTTTGAAGACCACATATCAGTTTTGGGCCTAAAATGGTGAAGGTTCGTTGGTAATGAAATGGCGAAAAAAAGTTTAATTAACCATATTTTGGGTTCTTGATTTTTGCCAAAATCGATGACGAGCCCATCGATTCTACCCACAATGATACTTTTTACTCTGTACGAAATCGATACTCCTTGATGGTTGAACCGATCATTTGGCGTTAGGCATAGCATAAAGGGGAAGTTCACCATACTTTAAGGGGTTATGCCTAGTGGTAAAAGTCGAAAAATCACTTTTTTCAAAATCAACATATTTTGACAGTCTATTATCTTATAAATGTTCTTTCTGATATTTTATGGGCTTTTTCTAAATTTAAAACTATAGTATTTAATGGAAGGATTTTTTTTCCGATGTATACTTACTTCCGATTTGATAAACGAAAAATTCCTAATTTTTTGCAAAAACCAAGACTCACACTTCGAGCACACGCGTTTTTTTTTATTTGATATTTTGGAAAATTCCTTGATTAATCGTAGAATAAACTAATATACTAACGAAATTTGTTTGATTTTTTTGTATTAAACAAGCTGGTTCAGAAAGGCATTGCTCACTGCGAAATACGTTTTCGAGAGGTGCTTCCCGGACATTGGCTGTAAATCCATCATAATTAAAGATTTTTACACAAAAATATTACAGAGTGCTCTTCAGATGCTATTTTGTCGAATACCTCATTTTTGTAGAAATTGATCATTACGATTTTCTATTTACAAAATCCAAACATGAGTTCTTTTCGACTGTTACAACTAGGCATAACCCGTTAATGCAGCGACTGGTACGCCCAATCACAAGCCCACACACAAATCGTCCGTAATAAAATACTCATGCTACTCAATATACGAGTTTACCGACGTCCGTTGTCGGCTGACAAACAAAAGATCGCCTACTCTAAAGTGATATCGATTACTTTGTGCCTTTGTTTGTTTGACTCGCCGATCAATATTGAAAGCGCGATAGAATCGCGACGTGGGTGGGGGCATTCGTGATTGGGCGTCTGAAAAAGTTGACGTTTTGGAGTTCAGGTTCCAACGTATGAACTTCCATTCTTTTTTTTCCGTCTTCCGAAGACGTTCCGCGGCCCAAACTGCCTGAATGCGGCAGTCAAATTTCACTTATTCATTATATGATAAAAGGAAGGGTATATTGATGTACCGGAAAAAATAATTATTGTAGACTTGTTTGCACAACGATTCACGTCTTATATGAGAGAATATTTAAACAGGTGATTTGAAACGATTGTGGAAGGGAAAGCAGCAGTGGGACTGGGTCAAAGTTGTAAACTTTAAAGAATTTAAATGAAGTATAAACGTTGTTTATTAACGCGTTGAACTCGTTTGTGCCAACTTGTTCATTGTGAGGACTCATCCGGTCAACTTTACGACAAGACTGAAATCGCTCGTTTCCCTCGGAGATTCTAGTTAACGAAAACCGAAATAGGATCGTTTTGCATAATCCAAATGGATTACGTGATTCGAGTAACTAATCTTACCCCATGATAAAATACCAGCGAAAAAGGATTGACAACAAAAATCGACAACAATAATTCAAATTTTCATGAAAAAATATTTTTTTTGTTCACTTTTCACCCATGAATTTTACGCTTTATAATTTAAAAATTAAGCTCGCGAAAGCTCCAGCCGGCCAATGAATATTTAGTGGTCGCTCAAGAGCTTCGAAATTTCCAATTGTAACGATTTTTTTCCGTTCTCCCTTATGAATGTAACACTTTGTAAAATTTTCAAAACAATTAATACTTTTTTTCTTTAGAAACGGATTTTTAAAATTTGTACACTTGTAACCCGATAAAACGGGGGACCTATAATTTTGTTTACGAATAAGAGCTTTAACGAATTATTTTAAGAGAACAAAGATTGTAATTCTTGGGTTAGCAGTGTGAGGTAAATTTGAAAAATCTTCTTCTAAAGAAAATCGATTGATTGTTTTGAAAATTTGAAAAAGCGTCGAATTAATGAGTGAGATGAGTAAAAAAATTGGCGAAAATTGGAAATTTCGAAGTTCTTGAGTGACCACTAAATATTCATTGACCGGCGAGAGCTTTCGCGAGGTTAATTTAAAAATTATATAGTGTAAAATTCATGTGTGAAAAGTGAACGAAAAAAAATCGACTTTTTAATGAAAATTTGAATTTTTGGAAGGATCGAGCGAACTCTAAATATTTTTCGACCGCTCGCACCTTTTGTGACAATTTTTTTTCTTTAAAGAAGATAATTGGATGGTGAGAAAAAGAAAAAAAAATAGAGCTCAAATGTGTGCCACGCTAATTTTTATTTACCGAATGAATCTTTTCCACAATTCAGAAATAAAATAAAAAAACGTGTCCAAAGTGTGCACAATTTGTGCCGCCAATATTGCGTTCCAAATGCTCGCGTGATGTTGACCGCGAAAATGGAGAATTCTTCATCCGCCGAACCGGATATTGTACTGTGATAAATGCCGGAGCACCGAGACCGTGCTCGAGACGAGGCCAACGGCGATCGTCGGCAAATTGAATATCCGCGTCTCTTTGAACAGTTTAAGTTCCGAAACGAAAGTTTCCAATTTATTTTAATAATCGTCGTAGGCTCGAAAAAATTAAGGGCAGCTCGCAGTCTTTTCCCAGAGTGGAAGGTGCCACACTCTTATTCACTGACACATATTAAACGGAATATTCGAAACTGAAAAAAACTGAACGATGATTATGCAAAAAAAAGATGCTAGACAATGACGTGGGTGCGTCCAGCGAACGGTAATTTTCATCGTTCGATCATTCAGCGATGTTCCAGATATTAAAATGCCATTACTGACTGAGTCCATTTGCTACCAATAGGAATCGTAGCGGAGAAATTACATCGGCCTTACAGTACCTAGAGGAGATCAACCTACCCGCGTGTCTAAATAGCCTATAATGACCTTGCATTCGAGTGCATTGAGTGCAAATGAGTGTCTTGAGTGGCCATGGCTCATGGAGTAGCTTTAAGTGCTTCGGTATAATGGAGAGACTTCAAGGTTCCTCATTGAACATTCAGTCCGCTGTGCAGTAGTGAATGCTCGAAAAAACAAAACAGTTAAACACCGACTGCTATTCTTGAATAAATTAAATTTCAAAAATTATTTGAGGGTGCGTCGTGCAATTCGAAATCGAAACTGAAAATAAAATGGTTTGATTTCGACCTGAGGGAATTATTATTTTAAACCCGATCAATGCGCGATCGATTGACGTTTCTTTCACTCATTCGCCCTCCGGTTAATACCGATCGTACTCAGTTTTTAATATTATCCTGCATCCCTTTACAAAATTTGACAGCGATTGAGGAAGTTCGAGTTAGGAAAAATTGTGTTGTAAAAAAACTCGTGACACCGCATGAGAAAATAAGATTCGAAAATATTGTTATATCTTCGACATTGTTATTGTACTAAATAATTAAATGACTGCTATTAAAAAGCCAAGTCCTGCAGGCCTTGATATACATGCACTTTTTTGCGCCCAAAAAGGTCGTCCTTGCCGAGTTTTTTTCATCTACTGGATTATTTATTTGGGATTCGATAAAAAGGTATATTATTAAGCATATATTGAACTTGGTTCGTGTAAATTTTTATGAAAAAAAATTAAGAATTAACAACGTTATTAAGGTAAAATAGACCCTCCGTATAAAAAATGTGTTCCAACGGCTGGATCGGTAGCTCGACAGTGGTTGGTCTAGAGAATGGAAATAAAAAAGTTTTATCATCTATATAACTAAGGTGCTCGTCGTATGTAGCTATTTTCCAAGAAAAAATCACTAAATTACGCGTGTTACAAAAAAAAGTGTAATTTTGGTGAAATTTTTACTTATACTCGAGGGCTACAAAAATTCTAAATTCCAAGAAAAAAAACGCCTTCGTACAATGATAGCAACTGCAATTAAGCTAATTTTGTTTTTTTTTTAATTAAAAATCGGACAATTGGAGCTAAAGTTCTTCCGGCAAGGTTGAGAAAAATCGTTTCGAGAAAAACGCGATGGAAAGTTTTAGTATACGTAAATCGTTGCGCTACCTGCTCTCACTAAATCGTTTATAAGTTAGTCAATTTTCTATATTTTAACTTGAATTTTTTTACCTATCCTTGAATATGTATATTTTGAGAAAATGCAAAAAAAAAACATCGATTTTTCCGACCGGTCACAGAAGTGTCCCGCTTTGAGCAAAGCACATTATATTTTAACATTACACGTTACACTCATGTGTATGTGTCACACGCATCACGCGCATGTGTTGCGTGTTACATTTATGTCTATATGTCACACGCATCACACTCATGTGTATGTGTCACACGCATCACGCGCATGTGTTGCGTGTTACATTTATGTGTATATGTCACACGCATCACACTCATGTGTATGTGTCACACGCATCACGCGCATGTGTTGCGTGTTACATTTATGTGTAACGTCACACGCATCACACTCATGTGTATATGTCACACGCATCACACTCATGTGAATGTGTCACACGCATCACACTAATGTGTATATGTCACACGCATCACACTCATGTGTATATGTCACACGCATCACACTCATATGAATGTGTCACACGCATCACACTAATGTGTATATGTCACACGCATCATACGCATGTGTATATGTCACACACATCACACCCATGTCTATGTGTCACATGCATCACACTCATGTGTATGTGGCACACGTATCACACTCATGTCTATGTGTCACACGCATCACACTCATATGTATGTGTCACATGCATCACACTCATGTGTATGTGTCACACGCATCACACTCATGTCCATGTGTCACTCGCGTCACACTCATGTGTATGTGTCACTCGCATCACACTCATGTGTATGTGTCACAGCAATCACACTCATGTCTATCCATCAAACGCATCACACCCATGTGTATGTGTTACACCCATCACACTCATGTGTATGTGTTACACGCATCACACTCATGTGTATGTGTCACTCGCATCACATTCATGTGTATGTGTCACGCATCACACTCATGTGTACGTATCACACGCGTCACACGCATGTGTATTAATACACATTCGTGTGATTTAAATTTCAACCATGCCATGAGAAGACGAAACAAATGAAGTACGTATAAAAGTAAAAAAATAATTGGAACAAATTAAGAATATCGCAACACTAAATGAGATGGCAATGTTAAAATTAAATTATGTTTCCAATTGTTTCTTTTCTCCAATTTATTCTTTGGGTCCAAAATGTTCATGAAAATGATCACACCGGTAACCTGAACAGCTCACATCAAAGTGAAAAAATTCGAGTTCTAAATTCTCATTTCCTTGATAAAATATTTTTTTTTTAAATTCAAAGTCACTTACCATAATTATTATGTGATAGCTTTTGCTGGCCTGGATGGCACCAACATGCATCCTCCTCCCAGTCGTCATAATTCCGTTCCATCTGCATGTCACACAATCATTGTTAATTTATCATGTGTTATCACTCACTATGAAAGCATACATTTATAACGCACTCCCCCGAATACTGGCGATATGAACTGGCCATTTATTTTTCTTCAATTCAATTGTATTAAGTGATCATGATCGATTTATTGTCACTCGTATCACACGCGATCTGATGAATAGGAGTGCCAATTGAGGTTGCACTTCCACAAACACCGGCAATATATATCCCAGGCACTTTTCAATCTAATTACTCTGAACAATGATGATGCAATGCGATCAGGGAGTGTGAGTGACAGGTGTCAACTGCACGCGCTCTATAACATTGCACATCTTATCCACTACTGCACCTCGACAGCCGGCGTACTACTAACAATCAGCTGTGCGAGAGTGACGAAGATGACCGAGAGGGAGAGAGAGCCGAGGTCGCTCAGCGTTATCAATAGAACACGTGCACGCCGTATTCCATCACAATGGATACGCCCTTCTTTCAATTCAGTCCTTCGGAAGGGTTGTTATATCACGATTCTTCGGTCGAGGTGGACTCGTAGGAGGTATGCATACAGCGAGTAACGAGGTATTTACAAACCTCACTTTTCTCAAATAACGCTTCAAACAATAAATAATGTTTTGTAGGTTATTTTTTTTTGATAGCTCATTTAACCCTCCGAGGTCACCTGGGGTCAAAATGACCCAAGCGCAACTTTAAGCCAAAATTATTTGTTGTTGGCGGCTAAGGCGACTGGCCTGCCTTCTATAACGGTGCTTTGGGGTACAAACTAGGGTCGGACGTGGAGCTTGTTTTTTCCTCAAACTATTTCCCAATATCGAGCAATCTTTTTCCTTAAACTATGATATCTCAAGAGTATCACCCTAAAATTTTATGGGCAAAAAATTAAAATAGCAAGAATTATGTTTTTTTTTTAGTGAAAAGAGACTTTTTTACGTATTGACCCCTTGCTGGTTTTTTCCGTCATTTTAAAACTCGATTAAAATGTAATATCGAGAAAACCACATTCTAGAATGTTCAAACTAATATTCTGAATTTTTATGAGTTATTCGGAACGATACGGTCAACGGGGCAATCGTTTAAAACATGGCTGGGGTCATTTCGACCCCCTGTGACTAGCGTGTTATAGCCAGAACGTGTGACCGTGGAGGGTTAGATATAATTGTTTTATATTAATGGTAATATAATCAATTAATGGTGATGGAAAGACCGAGAACTATATTTTATTTCATTGAATCCATTATTGTATTTTATTGAATTTATTATTTTCCTTCATTTTCTCGAATTTATTATTTCGTTTTATTTTATCGAATTTTTCGAAAATCATTGGAAAGCTTTGGATTGTATAATAGATTGAACTGCCCACATTAGCAAAATACTGCGAGGGCTTTAACCTGGTAAAATTTTGAGATGTGCGGTGAATTCTTATTTCGTGTTGTGTCATTCGAGGCTGATTTTAAAATTTGACTACAATCAATTCGAGGTTCGTCTTCTGTGCAATTCTGAATTTCCAGAAAATGTAGTTTCACCTCTCTGCAATTTCGGAATATCGGGCAACTTTCTTTTTACATAAATACAGTATTATTGATTTTATTTTGGTCAATACACTTTCTCTATGTTTCTGATACGCAGGATTTTTATACAGTAGCAGCAGCGATTACTTTTTTCCGTCAATATATCCGTAATTTTTTCCCCATATTTACACGCTAATTGAGTGATCGAAAATTGTATTTCTCTACCCATCAAGCCTAAAGACATCGACTGCATAAGCTCTTCATTTTAATAAAGCTGACATAAATTCAGGATCTGCTTTGAAATCAGCGAACCCCAGGAAAAATCCACTCCACCTCTATGTACCGGGTAAGTCATACATATTTACACGCAACGAGGACTTTGCTCGAGAAAAGTGAGCGGCGTTGCAAGAAGGAAGTGTTGCGCTCGGGCGGAGTCTCGTGTCTCCCTTGCCACTGCAATATTACCTATCGCATTGGATAAATTTCTCACAGATTCAGTGATGATTGTGGCCACTCTGTACAAAGCACATCAAACTAACTCGACCACTATACAAGTATTTCTTTCTCGTTCTCTTACCCTCACACGATGTGCATGTAAAATAAAACATAAGTTAAAATAATACGATTTTATAATATTATATATAATAAAAATAGTAAAATAAATATGTGCAAGATGACGGGATTAATGCTTCGTACAAACTCGTTTTTATTAAGGAGTTAGGCCACTCTAGAATTTTCGAAAAATCGATTTTTTTTAATGGTCCCCTAGGACCTCAAAAATGATGTCCCAAAAGATTATGGTCGGGAAAAATCTCTAAGTACTCGGTTTTCGAATTTTAGTACAAGGCCGCCTGGTCCGCAGCGAGCTACTCAAAACTTCAAACGCGTTTATCTCAAAACTGCATTTTTTAAGTTGGCCGGAAACATAACTCAGACAATTTTCAACCGATTCACTTGAAATGTTGAATATATCTTGAAAAATACATTGTCTATGAAAGTACGTAGGATTTTTTTATATTGCATAGCCTATTTGTTATTAACAATTATCTGACGATTTTTTAGGCAAATTTTTCACTACCCACTTTAGAAGTGCGCCATTTGGCCAAAAATCAATATATCGAAAAAATCCTACGTACTTCTATAGCAGTTATTGGGACAGACCCTGGAAAAATGGAGAGGTCATCGCAAAAACGCTGCCCAGCCGCCATTTTGAAATTAATCGCTTAAAAAAATTATTGTATACAGTCACTGATATGTATGATATTTGTAATCTCGATTTGTTTTGTAGTCTTTCTGAAAAAAAATCCCCAAAAAGCGTATTTTTCGGCCTCTAAAGTGGCCTAAGGCCTTAAGGGAGGACATATCTTTAGGCGAGAAAAAAATGCCAATTTTCATGATTTTTTTCAAGAAAATATTTCTTATGTTATGTATGTTTTATTACTACTTTTGGCCGCTACGTGGTTTTTTTTTCAATTTTATTAATCTTTATAAATGGTGGAGGTATGGCACGGTTTACTAAGCGGACTGCGGCGGATATTGTCAGACGGCGTGACACGAAGCGTCGGCGGGATTAACCTGAAAAAAAACCAACGAAGATTTTACATTCAGTAACACTCATACGCAGAATACGAACCAATAAAAAGTGAGAAATGGTGAAAATCGATGAATTGGTACGCTTTGAAACAAAAAGATTGAATTTTCCGAAAAAAATGGCTCCATTTTGCAGTAACAAATCATCTTTTTTTAATTTTCAAAAAAATGTAGGGTCATGCTTTAGACAATAAGATTGGAAATTTTTATACCAAATTGCATCAGCATCGGTCGATTTGTTTTTTCGCTTACGTCACGCCAGGTTTGAAAATGCAGTTTTGAAGACCGTGCTATACCACCGCTATTTTTAAAGATTAATTTAAAAAAAATAGCATGTAAGAACAAAGAGTAGTAATAAAACACATCCTAAGTCTCAAAAAATGGTGAAGAAATTTTCATTAAAAAAAAAAGATGATGAAGATCAGCAAATTTTTTCCTCGCCTAAAGGTATCTCACCCCTTAATTATTTTATTATTCACTCATTTAATTCTACACTCTGCTTGGAAAATGACACTGATTTGAATAAAGAACAAGGAACCCGATAAATTGAATTTCCGCGCTGGACGTCTGTTCAAAGCTCTATATTTGCATACTCCAATCCGATTTTCAAACAAGAGAAGCGTACAGGCGAGAGGACCAATTATTATGGGTTTTATCGTGAGCTTCCCTTTATCAACCGTTTTCCCTGAAAACTGCGGTTCTATTGATTGGACAATTTATATGACGGATAGTCAAATTGTTCGATCAAATAAATCTTCAGGATTGAATCGGTTACTAAAAAAAGTAGATAGGAAAATGACAACCCTGTTTCTTGCATAAAAACGTGCGATGTAATTTTTTAAAAAAGTGAAGATTCAAAATTCAACAGTTCGAGACAAGGTGAATTCCGAGAATTTGTTACGGATACTCAGTTGATAGAACGAAAGTTCCGTTCAGTGGCCGTTATTCTGCATATCTTCAAGTATCTTTACAAATTATTTCACAACATTTCGTAAGAAATAAGCGGCGCTGAAGCTGGATGAAGCGAGTCACTTTTTGTCTGATAGTGTCGTTGTTTTTTCTACCAAAGACAATTTTGTTTTCAAAATACCACCATTTTATATAAAATCGATATTTTTCGATTTCCTTCCGTACTTCGAAGGCAAATCTTATCCAGAACTCACATTATTTCAATTTTCGTTTCAGGAAAAAAATTGTAGCCGCAGGACACCATCAGCCAAGGGTGACTGGTTCCATCCAGCTTCAGCGCCGTCATATTCTTACAAAATCCTGCAAAAAAAATTGTAAAAACACTTCAAGATATGTAGAACAAAGCCCACTGAACGGAATTCTCCTTCTGTCAACTGGGTATCCATAAAAAGTAGTTTAGAAAATGGTGATGATAGATTTCTACAAAAATTGGGTATTTGGAAAAGTATCATCTGCAGAACCGACTGTAATTTTTTTGTGTAAAAACATTTAATTATAATCGATTTACACCTGATGTCCGGAAAGCACCTCTCGAAAACGTTTTTTGCCCTTTTAAACCAGATTATCTAAACTCAAAAAACGAAACAGATTTCGTTAGTATATTTGTTATTTCTCTTGTAAATCGAAGGAATTTTCGAAATATCAAATTAAAACAAAATAGTGCGTGTTCAAAGTGCATCTCGATTTTTGCGAAAAAAGTAGGCATTTTCCCTTATCAAATCAAAAGTATACATAGGAAAAAAATCCTTCGATCGAAAACTACAATATTCTTACGTCTAGAAAAAGTCCTAAAAATTTCAGAAAGATCAATGCATTAGTTTTTGAAATATCTTGCTCACCGATTTTGAAAACGTACTTTCGAGAAAAAAGCGTAAAGTTTGGAACGACGCTCCGAGCATTCCAACTGGCGTCAACGTAATAGCCTATGAATCTGTCAATTTTGATCCGACCACCTTGAAATTTCCCGAGAACGATACACGGCGATATACTGTTAAAATATATCGATATTGAAAAAAGTGATTTTTCGACTTTTACAACTAGGCCATAACCCCTTAAACACAAATGGCAAGCCCGAAGCAAAAGTACAATGGAAGTTCTCAAAGCCTCACACTGGAAAAGCGCTCCTGCTAAGGCAACGGTGATGTAATAATAACAATAGCAATAACATCCGATGGAATGTCACATACGAATTAAATTGAGTCACCCACAGGACGTATCCACAGTGGGATGTACGTCACGATTAAAATTCCTGGATAAAAAAGTGATTATTCATTTTTTCCAACCATTCGGTAAATTAGGAGAAAAAAAATAGAGAAAGGAAGGCACTTTGCCCGAGACTTCATTACGAGAGCATCGATGAAGAATCATATCTCGAAAAGATCGAATCGGATCTTCCCTAGGAAGATCGGCCGGTGCGAGTTGAAAGGTAGGTAACAAAAAAACCGAAGACCCGACGTCTGAGAAGGAAGACGAAACGGATTGTTGATTCCACACGATGCGGCACCTCTCGGACCAATTACGCGTTACGAAACGACGCGTCTCTTAAGAATATCGCGGCGTACTCTGTACGCGAGTGGAAACGTGGTGTGCCTTGCGTATATAAAGGGTGTCTCAAAATGACCTGACATTTTTATTTATTAAGGCCGGAGCCTGAATTAGAAGGTCGGAAAAATCGTTTTTTTTATTGCTTAAATCGATGGATAAACTATCGAAGAATATATTTACAAAGTTACAGAGGCCAATTGTGAATATTTTCGAAGATACAAGGTCGAAAGCAGAGAAGCGATTGATATTCGATATTGGTATTTCCTTCTATTGAAAACTTTGAAGCGCGTTTTCGCCAGTTTTCATTTTCACGATTTTTCCAAATTGGCGGGTGTGATAGCAGAAAAACTTAACGACCTATTGAATCAAACCAAAGTTGATTTTCTTTAGTATGAAAATATTTTCTAAGTGAATTAAAAAAGTCGTTGAAAAAGTCTTTTTTAATAATTTTTATATCACGTCAAAGTGTTTTTTTAACACGTTTTTTTTTCAAACCTGAGAAAAGTTATAATTTCGAGATTTTTTCAGCTTTTACTTAATTCACCCAGAAGAAAAATATATGACAATCGAAAACTTTATTGGTTTTTATGTTTCAGTCAAGAATTACAAGCTGCATCTTTCCCGCCGATTGGGGACTGTAGTGGCAAGACGCACATGGAATAGGGTAATAAATCTGCGGTAATTTATTGTTGCATGTTGAACATTTTTTTTATACATTTAAAACATACATGAAACCTCAATGTTTATTGGGCTCACTTGTTTTTTCCCTTATAAAAAAGTTCCAGAAAAAACGCTTTTTTGGACTTTCTAATTCAGGCTCCCGCCTTAAAAAAACGCATTATTTATTTGAAAAGTACGAATATTTTTATTTTAACCCTTCCTTGACACACTTGTATTTAGCCACGACTTTGATACAGTGGGTCAATTTGACCCGGATAGTACTTCATCCACCGGCCCTTAAGGTAGTCCTATCGCCAGGCTTCAATCCATAGGATCTTCACTTTTTTTTCAGCTTCACTAAATATATTAATAATCATCTCTGTGAATTTTCAGGGTCGGGTATCGACCTAATTACAGAGAAAAAAAATATTAAAGTTGCGTGTTTTTGTGAAGTAATTTCGAGACGACATACAAAAACCCGATTTCCGGTCGCTACAAAAGTGTATATAATAGTGGGAATCCATCAGATTCTTAAAAACAATCAGATTTACATACTCAACACTTGTAGTAATCCAATGCTTTCAGAAAAAATTACGCTTATTGACCTAATTTTTATGTAATGTCAAGTTTAATTTGAACTTCCGGTATTGGATTTATTACCACTTGCGACGATAAAGAGACGTGACAGCAAGGCAACAGCTGACTGTAGTCCTAACCTCATCGCACTCATTCCAAATTCCACACATATTTCATTTTTAACCGACATATTTCGTCGACACAAATTTTCCACGCTTTTTACCAGTCGTGGCCCGAATACAATGCTGTATATTTCCCGCACCTGACATTGCTTTGACAGATCGACGTTGAAAAGCTTAGAGGTTAAACTCGCCTGGTTGAGTAAAAAGAGACGGAGATAGAACCAATGTTGCCAAATATCAAACCTAGAAATACTGTGCGAATCATTGGAATAACTATATTTTCATTTTTCTAATTAAGGCGTTACCCCCACTTGTAGCGCAAAAAAAGGCCTTTTTCATGAATTTTTTAAAAGAAAACTACAAAACTTTTTTAATCGATCAATATACCATCTTAAAGAACACATCTTGAAGAACTTTCAGTAATTTTTTTATTGAAAAATATTACATTGTTTAGTGGCAAATGGCCGTCAATGAAATAATATTTTTATATACACGGTTTGCGGTGACCAACATTGCGGCGAAGTGGATCATCTGAAAAAAAAAATGCGGATGGTTTTAGTCAAATATAAGTATAAACTAGTCTTTAATCGAAGCATTTTAAAAAGTATTCTTTTTTCACAAAATGGCGGACAGTCAAAGTTAATGGTTCGATTTTAACGAAAAAAAACGGCCGTTTTTTGGCTATAAAACGCCATCTTTTTTCGAAAAAAAAATCGAACGTTTAAAGACTACATTTTTATGTATTAAATAAGCTTGCAAAATTTCAAGAAGATCGGTTCATTAGTGTTCGAGTAATCTTGGTCACCGACTTCAGAAATGCCATTATGAGAAAAACGCGTTTAAAGTTTCAATTTCAGTTTACACGAAGAAAATATTTTTTTTTGTAAACTTACATAGAGTCATATATTCCGGGCCCATACAGAAGTTCCTTATACTTATACTTCAAAGAAGAAGATACTTATACTTCAAAAAAATGTAATAAAAAAAATCGATTTTTTCAAAATCGCAAGTGGGGGTAACCCCTTAAATGTGAACATTCATCAAACAGTTTACACATGGAAAATTTTAGTTATTACAATTATTTTTTTTTGAATATGTTAAAAATATAAATTGTACAAGTCTCAAGTATGACCAGTGGTATGACTAGTGTGAAGCGATATGATTACCTTAACAACCCCTCGGTTTTATTGAGAAAAAAAAAACGGGGACACACTTTAAACATTTCTTAATATGTCTGCATAATTAAAATTCGGAGAGTGTAAAATAGAATCGTTGTAAAAGATATTGTGTTCCCCACATAACCTCCATGTTTGTACCTTATATAAAAATAAAATATTCATACTTGTCGAATGAATAACACGTTTTATTAATGAATTAAAATGTCGGGTCATTTTGACACACCCTATATAAAAGACAATGAAAGGGAGGAGCTTGGGGGAAGGAGACGCGAAGAAGATTCTGTTCGAAGCCGACAATCGCTTATAACTTTTCTTTCGTTTTTACTGCGAGCGCGTGTGGCGCGATCGTCGAATTCAATGACCGGATACACGGCGTCCTGACGTTTGCCTGCGCCCCCATTTCCAGACTCGTATTACACTTATCGCTGCAACACAGAGAAGGATGACTGCAAAAGTGTCAGTGGATCGGCGAACGGTCGATCTACTGGGCTCGTCGCAGTTCCACTATTCGGAATTCGTTACCTGGTAACCTCGGTTACCTCCAGCTACCAATTACCGCAAGAAATCGCTCCGTTCGTTCTTTCGTCCGATAAATTCGTTCCGCCATTTCTTTCCTCCCGCGCGATTTTTCTATCCGAGTGTGAAAGTACGGGTGCGCGAATACATAAAAATTAATCGAGGCATGCGCGATCGTAGCTATGAACAACACGAATTGGGCAAAGGCTTCATGAGGCTTTATCTACCCGAAAAAAATTGCCAAATTCCGATTTTTTTTCCGGGAACAGTCGTCACCGACCATTTTTTTGTCTGACAGTGTCAGACTGGCAACATTACATCGCCAAGTTTTCACCGAATGATATGATTTTTGTTTTGATTATTATAACAATATTATACATCGAAGTATTTCCAGGATTTTGGATACGTTGAAAACTTCTTCCGAAAAAATGCATTTTTCTTTAACACAAAGGTACATATATTGAGAGCCTTGAAAAAATCACCAGAAAATCAACAAAAACATGACTGCTGGCAGGCGACTTTTTTTCGCGACGTTTGGCGGTGGACACTCTCCAGCTTCAACGGTCCAGCCGAAATCTAAAAACCAAACGGGTTATTCAAGTTAACAATAAATACGAGTCGTTGACGATCGTTGATTTTTTAAATGACTTTTTTTTAACAACGTGGCGACGAATTGAACGTCGAGTATACAAAATCATGAAAAAGTCGTCATTTTTAGGTAACTATTGAAAAATGAAGATCGATTTTTGAAAAGTGTGATCGTCAACGACCTTTAAATGTTTCTCATCGTATCTCCTGTAAATTTGGAAACAATCCATCAAGCAGTTCTCGAGATATCATGTCCACCAACTTTGAAAACAGTGTCTCGAGAAAAACGCGCTTAAAGTTTAAAGTATGGTGCTGCTACCGGTCGCACGGCCGACTGTAAGAAACTCATTCAATTTCAGGAATATTTAAATGAAATTTTCAGGTAATATATAGCTAAAAGGTGATACTATCGAATAAAAATATTTTTGGCAAATGCAATTTTTGACCCGCCTAGGTAGATGTGGCCCGTTATGTTGAGCAAAGGTACATAGGCGATGGAGTTGCGATGTTGTCGATGTCGGATCTAGAGCTGTGCGCGGACGCCGAAGACTCGTAAACCAAATAGAAAGGAGAAAGAAATTAAATCAGTCGGTTCTAGAGGTTAAACGTTACGTAAGGCTCCCCTTGCGATACGCCATGTTGCGGTTTTACTCAAGTTTGCTCCGAATCAAAATAGTTTATTAATATATATATGTACTATTTGAGGAGGATCGAGCGTATTAAGGTAGTACCTCCACAGAAGAGTTGAATTAAGAAATGGTTGAAATTTGACATATATGTTATTCAATACATTATCCAAACATCTGTGCAATTTGAATAAGTTTGACCATCCCAAACCTGAGATATTTACACTTAAAGTTGGTTTGGTTTACACGCAACAAATGCGTTATGATTGGCAAACAGAGCATCATTAATTTTACCGTCGAAACTAAAATTAAGAAATTGATTAAAAAAACGAGGATAAGCTAGAGTAATTTATCACAAATAATGTGAAAAAAAATGAGAATGATTCACCATCTAGTTTCCAAGATATAACCATGAAAAGCCCTGACAATTTTGGTGCAAAGCCTGGCAAAGCCTGGAAAAAAAATAATTGGGGCAAAGCCTGGACAGTCCCGGCAAAAAGTTTACTGGCAATGGTAGATCAAAAACACAATATAAAATATATTTTACGGCAATAAATGATATCCATCGTATTATCTACTAGTACCGAGTCAATATTGCGTAGTTTTTAATTTTATTTATTACTAATTAAACCAATTATCAATCTTTTAAACACGAACATGGTATGTAAACTTTTGGTTGAGATTTTCGCAGAGGAACTACCTTAAATTGAATAACGAAGCATTCCGATGTTAATAAAAGTTCCACGTATCGACATCTCAAATACAAATTCTTTATATGGTATACGAAAAAAAAAACATTTATGAGCAAATTCTGTACAAAAATTGTCGTAGGGATCCAATTGGATTTCCATACTGGTCCTCACTTCCTGATAGGGATCCAATGAGCCATTGCATTAGATCTCTATGCTGAAATGCCCCGCTCGTACATCGAATTCCCATGAGAATTCCCCATAAGAATGTACGAATCCAACTTGAATCCTAAAGGATTTACACATCATCGAAGAGAATCCGATATGATTCTTGATGGATTCCATCGCATTCTGTGCGTTGAATTTTCTTAACGAAATGTGTAGATATATCAAGTGTATGGATCTTTAAAAAAGTATAAAACGCTTAAAAAAGGATATCTTAAAAAGCTATTTGAATCACATGACTGAAAATCCACTGTAATTATCGTTTGTTATGTACTTTACTGTGACTTTTCACATATTTTCGATTAGAACGTGGTAAGAATTCTCAAACGGCGTTGATTGGGGAACAGTGCAGGATCCAATTGGATTCCAATGAGGACTCCCTATGAGTGGTGCCCCCTGACAAATCCCTATAAACATGTGGGTGCATCTTGGGGCTCTCCAACAAATTTGTGCACAGGATAACGAGAGGATATATTTTTTTGGGAGATCCAACAAATTCCGGTTGAGAATTTTCGATAAAAATATTTCAATCTACGTCGATCGGGGAGTAGCGCGGAATCCACTTGGATTCCAATGTGGCCTCTCCGTGCGGTGTCTCCATCAAATCCCTATAGGGATGTAGTAGGATGTGGGAATTCCCCCACAAATTTCTGCAGGTGTTTAGCACAGTTTTTTATTATTATAAATTTAGGCGCGTTTGCAATATTTCTTGCAGAAGTGTCAAGAAGGGTCGAACATTTCGCCGATGCGTGTTGAAGAATAATGATATTTCTCTGGATGTCGAAACGTAAAACCTGAAAGTTCAACTTCAAAGTTTCCGTGTGTTGTACCACAGCGGTTTAGAGCAAAATATCGAGCCAACACAGCAGATATTCTTATTTAAAAAAATGTGAATTTGGCCGCAAGAAAAATTCCCTGCCTTATCACCTCTGCTCATTGATCATAAAAATCCAGCTTAAAATGCGATTTTTCACAAAAAATCGTACGAAATGTTCCAGAAGTTGATGCAAGGGTTTCAGTCAAACCCGTGAAAACTTCCGAGCTGCTCTTTCATGCAACATGTATGTAGATTTAGCAACAGAGAATGAGTGTCCTTTAACACTCATCGATGAAACACTCGGCCCTCCTTAAAGTCCAGCGGGGGGGTGGATATCCGTCATTATTCAACCCGGGGCTTGCGTCATTGAGTCCGAGGCACTCGCATAGCGAATGTTGAGGAGTTGACTCATTAGAATCCGATTACGCTCATTCCCTTCAGGATACACTGTGTCCCAATCCGACCATTCTGTCACGCAAGCTTTTCGCTGTGAAAGAGCTGATCATAGCGATCTTTCGGGATCTATAGATCCATCGATCTACCTATAATAACAGCCGAAGAGACTGGAAGCACAATTCAGTATGTCTCCCTATACAGTATGCACAATCAAAATGTCCTGCAAAAACATTTATCCAAAATGGATCAACTATGAAGAAAGGACATATCACACATCAAAGACGTCATATAATATGTTTCGTCGCGTTTTAATCGTGGGAGGACGTTGAACGAGGGAAAAGCGGAAGACCCAAGTGTACCAATATGGTGCCTCATAAGAGGTATAATGAAAATGTGCGAGTACGAGTAGTGGAGCATGTTCCGGTCTAATGGACCTTGGTCTGCGCGGACGTACATACCGCTGTGCCAATTTTTACGTCGGTGCTCTCGGCTGCACATGTGTATGTATATAAATACATATTTACACGCTTTTATGCTCCTGACTTCGGCATATCCACTAGTATATCGCGGCATTATATTATCCTTGATGCAGATATATAGTGCAAGCTCTTGCAACTTAGCCGCCCAGCATGATTCAATTGATCGACACTACGTTTATCCCAATGGAGGATTTTATTGTTGGGAGCAACATGGTGGGGGACATGCGGTACTGCAACATGAGCATTGGGTTGGCTTGCGTTTGTCTGGGTTTACATTGGGTTTCCAGGACTTTATACTTGGGCGCAACATGATTCGGAGCCATGCGGTACTGTAACATGAGTATTGGGTTTTTTGGATTTACATTGGGTTTACATTGGGTTTCCAGGATTGTATGCTTGGGCGCAACATGATTCGGGGCCACGCGGTACTGAAACATGAGCATTGGGTTAGCATTTTCAGGATTTTATACTTGGGCGCAACATGATTGGGGCCATGCGGTACTGAAACATGAACATTAGGATGGTTTGGGTTTACATTCGGTTTGGGTTTTCAGGATTTTAGACTTGGGCAGAACATGATTGGGGCCATACGGTACTGACACATACGCAATGGATTGCTTGGGTTTACATTGAGTTTGGAATTTTAGGATTTTATACTTGGGCGCAACATGATTGGGGCCATGCAATACTGAAACATGGGCATGGGGTTTGGTTGGGTTCGTTCGAATTTACATTGGCTTTGGATGCATTGGCTGGATTGGGTTAACATTGGGTTTGTGCAGTGGATCGTTTACTGAAACGCTGGAGCGATTCATAAAAATGGACTGGCGCGATCGCACCATGAGAATTGTTGAAGTCCGAGGGCTCGGACTGTACAGAGCGTCGCACTGCGTTTCATGCACTGCTCAGTAGTGAAAGGGAAGCACGAGGTGTACACGCATACATATGTGTGCATGTGTATAAATGAATGTGTATGTATAGGTTTAGTGCGTTCACACTGGCGTGGTCAGGGAGCTACGGAGGCCTGGATACACAGCGAGCAACTCTTTTCGATGATCTTCGATATTTATACTTTTTCCTTGTTGCTTCGAGATTCCATCGAATGGGTCACTTTCGGTTTATCTCAGAAAGTCCGAGGCTAAACGGTGCCCTACATTATACGCTGGCTGAAAGGAAAAATCTTCACTTTTATTCTCGTTGTCATTTAACAATTTTTGAGTTTTTGACACCCGCATAAATATTCGACGTTAACGGAGGTTTTAGATGTGAAAGCTTGCGTATTCGGGCTCGGTTTATATTGACGTAACTTTGTGAATTTACGAAATCTTTAACGGGCCAGTCCACTTTGGAGCCACGAAAAAAGGCTATTTTCGCAATTAAAAAAAAAGATTTTATAAAAGATATGAATGTAGTTGTTGGGCTTGAAAAATAAGGTCTTGAAATACATTTAAAAAAAAATATTCATTTTTATTCATTTTTAAGAACAAAAACTATAGTCTAACGTAACGCCTCAAAAATAGGTGGGCTAAGTAGCTCCTTCACAACTCGGCAACGGCTTGTCTGAAACAAAAAAATCAAAGTCCATTAGATTCAGTATGACACCGGCTACAAAAATTACCCTCGGATATAAAGTTTTATTAAAAAATAAAAAATGGCAGATGAAAAACGAAAAAAGTAAAAAAAACGCGTTGTTTCGCAGTTTTTCGCAAAAAAAAGAGTAAAAATAAAAATTTTAAAACCATCGAGGGTCATCTTGTTGCGAAGCATGTTTACAATATGTGGTTCAAATTTGAAGAGAATCGGTTTATTAGTTTTAGAGACACGATGGAGCTAGATTTTGAAAACGTTGTTTCGAGAAAAACAACGTTTGTTCATCCAAATCGGAATGTTACCATTAGTTTTGTACACATTTAAATGGGGCTTCGAAAAAAGTTATAAGACAATGGGCGTACTTATAGGCAAATAAAGTTTTCAGCAATTCGCTAATCATTTTGCTGTTTCCAAATTGTACTCTCATTGCCGTTTTTCTTATCTTTTTTTCAACAAAATGAGGTTTGCCTGCAACTTGGTAGTATTTTGATTATATTCAAATTGCTCTATGGTTGTCAAGATTAAATGTTTTTCAGCTTGAATTTTTATACGGTATTTTGTCTTCAAATCTCTACTTTTTTTAGGTAAGAAAGTTTTCTGCAATTTGTTAATAATTGTGCTATATATCCAAATTGTTCTTTGGTTATCAAGATAAGACGTTCTTCACATTGCGTTGCCATACGGATTGTATTTTGTCCTCAATATGCAATTCTCTACTTTTTTTTTAGTTTAATTAAGTTCTCATCAATTTGCTTAAAATTTTGCTGCATTCAAATTGTTCTCACGTCGTCGTTTTTCTAATAGTTTTTTCAAAACATTATTTTAAACGCAAATAAGATTTTTTGCAGCTTGGTAATATTTTTATGAGATCCAAATGGTTCTTTGGTTTTCAAAATTGAATCTATGTCAGTTTGAATTTTCATGCGGATTGTATTTTGTCCTCCAAATGCAATTCACTACTTATTTCAAGATAAATTAAGTATTAATTTATCTTGAATAAGCGAGTAATAAGTTTTTTTTCTGTATCGAAATTGTCCTCTAATTGACAATGTTGAATGTTTTTGATTTATTATTTTGTACGCATTGAATTAAGTCTCCGAAAACTTTGCTAAGATAATGTGCGATCTACTTTTTGGAGGCCCATAAATTTCTCAGCAACTCGCTAATTGTGCTGCATCCAAATTGTTCTCTCGTTGCCGTTCTTTAAATCATTTCCTGTTAAGGGGCTATACCAGGGTGACACTTTCAAAAAATCAATTTTTTTGCCTTTTTCGACAGTTTATACTTTCAAAAATATCATTACCATTTATATCAATTATATCAATATCATTTTATCTTGCAAAAATCGATAGTTAAACGCATTTTTCTCGAAATGAGATTTTTCAAATTTGCTGACATTGTAACTCAAAGAGAAATTATCCGATTGACTTGAAATTTGAACTGAATACCCTTGAATATATATACTCCATAATGACGGAGGATATTTTTGATTGGATGAAAATTGACGATTTGGCATTGAAAAAAACGGCTATTTCATAGGCAAGAAAACAGACTTTTTCATAACTACGCCATTTTGTTAGATTTTGATATTTTTCGAAAGTCCTACGTCATTGTACAGGAAATACCTTCCAGTTCAACGACATTTCTTCCTTTTTCGGTTTCAGCTACTCAATCGGCCGGAATCATGTCAGCAGTGGAGGAACTTTTTTTTGGCGCCTCCGAAGGCAGCGCATAAGTCGCTTGGATCTCAATATTTTTCTATGAAAAAATTATGTAATATAGGTCAAATATAGCCAAATATATTCTTAATTTTCCGAAATATTTAATTGAGTACTTTTGTTGTAAAAAATTCACGAAAATCACCAAAATTTTCAGCGTTCACACTGGTATAGCCCCTTAAGCATTTTTTTAAACAAATAACTTTTTTCGCCGCTTAATAATATTTGTGTTACATCCAAATTGTCTTTGGTTGTCAAGATGAAATATTTTTCTATTTGAAGTTTCACAAGGATTGCATTTTTTCTTCTCTCTCTCGCTCTGTCTTCGGGGTGTTCCGTCTGGATGGTACAGAATTGAACTTAATGGTAGAACCGGCGTTCCCCGTGTATGTTAGCCTCCGTTGAATCTCTCGTAGCGGCTTCGTGTGGTGGGGAACTCTATATAGGCTTCCGAGTTCCTCGAAGCCGCTTCAAACTATCCGCGATACCTTAACAACACGGAGTATACAACCGGAGAGTTGTGGCGGAGTTCTGCGCGCTTAATACGACTCGAACGCGCGTCCAGCGGCAACGGCCGCGAGTTTACTTCCGGTTCTTCGGCACCGTATTTCGAGCATTTTTCACACGCGATACACACGAAAAAGAGATCCGCACCCCGCGGTGCGATAATTGCAACATGAACTGTGGATTGTGCAGAGTGCAAGGGTGAACTCACTCGAGATTAAAAAAAAATCCAAATTCATCCGTATTTGCAACGTCGTATACTGAATTTTATTGAAACTTTCGACGAAAAAGTTTGGATCGAGGAGCTGCTAGTTTCTCGATCTCCAGTGACCGGATATACGTTCGCCACGATGGTAAGTGCGGATACCTAAAAATTAGAAATATAAGTGTCCTGTAGTTTTCATTTAAGTATTTCTCGTTCGCCATAAACTTTGTACCTAAAAAAAGTGTACAGCTGGACAGTAAATGAAACTTGCATAGAAGGCCACATTTGCTTAGGCAATGAAAAAGACAGTGTAATTAAATTCAACGAATAAGAACACACATCGTGAAGTTTAATGAACTCTTTAAAATTGTTATTGTCATTTGTTTTCGTGGTTAACAATTTTGTTTGCAACCTGGAAACAATTTTTGCCTCCGTAGAGAAACTTTTTGTAAAAAAAAAAACAATTTTCAAATAATCATTCAGATGAACTGAGATAGATCTCATTTGCGGGCAGACCTACTTCCGGCGGGATCTTTTTTTTATTCGCTCTCAAACGATCCAAAATAATAATAAGTATTTTTATACGCAAAATCATGGATTCCGATACAAAATAATAATCAAAAAAATTGTTGCAACGTAGAAACAATTTTTGCCTCCGTGGAAACACTTTTCAGAAAAAAAGATCAATACATTTTGAGTAATTATTCAGGTGGACAGAGGTAGTGGAAATCTCATTTGAGGGCAGACCTATTTCCGGCACGATCTTTTTTTAATTCGCTCTCAAACGATCCAAAATAATGATAAATATTTTAATCCGCAAAACCATGGCATCCGATCCAAAATAAGAATAAAATTTTTTTGCATCCTGGAAACAATTTTTGTTTCCGTAGACATACTTTTTATTTAAAAAAAAACCAATAGATTTTGAAATAATTATTCAGATGGATACAGACATATCTCATTTAAGGGCAGATCATTTCCGGCACGAGCTTTTTTATATTCGCTCTCAAACGATCCAAAATAATAATAACCATTTTTTGCAACCAGGAAACAATTTTTACCTCCGTGGAGACACTTTTCATTTTAGAAAGCCAATACAATTTGAAATAATCATTCAGATGGACCGAGATAGATCTCATTTAAAGGCAGACCTATTTCCGGCACGATCTTTTTTTAATTCGCTCTCAAACGATCCAAAATAATAATAAATATTTTTATCCGCAAAACCATGGAATCCGATTCAAAATAATAATAAAGAATTTTTGCAACCTGCAAACAATTTTTGCCTCCGTGGAGATACTTACATTTTAAAACAGCCAATACATTTTGAAATAATCATTCAAATGGACAGGGATATATCTCATTTAAGCGCAGACCTGTTTCCGGCACGATCTTTTTTTTATTCGCTTTCAAACTATCCAAAATAATAATAATTATTTTTCTCCGCAAAACCATGGCCAACGATCTAAAATTTTAATACATATTTTCATCAGCAAAACCGTGGCAATCGGTCCAAAACAATAATAAATATTTTTATTCGAAAAACCATGGTATTCAGTTTTGGTACCGAAGGAACATAATGAAATATCGGTAGATCATAAACTCAGGAAACTCGTGGGTCAAGTGGCGCAAGCTTCTGGAACACACTCAAGATGGTATGTTCCTCGTACGATACCTGTCTCTGTATCCTATATTCTATATACATGCGAAGACCTCAGTGCTGCACGATGTTTTACGTGGCTCATCTGAGAATGAGAGAAGAACGAGAATGGAGGTCAGTGTGTGAGCAGCTTCGTTTCGACTCGATCGTGTGTATACCCACATCCAGAGTTCACCGACCGGTATCTCCGATACTCTCCTCCCGGAGCTCTTTTCTTCCGTTTCGTCACGTATTTTTTCGGTTCTCAAAGTACCCGCTCACTTTTCGTTGCTTTTTCTCTCCGCTTGCCAAGTCGATTTTATCTCGCGGAAATATTTCCATGGGACGATCGTGACACGAAAATTTAGAAATATTTTTAGCTCAATCCGTTTTGGAAAGCGTTTTGATGACCACTTTAGAATAACTATTAATGTACCAAAGACGAAAGTAGATATAGTTAAGGGGTTAGGCTACTGTGACGATCCGAAAATCAGCGTCATTGAAAAAAAAAACATTTTGAAGGAATGAGTAATATGACAGAAAAATCGTTTGGACATTTATTTTTATGTACATCAACAAATTTGGGTACCAAATTTTATTTAAAAACATTAATAATCAACGAAGTTATAAACAGTTTCGCGAAGAACCGTTGAACGTGAGGGGCTCAACGGTGTACTAGATTTTAGCCACTCGGTTGATCTGAAACGAAGAAAAACGAGCTTTTTCTTAAAACAGATAATATTGGCGGAAACTTGGCCGAGCTTTTTTTGTTATCGTGTTTCAATCATCAAAAATTTTGTTTTTATTTTTTAATTGTTCGAGCAAAAATAACGTCATTATTTTTAACAACTAATGACGTCATTTTTGCTCGAAAAACGATAAAAATTTAAAACAAAATTTTTGATGATTGAAACACGATGACAAAAAAAGCTCAGTCAAGTTTCAGCCAATATTATCTATTTTAAGAAAAAAGCTCATTTTTTCTCGTTTCCTCTTCAATTCGCGTTGCCTCAAGCGACGAACAAGTGTTTCTTATCTTCCACAGTAGCCTAACCCCCTTAAGAAGGAGCCTTCAACCAATGAATATTTGGGGATGATTTCTTTTTGCACTTAAGTATGTCATTGAAAGCTCAAATTCGTGAAAGTTCGGTTTCACTGTACATCGTATTCGAGAAACAAAATTAATCCAGGTTTTTGAAAACTGTTTCTTTTAAAAAATCAGAAAACGTCGAAATTTCATCGGCAAGACGTTGACGATTTTTTTAAAATACGCTAAAGTATCTTGATTTTCATGATTTTTCTAAGTAACAATGTAGCTACAGTCATGGAAATTGCAATATAAAGCTTTTATTGGACATGTCCATATAAAAAAATGAACTATCCTCTACCATTCATTAGTGCAACGCTCGCGCCGCCTTAACGAGGCTCGCGCCATGTTAATGGTGAAAAAAGCGAGTAGGGTCTTTCCGGCTTGCCGAATTCGCGACTTGCGTAAGCTGTTTCTCATCGCTATTGTGTACGAAACGGAATTCGCGAAAAAAAATCTCCGAATGAATTAATTGAAATTAACGCAAGGAATATTTTACTCAATATTATTTTATATTATATTTGAAGGCCCATTATGTCACTTGGATGGTATCGATCCTCCGAGGCGTCTCACATAACGCAGGGAAGAATCGGAAGACGCCTTCCGGTGTTCCCATGAGAAGTCTCACGTTTGCTTTAGCTTGGGAATTGACGGGAGAGAATCCGTCCGCGAAAAATAAAAATAAATAAGTTCAAGCTTCGCGAGCAATGGGAAATGAGGAAGTACGCGACGCCCTCGCGCCGACAATTTTATTGTCGTGACAATTCAATTTAGCGGTGGATTAAATACACGTGCTGTATCGTGTCTTACGTGAGACTTTTTTATACCTTTCTCTGCATTTTTTCCCTGAGAAATAGTGGGTAGAGGCAAAAGAAATACGTCGTAATATGAAACCTCACCCAGACCAAATACGTGACGTATTGTGTGGGACATTAACGAGAAACGGAAAGAAAGTGAAATAAAAAGCGAAACAATAAGGTTGCTGCGAAACTTGCGGAAGTTTCGTTAATCACAGTGCATTATTTCTTTTTTTTTCATCTCTGTAATCATGTCTAGGTATAAAATTTGAATTATTTTCAATGCCGTATATCGAATAATTGGACAGAAATGTTCCCAGATAGCGCGGCCATTTTTTTTATTTTGATGATACACTTTTCGGGCTAAATTTATATGAACTATAAAATGGATTTGTGGCAAATTTCTCGATTTTCTCTAGCCAGGATCGTTGCTAAAATTATCAAATCATTTTCGAGAATTTCCTGATCGGACGATCTCAAATGTCATCAGATGCAGATCGATATCCCAACCCAAAGCTTGATCCGAATGAAAAGATTACAGGAACCGCCTGAAGTTCAATTTTGACTATTTGACTTTTTAGGCCAAATTTATATGGACTGTAAAATCGATTTATGGCATAATGAACTCTAAATCGGAGCTAGGACTATTAAGGGGCTATACCAGTGTGAACGCTGAAAATTTGGGTGATTTTCGGGAATTTTTTGGAAGAAAAGTACTGAATTAAATGTTTCGGAAAATTAAGAATATATTTGGCTATATTTGACCTATACTACATAATTTTTTCATACAAAAATATTGAGATCCAAGCGACTTATGCGCTGCCTTCGGAGGCGTCAAAAAAAAGTTCCTCCACTGCTGACATGATTCCGGCCAATTGAGTAGCTGAAACCGAAAAAGGAAAAAATGTCGTTAAACTGGAAGGTTTTTCCTGTACAATGACGTAGGATTTTCGAAAAATATCAAAATCTAACAAAATGGCGTGGTTATGAAAAGAGTTTGTTTTCTTGCCTATAAAAATGGTCGTTTTTTTCAATGTCAAATCGTCAATTTTCAAATTTCAAGTCAATCGGATAATTCCTCTTTGAGTTACAATGACAGAAAATTTGAAAAATCTCTTTTCGAGAAAAACGCGTTTAAAGATTTAACTATCGATCGAACATTCGAGGAGTATCAGAGATACGGCCTTGAAATTTTTGCAGGATATTCTTGAAAGTATAATCTGTCGAAAAAGGCAAAAAAAATCGATTTTTTAAAAGTGTCACACTGGTATAGCCCCTTAATTTTCAACAAAGTGTAGAAAGACCATCAATTGTTTGGAAAGTTAACGATTTTCTCCAGCTAGGATCATTTCTAAAATTATGAAATCATTTTCGAGAATTTCCTGATCAAACGATCTTGAATGCCATAAGATGCAGAACGAAATCCCAACCCAAAGTTTGATCCGAATGAAAAGAAATTACAGGAACCGTCTGAAGTTCAATTTTGACGATTTCACTAGGCAAAATTTATATGGACTGTAAAATGGATTTAAGGCATAGTGAACTCAGCATCGGAGCTGGGACTATTAATTTTCAACAGAGTGTAGAAAGACCATCAATTGTTTGGAAAGTTAACGATTTTCTCCAGCTAGGATCATTTCTAAAATTATCAAATCATTTTCGAGAATTTCCTGATCAAACGATCTCGAGTGCCATCAGATGCAGATCGAAATCCCAACCAAAAGTTTGATCCGATTAAAAACAAATTTATAGGAACCGTCTAAAGTTCAATTCAGCAAAATATACATCCCCCATTGGACGTGTAGCGGATTGATGAGTCTGCGGACAAAAGAATCAAAAGAAGAATACCCAGTCTGAGAGAAGTGTGGTAGATTGCAATATCTCAATGACAGACTTTGAGAAGAAAGTGTATAATGTGAGTGATCACGAAGAGGAGAATGTATTCGGAAATCTCGTCTTCCTCTTCTACATGTAATAAAATTTGCGGTTCTCCTTTCGTTCGGCGATCGGTTAACGGTGTCTCACGAAATTGAGTGCGGTGACCGGCGAGCGTGAGCGAAGGTGATCGTCGTCGTCGTCGTCGGGAACCTCGAAGAAAGTTATACCCGAGTAAACAGCGCCTTCTGCCAGTGGCCAATGGGCCACGCCTGCGTATCCAGAGGCCTCTGTGGCGCACCACAGATCCGGGGGAAACGTTGGTGAACGTCGAGCGTATGGAACACGATCGCGGCGATCAAGATAGAATGTGAAATTCACGCAAACGTTTTCCAGTCTAACGTTTACGATTGCACAATTCTATCGTTCAAGATTGATTCACAAACGTTGAAAAATCTTGGAAACTAATTGAGTTTCCAATGTGAGTTATTAAAAATCATCACCAACGATTTTGTAATAGACGGTGGTTATCTATTGCACGTAGTCGATTTTTTAATCAAGCAAGATTTCGATAATATTTCGATAATCATCGAAAATTATTCAAACCCATTAAAAAACCTTCACAAACCATTGATAACTATTCGGATGGATTAAAAGTCATCACCAACTATTTTATAGTAGACAATGATTTTCTATTGCTTGTAGTCGATTCTTGGATCACCGAAGATCGGTAATCGTGAAAAATATTTAAAAACCATTGGAAAATATTCACAAGCCGTTGATAACTATTCGGATGGATCAAAAGTCATCACCAACTATTTTATAGTAGACATTGATTTTTGACTGCTTGTAGTCGATTTTTTAATTACCGAAGATCATCGGTAACCATAAAAAATTATTAACAACCATTGAACATATTCACAAGCCATTGCCAACTATTGCGGTAGATTAAAAACCATCACCAACTATTTTATAGTAGGCAATCATTTTCTATTGCTTGCAGTCGACTTTTGGATCACCGGAGATCATCGGTAATCATCAAAAATCATTAAAAGACATTGAAAAATATTCACAAGCCATTGACGAGCAATATGCTCATTCAGATCGATCAAAAATCATCATCAACTATTTTATAGTAGACAATGATTTTCTACAGCTCTAGTCGATTTTTTGTATCACCGAAGATCATCGATAACCATAAAAAATGAATAAAAACCATTAAACATGTTCACAACCAATGGGCAACTATTCCGATGGATTAGAAATCATCACCAACTATTTTATAGTAGACAATGATTTTCTATTGCTTGTAGTCGATTCTTGGATCACCGAAGATCATCGATAATCATGAAAAATGTTTTAAAACTATTGGAAAATGTTCACAAGCCATTGACAACTATTCGGATGGATTAAAAGTCATCACCAATTATTTTATAGTAGACAATGATTTTTGACTCCTTGTAGTCGATTTTTTAATTACTGAAGATCATCGGTAACCATAGAAAATTATTAACAACCATGGAAAATATTCACAAGCCATTGCCAACTATTGCGGTAGATTGAAAACCATCACCAACTATTTTATAGTAGGCAATCATTTTCTATTGCTTGCAGTCGACTTTTGGATCACCGGCGATCATCGGTAATCATCAAAAATGATTAAAAGACATTGAAAAATATTCATAAGCCATTAACGAGCCATATGCAAATTCAGATGGATTAAAAATCATCATCAACTATTTTATAGTAGACAATGATTTTCTACGGCTTTTAGTCGATTTTTTGTATCACCGAAGATTATCGATAACCATAAAAAATGAATAAAAACCATTAAACATGTTCACAACCAATGGGCAACTATTCCGATGGATTAGAAATCATCACCAACTATTTTATAGTAGACAATGATTTTCTATTGCTTGTAGTCGATTCTTGGATCACCGAAGATCATCAATAATCATGAAAAATGTTTTAAAACTATTGGAAAATGTTCACAAGCCATTGACAACTATTCGGATGGATTAAAAGTCATCACCAACTATTTTATAGTAGACAATGATTTTTGACTCCTTGTAGTCGATTTTTTTAATTACTGAAGATCATCGGTAACCATAAAAAATTATTAACAACCATGGAAAATATTCACAAGCCATTGCCAACTATTGCGGTAGATTGAAAACCATCACCAACTATTTTATAGTAGGCAATCATTTTCTATTGCTTGCAGTCGACTTTTGGATCACCGGCGATCATCGGTAATCATCAAAAATGATTAAAAGACATTGAAAAATATTCATAAGCCATTAACGAGCCATATGCAAATTCAGATGGATTAAAAATCATCATCAACTATTTTATAGTAGACAATGATTTTCTACGGCTTTTAGTCGATTTTTTGTATCACCGAAGATTATCGATAACCATAAAAAATGAATAAAAACCATTAAACATGTTCACAACCAATGGGCAACTATTCCGATGGATTAGAAATCATCACCAACTATTTTATAGTAGACAATGATTTTCTATTGCTTGTAGTCGATTCTTGGATCACCGAAGATCATCAATAATCATGAAAAATGTTTTAAAACTATTGGAAAATGTTCACAAGCCATTGACAACTATTCGGATGGATTAAAAGTCATCACCAACTATTTTATAGTAGACAATGATTTTTGACTCCTTGTAGTCGATTTTTTTAATTACTGAAGATCATCGGTAACCATAAAAAATTATTAACAACCATGGAAAATATTCACAAGCCATTGCCAACTATTGCGGTAGATTGAAAACCATCACCAACTATTTTATAGTAGGCAATCATTTTCTATTGCTTGCAGTCGACTTTTGGATCACCGGCGATCATCGGTAATCATCAAAAATGAGTAAAAGACATTGAAAAATATTCATAAGCCATTAACGAGCCATATGCAAATTCAGATGGATTAAAAATCATCATCAACTATTTTATAGTACACAATGATTTTCTACAGCTTTTAGTCGATTTTTTGTATCACCGAAGATTATCGATAACCATAAAAAATGAATAAAAACCATTAAACATGTTCACAACCAATAGGCAACTATTCCGATGGATTAAAAATCATCACCAACTATTTTTTAGTAGACAATAATTTTCTATTGCTTGTAGTCGATTCTTGGATCACCGAAGATCATCGGTAATCATGAAAAATGTTTAAAAACTATTGGAAAATGTTCACAAGCCATTGACAACTATTCAGATGGGTTAAAAGTCATCATTAACTATTTTATAGTGAACAATGATTCTCCATTGCTTGTAGTCGATTTTCAGATCACCAAATATAATCAGTAACCATACAAGATTATTAAAAATCATTCGAAAATATTCACAAGCCATTGACGAGCCATATGCAAATTCAGATGGCTTAAAAATCATCATGAACTATTTTACAGTAGACAATGATTTTCTACTGCTTTTAGTCGTTATTTTGTATCACCGAAGATCATCGGTACTAATAAAAAATGATTAAAAACCATTAAAACGGTTCACAACAAATCGGCAACTATTACGGTTGATTAAAAATCATCGCCAACTATTTTACAGTAGACAATGATTCTCCATTGCTCGTAGTCGATTTTTGGATCACCGAATATCATCGATAAGCATCAAAAATGATTTAAAACCATTGAAAATGTTCACAAGCAATTGACAACTATTCGGATGTATAAAAACTCATTGACATTCCATGAGAACTCCTTTAGACCATTGGAGGCCACAAAAACATCGTCCCCAAACAGTTAATAGCTCCAGAAACCTTATTTTTCCACTAATTGCGTGGAGAACTCGAAGAACTTTCGTTTGTTCGGGCCAATTCCAAGCTACACCTGAAGCCTCGAGTCTTAACAGCATAAGCCAACACCGGCTCCGCATGCCTTCAAGAAATACCAAAACTTTATTATTGAAACGCGTGGTAATCCGTTCGTCACAAATGAATGTGACGTGGAGCAGCACAAGTCATGAAAGTGTCTACCTGTGCCAGATGTGGGCGGGCTCGGGTTCCAAACGCGGATACAAAGTGTCCGAGCTGTCGAGAATTTAATTATCGACGCTGAGTAGGAAGAAAAATGCGACAAAAAATGCTGTCGACCTCTTTTCGAGAGGCCTGGTATATACGTGCGCATATCGATATGCGTGTGCAACCGGTGCCGATGTTGCGATCTTGTCGTTCGCACTTTGTCGACACTTAGGCGCGTATAAGGGATCCGGTAATTTATAGAATAGAAGATATGCATATGCGCAAAACAGGTGAAGTTCTGTGTATATGAGAGAGAAGAAAGATATTATGTTGGAGAAAGAAAGAAACTCGGCCGAGTCTCGAGGCGTTCGTGGACCTGGTATCACACAATAAAGAGAAAGTAATTTCTCCAACTGGCCTGGGCGTGGAGTATTCGTGTTTTTAAGTGGTCGTAGCACGGCCGGTTTCAAGGATTCCTACGATCATCATCTCGACTATATTAGCTGGGGGGCGAAATTACGAAGCCTCGTCATCAAGCTTTAGAAAGTAGGAAGGGGCATCGCTTCGCATTCTCCTTATTATTTTTCCCATTCGAAATAACAAGAGGCATACAGAATTCGTGAAATCGGTATTGTTATATCGGGTAATTATTTCAATGTAAATTCCTAATAGTCTGGATTATAATAATCAATTATTTCAGAAATCGAATCTTCTATGGAACGAGAGATTAACGACCTGGGCACGTTTTTACGGTCACGGCTTGTCGCCGCAGGAATGCAAAAGGCGCCATTTCAGGGACGCGCCACCATTTTGGGAATTTTTTGTGGTAGCGAAAATTACAGTTTGTAAAAGTACAACGTCCGCGCAACGATTGCTCTGAGTGTCTTTGAGGGGCTACGTTGATCCGGCGGGTCGGAAGATTTTTTTTTGAGTCCTAAATTGTACTTTAAGGTCTCAAAACAAGATCCAACTTATCTTTTGGTAGCAAAAAATCTCTGGTAACAAAAAATGATATTTTAACTATTTAACTTTCAGTGTCGAAGTCGAAATAATGTGATTCAAAATTATGGAGGCGTTCTTCCCAAAACAATATTTTTTAAATGGACTTCCAGCATAACTTGAACAAATTTCTAAATAGAAATTTGTTTGGTTTCTCGCAAACTTTAGAAAGAAAATCTCTTCTTTGTAAAGTTTCTTTCTAAAATATTTTATTTCTAAATTTCTTTCTAAAATCTAATTTCCAATTTTCTTTCTAAAATCTTTATACATTTTTTTCTAAAATTTTCTTTCTAAAAAGGGTTTCTCGTAAACGTTAGAAAGAAAATGTCGTAAAAATTGGGAGTGATTCAAATGAAACACTCCTAATTTTTACGAGATTTAGTAAACTAAATTCTCTCATTTTGTTTAAAATTTCTGTTAATGTAATGAATTTTTTGTGGAAATCAAACTTTTTTAAATGCTTGCCGTCTCTATGAAAACCATTTTTTTTAAATCCTCGATATATTTTACATTTTTATATCTATTGTATTTAAAAATATTTAAACTATATCATGCAGTTTCTTATTTTTCGTGTTTTTTTTTAACAAAGTCAAAATTTAATAAGGTCCTAATGCTGCGAGCCCAAAGCACCTCCAGCAAAATACTCTAACGCTTAGGAAGCTTTAGCGTTATTAGAAAAAGATTCTATACAAGACATGTACGAGGACGTCTTTTGAATAGATTTTCAAGACATGTACGATGACTTAAAACACGCACGATGAAGTTCTTTAAGGGGTGAAGCGACCCGAGAATTAGAAAAAAAATGTTTTTTTTGCTCGAAAGATACTTTAGGATCTCGAAAACAAAAAAACTAAAGGCTTTATACGTCAGAAGAATTTCAAAGGGGTCGTTTTTCGAAAGGGTCGTCTTTTGTCGAGGCACTCCGCTGCGCGCACCGATTCCTTTTAACCCAGTGCAGTGTGATTTCTGAGCGATTGTTAACTTTGAAATCGATCAGATAAGAAGAGGAAGAGGACCGTGTGAATTTGCAAGGCCAATTGTACGGCGCTGGCATTGCAGATTAAAGGTAAATCGAAATTTGTTATCGCTAAATATTACTTTAAACTTTAAAAGCGTTTTTATAGAAGCCATTTTCTTTAAACTGGCCAGAAGCTTACTCAGCCAAATATGCACCGATACACTAGACATTTGTAACGTCTCTTTTCAGATGCACTCTTCATGGAACTGCGTACGAAATTTGCGACAAGTTATCACCTTTTTTTTCATAAACAATTACTCACGTGATTGTTTTCTCAAAAATGAAAGTTTCTATTTAAAGCTGCACAATTTTTATAAAAAAGACGGTTTATAATTTCCGTACGCAGTTTCATAGCTTTTTCCAAATATCTTTGGATAAACTTCCGAAACGGACGTACCTCCGATTAATTTGGAATTTTGTGTACCCGTGTGTTTTTTACTTGCTGATCACGAATATGATAGTGAAAATACGAGCAAATTTGATTTTCAAGATCAAAGCTCCCAAAAACTGATTTTTTAAAGAAGTTTTTCTATTTTATTGTAATAGATGTTGATCTTAGAGAAAAATATTTACCACAAAAGTTGTAGCATATAAAAAGATTGATCTTTTATGTTCTATACAAGTTTTGTCTAAAACTAATCGGTTTCGAGAAAAATGGGATAATGCTCCAAACAGTAGTTTTTCTTAAACTCCATTGGTTTCGATATTATCTACTTACGCACGTTACCGCGGAAAGGCTGCAGTTCAATCTTTAACACTATACACATACCTAAACACCAAACAACAAACAAAACACATCAAACAAACGCAAATAAACGCAAACAACACACATCACACAACACAACAAACAAATCCAAACAAACTCCAACCTTCCCGCGATAAAGTGTGTAAGTAGATAACACCGAAACTAATAGAGTTTAGCAAAATGTACTTATTGGAGCATTATTCCATTTTTCCCGAAACAAAATGGTTTTAGACAAAAACTGTATAAAACATAAAAGATCAATTTTTTTATAGACTACAACTTTTGTGGAAAACATTTTTCTCTGAGATCAACATGTATTAAAATAAAGTAGAAAAATTGTTAACAAATCCGTTTTTGCGCGTTTTGACCTTGAAAATCAAATTTGCGGGTATTATCACTATCATATTCCTAATCAGCCAGTCAAAATACATGGATGCACGAAATTCCAAATTGATCGGAGGTATGTCCTTTTCGGAACTACAGCCATATCTTTAAAATTTTATTTGTTTTTTCGTTTTAGTTTGAAAACTATAGGAGAAATCCTTTCGGCCGCGGAACACTTGTACGAGAGGACGGTCTTAAACGCTGACGTCGCAATTTCCAATAAAAAAAATTACCAAAAAACTGTTCCATACATTTAAATTATTTATAATAAAGTTTTCCAATTCAATGTTTTACTGCTTCAATGTACTTGTAGAAAAAAATCTTAAAATTATCTTCATATGAGCTTCAGTCGCTTTACCCCTCAGATAGATTTTTTATTGCCGTTTTTTTACACGAAAAATTCTTAAAGTTATACCGATTTATCCGGTTTCCGGAATAGCGTTGCCCTCGATATTTTTTATTTCCATTCTACTTGAATAGTCGTATCTCGATTTTCCAAGGAGACGTACTAATAAGAACGACGAAAAAAAAGTCAATTGGGGATTTACCGAAGATAGAACGCAAGTATCGCGCCACATGCACGTTCGCGATGAGATAGAAAATCGGGAATTAGCGAGGAAAGCTGAAAAAAGAGCTGGCATGTGGCGTGACGTGCCGTGAGGCACACACGCGATATATATAATGAAAATATCGCTCGGGGATGCCCGTCGTCCCGGTACGTAATCCATAAAGGATGTTAGTGGATTAAGAGAGCTCTCACTGCTTGCACCACTTTTAGATCCAGAATCCACTCGTACCGAATAATAGTGTGAACATTTCTTTTCACGAGCTGTAAAAAAATAATAATTCAGGACCACTGTCATCAGGCTGGAACGTTGGTCCATCCGAATCGGTGACATCGCCATAGTAGGGTAAACCGACCAGTAAATGGTCAAAAGATGATTTTCAGTTAAAATCAGTAAAGAATATGAATTGTCGATTAAAGCTTGAATCACTATAATTCAGAAAAAAAAATATCACAGCTGTTATTAAAACCAATTTGTCTATGTTGCACACCGTGCAACTTAGTTACGAACCAGCTATGAACAGTAGGTGTTCTAAACGCGAAAACAATAGTCTTCATAAGTTTTGAGGGTAAGTATTAATTTAATTACTTGAGAATGAATCAATCTTTGATTTTTTACAAATTTTTAAAACAAATTCGTAATAATAACTCAGAATTAGACATGTTTATTCACTGGTGCTATATTCTAACCTCTTTCCAGTGAATGGACATGGCTCTGTTCTGATGATTCTCAAAGCAGAGTAAAAAAATTAGCTCACCTGTTGAAAATTGTAAAATTAATTACTCTTAAGATATGACATGGACATTTCATTGAATATTGTCATAAAATCAACCCATTCGTTTTTTATTTTTGACAAAATTTAACTTTCTGTTTCTCTGTCGAAACAAACTCTGGTCGTTTTTTTGGGAATGTTACGTTGAGGAATAACACCACTCTAGGATTTCGGAAAAATCGTTTTTTTTTTTGCTTAACAAATATTTTACGGTCATAAAAACAATATGCATGTGGCCCTGTAGCGAAACAATTTTTTTTAAAGGGCCAATTACCGATTTTGCCGCAGCGCCTCGGACTTCTTTCAGGCACTTCGTACAACTTTAAACGCGTTTTTCTCGAAACCACTTTTTTCAAACTAAGAGGACGGATTACTCGAACACCTTTGCATGGATCGATTTGCAATTTCGATAGTAGCTTCACACATATTCTCTATGGAAATACGTGGTCTTTTTTAAATTAAATGTAAACGTTTCTTTTATAAACAATCTACTGCTTATTTTTTGGGCAAAAAATCCATTTATTTTTTTCAAAGTGCGGAATTTTTTCAAAATTTGATTTAAAAAATTCCTACGTAGTCCCATAGCTAATAACATATAGATCATAATTTTTTTTATTTTTGTCTCAGGTTTTATACTTTACGAGAAAACCAGCCTCCCGTGAAGCTATTTGTGAAAAACACGTTTTTCAAGCTGGGCTCTGTCACCGCCATTCTGTATGGAAATTGTAATAATTTTTTTCATACTTCAATATGTATTAAATAAACCCTCTCAAAAGAAATCCTATTCCTTTTTTCATACTCCCAAAATAAATTGTCAAAGTTAGGCCTTATTTTCTGCCGCTAGAGTGGTGTTACCCCTTAAGTTGCAAAAAAGCTTCGTGTATTTTCTACGAAATCGCGATAACGAAAATAATACTCATATGTATACGAATATTATGATTTTTGTGCAACACAGTAATCTCCAAATCTAGCATTTAGTAAAAATAAATCGTTATGCTCGACAACGTTGGTGATTCAGTCATTTCGCTACTGATCTATCAATTCCTTCAATATTATTTGCTTATAATATTGCAAATAAATGCGTACTAGTTGCAATTACTTCGAATATTTTTGTTCTAATATCACCATATTGCCTTCTGGTAGCTATATCGATTGAAGAATTCGTTTTGATAATATTTCCATTTTAAGGGACTATACCAGTGTGAACGCCAAAAATTTGGGTCATTTTCGGACATTTTTCGGAAGAAAAGTACTCAATTAAATGTTTCGGAAAATTAAGAATATATTTGGCTATATTTGACCTATATTACATATTTTTTTCATCAAAAAATATTGACATCCAAGCGACTTATGCGCTGCCTTTGGAAGTGCCAAAAAAGGCCCTCCACTGCTGACATGATTCCGGCCGATTGAGTAGCTGAAACCGAAAAAGAAAAAATGTCGTTAAACTGGAAGGTATTTCCTGTACAATGACGTAGGATTCTCGAAAAATATCAACATCTAACAAAATGGCGTAGTTATGAAAAAAAAGTCTGTTTTCTTGCCTATAAAATGTGGTTTTTTTCAATGCCAAATCGTCAATTTTCATCCAATCAAAAATATCCTACGTCATTGTAGAGTAAATATATTCAAGAGTACTCAGTTCAAATTTCAAGCCAATCGGATAATTGCTCTTTGAGTGTCAATGTCAGCAAATTTGAAAAATCTAATTTCGAGAAAAACACGTTTAAAGAATTAACTATCGATTTTTGCAAGATAAAATGATTAGAGATACGGCCTTGACATTTTTACAGGATATTCTTGAAAGTATAAACTGTCGAAAAAGGCAAAAAAAAAACGATTTTTTTTAAGTGTCACACTGGTATAGCCCCTTAAAGTTCAATCTGAATCCTACAGTGTCGTTATTTACATTCACTGATCGGTTTACCCTACTTCGTATCACTGACCAATTGAGCCACTTACGAGTGTCCCCAGAAATCTCGTCTTACCAGCCACCCCGAAGGTTTTTATCCTCATCTGGGGGAAAAATGGCTGGAGGTCCTGTCTTCTCTCTCGAAACTTCGCGTTCTTTAGGAGACTTGCGGAATGTCTACACCTTCGATCTCTCATCTAAGCTCCCATACAGATCCGCAATTTCCAGAAAAACTTTCACGGATATCGACCCGGGAAACGATGGGGATTGCGTTCCGAGCGATATCCGGAAGTGAGAGGAAAGAGATCTCGATTTTTTTCGATCGAGGCGCGATCCAAGCTTAGAAAGCACAAGGACGATGACCAATTGTCGGATTATATTTTTTAGAAAGGTTTGCGTTTGCTTTGGGATAAGCTGCCACGCGTCGGAAACGTATCGCCGAGAGCCGTAGGATGCAGCTCCGATTTACAGTTCGTTAGGTCTCACGGTCTCACTCCAGATCCTCCACGAGAGTTGGCCTTTCCCGCATCGTGGGATAAGGCCTTGACGCGATTATTCCTAAGTACCCATTCGCAGCTCATTTATACGCGTATATACATAGCTTACGTACTACATGAGTTACGACACGCGATAAAAACACGATGATGCTCTTACGACGCGTTACGAGAGTGCGAGGGAGAGAGGAACAATTGGGAAAATGAGCCCGCGTGCCGGAGAAAATCATTTTCCCTCGTTTCCATTATAGTTATTTGAGCATACTAATTCAAAATCGGCTGGTCACTGGCCGGACGGAGATTCGAAAAATTCTGATGGACGTTATTGACACTTGATGATCTCGAATTCCGCTTCGCTGCTCGAAAACACCAGACTGTTCTTGCGCCAGCCAATGCCCCGCTCAGCGGTCACCGCTCCGAGTACGGGCCATGCACAACGCTGCTCAAGAAGGCTGCTTGCGGTCTTTGCGGGGCAGGCGTCAAGAGGGGAACGCATATGCTTATGGCGTTACCCCCACTTGTAGCGCAAAAAAGGCCTTTTTCATGAATTTTTTTAAAGAAAACTACAAAACTTTTTTAATCGATCAATATACCATCTTAAAGAACACATCTTGAAGAACTTTCAGTAATTTTTTTATTGAAAAATATTACATTGTTTAGTGGCAAATGGCCGTCAATGAAATAATATTTTTATATACACGTTTTGCGGTGATCAACATTGCGGCGAAGTGGATCATCTGAAAAAAAAATGCGGATGGATTTAGTCAAATATAAGTATAAACTAGTCTTTAATCGAAGGATTTTAAAAAATATTTATTTTTCACAAAATGGCGGACAGCCAAAGTTAATGGTTCGATTTTAACGAAAAAAACGGCCGTTTTTTGGCTATAAAACGGCCATTTTTTTTCGAAAAAAAAATCGAACGATTAAAGACTACATTTTTATGTATTAAATAAGCCTGCAAAATTTCAAGGAGATCGGTTCATTAGTGTTCGAGTAATCTTGGTCACCGACTTCAGAAATGCCATTTTGAGAAAAACGCGTTTAAAGTTTCAATTTCAGTTTACACGAAGAAAATATTTTTTTTGTAAACTTACATAGAGTTATCTATTCCGGGCCCATACAGAAGTATGGGCCCGGATACTTATACTTCAAAAAAATGCAATAAAAAGAAAAATCGATTTTTTCAAAATCGCAAGTGGGGGTAACCCCTTAAACACGGGCGCCTCTAACGGCTGCCAACACCGAATAATCAAACTTTCGGTTACGTAAAATAAATAAATTTCAGCTAACGAATATGTGGAATGCATATAACTGACTGTTTAGAAATGCTATTAATCTTATTTGTTTATTTACATCGCGAATAAGTTATTGAGGGGTTAGGCCACAGTAACGGGTATAAAATCACGTGCGAATTTAACAATTTTTGTTTCATATGAAAAAGTGATTCACTCATAAAATTAATTACACATCTATTTAGTATAAATATCAAGCTGCTAGAAAATGTATTTTTTTTTCGATGTCCAAAATAGCCAAATGTGCGAATTTAACAATTTTTGTTTCGTATGAAAAAGTGATTTACTCATAAAATTAATTACTCATCTATTTAGTATGAATATCAAGCTGCTAGAAAATATATATTTTTTTCGACGTCCAAAATGGCCGACTACTCGAAACTTCTCGAAACAGCTTTTTTCCAATTGGCGTGACATATAACTTCAACAATTTTCACTCGATTTACTTCAAATTTAAAAATTATGTTCCTAATTGCATTTCGCAGAGAAGTACGTACGGAATTTCTGATTAATCGAAAACTTTTTATTTTATGAGCAGTTTATGAGCAGTTATAACGAAATTTTTCACTGAAAATTCATTTCTTAAGTTCAAATACCTACAACTTTTGAATAAAACAATATTTTTTAAATTCCGTACGTACTTCTCTAGGTATTCTAATGTAGATTGACGAGAATTTTTATTTTTTGTTCTAGGCAAAAAATTGTGGATGCTAAATGTCACGCCGCGCATCACCTAAAAATAACAAAAGAATAACAAAAAAAAAGATAACAAAAGAAAATATTAGTAGTCGGTCATTTCGTGCATCGAAAAAAAAAATATTTTTTCTAACAGCTTGATATTCATACTAAATAGATGTGTAATTAATTTTATCCGTGAATCACTTTTTCATACAAAAAAAAAATTGTTAAATTCGCACATGATTTACACCCGTTACTGTGGCCTAACCCCTTAACCAAGTTGAAATGTGGCAAACGCGCAATTTGGTTATCAGTAACTGGTATCACTGAGCTCAGATACGAACGTCACATCGTGAGCGCGTAGCTGTCAAACATCCTTCGCGAATTCCGTTTTTTTTGTTGGGCGAAAATGAAAAGATGGAAGGGAAAAATGCAAACCGTAAAACAGTAGGATAGACGGTTGGAGCAAGTACAACCTGGAAAGCGGCGGAAAAAAGTAGTTGAGCCGGAAAACGAATTCGCAGTCGAGAGACGACGCGTAATTGATTTGAAGGTTATGTCGAAACACATGCACTGCAGCTTCTGTAAAGAATGATTCAAAATATTTAAATACTCTTTATGAAACCGCGGTAAGAAATTTGTCGCAAGGAAACTATAGTCTGTGCGTTTCAAATTTTGGCGCCTATTCAAAATGGCCGACTTGACAGCAGCGTTGCCACGTGCCGTAGGGCGCTTCATCGTTTCACGCGAATCAGCTGAAATTTCCTGTTTTATTTCACGAATATCTCCATAATGAGACAGACAAAACGCTGTACTCTTCGTTGAAATTATTCATCAAAATCTCAAGAATTTTTTCCGCCTATTTCCATTCAATTCTTGCTATTTTTATTATGTTGCGACAGTCGTATTAGAGTTCCTATGAAGCTTTTGCTATGTCGCCCGTATGTAAGAGTCTAACTTCAATAATTAATTGCTCAACAATCACGCAGACGATAAACTTGAAATTTTACACGGAGTCGTAACACCTGTTCGCAAATATCCTCAATAAATTTCAGCAAATTCATACTATTTCGCGTTAGCTGAGCAGGCTCCTCAACCCTACGTTGAGACACTGGATCATTTTCACCCGGACGAATTTGAATTAAAATGCTCACATACCCAAAAGTGAAAGCTTTCAATAATTTATTACAATAATTCAATTTTATACTTTTTGCATTTTGAATGTGCAGACATATACAGAAAGATTTAAAGTGTATGCTAGATTTTTTCAACAAAAAATGACTGAGGGTTTGTTAATGGCAGGTGGATAAAGTACTCCGGATCAAATTGACCCAGGATGTCAAAATCGTGGCCAAATATAAGTGTGCCTACGAAGGGTTGAATAGGGACAGGTGAAAAAAAATGATTTTTTGGCATTTTCTTAAAGTATACATATTCAAGTATATGTGGACAAATGTTCAAGTTAAAATATTGAAAATTGGCGAACTTACAGACGATTTAGTGACACCGGCAGCGCAACGTATGGTAAAACTTTCAATCGCGTTTATCTCGAAACGACTTCTCTCGACCTGACCGGAATCATAACTCTAGCTATAATTGTCCGATTTTCAGTTTAGATAAACCAAAATTTGCGAAATTCCAGTAGCTGTCGTGTACGTAGACTTTTTTTTCAATTTAGTATTTTTTAAGCCTTCGAATATAAGTAAAAATTTCACCAAAATTACACTTTTTAACACCTGCCATTTCATGATTTTTTTATTCGAAAAACGCCTACGTACAACGAGGACTACATTTATATAGATTATAAAACTCTTTCATTTTTATTTTTTGGACCATCCATTGTCATGTTATCGATCCGGTCGTTGCACCAAATTTTTATACAGAGGCTCTATGATACCTAAATAACATTGTTGATTTTTTTAAATAAAAATTTAAACGAAATAAATTTAATTTATGCTTAAAAGCATACCTTTTTTCCAAACCCCCAATAAATAATATAGTAGACAAAAAAATCGGAGAAACGACTTTTTTGGCTTGTCACAGTAGTGTCCCACTTAACTCGAAGTACCGCCCGAGCCAAACCCCAATCACCCATCCACCAGTGGCGGTTCAATACAATGAAATATTTTCTTACCCTTTTTTGCTTATCATAAAATAAAATATTTCTGAGGAGCCTCAATGAACAAAGGAGAAAAGACAACCGTTTTTGCTTTTTGCAAATGAATGAGTGTTAGCCACGGACTAAAGAAATACTACAAAAAATAATACACATTGTGAATAACGAGAATAAAGTATTGTGTTTTACCGCTATAGTCAGAGTCGCGGATATCGTGCAAAAAGTGAAAACAAAACGCTAAAACGCCCGCTTCCATCGACCCTTCACGCGACAGAAATTTCATATAAGTACAAGCATGCAAGTTTGCTTTCCAAGCACTTGAGAGCGGAGTAGACCGAAATAGAAGGTCGACTACATTCACCGCCGTACTGCGAAAGCCGACGCAAACCTAGAACTCGTAAAACTTGTAAACCGCGTGAAAATGCGTGTCTCGAAAATAGAAAATTCGCGATTATTCAGGATATTCAATGAAAATAAAGTAAGAAAAGTAAAGAATACGTTGAGAAAACTGTTCGCGAAGGATATCATATAAATATGACAGTTGAAAATTATCTGCTGTCATGAATTATATTTTGCCGAGTTCCGACTCTTGGAGATTGTAAATTTATCGGCTTTGACAAATGTACGCTCCATTTTGGTGTCGATTGATTTTATTTGCGGTAAAAATAATTCTCCATGTGTACCGAAGACAGTATTGATACGATTCGTATCGGCATTAAAAAAAAATGTTGCTTCGATCTGTTACTTGTTTCGTATTAAGGCGTTACCCCCATTTGTAGCGCAAAAAAGGCCTTTTTCATGAATTTTTTTAAAGAAAACTACAAAACTTTTTTAATCAATCAATATACCATCTTAAAGAACACATCTTGAAGAACTTTCAGTAATTTTTTTATTGAAAAATATTACATTGTTTAGTGGTAAATGGCCGTCAATGAAATAATGTTTTTATATACACGTTTTGCGGTGACCAACATTGCGGCGAAGTGGATCATCTGAAAAAAAAATGCGGATGGATTTAGTCAATTATAAGTATAAATTAGTCTTTAATCGAAGGGTTTTAAAAAATATTCATTTTTCACAAAATGGCGGACAGTCAAAGTTAATGGTTCGATTTTAACGAAAAAAAACGGCCGTTTTTTGGCTATAAAACGGCCATTTTTTTTCGAAAAAAAATCGAACGATTAAAGACTACATTTTTATGTATTAAATAAGCCTGCAAAATTTCAAGAAGATCGGTTCATTAGTGTTCGAGTAATCTTGGTCACCGACTTCAGAAATGCCATTTTGAGAAAAACGCGTTTAAAGTTTCAATTTCAGTTTACACGAAGAAAATATTTTTTTTTGTGAACTTACACATAGTCATCTATTCCGGGCATAAAAAAACTGCACTTCAAATTGCACTTCAAAAAAATGCAATAAAAAAAATCGATTTTTTCAAAATCGCAAGTGGGGGTAACCCCTTAAGGTAGAACGAGCGCGCAATCTTGATTTCTATAGATTTTGTTCAAATTTTAACTAGATATTGTTCATATCATTATGCATGTTTGAGTGAAATTTCAGAACAGTCGACTATTTAGATTAGGAGATAATAGATTTCAAAATTGCAACTTTTAACACTGCAGGGTCTGCATTGACCGAAAGTCAGGTTGCATAGTTCGTCGTACCATTCTATTGTGTTTATAAATTTTGAATAAAAATTATGTTTAGATAGCAAACTAGTTAAGGAAAGAGTGAAAAAAGTTTGGATTGCCTTTACTATTCAGTTTTGCTAAAAACGTTCAGTGAAGACAGAATAATTATTCGTAGAAAATATTTGTCCCCTATAATAGGAAGACATATGGCAACACCGCAGAACAGTATTATACAACATTTCGAGAAAAAAATAATCATCGTGTTCCTAAAGTTAAAAATGTTGTCTTGAAAAAATATTTGCATATAAACATTAATATTTTATATTGTTTATGTTATCTTCGTTAACAAATAAAAGTATTGGTTCATTCATAACTAATTAAAAACTTTGTTCGATTAAAAATTACTTAGAATTAAAAATGTGTGTTGCAGTATTATTTTAATTATGCCGCGCAAACTCACGTCATTGGATGCGTGGAACGATGTGGTGTTGCCATATGTCTTCTTATTATAGGGGACAAATATTTTGTACGGAAAATTATTCTGTCTAAATTTTAATGCAGACCCTGCAGTGTTAAAAATTGCAATTTCAAAACCCATTATCTCCCAATCTAAATAGTCGACTGTTCTGAAATTTCACTCAAACATGCATAATGATATGAACAATGTCTGGTTAAAATACGAACAAAATCAATAAAAATAAAAACAATAAAAAACAAAATATGAATGAAATATAAAATATGAAGAAAATAAGAAAAATATGAACAAAATCTATAGAAATCAAGATTCTGCGCTCGTACTACCTTAATTGGTTAAGCGAGTTAACTCGACCGAGGAAAAAAATATTCTACCATATCATATTACCATATTTATACAATAACTGCACAAATAATTAGAAATACATTACCTTCAAGATACCACGAAAAAGTCCTTTTTCTCATTATAAAAAAGTGTATTTTTGTGACAGTGGCGAATATTTCTCGTGATGCGGGTTCTCACAATATTTCTGGTTTCAATCGACATACCTTTTTATCCTCCGATGAAAGTATATTCGATCAGGACAGACCAGAAAGTACCGAAAAACCAGTTGTATGATACTTGTATCTAGTCCAGATGACCGATTTGCGACGCTTTGGTACTTGCCAAGGGGAAACGCGATCGCTTTCCTTTCGCCGTCAGCGAACGACAACCGGACCCCTTATCCCCCGCAATTATTACGTCGCGAATAGGTCACGCTTTTTTTTACTTCACGGAACGGCAACTCCTAACTGCTATCATAAGCTACTTTGCCGTCTCATAATTGTCTATGTAAAAAAAAAAGAAAAAAAAACGCCATCACATGTGGTTGTATCGAAGCTGTTCTCTTCGAGCAGACAATGTCACGAATATTCAACAATTTCTTGGTGTGTGCGCACGATAAATTTGGCCGACGACTCCGTTGGCTGATGACTAACCAATCGATTAAGGCGTTGCCCCCACTTGTAGCGCAAAAAAAGGCCTTTTTCATGAATTTTTTTAAAGAAAACTACAAAACTTTTTTAAAATCGATCAATAAACCATCTTAAAGAACACATCTTGAAGAACTTTCAGTAATTTTTTTATTCAAAAATATTACATTGTTTAGTGGCAAATGGCCGTCAATGAAATAATGTTTTTATATACACGGTTTGCGGTGACCAACATTGCGGCGAAGTGGATCATCTGAAAAAAAAATGCGGATGGATTTAGTCAAATATAAGTATTAAAATAGTCTTTAATCGAAGGATTTAAAAAATATTCATTTTTCACAAAATGGCGGACAGTCAAAGTTAATGGTTCGATTTTAACGAAAAAAAACGGTCGTTTTTTGGCTATAAAACGGCCATTTTTTTCGAAAAAAAATCTAACGATTAAAGACTACATTTTTATGTATTAAATAAGCCTGCAAAATTTCAAGAAGATCGGTTCATTAGTGTTCGAGTAATCTTCGTCGTTTACACAACGGATTCTTCTCTTTCAACGCTCATATCTCAGTCAATTTTGTTCGGATCGACTTGAAATTTTCAGGACATCTTCTCAGATACTTATACTCCAAAAAAATGCAATAAAAAAAATAGTTTTTTTCAAAATCGCAAGTGGGGCTAACCCCTTAACAGAACCATAGAACTCATCCCATGAAAACATTGATGGCCTTTCTAAAAAATTGATACAATAAAACGGTATCGTGATTTTTTTTGTGTTTTTAGGCCGATCGAGTGAAAATAGCACTCGTTCTGTCCATCTGGCTCGTGGTACTCGCGTTTTCCAAAGTTGCTAAGGCCCAAAGATGGTCCCGTCAAGTCTCCAACAGCGAATGGATTCCCCTGGCTAATCCGCAAAATCAACAGGGACAGAATCAAAATCTCGTGCCTCAGGTACTTCCGCAGATTCATCAACCGCTGATTCCCAGTTCATTGCCGCCGGAACTGCGTCAGGAGTATCAGCAACAGTTGCTTCAACTGCAGAAGACGCAGGAGAGTATACAGAGGCTGTTGGCGCTGCAGCAGCAGCTCAAAGCGCAACAACAACTATTACAGGTAGTTACAGTAGTTGAACGAAGAAAACACTTGGTCTTCGGGTGACAGCATTTTCATGCTGTCGATAAAATCAATTGTGATGTCAAAAATAGATTGTAATCAGTCTGTAAATTGATAACCGATCATTGGCAGTTTTAAGTTCACGATGTATCGATATATGATTGATTTTGGATGACTTATACCCGGCAATCAATTTTCGGTTATTTAACATTGATTGTTAATTATAGAAGACTGTAATGATTATGATGCCATGAATACTGCATTGAACCTTTGGATGTTGGAGGAATCATTACAGTGTGACCGCCCGAAAAATAGCCGATTTTCGCGATTTTTTTCGGTGGATAGGATAAGCTATCGGTCTAATTTTTTGTACAAATTGAAGCACCGATAAAGAATACGAAATGATTTTTTTTATTTCTTTGTTTATTGTTTAAAATTGTTTTCATTTGCGGAAAATTGCGTGAAAAAAATGGTGTCCCATGGTGGCGAGAATTGCGGCCGCAATTTTTATCTGAAACAAAAATTTAATAATGATAATTAATCTGTAGGAAAGCCCCTATGCTCCTATGGAGGTTTTTTTTAGTGAAATTTGAAAAAATGGCGGCGTTTTGAACAAAAAGTATCAAATTTAGCGTTTTTTTCGACAGTTTTTCGTAAAAAAAAATGGGAAAATTAATTTAAAAAAAAGCTTCCATAGCAACACAAGGAATGACGTGAAGAATGTTCTGTTAAAATTTCAAACGGATAGCTTGAAAACTCTTCCTTTGAGAGTGGCCACCGTTTCGAAAATCACCATTCCGAGAAAAACGCGTTTAAAGTCCTAAGAAAGGCTGTTAAGAAAGGCTTAACTTTTTCTAAGAAAGGCTGTCCAAAGGATCCAAAAGGAGTCCAAAGGATAAAAGGCGACCAAAATAGTTCGAATTTCGATCTGAAAATTGGACAGAACCGTGTACACTATCGGATTATGCAAATAAAATCGATTTTCTGAAAATGTTACACTGTCATGATTCCTTAAAAGTTAAACACTAGGATTGATGATTTGTAGGGCCAGGGATTTTTACCCAACGGACTGCCCGAGAGCGATGAGAATAAGCAGGCTCTGCACCAGAGCGCTCTGTCAGCTCAGGGGCTTCCCGAGTTAGCACCTGACGATGTGATACCACATCAACTTTCGGGTCACCCGAAGTTGCCGGTGTATACGTCTCAAAACTTCCACGAGCAACCGGGCGAAGCTGTAGGGCAGGAGCAATACGAGGACTACAGTGATCGTCAGATCGCCAATTACAGAAACCCGGAAAGAGCGAGAGAGGAATTGAGAGAAAAAGGAAGATACCGACCGGAAACGTCCTCAGGTCCGGGTAGCGAAGGCGAGAACAACAACGATGGCGAGGAAGAGGTAAGCATTGATTCAATGGTATCACCTAAATCATAATTCCACGTCAGAGATAAAAAATGACCATCTGCTTCTTATTCCAAAGGTTCAGGTAGTCTACGTACCGGCGGAAACGCTGGCTCAACGTGGCCAAGCGAAGAACCAACAGCGTGATCGTGACAGAAAACAGTTCGGTCATCAAGACACGAGGCATCATCAGCCGCGTCCCTATTCGCATCAGCAAGGCTCTTTCGAGGGCGGTAGTCATCAACGTGACAACAATCCGACAACGGTTTCACCGGAAGAGGACGCTTACGCGCGCGACTTTCTTCAGCAGTTGCAGCGAGAACACGAAGGTACCGACCGTCTGTTGAAGGAAGCCCGCGAGAAGGAGCTCGCGCGTTTGCGCGAAGAGAGGAAAGAGATACAGAGACGCGCCAAGCTTCAACAAGCGGCGTTGCAACGGGAGCAAGAACTTCAGCGGCAGCGAGAAGCCGAGAAGAAGCAAAAAGAGCTCGACAAGCTCGAGGAAGATGCCAAACAGCGTGAACTCGAGAGAATTCGCGAATCAAGAGAAAGACAAAGGCTCGAAGAGCTGGAGAGATCAAAGAAGGCGCAGGCGCGAATCAACGAGGAGAAGAGAAAACAGGAGGAAGCCCGACAGGCAGAAATTGATCGGTTGGCAGCGTTGGAAAGACAGAAGAAAGCAGAAATTGAGAGAACAATAGCAGCCCAAAAAGACCTGGAGAGACTACAGAAGGAGGAAGAGGAACGCGCAAGAGAAGCCGAACGGAGTCATTTGGCTCGCCAGAAAGAGGCTTCGAAAATACGTCACGACGATGCCGGAGTTTCACCTCAGGCCCAACCGCTCACACGTCAGCACAATAATCAACAGAATCTTGGACCATCGGGCAAATATCACAGACACGGTAGAATTCGCAATAAGCACCGACAGCGTCAGCATAATCAGAATATCGACAATTCTGAGCAAACCGTTCAAGAGACAACGACGATAACGCCACCATCGCCCAATCAACCGCCATTGGCAGTGTACATGAGTAAATTGGTTGGCGATGGACGTAACATAAGGATAACTGATGTTCTGAAAACCCTCAAAGGCGCCCAAACCATCGATGTACTTGATAACGTGGGCCAAAACGCGCCTGATGTCTTCGTTGGACCATCGAATCTTGAAGTCCCGGGCAATTATGCGAAATTCGATCTTCCTTATCTGTCATCCATTGACAATAACAGGGTCGAGCGTCGAGTTGACAAACTGCCGTTTTTCGTTGCCCCCCTCAGCTTCAGTCCTCCACCCGGCTATTCAAAAATCCCTTTCCCCGCCCCTCACATCGGCTCCGTTGTTATAAACAACCTAGATTCGAATATTCCTATCAGTCAGCCCGACGAAAGTCTCGACGAAGTTAGGCAGTCGAATTTGAATCCTCTCATAGAACCGAATTCCTTCAGCGACGAATCCAACAAGGGCCTCTCGTATTCGAATAGTTACGATTCCTCGACAACCCCAACTCATACTACCGTACGACACGAGGAGCCGTCAAGCACATCGCAATACCAGCCAAGTTCTTCGTACTCCAACGTCGAAACAAGCGGTCCGCATTCGAACTACAGATTCCGTCAATCTTTCAACGTTGAATCTCCAAGCAGTTTAGGATCTCAAGGCCAGTCGAAGTTGACGTATCACGAACAGTCGCAATTGCGTCCGAACTTCCAAGAGGAATCATCATTGCCCCTGGATCATGATATTGCCTCGCAGTACCACGAGGATTCCACGAGACCAACGACTCCAGTTTACAGGCGACCAAACGTAGTGACTGCGTTCGCGTACCAAGAGAGCTCGCAGCTTACACCATCCAGCACACCCGTCTACGATCAAAGTTACTCGAACATACGCGATGACACCCCACACGCGCCTGCCAATGCTCAGCTTGCATCAGGCAATTACGACCCGACGCAACATCGGGAAGTTGGAAATCGTTATCAATTCACGGATCAAGGCAAGAACGAACGCGGCCAAGATTATCCGAGGGAGCACGTTAACCCAGATGCGGTCCGATACGAGGATTCACCCACAGGTCCTACTCAGTATAATCTTCCTGCTGAACTTCCGCCAATCCATCCTCAACTGCCTGGACTCGTAAATTCACTATTGGAAGACGGTGAACAGGCTCGTTTCGTCGAGAGACATCCCAACCTACCAACGACCACGGTTACGTCCACTACAAAGATAGCCACCACAACTGAGACACCACTGACGACCCAAAGATCAAGAGGACGTCAAAGAGGACGAGTCGTACCTACCAGACCTACCACTACTACCACAACCTCCCTCAGTCCTCCGGGCAAGTCCCGAGAAACCGATCGAACAAGACGACCCTTCTCGAGAACGAGATCAAGATTCACCACGACTACTGAAGAATATATGGAACCTTATGAACCGACAAAAAACAAAGCTGCAGCGACAACTCCGCGATACAACACACAGGACAATTCGCGACGGCCGGTCTCGTCCAAATTGACGAAATCCAAAAACCGCGAAACCGACGGAAACATTCACAGCTCGAGGCATCAGTCGCACAATGTTCAAGCACACGAAGCCGCTAACAGAAATCCTTCGCTGGATACAAATTCTCGTCAACCTGAGGCCGGGGAAGTTGATTCGAACCAGCAAGTGTACGCGCAATATGATTTTGCCTCTGCCACAACTAGCCGCGAGAATTACCCTATCCCGGATAACCATGGATCACAGGTCCACAGTACGACAGGCGAGATGGAATTTACCAAGACGTTAACCTCGCCCCAAACGAAAGCAGCGGCGGTTACCAGTTTGCAGAATCAAGGAGATCCCATTGCTCATCACTTTCACGAACATTACCCAAACTCTGATTCCAGTCAGCCCGGGCTCGAAGAAACTCCCGTCAATGGTTTTAACTATCAGATCAGGACCGAACAGGCCACGACCCCGACCATCGTCCCACCCACGTCCAGAGATTACCCGTACTATCAGGACAAACAGGAGACCTTCGACAGCTCGCAGATTCCCGCTGTACCAACGAATGCACCGTTCAAGTCGCAAATTAATCATTATCAACGTCCCCCGCACTATGAGAATCCGGGACTCGTCCGGCCTCAGTCTCAATTCCCAATCAGCGACGATCAAACTTCCGACTTTGATGTGAATCACGACAGCCTTTACGATCCCTACTCTCGGGATAACGAGGATGCTCTTCGATCCAGTGGTTTGCTTCCGGAACAAGCTCCGCTAGAGGTGACCGAAATCTAATCGAATGAGAAATCAAATGTTATTCTGAAATGATGAAATCAAAAGAAATAGGTGGCGATGTATGGGGGCGATGGTAAAAATGATTGAAAATGTATTTTTTAGCTGACAACCGAAGTGCCAACTACAACGACAACCACGACAGAAGCAGCGCCTGTCACCTTTCGCCAACGTGTTCGCGCAAGATTGGGAGGGCGGCCTCGTTCTGATTCTCTTATTCAAACGAAGCCACGTGGTTCCAACGACGAATACGTTCGGTTCAGCGCTGTGAACAATCAAAACATCCAAACGACTGAACGTCCAACGACTCGACATCGGGAAAGTCATCGATCCAAGCCCAAAGCTCGCCAACAACACCACGGAAGTCAAGTACAAACGGAAGGCAACGAGTACGTTCGAATTCAGGCGCCAGTACGGAGCTATCAGAAGACGATCGTTACACCGCCCTCCACTACTCAGAGGACGACCACGACTCAGGCACCGACGACTACAACCGCCGAATACGAGTCACCCAACGACGAGCTGGAATATGGATTCATCCGACCGCCAAGTTTCGTGCCGATTCATCCAGTTGATAATCGATATCAGAATTCTTACAGGCTTGCCGATAATCAGGTACGCAGGAAAAAATATCCGCCATGAAATTAGCGAAAGATCGATTGCACGAAGATTCAGATTTTGTCAATTCGCTGATTACGCTGTATATCTAAAGAAAAGCTATTTGAATTTCAATTATTGACATCTCTTTTCGATCCAAACATTGTTTTTGGTTTTGATAAATCTTTTGCAGGCTCAGTTGCAATCAATTCTACCTACGGATGAAACCGCAAAGAATATCCGCCATCAAATAAGCCAAATGCACGAAGATTCAGATTACATCAATTTACTGAATACGCTGAAGAAACGCTAGTTGAATCTCAATGATCGATATCTCCTTTTGATCCAAACATTGTTTTTGGTTTCATTGAATCTTTTGCAGGCTCAGGTGCAATCAATTCTACCTACGGATGAAACCGCATCAGATACAATCTCAAATCATGACCAGGTGTCACGTAATCGACCCAAGTATCAATCACCAAATCGTCGTCCAGCGAACAAAGTAGTTTCATCGACGACGCTCACCTCGGACACTTCACCCTATACGGAGCGATCTCGTACTCGAGTTGAAGAGCCAAAGAACAACAGAATCCGCCCTCGTGGCAGGAAGCCTGGAAGAAGACGCACAACGACGACTACCACGACCACCACGGAATACGTGCTCGAGGAAAACAACGATTTACCACTCGAGGAGAATTATCCTCGTCCCGCACAACATCTTGATGATTTGGCCCAAGACAGGCCAGAGTTCTTCGACGAAAAGTTCGAAGCTCAGCCATTGACTTCGGAAGGATTGACAAATCCGGGTCAGCAACAGGAGAGAGAAAATTCGGTAAGTGAAAGAACGAATATTCGAATAATATCGTGACAGAATTGCCTTTGGCTGTGAATTCGCAATTTTCGTCTCATTCAACGCGTCTGATCGATCCTTCTTTGATATCATGTTGGCCAAGTTCTCGAACCAAGCCTTCCTGCTGGACTTTGGATCGGAGTCCGATCAGCTTTCGAATCCAGAACTGGATCAGACGCAATTGGCGAGTCAACCGTCACGAAAATACGGCCGTCCCGGTGCTACTGGCTCGAACAGCCATCTTCGGGCAAATCAGGAACGCGACATTTACGGTTCGGAATCACAGTGGTCGACTAAACTGACGAGCACCTCTTTTCAACCGAGTGCCAGTGTCAACAGACTCGTCGATGATGATCCAAAGAAAGCGAGCTTTACCAGAAGCGGGAAAAATAAATATTCGAACGACGAAGCTCGGAACGAGGCACCGGAAGTTATAACTGCCCCACCGGAAGAACCCTACGTTACCATAATGGTGTCCTCTGACGATTTATCCGAAAAACCGGCTATTCCGAGCGCTGACTCGTCCCTGGAAATTTTGCCAATGACGGATATCAATTACGGAATGAAAATGGGCGTTGACAACGGTAAAATTCCAATTGAAAAATCTACACCAGCACCCGTTGGACGGAAGACGCTTGTATCGAACGCTACCAACATGGCGGCGAATAACGAAGGAGAAAAATCTGGAGATTCCGAATGGCCAAATCAGCCACCTCGAAGGGTAAGCTGAAAATGATTTTGAAGGCTCTTCTCACTTCAGACGCTTAAAAAGGCTATTTTCATGAACTTTTTTGATAAGTTTATATTATAGATATTGATACAACACCTAATGAATACACTTTCGAAATACATTTTAAAAAATTGGTTTATGTATTCATGTAACCCAAACAAACTTTAAGGCGTTACCCCCACTTGTAGCGCAAAAAAGGCCTTGTTCATGAATTTTTTAAAAGAAAACTACAAAACTTTTTTAATCGATCAATATACCATCTTAAAGAACACATCTTGAAGAACTTTCAGTAATTTTTTTATTGAAAAATATTACATTGTTTAGTGGCAAATGGCCGTCAATGAAATAATGTTTTTATATACACCGTTTGCGGTGACCAACATTGCGGCGAAGTGGATCATCTGAAAAAAAAATGCGGATGGATCTAGTCAAATATAAGTATAAACTAGTCTTTAATCGAAGGATTTTGAAAAATATTCATTTTTCACAAAATGGCGGACAGTCAAAGTTAATGGTTCGATTTTAACGAAAAAAAACGGCCGTTTTTTGGCTATAAAACGGCCATTTTTTTTTCGAAAAAAAATCGAACGATTAAAGACTACATTTTTATGTATTAAATAAGCCTGCAAAATTTCAAGAAGATCGGTTCATTAGTGTTCGAGTAATCTTGGTCACCGACTTCAGAAATGCCATTTTGAGTAAAACGCGTTTAAAGTTTCAATTTCAGTTTACACGAAGAAAATATTTTTTTTTGTAAACTTATATAGAGTCATCTATTCCGGGCCCATACAGAAGTATGGGCCCGGATACTTATACTTCAAAAAAATGCAATAAAAAAAATCGATTTTTTCAAAATCGCAAGTGGGGGTAACCCCTTAAACGCGTTTTTTTTCGAAACAACGTTTTACGACGGCTTGTTGACAAAATCTTCGAAGCTACTGAACCGATCCTTGTGAAGTTTTAACCACATATTCTTCACAACTATAGCTTTAATGCATATCAAGGATTTTTTAAAATTTTGATATTTACTTTTTTGCCAAAAACGGTAAAAAAAACACATTTTTTCGAAAAATAGTCCGCCATTTTGTTATTTTTGCATCTAAAAAAATCGTATGATATGCGCTATAGCCATTAACAAACTGGATCTAAAACCGTTCGATTTTTATGTTTCGGATGATGCATCTCCGAGATTTCATTACAAGCGCAGGCCTACAATTTTTAGGACATTTTTTTAACCACCATTTTCGTCTATAAATAGTGACTTAAAGAAATAATTTTTTTTTAATTTTTCCGAAAGTTTATTCATTAAGTGTAACAACTTTTATATCAGTATCTATAATATAAACCTATCAAAAAAATCATGAAAATAGCCTTTTTAGCGTCTAAAGTGAGAAGACTCCTTAAAGAACCACAGGTTTGGTACAGCTTGCGAATGCTTTTTATCATTCTGATCAATTAGTGGTATACGTCAGGAACAGTCATTTTGTTGGTTGCCGCAATGATGATAGTCGTGATCCACAAACAGCATCGACCTGGTTGAAAAAAAAAATACGATTAAATTGTGTCTTAACGGATTACACCAATCTCGTGGCCGGAAAACGAGACGAATTTTCATGATTTTTTTCTGGAAAAAAGTGTGCGGGTTTTCGATTTTTTTTACATTTAAGTGTATGGTTCTAAGTATCTTTTATAATTTTTTTATCGAAAAATATTTATAAATGAGGTAGATACAATGGTATATGCAGACTTCGCCGTGACTACTGCTGCTCGGAAACAAAAAAAGTCAAACGCATTTATTTGTTGCGTGAAATTATGTAGTGCCTATGGTGGGCAATTTAATAAAATATTGCTTTTTCAAAAAATGACTGCAGTCCAAAGTGAAAGTATCGATTTTCGATGAAAAAAACGCTCTATTTTCGTTGATAAGGAAAAGCTATGCACCGCAAAAAAATTCCTACGTTTAAGCCCTGTTTCTTGATACGTTAAAGAAGCTTGTAAATTTTGAAGTTGATCAGTGAAGTGATTTTTGAGATGTCGTGGTCACTGATTTTGAAAAATTAATTTTGAGAAAAGCGCTTTTAAAGCTTGCCGATTCGCGGAACCTACCTATAAACGCCCACAACACAATCAATTTTGAGCGAACCGAGTTGAAATTTTCAAAGAATATTTTTGAAATGTCATATTTTGAGAATCCGTCACCAAAAATCAATATTTTCAAAAATTCCAACCATGTGCCTTTAATACGATTGGAGTAGAATAGCCATAAGTCGAATATCCATAAGTCGAATTTCCATAACCGAATATCCATAAGTCGAATATTCATAAGTGAATATCCATAAGTCGAATATCCATAAGTATGAATATCCATAAGTGTGTATAGAGTAAACATGAGTGCAATAAATGGCGAGAGGCAGAAGAAAAGTGAGTATAGAGGGAACCCAAACAAACTCACTTATCTCTACCTCCCGCCATTTCTGGCACTCATTTCTACTCCATACTCACTTATGGATATTCGACTTATGAATATTCGACATACGGATATTCACTTATGGATATTCAACGACAGTGTTTAAGGGGCTATACCAGTGTGAACACTGAAATGTTGGGTGATTTTCGGGATTTTTTTAGAAGACAAGTACTCAATTAAATGTTTCGGAAAATTAAGAATATATTTGGCTATATTTGACCTATATTACATAATTTTTTCATAGAAAAATATTGAGATTCAAGCGACTTATGCGCTGCCCTCGGAGGCGCAAAAAAAAGTTCCTCCACTGCTGACATGATTCCGGCCGATTGAGTAGCTGAAACCGAAAAAGGAAAAAATGTCGTTAAACTGGAAGGTATTTCCTCTACAATGACGTAGGATTTTCGAAAAATATAAAAATCTAACAAAATGGCGTAGTTATGAAAAAAACTTTGTTTTCTTGCCTATAAAATGGTCGTTTTTTTTCAATGCCAAATCGTCAATTTTCATCCAATAAAAAATATCCTACGTCATTGTAGAGTAAATATATTCAAGAGTACTCAGTCCAAATTTCAAGTCAATCGGATAATTGCTCTTTGAGTTACAATGTCAGCAAATTTGAAAAATCTCAATTCGAGAAAAGCGCGTGTGAAGATGTAACTATCGATTTTTGCATGACAAAATGATATTTACCATAAAAACTGCTAATCAGCTATACTTCTTGACAGTATAAACTGTCGAAAAAGGCAAAAAATCGATTTTTTTTAAGTGTCACACTGGTATAGCCTCTTAATACAGTTTCCATACGCGAAAAATTGCTTCGATATCGAATATCTCAAGCTAGAAACGGTGCACCTCGACGCCCCTTGAGATTTCGTAAACGGACATCACAGTTTTCTTTACTAAACCCTAAATATTATTAAACGCTATCGAACGAGGCATTCCGAGATAAGTAACGAATTTTGGATCCGAGCTCACTTCCTAGTCTTTCATTAATTCGATCCAAAAAAGTCCAAAGTTGAAAATACATGAAACTTCCGACAGGTGAGTGGACGAAGGCGTCGAGTCAGAGTTCGCGTTCGACCGGCAGTATCCGATGACTTCGTTACTGCGGAATCTCAACATTTCAATTCGGCGATAAATAATTTGCTCCGCGATCGCGTGAAATATGGTGACCGCCATGAGGAATCCAAGGAAACGACAACAACAGTGGCCGCGTCATCGTTCGACAGATACGCAAGCACGGAAACACCGGAGGAAAGTATTTTCGAAGATTTGCTGAAAGAGGTGTTCAAAGAAGACGATAAATCGAGCACGATCAGCGATGTTGCCACTTCAGAGAAGACCGAAAAAGTTCCAACAGTCTCAAATCAGTCCGAAGTATCAACGGACCAGCCGAATGCAGTGACGGACGAACCCCAAGAAGTTTCCAATCAACCCGAAGTGACGAGTCATCCTCCTGAGGTTTCGACCCAACCGGAAGTAGTTTCGGAAGAGCCGTCAATTCTGACGGAACAGCCCGAAATTGTTACCGGTCAATCAGAGATCATGGCGAACCAATCAGAAGTAGCCACCACCGCGGCGAATCAGTTCGACATCGTCAACACATCTGAAAATTCTACCAACGTCGTAGCTGAGCAAACGCCACATCCCGATGACGAATATTCGAGTACCGTTGACTATTCGAATGCGAGCGAATCTTCGACGAGTACACCACTCATGAGTATCACGATGAATCCGAGCAAATCTCCGGACTCGACGGGCCCGTTCAAAGCCGCGTCAGGGCTGAGCAGCGAAAATGGCATTTTCGACGAGGGAATAACTGGACAGCACAACGAAGTGTTGGAGAACGATTACACGGAAGCAGCCACCAAAAACGACATAAATTCCCTGACCCAAAACATCGGAGAGTTTAATTATCCGAAAAATCATCGTAGCGAATGGAGCGAGGTGCGCTATCCGACGAATCCTGAATTTTACAATTACCATCGCCAATTCAACGTGACGACCACCCAGTTGCCCGGAACGGAGACAAAGTCGGATGGCGACGCCAGCGTGAAAACTCTCTCCGATTACGTCAAAGCGATATTCGACACGATGAAAGATGCCGACGAGCAGAAAATCGAAAAAGACACTTTTTCCACCGCTGATTCGATATCGTCTGACGATCAACTAGTCTCAACCAGCTCCAACGACTCGTCCGGAAGGATCGAAAATTTCGAAACCGATCCAACCACCGTTCCATCGAGTTTTGGTTATTCAACGGAAAGTGCCGAGAAATCCGAAGACTCTTCGGTGAAATCGCCTTCGAACTTCAGCCAGATGGAGGCCGAGGAAAAACATCAGCCGGAAAGCCAAAAGCCAGTGAACACGGAAGATTCCAATGGCGATCAAGAAGTTACGGAAGAGCTACGAAATACGGACATTGAGGCAACCACCAAATACGTCGATGTTACGACGGAAATGTCGACAGACGGAAATTTCGTTGATTCTTCGAGTGCATCCGGAAATTTGGAATCTTCGGAAACTCCAACGATCGTGGAATCGGGTGATCCGAATGAATCAAAAATCGACCAAATCACGACTTCCACCACCGAAAGTTCGCCAACAACTAAAGGCTCGCATCAAATGAATCTTGGCGCTATACTTCGCACGTCGACTACCACCAAGGTTTCCCACATGACTGAGATATGTTATCGGGGCCGATGCGTGATGACGAAGCCGAAGAATGAAATTTACGCGAGATGATCTGCCGAGATGTGAGAAATACGCGCTTCATTTTTTTATTCCTCGCTAATTATTTTCTCTCATCTTGCAGCAGCATGTCCCCACGAAAAAAGTAATATCAAGATATAAATACCAATCCATACGTATATGAAAATAATAAAATATTCTAAAATACTGAACAAATAAAATAAAATAAAATACGAATCAAAGAAACATATGCGAAAATATATTCTGCACGTTTTGCAAGTAATCGTGGAACGGATACGAGAAAAGTATAATTAATTTATCTTACGGACCATTTATAAATAAGGAAAATACGATTTTTACGCACGCAGGTATTATTTCCGTGTCGAAACTTTCACATTTTCACACATACACTTTTTTGTGGGGATATGTTTGGCTTTTTAAAACGGTGATTGAAAATTGATCTTTAATCGATAATGTGTATAGAAATTTTCATATTTCCGGATACGTCATGGTATTTTTTGTTTTACAGCCAATTTCAGAAAAAAATGGAATTGCATACGTCTATGGCGACGATGACAGCAATGAGAAATTATTATTTTTTTCTTTTCTTTTCTTTTGCTTCATTATTTATTTGACGGTTCTGTCATCGTCGCGCTGGAAGGCAGGCGGGCGCCAAATTGCCGGTATTCATCGCGCAACGGCGAAATGTATTTCATCGTAGGGAGAAATTTACATTGCGCCGACAACGACATTGACGCCAAATCTCATTATCATAAATTGCCCCGATTCGATAATGTATACGCACACAAATGCATGCATATATATATATATAAATAAAAAAATTATATGGGGGAATCATCATTTATTTACACATTAAATTATTTCTGATTACAAAAATTGTTGAAGCGTAAACGATTGCACGTTCGATGATACGTGTTCGTTTCTTTCCACAAGGAATGTATTATTTTTTGTAATGTTCTGTAATGATATCACGATAAGGATATTCGAAATGTTATTACTATTGTATAATTCTTATTTAATTCTCATACTTCATGATCTTTTGTTACGTAAGCATATCATACGTGTATTATATATTGAGTTAAAGAATTCCTAGATCCTTAGGTCTGATAGAGATATTTAAATAAAAATACCGGTAAACAATATTTTTCTACCCGAAAATTGTCATTACTTTCCCTCTATTCCGAGAAATCCTTTTCACTATAAAATATACCTCGATACGTTGATTTCGCAACGATGCACAATGTGGTATTTTCATAAAGTAGAGAGACAAAATTATTTCGCCTACATTTTGTGGGTTAAGGGGGGATTGTCTTTTTTTTTCGCAAAATTTACCGCTTTTTGGGAATTTTTTTGTGAAGAAAGTATACAACGGAAAACTTGTGAAACTTGGCATATAGTTTTATTGATCTGTTTACTACATACAAAAAAATTTTTAAACAATTTCATCAAAAAATCCGCCTCCCACCCCCCTCGACGCGCGATGGTCCTTTTTTGATGGTGTGCACGATTACCGCCTTCACGTTCATCCTGCAACAAAAACCCAAAAAGCATTTTACTTTAGACACATATAGCTATCGTTCGATGAAGGGAAAAAAAATTGACGATTTGGTGACGTTTTGAACTTGAAGTATCTATTTTTCGAAAAAAATTGATCGATTTTTTGTTATAAATAAAAAAACTATTAAACGTATTGCTTTTTTGCTTCATCAAACGATAAAAGGATGTCAGCCGAGCATTCTGTCCAAATTTGAAGGCAATCGGTTGAATAGTTTTTGAGAAATCGTGCACACCATCAAAAAAGGACCATCGCGCGTCGAGGGGGGTGGGAGGCGGATTTTTTGACGAAATTGTTTAACAATTTTTTTGTATGCAGTAAACAGATCAATAAAACTATATGCCAAGTTTCACAAGTTTTCCGTTGTATACTTTCTTCGCAAAAAAATTCCCAAAAAGCGGTAAATTTTGCGAAAAAAAAGACAATCCCTCCTTAAATATGCTGCAAGGTGTCTTGGATGGAATATAAAAGCACTGTCGAGATTTTAGACATATATTTCTGCATATACATAACATATTAATGTTATCGATCAATGAGCGAAAGAAAATTGCGAAGTCATTCTGTAATTAAGGAAAACTTGTACAAGTGTCACAAAATTTGGCAAATTGACATATTTCATGTGGTTGACAAGTAACTCTATTAGAAAGATACAGCGTGAGTATAATCCGATATAACGTAGTAGAACTCAAGAATAAACGAACTTAGCAGGTTTTCTTCTTCTAAAATGAAGACGCTCTATTCTAATGGTGCTTATGATTAAATATGAACACTTAAGGTAATAGTATCGCCAGGCTTCAATCCATAGGTTTTTCATAATTTTTTTTGAGCTTCACTAAATATATTAATAATCGTCTCTGTAAAATGTCAGGATCGGTTATCGAACTAATTGCAGAGAAAAAAAAATTAAAATTGCGTATTTTTGTGAAAGAATTCCGAGATGACACACAAAAACCCAATTTCCGGTCGCTACAAAAGTGTATATAATAGTGAGAATCCGTCAGATTCTTAAAAATAATCAGATTTACATACTTAACACTTGTATTAATCCAATGCTCTCAGAAAAAATTACGATTATTGACCTAATTTTTATGTAATATCAAGTTCAATTTGAATTTCCGGTATTGCATTTATTACCACTTGCTACGATGAAGAAACGGGACAGCAAGGCAACAGCTGACTGTAGTCCTAACCTCATCTTACTCATTCGAATGTCCACACATATTTCATTTTTAACCCACATATTTCGCCGACACAAATTTTCCACGCTTTGTACCAGTCGTGGCCCGAATATAATGCTTTATATTTCCCGCACCTGACATTGTTTTGACAGATCGACGTTGAAAAGCATGGAGGTTAAACTCGCCTGGTTGAGTAAAAAGAGACGGAGATAGAACCAATGTTGCCATATGTCAAACCTAGACATACTGCGCGAATCGTTGAAATAACTATTTTTTCATTTTTCTAATTAAATGTGAACATTCATCAAACAGGTTACACATGGAAAATTTTTGTTATTACAAATTATATTTTTTCGCATATGTTAACAAAATAAATTGTACAAGTCTCAAGTATGATCAGTGGTATGACTAGTGTGAAGCGATAGGATTACCTTAAGGGGGGAAATCACAGTAGCACACAAAAAATAGGCATATTTTCGGGAATTAATTTTGGCTGAATAAAAGTATCAATCGAAAATCTGTAAAGTAGGTTTTATAGCAATACTAAAAAAGTACAAAATGTAATTTTTTCAATAAAAAATATTTAAAAATGGCGGCTGCGCAGCATATGCCCCAAGGCGCCTATTTTTGAAAGCGTGTCGATGGCCGAAGACGTAGACTCCTTAATTTTTGACCTGGAAGAAAAAACCAAAATTTTTTAGTTTCCATATAACAACAGCTAGCGAGCTACGTAGGATTTTTTTCGATATATTGATTTTTCGCAAAATGGTGCATGTTTGAAAATAAAGTTAAATTTTTAACAAAAAAAAACGCCATAAAATCGTCGATAAAAAAAACTAAGCCATGTCACATGTTGAAACTTTAAACGCGATTATCTCGAAACTACTTTTTCAAAAACTGCTCGTGTTGTAGCTCAAAAAGTTATCGACCGATTTGGATGAAATGTTGTGCGGTCACTCTCAGTAATATTATCGGAAGGATATACCTAAAGTTTGAAAGGTATCGTGTAAATAAATATTTTTTTTGGGGTCAAATATGTCGAAAAAATGGTCGAAAATTCGAACTTTGGAGTAAAAAGGCTCCCAAATTTTCAATTTTTTACTTTTTCATCATTTTTTAGGTATGTCCTTCCCCTTAATATGTCCGTAAACGAATGACACTTATTAAATCTTTTTCAGATCAACAGAAAAAGAGTGACAACTTCAGCACTTTTCGATGTCGCGGAAAACAGGCGTCCGAAGACCCGTAATAACGCCGCGATTTTGTTGGTCATCCCCAAAAAAAATTTTTTTTAACTTGACAGTTATAATAAACTCATGTCCAAATTTGAAAATGATCAGATTATTTTATCCCCTCTAAAAAAATTCCCGAAAAATACCTATTTTTCACGCTTCTAAAGGGATCTTAAACCTTAGTTCCATGCCATGTCGTTTGTTTACTTTGAATATAAACAACTATTTTAACTGCATAGACAAGTACCAAAAATCAATTTTGTCCCTCTGTAGAGGGACAAAATTGATTTGATAATCTATTAGATTATCAATAATAGATTGATAACCTATCAAGACAATATCACACTGTGCGATGGAGGATCGATGGTACAATATTATCGTTAGTCTATCACTCGGCAACAATGGATGCAGTCATGCAAAGATGAATCCGCAAAAATTTGGTTCTGGCAAGTACTCGAATTGCGAAGAGATGGAACGTATTGATGTATGAAATTGGCTGGACTGACGTAATCCACGTATGCGGACGTAGTTACGGGTGTGCTCGCCACGGGTCATCAACATTGGAACCTCGAGGCCAAATGCTTTGACAGCATCTTTATAGTAATCGGAAAATAAAATAATAATCTCCAAGAGACCGAAATGTCCACGACTTTGCTTGTAGTTACGTGACGGTCTTTTTTCATACATTTTTTCATAAATTGACGTAGATATACATTTATTTAAATATAAATTAAAATTGTATTTATGGAGAGATAAATTTTCATCAATATTTCACACGTGTGCGGTGAGCATATGGATGTCGAAATTTTGAAAACATGTTTTTTTTTCATCAACGAAGCCGCTTTAGCAGAGCATCCGCCAGAAGCATCCTAGTAGCCATTTTCAAAAAACGCAGGTAAATATTTGCTGACACATGTACTGTTTATATATGTAGATAAAAAAATAGTAATAAAAACGCGAAAAATTCGAAATAGTGTAATCAAGAGACACAGCAGCGCATTACTACCAAGCAATGAAAAATTGAAAAAAAAAATTTAGACTGACCAATGTTGCTCCAGTGGCAGCTTTTTCCCGCAGGTACCTTTTGAGTTTTCAGAAGATCCCCGTGCAGAAATTGTCGTAAGGATTCAAGTAGATTTCCATACTTGTCCCCACTTTGTGATTAGGACCCAATAGGTCATCGCATTAGATCCCTATACTAAAACGTCACGCTCGTATATTGGATTCCCATCGGGATTCACTACTGGAATCCAATGTACGAATCCAAGTTGAATCCTCAAGGATTTCCACATTATCGAACAGAATCCGATACGATGTTGATGGATCCCATCGCATTCTGTACGTTGAATCTTCTCAACAAAACATATAGATTTACAAAATGAGTTGATTTTTTAAAAAGTATAAATCGTATCTTAAAAAGGTGTAAATCGCTTAGAAAAGTATACAGGGTGTTAGGAAGGTCGATGCAAAGCTTTAAGGGGGTGATAGAAAACTTCGCTAGGAACATTTCTAACCTAGGTTACCTTAGTCCAAAATCTAAGGATTTTGAGTTATCATGGTGAGTATGATTTTTGGAAAATTTCCCAACATCAGGCACTGACTCGTTTACCTTTTATGTTAATGCTATTTTTTTTAATAGCATTAACATAAGAGGTGCTTTTATTTTTTGACTAGTTTTTAATTATTCAACTCGTCCCATTTAGTTTTGTGGATACAGATGATTATATTGGTATTTGTCGATTGAATACACATTGAGTTAAGACGCAAATAAGTTTTGAGTTGCCAATTATTGTCTGTTTGAACATTATGAACAAGTTACTACCTAATGTTGGGAAATTTTCCAAAAATCATACTTACCATCATAACTCGAAATCCTTAGACTTTGGACTAGGGTAACCTAGGTTAGGTATGTTCCTAACGAGGTGACCTTCTACATTTTAAATCGATCGTCTACAAGTCTACACCGTTTGTATAAAATTTCCAATTGAAGAAACACTTTCTTCAATTTCAAAGAAGGTAGTTTTACACACGAAATAGTCTAAAAAAATGTTTAAAATATCATGAAAAACTCTCAAATCACTCAGTACATTATGACAATTAGGCATCTCCTATGTTAAAAAGTGTTTTTCACTTGTAAATTTGCATTCAGCATATGACAAAGAATTTACCGTATCAATTTGAATCAAATGATAACATATCCTCAATTGTCCCGAAACTTCTTAATTCAGGAGATGCATCTCTATATGCAAAATTTCTTGAACTTCGTCCAGCCGTTTAAGCGTGGAAGAATAATGAGCAAGCGTTAATCCAAGCAGACAAAGTTTGAATAGAGAGTGCTAATTTGTACTAAACTAAAATAGCAGTTCCCTTACATTCACGAGCGATCATAACACCCACAAATTCCGAGGAAATGTCCCATCAATTTCACGTGAAATTTCGTGCTATATTTTTCTCACATTGCTCTACCGGAACCCTGTTCTTCTCTTCAATGAATCAACGATTCTAAACGAAAATAGATCGACGCCGCTCTATAAACGAAAATGAGACCTGCGCAATCAACATGGATCGAAGCTCGTGTGCGTGATCCCACCAACTTCTTACCTGCCTTCAAAACGTATATCACATCGACCCATCATCTCTCGATGGCATTAATGATTCCCAACGACCATGAATTAAAAAGCACTCAGCCGTTTTATGATCAAATACGCCGAAGGGCAAACTATGAATATCACAGCGGTTTTTTAAAATGACTTCGCGCAATGTTCAAAAACCTGTGGTCAGATATCGATGGTCACAACCGTTGAATAAAGAATAAAACCGTTGGTTGGATTTTCGTTCGGTTTCCAGCTCTGCTCTATTTTTTGGCACGATTATACTACATCAGTTGTTTTTTTGCCAAATTCATCGTTTTTTTAATCTCCTTGCATCTTCAGGATACCATTTTTTGCCTGATTTAATTTCGAGATTCTGATGATGCGTTGGCGTGTTTGTTGTTGCAGAATAAAATTAATAAAAGCTGGATTGTACAGGACTTGAACCATCAACAGCCTCCATAAATATTTCATGGTTATCAAGGGAAAAGGAGACTTTATGCGGCTGACGCAGCTGGAATTCGTATTCTTTGCTGAAACGACCGTCTTTGTCCCTGCTGCATGGAGCAGAAGCATCGACCGGAAAATTTAAGCAATAGTGCAAGCGCGTGAAAATATATATTTCTTTCTAATTCATACAAAATGTATACCTTCATGTACCTCCCATACATGTGAAATTTTGAAAATAGCACAGCCCAGCCTTATTTGGATGCTCCAACCACCGTGCAATTACCTTCGGTCGAGCTGCTCAACTTCCATTTGAAACTTTACCCTCAGATGTTCGCTTGCAGTAATGAGAAACAGCGATGAACGTCGAGGTAATCGATTCACCCAAAAACGAACACAAAAAACGATCACAAGACCATCCAACAGAAAAAATCCAAATGGCATTCCAATACCAGGTAGTTCAAAAATTCCAGACATTGAAAAAAAACACTTCCTCGCTGTAACTGCTGCACCTCAAAACCACGTCGATGTGTTCTAACCCACCCATTCAGTTCTACCTCTCTCGTTTGGCGTCTGCTTTGGATCCGCATTGAAGGGCTTGGATTCTCAATTTCGAGTAGCATTTAGTCGTTGTCGTCGACCCTCTTGAACACGACAAATGGCTTCGAATCTGGCCATTTCAGTGCGATCTTTTCGATTTCATCATTCGAGTACCTAAACTTCGTTCGCTGCAACTGACCTTCCTGTTCGCCATAATAAGATGGCATTGGGGCTAGAAACGGCAAGGGTGACCAGTACACGATCGCTTTTTCGTTGCTCCGAGCAACATAAATAAAGCGTGAAAGTTGCCCGCGCTCTTGCAAGCAATGGCCGCAACGTGTGAGTGGGTATATTCACGTTGTGGCTAGGTACACCACGAGAAACAGGGGTAGTTAGGAATCCGTGTAGACCGACACGAACACGCGGCTCGTCCGGCTGTTACATCGAAGATGGTCGAAAGTGGGGGGTGCGTTTGGGGTAGAAAGAGAGAGATAGAGGGTGGGAGCAGTGGTGAAAAAGGGGTAGATAAAACAACGAAGGGATGAAGGGTGAAAGCGCGATTGAGAGGGTGGAAGCAGCAAGAGAGAGAGAGAGAGTTAAAGAGAGCTTGCTCATCGATCGTAACGGCGCATGCTTCGGGTTCGTAGGGTCGTAGCGTAGATGGCGCATGGACGCGAAAAAATTTCGCCCCTCCCCGCCGCCCCTGCCCCCGAACCGCCCCCGTCAAACGACACCCGGCAGCTTACGAAGCTCGAATTTGTAAGACGAAGATGGAAGCACCGGTCGCGGCTAGAAGGTGCGAGGTAGATGGTCGATGGAGGGTGGAGGTTGGCGTAGTTGGGGGTATGCGCGTATACCAACAATGGGGGCTGTGGAGGGTGAGCTTGGTGGTGGGGGGAACGAGAAGACGACGACGGCAACGCCATGCGGCCGTCAGTACAAGCGCAAGGGTCCTCGATTAAGGACGAGACAGGAAATTCCTGCCCCGCGATCGGGTTTCCCACAATGCCAGGCGGCGAGGGGTCAAATGACCCCACGATCGATTTTCATAACGATTTACAAAGAGTTATTAACAAAGAGACGAGCTACACGACGAATAATCGCGAGAAAAGTGGCATGTGCGCGTCTATCTCGGACCCGACGGCCGAAAAAACGACAACGAACATGACAAGCAACACTAATGAACACGATAACGATCCCGCCGCGATCACGATGATCACGGGCGAAGGCCTCAGGAGGAGAAAGGTCATACGCGCGGCCAAGGAAACACTTGACAAAGGTAAGACGAAAATTCAGCCGATACTCTTGCCCGTTCTCGTTTCATTCCAATGGTGGATTCATCCTGCTGACCAATTGTCCAATCGTACGGTCAAAAAATGTCACGGACAATGGCAAAAGCGGTAACAGCAGAATGGAACAGTGGAAGTCCGTGATCCATCACCATCTGATAGCAATTTGAACAATTTAGAGTTGCCAAATCCTGCCATGTTCGTCGAGTAGCCTCGGGACATTAACCAGACATAAACGTTCGTGAGCCCATGCCAGGGATGATGCCTCGAAATCATTGGATCCGTGCCTGATTATACTCGTGTCACACTGGTGACACGATTGAGCGATTTCCTCGCAAGTCACGTGGCATGGAGGAATATCGTGGCGAAATCCAATGATTCCCTTGGGATTGACCTAGGAAGTGAGATTCCGATCAATCAAGGATGGGTATTCAACATCCTTGACACTTTTATGAGCAGTTCATTCCTGGCCTGGTGAGATTTTTTTAGAAAAAACCTGAAGAAAAGTCACACTGTGTTTGCTTTCCATAGGACACCCACGTAACGGCATCTCGCCGGCCCGATATATCCTCGTTGCATTTTCACCAATATTCTCAGGACGCCCTCGGAATACCTACACGGCTATTAATGAGAGCATTTTCGAAGTACAATATTCTTGAGGTAGTCGGATGTTTTTTTAGGTCGAATTTGAATTACAATAATTCTAGGGTCCTTTATAGGGGATCATGTGCTCATGAGGCATACCAGAATTCAGAAAATACGAATGTGCTGATAGTCTTCTAGTCATAGAAATTCGCAATCATTTAAAAAAAATGTAAGAATTGTAATGAATTTCCAGATATCCATTGATGAGGTTAGAGAATCACTAATTAAATCACGTTTACGAATGTAATTATCGTTATCGCTGTACATTGATAAGCCTCTCGATAGGAGAAACCAGATTTACCGTGCCATTTCGTACATACACGTCCAGAGTTCATGACTTCCCAGCACCGGTTCTATCCTATCACGTGGTATTCGTCTTGCACCCGTCGAAATGGATCATCCCTGCACAGCAAACTCCGAGACGTAGGTATCCTAATAATGCCCTGCTCGAAATATATTCCGATGAATGTCCGTTGGTTTGCGAAACGCTCGTGGCCAGAGACTGACTTGGCGAGGTTGTTGCAAAGTCCGTAGATCAGAGACGTCAAGGCACGTGCATTCACCTTCGTGGCTCAACAACGCATGAAGACATGTAGAGTTTCGGCCATGCGTAAGAGCTTATGTGTGAGTTGTTCTATGAACTTTTTCCGGAAGTTTTCAATTTGTGTTTTAAAAACAGTTAGCCTCAGTACGTGAATGAAAATGCAAAACACAGAGGCTGAATTTTTGACCAGATAATCCAAATTGGTTGCAAAAAAACTTCAACGTTCAAATGGGTTGATGTATTTTCAAAATGAAAATGTCTGGTAGCTACAACAGCCGTAATATCTTGACGTACATATAGAATTTCAACGTTATTTCACGATGATTGGTATTCCATTCCTCACATTGGGAGAGAGACTAGCGAGTGCCAGGCGAGTCTACTCGAATTCCTTGCGTGTCTGTCAAGAGTCGTATGCTGGAATCATGTGGCCCGAAGGTCGAAACTGTTTCGTTGAATCTGTGCGATCCACTGACATGCCGAAATGTCTCCATTGGACTGCTCAAACATTCGAAACCTGGACGAATTCACGGTTTGATTGACAACTTCACTAATTCTTGCGGTATTCACTGGCTATCGGAATAAATACCTTTTCAGCGGATACTGTGCGAAGGTGGTCTCATTATCTGTACAGACGGAAACACGATTCGGATCGAAATGTCATTAGCATTGATTTCGATAACTACATTTTCAATTTCCTTATTTTAATAACCAATTCGTTGTACTGATTCGCTTGAAAATTCAGTAGTGGGGCCAAAGTTGGGTAAATTTGTTGTTTTTCTAAACATACAGTTTTGAAAAACGGCGTGAAAGCTCGGTATCTCTCTCTGTCCCTCCTTTATCTCTCTCATCTGTCTCAAACTTTGGCTTGTGTTACTTTGCACCATCGAGTACAAATTGCCATGTGAGAATGCCAGAAGCGACCAACACGAACCAGACCGCGTTGCCAAGTTTTGGTTTCCAGTGTCATGATTTCAACTGGGCATCCCGCAACTCCCTATCTCACATTAAACTATAACTAACGCTGACAGACTGCCGATTAAAGTATCAACTATTTGTCACGTTGTGCGAATTAAACTCTGTTACGAAGTACGTCATGTTTGCAAGACTCTTATTTCATGGACAAACGTGTTGGTGAAGTAATACAGAAGACGTAGAACAGCAGCGAGCAAATTTGGGAGATATTTGATCAATAGTTCCATTGTTATAGAAGTTTAGATCTTTCTTACTAAAATTGTCATTGTCCAGATTCGTCTCCCGTAGCATTGGAGAGCCTGGCCGGTCTCGAAAGTTTTTGATGCCTGATACGTACCGTCTATCCAAAGTCTTCCATGCCTAGGGACATTCCTCCTTAGCCCTGGGTGCCTGAATACTCTTGGGTTGATTGATCTCGACACAGAAGAACTTCGGCTGGACCGCAAAATAGTTTTTGCGGCCCAGACGAAGTTCTTCTGATTTTCAGATCGAGATCGAGCTGTCTTTAAAAAAGAATGGAGTCATCGGTCTGGACTGCCGAAACGATTGATCTGCACTTTTTCAATTCTTCAAACACATCATAAATTATTGTTTCCGATTTACCAAGAACATCAATAACTCTGGGTCTTGCCCAAACTTGGTTTGATTTTGCTCTTCCGTACATCCGTCAAAGTTCCATAATTCCTTCTTGAGTTTCTTTGATCCTATTTACTCATTATTTTCCACATTTAACTTGGCTGACCTTTGTTAGACGTCGCCGTTAATTTTTTTCCCCTTCGATTTTCCACTTCGCTTTTTTCTTCGCATCTTCTCCTTTGCTCGCGCCACTCGCTGCCGGAGCTTCCGCATCCTACATGGTTCATCCATCTGAGCCTTTTGCATTCTGCTCTCAACCGCCCACTTACGGTGACCGAGTTCGTTCAATAAAGGGAATGAGAAGGGAAAGATGATGCTCCACGGGAACTGATATACATATACACACACCCCGTTTTCCTCCAGTTTTCCGTTCAACTTGTCGGACTATTTTTCCCAGAGTCTCTGAATTATTATTTTTTTTAATCACTCCGTTTTTATTCTTTTCGCCTTTTCCAACTTCCGATTGCCCAATGAGCCCTGTTACCTGGTAGAGCAAATCTTGAGGGTACGAATTCATTTGTCATTGGAGCCCTTCCATGAGAAATCCATGCCTTCGAAACGAAGAGAGAGGAGAAGAAAAAAAACATCATGCTGCAGAAAAAGTTAGAGCTTTGGATTTTGATAGATCAGGAATGATTACCATGCAGATATTACTTCAGCCCGGGTAGAACCGATATCCGACTGCCTTTTGAACACGTATTATGAATAGAACCAACATTACTTTTGACGCGATAAATTATGAATCTCCATTTAAAAAATACTTATACTAGATGGACTTATATAGAAATTCGAAGTTCTTCCCTGGCAGCCTTTGGTGTCGAAGGTATTCATGAATAAATCGTTCATTCAATTATTGCGTAGCTTCAACAATCCAAGTATTACTTCATGCCATGTCGTAAATCATTTTTCTTTCGACAGGACGGGATTTTCACGAAGGCTTCGTAAATATTTTTTCTCAAAATATAAATAGCTGTCATAAATATTACAATAATGACATTTTTTGTCTGAACTCGACGACGCGACGGGCTGCGAAGTATGGAAGCCAGCCTGAAAAAAATCTGATAAAATTAATCAAATATCCAAACATGACTTGCCACCTCAAAATTACACCCGAGAGAGACGTATAAAAGGAGAGTGGTTTAAAGAGAGAGAGAGAGATAAATATAAAAGTCATACTTCATTTCTGCAATTTTACAATGTCACGCAACGATAATGGAGTACTCGATGCAACGTGCACGTTAGCATGCACTCGTGGACTTTGTCTTCGTTTATGTAATTTGGTCGATAAATTATTCTACTCCCTTTCTCTTTGCCATGTAATCGCAACACGAAGTCGCGATTATGTAGCATCGTTGAGTAAACGTCTTCATCGTGAATTCAAATCCCCACTGACGATTTACCACCAAACCCCGCGACAATTTCTTACGGAAAAGGCTAATGAACTTTCTCGGCGATTTCCCGTCTAGGTCAACGGCTTTCTGAAGATATTGATAACAAAAACGCCAGCACGTGTGAGCATCAATGAATGGCATCAATGAGCCGAGAAGTGTGTGTGTGTGTGTTTGAACTGCTGTGGAAAATTCAGAGCGGAAGAATGACATGAGTGATCTCTGAAAACACGATGGAGAATGTTCAGAAGATGAAGGAGGTCTTTGAAAAATTGAACAAGTGGAACGTTTATTTTTTTTTTACAGCATCGCGTCTTTTGAGAAGAAAAATACCGTGCACAGGCCATCTAATGACCCCCCGCCGCCTATGGATACAAAAGGTTCCGACTCAAGTACGTATTGTGCACTTATATACCCAAATAAGAATGTTATGACCCAAATATGCAATAAGACGAATGTCTTGACAGCTGGACACGTTCTAATTTCCGACCGTATTGACAATTACTACGTTTGATTAAGGGGCCTTCTCACTTCAGACGCCAAGAAAAGGCTATTTTCATAATTTTTTATAGGTTTATATTATAGATATTGATATAAAAGTTGTTACACTTAACGCGGTCCTCTAGTTTCTCGGCTGTTTTTTTACGGCTTATTCAATAATTTTTTACGGGCAAAGCATCGAAATAATCAATCTCATTGTTTTTGCATAATCTTTATTAACATTTAAATAAGCTTTACAAATTTTTGAAGTCAAAATATATAATAGAATAAAAGTTATAGTGGCCGACAGGAAGACATCAAGTAAAAGAGGTGCTTGACGGTGACCAAGATTGCGGCTGTTCTGCTTATCTGAAATCAAAAAACCAAACGGCATTTCAATCTTCATATTGAAGACTAGCGATTGAACTAGAGTGAATTCTAAATTACAAAAATTAACTTTTTTATATACTTTTGAAAATTACATTCTATTTTTTACTCATTTTTTCTTAAGTTTTTCGCTCGTACAAAAAAAACTATCGAAGCAATCATGATAATCCTAGTTCAATCGCTGGCTCGTAACATATTAAAGATGCTGTATAAATTTGAACAAGATCGGCGCAGTAGTTTCTGAAATATCGTGGTTACCGTTTCGAAAAATGGTGTTTCGAGAAAAACGCGTTTGAAAGTATACCTGCTCCGTATACCTGCTCCGTTCCAGGGCCGTAACTTGTGAACCACTTCGAATATCGAAAAATTCTTTGGCACATATTTTCTACACATGTTGTAGATGTGATTTATGAAAAAAAAATCGATTTTTTCGACCCGAGAAACTAGAGGACCGCCTTAATAAATACACGTTCGAAATACATTAAAAATTTTTTTTATGTAAATACATAAAAAAATAAACACAAATACATACAAATTTTTTTTAAATGTATTTCTTTAACCCAAACAAACTTTAAACGCGTTTTTCTCGAAACAACGTATTTCGACAGCTTGTTGATAAAATCTTCGAAATGACTGAACCGATCCTTATGAAATTTTAACCACATATTCTTTACAACTATAGCTATAGCGCATATCAAGGATTTTTTTAAATTTCGATATTTACTATTTTTTGCCAAAAACGGTGAAAGAAAAACGTTTTTTTTTGTTTTTTCGAAATATGTCCGCCATTTTGTTATTTATGCATATATCAAAGATCGTATGACATGCGCTATAGCCATTCACATACTGAATCTAAGACCGTTTGATTTTTTTGTTTCGGCTGATCCATCTCCGAGATTCCATCAACAGCGCAGACCTACATTTTTTTAGGACATTTTTTAACTACCATTTTCGTCTATAAATAGTGACTTAAATAAATAAAAATTTAAAAAAATGTATTTCGAAAGTGTATTTATTAAGTGTAACAACTTTTATATCAATATCTATAATATAAACCTATGGATAAAATTCATGAAAATAGCCATTTTAGCGTCTAAAGTTAGAAGACCCCTCAAGATTTTTCTTAGCAGAAAAGTTAAATCAACGGCTCATAATCAACCTATATAAGACTGCTCAAATTGATTGAAAATCCTTCCGTAATGTTAATTTTCAAATAGATAACAAAGGGCAGATACATCAGGCCCATTGAACGTACGTTTTACTTTAAAATGAATCACGAAATATCATTACGGCAATATCGATTTACTTCGTGTCATTTACGAAGTAAGCGACGGCTGTCCTTACTCGGAAAAGTGGAGAGAATCTCGACGCGATGCACATATAGGCAAAAAATTACATGCACGATGATAATTTGCATGTTTTTGCATTGGTACACGTAAGGTCAATCTTGTACCGGTAATCAACCATATGTTGGTTTACTGGTACGTGCTGGTGATTCTAGTCAGACGCATTAGTCAACCGGTAAAAAAACGTCCTTCATAATCTGCATTTTCCAACATGATGCTCATGATCAATCATGGCCAATGTGTTGTTTGTTTTGAGACAAACTTTCGTCGAGTAAGTACAAGAGAGGATTAAAGGGCTACATCTACCTAGAGGCCCGAAAAAATGGCCACATTCCGATTTTTTTCTTCTGGAAAATCACCAAAAATACAGAAAAACAACAAAAACATGGCCGCCGGCGGATGATGAAATTGTTTTCGTGACGTTTGACGGTGGACGCTCTCCAGCTTAAACGGTCCGTCTGAAATCTAAAAACCAAACGGGTTATTCAAGTTAACAATAAATACAAGTCGTTGACGATCGTCAATTTTTCAAATAATTTTTTTTAACAACGTGGCGACGTATTGAAACTCGAGCAAACAAAATATATGAAAAAAGTCGTCATTTTCACGTAACTATTAAAAAATAAAGATCGTTTTTAAAAAAGTGAGATCGTCAACGACCTTGAAATGTTTCTCATCGCAGCTTCTGCAAATTTGGAAACTATCCATCGAGTCGTTTTCAACATATCATGTCCACCAATTTTGATAAGTGTTTCTAGAAAAACGCGTTTATAGTTTGAAGCATGGTGCTACCACCGCTCGCCCGGCCGATTGTTCGAAGCTGTAGCTCATTCAATTTGATAAATATTTCAATGAAATTTTCAGGGAATACCTGTAGGTAAAAGGTGATACTATCGAATAAAAATATTTTTGAAAAATGCAATTTTTTCACCCACCTAGGTAAATGTAGCCTGTTAAAAAGTAAAAAAGGGAGAAATTGGTGCTCGTAATATAATATATATCGTTATAAATAGACAAAAGTTACATGTTCAATAATAAATGTTTTTGAAAGCAATCAATGAGTCAATTGATCTGATATATTCGATACAACTATTTCTTTCTTCACCATAACCATTTATATTCATCATTAGTTCGTACTAGGCACAAGTTAGGGTTGTTGGCTGATATTGGAAATTCGATGTTCGGCGATTGGTGCAATTTCTCGATGTTTTGGATTGCCATGACGAAACTATAGTTCTGGTTTTGAAAACTAGAAACTTACAGTTTCGCTAGTCTTCCACATTTTTCTGTAGGGTCGTTATGAATTACAACTTTTGTGATATCTTGTGAGGTCTTCTCACTGTAGACGCTAAAAAATGGCTATTTTCATGATTTTTTTAAATAGGTTTATATTATAGAAATTGATGTAAAAGTTGTTACACTTAATAAATACACTTTCGAAATACATTTAAATTTATTTATTTATTTAAGTCACTATTTATGGACGAAAATGGTAGTTGAAAAAATGCCCTTAAAAAATTGTAGGTCAGCGCTGTTGATGAAATCTCGGAGACGGATCATCCGAAACCATACGATCTTTGATATATGCAAAAATAACAAAATGACGTACATTTTTCGAAAAAACAAAAAACGTCTTATTTGCACCGTTTTTGGCACAAAAAATAGTAAATATCAAAATGTAAAAAAAATCCTTGATATGCACTATAGCTATAGTTGTGAAGAGTATGTGGTTAAAATTTCATGAATATCGGTTCAGTAGTTTCGAAGATTTTATCAATAAACCGTCGAAAAACGTTGTTGCGAGAAAAACGCGTTTAAGGGGCTATACGCTGAAACTTTGGATGATTTTCGGGAATTTTCTGGAAGAAAAGTTCACAATTAAATGTTCCGGAAAATTAATAACATACTTGGCTATATTTGTCCTATATTACATAATTTTTTCATAGGAAAATATTGAGATCCAAGCGACTTATGCGCTGCCTTCGGAGGCGCCAAAAAAAAGTTCCTCCACTGCTGACATGATTCCGGCCGGTTGAGTAGCTGAAACCGAAGAAGAAAAAAATGTCGTTAAACTGGAAGGTATTTCCTCCACAACGACGCAGGATTTTCGAAAGATATCAAAATCTAACAAAATGGCGTAGTTATGAAAAAAAAGTCTGTTTTCCATACAATGGTCGTTTTTTTCAATGCCAAATCGTCAATGTTCATCCAATCAAAAATATCCTACGTCATTGTAGAGCAAATATATTCAAGGGTACTCAGTTCAAATTTCAAGTCAATCGGATAATTGCTCTTTGAGTTACAATGTCAGCGAACTTGAAAAATCTCATTTCATATTCTTGAAAGTATAAAAATCTCATCTCATATTCTTGAAAGTATAAACTGTCGAAAAAGGCAAAAAAATAGATTTTTTGAATGTTTCACACTGGTATAGCCCCTTAAAGTTTGTTTGGGTTACATAAATACATAACAATTTTTTTATGTATTTCGAAAGTGTATTTATTAATTGTAACAACTTCTATATCAATATCTATGATATAAACCCATCGAAAAAATTCACGAAAACAGCATTTTTTAGCGTCTAAAGTGAGAAGACCCCTTAACAGCACAGGTATTGGGCCTTATGTTTAACAGCCCAATTACCTTATGTTTGACAGCCGGATTCAAATGAGGTGTTTTCATCTCGTTGGTTTTCATCCCCTCTTTTTCTTTTCCATAATTATCAGCCTGAATTGACCCACAACTCATGATGATCACACCGCGCGTCGTTCCCTTTTTTACCTTCTCCGCGTCTTGTACTCGTTTATTGATTAGGCCTGATCGCTGTGCCGGCGGTATACGCGACGTGTGTAGGCGCAACCACATCGGCCACGCTTTAATGCAAAGCCCTATTGAGTCGCACAGTCGAAGCAGCTGGCCCCACTCACCCATTTTTTTTATCAGGTGCTCCAGAACTCGATCCGTCACATTTGTATGCCCGAACTGATTAATCTGACATTTCTGGGCTACGAGCGCGAGATAAAAACTCGATTAAGGAAAAAGTAGTGGAAAAACGTAATTATGGTTGTTTACGCTCGTTCACAATTGAATTAGGGGTGCAGTACCTGAAAGAGCAACCGCTGTTCGATAAAGCAACCCCTGAGGACATCGAAAATGTTGTGTGGCTGCGCTATTTTTGAAGATTGCAATGCTGAAGCACATTCATCAAGACCAATGGTGTAAGAAGAATCAGAGATAAATCAATTTCAATCGATATAATCGGAAAGATACTTGAACAGGTAGGATGCTTTTTTGGGGATGATTGGGGATTTTTTGTAGGATGCCACACGGTGAAAATTACTTCGGAAAGTCACTTTTTGGATTTTTTTTAAACTTTTTCCGGGAGTTTCTTCGTCTAGTGGACAATAAAAAAGAATAGTCGAAATATCGAAAATTAACGGGTTATGCCTAGTTGTAACAGTCGAAAGTAGCTCATTTTTGAGATTTTTTTTTTAGAAATTGCGATGGTTCTACTACATTTCTACAAGAATTAGGTATTGAAAAAGGTTTACCCGAAGAACACTCTGTAATTTTTTTGTATCAAAATATTTAATTAAATCGATGTACAGCCGATGTCAGGGAAGAACCTCTCCACAACATCTTTTGCGGAGCCAATGCCCTTCTAAACCAGGTCATCTAATATTAAAAAATTCAACAGATTTCGTTAGTATATCCTATGAATATATTAACTAAATATAAGATGAACGATAACTAAATGTAGGATACGAAACTAAATATAGGTTAAGCAATCGAAGGAATTTCCGAAATATCAAAATTTAAAAAAAATGGTGCGTGTTCGAACTAAGAGTCTTGATTTTAGCGAAAAAATTGGCATTTTTCGTTCATGAAATCGAAAGTATACATCGAGAAAAAACGTTCGATGATAAACTATTTGTTTATATCTAGAAACAGCTCTAAATATTTCGGCAAGATCGTTGCAGTAGTTTTTAAGATATTTTGCTAGCCAACTTTGAAAACGATCTTTCGAAAAAAACGCGTTTAAGGGGCTATACCAGTGTGAACGCTGAAAATTTGGGTGATTTTAAGGAATTTTTTGGAAGAAAAGTACTCAATTAACCGTTTCGGAAAATTAAGTATATATTTGACCTATATTACATATTTTTTTCGTAGAAAAATATTGAGATCCAAGCGACTTATGCGTTGCCTTCGGAGGCGCCAAAAAAAAAGTTCCTCCACTGCTGACATGATTCCGGCCGATTGAGTAGCTGAAACCGAAAAAGGAAAAAATGTCGTTAAACTTGGAGGTATTTCCTCTACAATGACGTAGGATTTTCGAAAAATATCAAAATCTAAAAAAATGGCGTAGTTATGAAATAAAAAATCCGTTTTCTTGCCTATAAAATGGTCGTTTTTTCAATGCCAAATCGTCAATTTTCATCCAATCAAAAATATCCTACGTCATTGTAGAGTAAATATATTCAAGAGTACTCAGTTCAAATTTCAAGTCGATCTTATAATTGCTCTTTAAGTTACAATGTCAGCAAATTTGAAAAATCTCATTTCGAGAAAAACGCGTTTAAAGATTTAACTATCGATTTTTGCAAGATAAAATGATATTGATATAAATGATAATAATATTCTGGAAAGTATAAACTGCCGAAATAGGCGAAAAAAAAATCTTTTTTTTGAAAGTGTAACACTGGTATAGCTTGAAGTTTCGAACGACGCTCCGAGCGTTCCGACGGGCGTTTACGTAAGTTTATAAATCTGTAAATTTCGATCCGATCAGCTTGAAATTCTGAGGGAACATTTATAAGATGCTATACTGTCAAAGTATATTAGTTTTGGAAAAAGTGATTTTTCGACTTCTACAACTGGGCATAACCCCCTAAGTTACGAAGAGACAAAAAGAACTTAATGGAACAACTTGGATCGAAGCCAAAATAACGTGTTAGCTTGTGCCAGAATCCGGTCGGAGGAATCGACCCTGCGATCACCCAAAAAATACGCCAGCTTCTTTTCTCCGTTTTCCATCTTTTTATCCTCGCTCTGGTCATCATTCACGCAGTAACAAGAGTAACAAGATGGCGCATATCCTTCCAACGCAAACAACGCTAAAATGGCGGGTTGCTGCACCCTCCGGTCCAAAATAGTTTAGTCTTCTCTCAAGTTATCTCATCTTTCGTCCTCTTCATTCGCCAGCCTTCTGATGAATCCATGTCATTAACGGCTACTTTGATGACACCTACATCGCCCCCACATCCATTTGAGAAGCTCTTAGTCCGGAAATATTGTTTTTAGTGCTATTTCGGCTCCACTGGCAGGGCTTAGTTTGGCAATCGACGTATACGCTTATCCACTCCATCAAAGTCGTTCTCAAGGGTACGTACACAAGGGTACTTTTACTAAACGAAGGTTCAATATCCGCAGCAAATACCAAACGTAGCAGAGTGATCGCCACAGAGGACTTTTGAACTCGTCCGACGCGAAAACCTTCCAGACCGAGTTATTTCAACGCAAGACAGACACGGTGGCGACTGTCGCCTCCGGGGAAATTTTATTGTCAGGGTCGTTGATCGATGTAGGGGAGAAATATGTCTTTTTTCACGACTCCGTAAAGAAATTCTCGAATATGCATACGAATGACAGCACGTAGCGATGTGGAATACTGATTTGTTGCCAGGATCCGGAACATGAGCATTCAAGGGCAAGGGGAATTCAGCAGATTCTGGTATATTTCCGGTCTACCCCAAGGATATATGCAAATTATCTGGAATTTGTCGAATTATTCAAATAGCCTGGTAGATATCTAGACATCTAAGTCCAACCTTATCGAAAAGGTGTACGAATCCGAAATCTGCACGTCTCAACCCTATAGTATTGGGATGTTGAATAAGTCCTTGATGATTTTTCGTGATGCTTTATTTTAAAAAATCTCGTGAAAAAATTTCGTGATCCTTTTTATTTAAAAAAAGCGCCGAAAATGATTTATTTTTAAAAATCATTCCTAATGTTTTCAAACGTTTGGCAACTGTTGTGTGATCGACTCCTCATGATTCTGCAAGTTCAGCTAGCGTCTGAAATAAGACTTCATGAAGTACCCTAGGTTGGGGTAACTTTGATTAAAACTTTTTTTTGTTTTTCCACTCAAATTACGAAGTTCACGAAGGCGACCGAAAGTTTTTTTCACGGTTGGCAAGCCTGAATGTCTCTTTATGTCATCACTCAGACGCAATACGAACGAACGGGTTTAAGTGACCGTGAAAATATAAAAAACGTACATAATGTATTTAAACTATTCTCTATGCTTGAATATCTTCAAAAATAACAAGTTGAGTGTTGCAATGACATGTTGTTGGTAACAATAACCTTGTCAGATGTTTATTAAACTACACCATTATGCTTTTCTCTGTAGCGTAACCTCAAAAACATATTTTTTGAGCGACAGTTGTTTCGTTGGGGTGTCTTCGATCACTTCAACGGGGTAACATTGATCATCTATCAATTTCACCCCTCTCATTATCTTTATCGCTAGTCTCGGAGTATTCTCAGGGATTTTCGTCTTTTGATAATTTTTAAAATTGTAGGTTTCAATTGTAGCTTAAGAAATGTTCCTAATGTATTCGGTGAGAACATCTCTTAACCGACAATTCTGCAATTCTGTACCAAATCACACTAATTGTAAGACAAAAAATGTCAAATTGTTATTGGGTATTTTTTTCTCGTTGTAAATCGTAAATTGTAAGACAAAAAATATCAAATTGTTATTTGATATTTTTTGTCTTACAATTAGTATGAGTTGGTACGTAACCTAGTTTAAGTGAAACATGTTCCTCGTGAAACCAATGTGATCTCGTTTTGTGATTTAGATACCTAGGTAGACATAAGTATTACAACTTGTTTTTGCTAGTTTTCAATGTTTCGAAGTTTATGGATGTGTTACCGCATAAATAAATATAAAACACCAGTTGTTTATCAATAAAGTTGATTTTTAAAAGTAAAGGTGCAATATTTGTTTGATCAAAGTAACCCCAAAATAATCAAAATCGTTGTAACCTTTCATCCCGTTGACCGTTTTTTTTCTTCTTCAGGAAAAATGCTTCTTTATGGGGTTACTTCCGATACTCATTAAGAAAAAGGGGGGGCCTCAAAGTAGCCCCAATCTCAGTATAAATTTGATCACGACTAATGATTTGTTTTTCTTGTTTATTCTTAAATATTATAAATCGTATTTTGGAAGATAAAAAGACTAATAACAGTTGATGTTCGCATACATTTTTTTTTAATTATTTGAAGAAATATATTGATTTTCATTTCAAAGTTGGTCAACGTAACCCTAATCAACGGTAATGCCTCCAATTCAACACATCAGAATCATTATTCTTGAAGCGTCTACACTAATTTCTTCATGTTGTTTCCGACAGAGCATGGTCGCCGTGAGTCTCAACAAGAATTCTGTGTGCTTCAACTGTAGATTTTTTTCAAATAAAATAATGCGGTAAATTACTCTCAAATAATTTTTTTTGGCATGAAATTTGCTATGTTTAAGACTAGGAAAAAAAAGTTGTTTACACTTCAGCGAAATGACATACACTAAATTTCAAGCTTGCTTATAGTACTTCTTTATAGATGCGTTATTATCTTAAACTACACGCACGCAGTTCTGGTAACGCCTTCTGTTAAAAAACAGTGAAAACGTATTCAACGCTCTAATACTTCCCCGACGAACGTACCCATTACGAGCAAGTTGATTCTTCGATGTCGACTTTCTCAACCTGCAGGAAAGTTCTCGGCTTCTGTCTGAAAAGTTCACTTCCGGCAAGCCCCAGTAACTATCGATCAGTATTCGAACTCGCGTCTCAAAAAAAAAACCGGAAATCGGATTGCAGCTCAGGCAAACTTTCCTTACAAAATCCGTCCGTGTATAACTTCCTTGGTGACATCGAGCAGCGCGATTGCCCATGTGCAGTTCCGGGATGCTTACTTCCAGTCGAGCCGAAAATCGAACGCTTTCGGGATTTTTTTTGAAAGGGCAGATCGTAAAAAGTCCGAACCAATATTCATAATTTATTAATAATTGGTACTTTCACTACCAATTAAAAAAATATATATTTATTCAATAACAAATCATCCTTTTCCATGTAAGTCGTTCAATCTTCCGTCGAAAGTACATGTTCCCATGTTCTCCGCGATGACAACCCCATGGGTCGATGGACCCAGAAGGTTCAAAAAGATTCTTGCAATATTATACTGTACATACTTGTATTGTTATCGCTATTAATTCTTGTAATGTTATACCATAATGTTATGTCTGTCGAGATAATTTTTTATATTCCGAAAAATAAAGCAAGTTATTATATTTTGAACTCGGAATTTTTTTTGTGTCCAATTTCATGCTTTCAATGTTTATAAAAGTAAACAATAAATAACTAGATTAAATACAAAGAAAATATTCAAAACGGTAAGCTATCGGGCAATTCGTCTCCGAAAAATCCAGTTTTTTTTATATCGCAAGTACCTTACATAAGTTTAGTGATCCTGTAACCGCTAGATATACGCGTGCTTTTTTTTCTATATCCACCGTTATCCAGGCGACGAGCGTTACGAGGCACTTTTGTCAGGCGCCTTGGGTTCACCGACACTACAATAATAAATCGATTCTTTCACCCTCTAACCACCCTCCGCATTGTCGTATCACGGCCCCCGCCTTTTTACGAGCCACAACACATTCGATCTTGTTAATTTGAAAGTACCTTTTTACCCGTGACGTTTTTTCACACGTGCCATTCCGATTGTTACCTTTGTGTGAACATAAATAAATATATATATATACGGGGTACGTCTTTTGGGAATAATAACTTCAATTTAGACTTGCCGGGAACGACTCGTTCTTACAACTTTAATGCCCTCCTAATGAGCACTCTGCTGCTTTTTTATACGTGACGTCAACGCGACTCGTCCCGAGGAAACTTTCGTCTCTTGAATGGCCAGCAAGAGTGAATTGCAAAGGGTAAATAAGACAGGGCCTAGCACTACCAAAATCGTCACATTATTTCGGAACACGACGAGCTTCGGGAGCGTCGTCATTTATGCTATACCACGCTGTCCCAGTAAGCATAAATGAAGACGTATTACCGAGCATTTTTTTTTCAAGCACCTCGTCGTTATTGCTACCCAGGTAGGAAATTAAAAGGCTGACGATGGAAACAAGCTTGTGCGAGCCTTGTTTCGCCGAGCCTGAGTGAGACAGACCTGGCCCAGGTTTCATTGCATCGTTTGGAGCAGCCTGGAACCAAGACTGGCTGCTTAGCCTAAACTCAGGGTTATTTCAAGCTTTATTCAGCCGGTGAATTTTGAGGCTGAAAAATCAAGGCTGGATGCAGACTTGTTTCAGGTTGTGATAAAATAAAATAAGTTTAAAATAAAATTTTTTCTGTACTTTTATGAAAAAAAAATTTAGCAATAAATTTGTCGGGTGCGGAGGCACGAAAAACGAAAGCGAAGGACGCAGCTCAGAACATTTAAACATATGCTCTTATCGATATTTATGAGGTACACAAAAAAGTATATACGAAAATAAAAGTACGCAATAAAAAAAGTATTGTTTTTTAAAATATTTTTTATATATTTTTTGTAACAAATAATATAACAAATAATAAATATATATAACAAATCAAATGAATTCTTTACAAATTTATTAAATTTACCCCAATGTAGAATATAGAAAACTAAAAACAGGCCTCATATAGCCTCGGGAAGAGTTTAGGAAAAGCCTGGTAATAAATGCTCGTGAAGGCTTCATTAAGGCTCGTTTTGAGCCTTGTTGTTTCGTCGTTTCAGGCTTAGTACAGGCTTTTCTACCAGCCTTTGGTCAAGCCTGTGTGCAAGAGCCTGAAACCGCGTTATCATTCAGAGGTTCAGCTAGGCCTGAAATCAGGCTGGTGCTCAGCCTGAATTAAAAAATGTGAGCCTTGTTTCAGAGCTTGGCGAGCCCTTTTTTCATCGTCAATTCCTACCTGGGTACAACGATAAGTTGGGCTCGATCGAAACGAGGAATAACTGACGATGTGAGTTTCGGTACCATGTAGACCAGTGGTGGCCAAGACGTCAACCGCGGCCGACCGGTTACTTTATTGATCGAGAATTTTCTGTGGGAGCTTTGTAAAACTAGTTTAGAATGTTTTCATTGAATTTGGGTTTGAAACTGTTGCCGACGGTAGACCGCCAGAGACATTTCTAATCGTAGTGTCGACGGTACACTTCAAAAGCTTGGCCACCCCTGATATAGACGATGGAATAGGAATTATAACACATATAGGAATATGAACATTTTTTCTGATGAGAGTATTGGGATGACGAGGTCGGAATTTTACACACAATCAAATCACCATCTTTCGAAGTTCGAGTTCTTTTATTATTGGAAAACACTGATTAACAATGAAGTTATTATTATTTAAACAACGGACCACCGTTGCTGCATGGCCAATCGACATAGGTGGTTCTGACATCTAGGATCTGAAATTCAAAATAAAAAATGTACTTGTAGTGTAGTAGTGAAACTCTGGTATGACCGCATACTGATTTGAAAATTTGAATATCATGAAAATGGCAAGCTGTAGATAAAAAGTTCGACTTGTGACAAAAAAAAACAAGTTTATTCATTCGTTATCGATGGAAAGATAAATATATCATAAAATTGTCCGGTTATACCATGGAAAATGTTATGAACTATGCTCTGGCCGAATTAGAAGGGAATTGGACGAATAGATATTGAGACATGACTTACACTGTTTCATAAAACATAGTTTTGATGAAAACGAAAAAAAAAAACAGAGTAAATCGCAGTGGGCGATCTGACCCTTCACAGAAATCATCAAAAGTCTGTCGAATTTGGGAATTTTAACAAAATCGTTGCTGCAAAATAAAACTGGGGCTCTAGGTTATAAAAATGGGCAACAAAAAATCATATTTTTTGAATTTCGAGTGTATTCAGACCCCTTGACACAATTGACGCTTATCGTCTAAAAGAAAGCTATTTTTCCACATATCATCCCGCAAGGAACCACATAGGTGCTACCAACTTACGGCTGTATAGTTTAAGGAGATTGAAGAGTTAACCACAAATTAAGATTAAATCTATATATATATATATATATATATATATATATATATATATATATATATATATATATATATATATATATATATATATCTCTCTTTTTTCTAGACTAATTTTCTGGTCTAGAACTATACTGAGTGTTTATGATTTTTTGAAGTTTTTTCACCGCTAAACACCGGAGATAAAAAAGAGTTTAAGGCGTTACCCCCCACTTGTAGCGCAAAAAAAGGCCTTTTTCATGAATTTTTTTAAAGAAAACTACAAAACTTTTTTAATCGATCAATATACCATCTTAAAGAACACATCTTGAAGAACTTTCAGTAATTTTTTTATTGAAAAATATTACATTGTTTAGTGGCAAATGGCCGTCAATGAAATAATGTTTTTATATACACGGTTTGCGTGTCATCTGAAAAAAAATGCGGATGGATTTAGTCAAATATAAGTATAAACTACACTGTAAAAAATGATATGAAATTTACAATACATTTAAGATACAAAGGAATTGAATTTTACGAACTCGGTAGATGAAATTAAATTTAAAACACTTGTACCGTAAATTTAAAACAGGAACATGAAATTCTAACGTGGATATAGCATTTAATAGATGCAACATGGAATTTCAAAGACAAGTTTGTAAATTTGTGGGAAATGTATTGTATTAATCCGTGTCTTCAATTGAAAATTACTACAGATGTATAATAAATCAACTATAAAAAACAGAGTATTGAAAATACAAAACAAGTTTGAAATTTATTTACGGCTGCCTGAAAAATATAATACATGTGGAACTGAATTGGAATTGGAAAGTATCGTGATTGTACCCCTATCTGATATTATTTCTCATCGACGCTGAGTTAAATATAAGACAAATCTTTAGGAATATCGATTATGTACTTCTCGGAATAATACCATCCAGTACATGAATACTGTGATTCGATTCAGAAATTTCCAAGACAAAAGCCACTGAGATTAACAATTGTTTGTCAAAAACAAATCACAGATAAGTTGAATTTAATGTGTTCGTATATTAATATTGAAGAATCATTTTATGATTTTCATAATTATTGACCCGGACGATATCTCATAATCACATGAATTTCAAATAGATGCGTGCAGTGGACAGAGATGGGCGCGCGGTCGGTGTGCGGGCTCGGCGGTCACTGAAGTTAAGCAGCATTGGACGCGGCCAACACTTGGAGCGGTGACCGTTTGCCCGTGCACTGGTTTGCGCGTCAACCTCTGAGTGGGAAACAGTTTGTCTGAGTTTCTCGTGGTAATACAACTGAAACTCAGCCAAATATGGCCGCCTGTATCGGCCCAGGTTTTCCGCAGTTTCCCTCGGCCCTCGTGCAAATGCGATACAGTAGTGCATTAGGAAAGAGTGGATGCGGTCAATACTATCAATTTCAATCAATATTATCAATTTCTGAAATAAACTTAATACTTATGATCAGTAATTTTAATACACACCCGTATATTGATATTAGCAAATGGTTCTTGAATTTAATATACACTTGTATATTGATATCAGCAAAAGGTTCTTCATTTCAATATACTTGGATGTGATTATTTCTTTACACGTGCATTATTTTTCAAACGCACAAGTATATTAATATTACGGAACTATACTTTCATTTTTAAAATAACCTGTTTTGGATTTTCAAAATCGTATCTGAAATTTCATAAGCGGTATCCGCATAAAAACTTCCTACACTTGTATATTAATTTTCATACAGAAATTTTTTACAGTGTAGTCTTTCATCGAAGGATTTTAAAAAATATTCATTTTTCACAAAATGGCGGACAGTCAAAGTTAATGGTTCGATGTTAACGAAAAAAAACGGCCGTTTTTTGGCTATAAAACGGCCATTTTTTCGAAAAAATAATCGAACGATTAAAGACTACATTTTTGTGTATTAAATAAGCCTGCAAAATTTCAAGAAGATCTGTTCATTAGTGTTCGAGTAATCTTGGTCACCGACTTCAGAAATGCCATTTTGAGAAAAACGCGTTTAAAGTTTCCATTTCAGTTTACACGAAGAAAATATTTTTTTTTGTAAACTTACATAGAGTCATCTATTCCGGGCCCATACAGAAGTATGGGCCCGGATACTTATACTTCAAAAAAATGCAATTAAAAAAATCGATTTTTTCAAAATTGCAAGTGGGGGTAACTCCTTAATGTGTGTAATTTTACGAGCGGTTAGATGGGCAAGACGTTCACACTACGAAGGATGTATTTTTTTGCTACTTAACACCAAGATAAACCTTTTTTAACAACCGACTAACACAAGCTAAACCTTTGTAAGCATTTGTAAAAGAAAAAACCCATCTAGCCCATCGTAAGTCATATACATTCAATATTGAACCATCAAGTTTTGATAAAAGATCACGAATCTTGGCTGGCGAATGAAGAGCATTGCTGCCAACCTCAATGTCCGCGAAGTTGCCGTAATTTGGCAACAATTAATATTAATTGATTGTAATAGTAAATAACCTCGTGACAAATATAAGTAGGCATAATTATGCATGACTCAGAATTTCATTCTGAGTTGTATAAAACATTCCCTGACGCAATTTGTTCATAATAATCATCGATAATGTTGCACTTTTACAATTTGGTAGTAACCCAAAAGTTATTTTCTTATTCAGGTAATGAAAATATAAAAATGCATCATTTTGCTCTTTAGTTATTTACAGGGTGTCCTGTAATTAATGGATAATCCTGCAACTGTCGATAGGTCAGATCATGTCTTACTATATGCTGGAATTTCAGTGCAGTAAAAGTCCCACGGTTTTCGAGATTTTCGGCTTCATTTTATTTTTTGAACAAAATCATCTGCTTTTGGTTTTTCGCATGCCATTTCTACAAATGATCACTTTTTTACCCGGTTTTTTAAAATACTTTTGGTTATTTGTTTTCATACGATTTTCATACAATTTTAATACAAAAAATGTACTACGCATACCGTGCCAACTACATTCAAAAGTCGCTTAGTTATTATCGATTCATATGATTTGTAGAAATGGCATGGGAAAAACCAAAGCAGATGATTTTTTTTTAAATAACACAAAGCCAATCTCGATAACCACGGAACATTTACTCAACTGAAATTCCTGTCTATAGTAAAACATGATCTAACCTATCGACAGTTGCATCCCTTAATTACAGGACACCCTGTATTTTGTGAAAAATTGGCATCTGCAGAATAAATCTATACCCAATGTGCATTTTTCGAGGTTCATTTAAAATATGCATAAACCTCAACTGGACCGCTCCTCCTTAAGGCGGGATATACATTTACAACGATCAAAAAAACGGTTTATTATTTTTTTCTTTAAACGATAGAACTATAAAGATAGATTATTTTCCCAAAGTTTCAAACGCGTTTTTTCTCAAAACTGCATAATCGAAATTGGCTTGCAGGATTACTCAAAAACTATTAAGCCGATTGAGTTGAAACTTGGTAGAAATATTGATAACATTGGTACCTTCTACTTGACGAGAATTGTTTTTGAAAAACTGGAAAAAAACTACTTTTTGAATCCACATTTTACAAAAATGTTATGTGAAATGTTGATTTTTTTTTGTAAATTCGTGCCATTTTCTTAAATTTGAATTTTCTTCATTTTAGTTACCGTCACGTAGAAACTATACATGTTCTAACTGAAAAAATGTTTCAACTTTTTTGCAAATCAAATTCTACGGGAAGCTAGACTGCACGCCGATTCGCAACTCCCGCGGCGACCTTGCTGTAACACTCTCCCACAGCTCCCCCATTTTGATGATGAATTAATTTTCAAAAATTATTTTGTATACTTAAATATACTATTAAAGTATACCTAAAGTTCAATAATTATAGAATAATTATTTCTGAGTTTAAAAAATTCCTCAATATTGCTTTTTTTTCCTGTCTAAATGTACATCCCGCCTTAAGAATAACGATGGGGGATGAAAAGAGACGAAATGTACTTTGTCCTGCAGGAATGCGACGTAGTCGTGATGTTTCCGAGTGGTGCGAGCGACGAAACATTGATGTGGCTGCTCGGACGTCTACGCGCCGGAACTCCGGGCCTCGTCGTTCACGTACGTCAGCACACATCGTCCGACAGCTATGGCTTTTACCTTACGGCGCCCTATCCCATGTATGTATCGCAACAATGACGAAACGATGAATTTCACGCGATTAACTTGAAGAAAAGAAAAACGACCGAAATAATTGACTCTCGGTGTTGCCAAAGCCTTCTCAAAGCTGCCGAGGAGGTTCATTTGCCGAAAGTTTTGCGCGAAGAATTTGGCGGTGGACTGAAGGAATTCGTGGGTTCCGAAGCGAGCTGCTTCGAGGGAAGCGACGACGAGACGAGATTCTTTACGACCCAGGAACGCCAGTCACTGGTTCTTCATCTTCTTCACACCCTGCGAGCGACCTCCCACGATCTGCACAGTCTTCCCGGCCTCAAGCTCGTCGAAGGTCAAGCTATCATTCCCAAATGCATCTCAGCCGGAATTATATCACAGGTATGTAATCACCGGACAAATATCATTAGTGCAAGCCAAAGGAGAGTAGGTCTTATTGACCAGGCTTTGACGCTAGTGCGAATGTGATTGCAGCGAAACGTCATTTATCCTCGTTCCGGAGCGCGCGATAAAAAATAGGAAAGAACTTAGAAATTAGATTGCAAGCGTTTGTTGAAAATGGTGGCCATCACTTTGGGTACCTTTTACAGAAATAAGTGTTTTCACCGTTTTTTTAATCGATTCTAACCTAAAAACATTAAAATTCCATTTTTATCGATTTTTTATACTAAATCTTCATCGATCATCTCGAAATTTCGTGTCTGACCTTATTTTTAGTTGCTTCGTAAAATCCTAAAAAAGAAATAGTGGACGCGTTTGAAAAATGGAGGTGGTTTTGAAATCTCTGAAGTACCTCCACCTCGATGAACCTCGGAGCCACTATTCGATGAACCCCTTCAAAACATGCAACTTTTGTAGGAAAAGTTTTCTCCCAAGTCTGATAGGTTAGAAAATATTTCTACTGCTAATAAAGGGCGTCTCAAAATAACCTGACATTTTTATTTATCAATAAAACTTATTATTTATCCGAAAAGTACGAATATTTTCATTTTAACATAAGATAGAAACATGGAGGTTAATGTGTGAAACACAATATCCGATAAACGGCATAAACGGCATGGACTTGGCAGGGGTATTCGTTCAACAAGATGGCGCAACCTGCTACACTGCGGGCGAAACAATGCAGTTATTGCAGACGAAGTTTCATGGTCGTGTTATTTGGCGCCGCGGCGATGTGAATTGGCCACCAAGATCGTGCGATTTGACGCCATTGGACTACTTTCTTTGGGGTTTTCTGAAAGAAAGAGTGTATGCCAATGATCCACAGACCATTTCGGAGCTCGAAGAAGCAAGTGGACGCGCCATTAATGAAATTAGTCCGCAATTATGCCTAAATGTTATTGAAAATTTTCTTCATAAAAGTGAACGTTCGCAAACAGGGCGAGGCGACCATTTATCGGATATTGTGTTCGACACATAATCTCCATGTTTGTACCTGAAATATTAAAATAAAAATGTTACGTACGTTTCACATAAATAATACGTTTTATTGAGGGGAGGTACCTGAGTAAACGGCGAGAAAAACAGGTAAACTTCGGGAATTTTTATCTCAAAAACTAGTGTTTCGATTGGATCTGGGTTTTTTTTTAATTGGAAAATATGTACATTGAGGTATGTTTAGGAATTTTTAAAAATAATTTCGATGACTGGAAACGATTCAAACTCGATTATCTCGAAACATAGTTTTCAAAGTTGGTGCCAGATGTATCACGAAAGCGGCTCCTCCGATTTTGTCCAAATTTGGATACAATATTCTTCGATAGTTTTTCTCGTTCGCCACGTAGGATTTTTTTGAAATTTTCATTTTTGACGGAATTGCGACCTTTTTAATTTAACATTCATTTTTCGTTCGCAATTTCCGACGATTTTGGATTGCATACACATTGTATAAAAACGCAATGGTTCAATCAAATGAAAAACCCCTACGTGGCGAACGAGAAAAACTATCGCTGAATAATGTATCCAAATTTGGACGAAATCAGACAAGCCGTTTTCGAGATACACTGGCACCGACTTGGAAAACTGTGTTTCGAGATAATCGCGTTTGAATCACTTCCAGTCAACGAATTTATTTTAAAGAGTTCCCAAACATACCTCAATGTACATATTTTCCAATAAGAAAACCCGGATCCAATCGAACCATTAGTTTTTGAGATAAAAATTCCCGAAGTTTACCTATTTTTCTCGCCGTTAACTCAGGTACCTCCCCTTAATAAATGAAAATGTCAGGCCAGTTTTTACCCAGTATACAAACACATTCTTTGCAGATCACATCAAATTACGTTGTTCATCAACGTAATTCTACGACATCCGCGAACAATGTATCAATCTATAATTCAGGTTATACAAACAGGAAACATCTAGGCAATCAAGATAAATCTTTAATTAGCCGGATCATTTATAATAATATTGACCATTTGAATATTCATTTTTATCTTTTAGTTATGACGTATTAGGTGTACAAGAAAATTCTCGGCATGAAAATAGAAACAGCTGTATCGAATATTTGACCGAAAAAATGGTCCCTCCAGGTCGGGTGTCATATAATACCAACCTAGTCGTCCATTTTTCCGGACCAACAGTTTAACATAACCTCAAAATATACATCGTGAGCACAGTGAGAGAAATGAGTTGCAATAACGCGTATTAGGCACTGCATGCTTTTCGCATTCGAATTGAAAAAAAATACCTTCGAGACTGAGGAAATGATTTGTCAGGCATTGGGGGTAAGATGCCGTAAAGGCTTAAATGAATGATTTTTTTCGCTGTCGTTGGTCCCATCATCTGCAAGCTTGAAAATAAGGAGTTCATGTTCCCAGGTGTTTCCGTTGCACGAGTTGCCCGCCTTGGAAAAACTGCAGAGGACTTGGGTCCGTGCGTTTTTGTCGCCTCAACCTCTCGACGACATTTGCAATTATTTTGGAGTCAAGATCACCATGTATTTCGCTTGGCTAGGACACTACACCACCGCCCTCGTCGTTCCAGCAGTAGTTGGTGTCATATATTGGGTGAGCAAGAATTTTCTTTGACGTGTCATGGCGCAACGAGTCTGACTGTTTGTGAGCTTTTCGTTTGTCGAATCGTCGATGCCAACAGGTCGGCATCATCGGTAGGAACCAGGCGGTGGAAGACGTGGCGTACGTTCTGTTCTCCATTTTCAACGTAATTTGGGCGACTGCTTATCTCGAGACTTGGAAACGAAGGGGTGCTGAACTCGCGTATAGATGGGGCACCCTCGATCAACGGGACGATCTTTTGGTGGAGCCGCGGCCTCTTTTCGTGGTGAGCCTAATTTTGTTTCCTCCAACAAAGCCTCACGTGGTTTTGCCAGCCGGTGAAGAGTATTATCATAATTAAGGGGGGGCCTTTAGGCGAGTAAAAAATGTCTGGATTTCATGATTTTTTTCAAAGGAAAGATTTCTTCACAATTTTTTTGACTTAGGGTATGTTTTATTACTACTTTTGGCTGTTGCGTGGTATTTATTATTATTAATCTTTAAAAATGGCGGAGGTATGGCACAGTCTTCTGAACGGGTTGAGCGAATGTTGTCAGATGGCGTGACACGTCGCGTCGGGGGAATTAATCTGAATAAAATCAACGAAGATTTTTCTTTTATTAAGGGGGGAAGTCGTTCAGACGCCCGAAAATGCGTCTTTTTCGTGAATTTTTTTAAAGGTGATAAAATAGTCGCATTATCTAAAAAATTTGACATTATCTTACAACTTTTAATGTTAACATTTTTGTTTCTTATTTAAGCAAAACAAAATGGCGGCGCTATAAGGCGTTCTAAAAACTGCTCATGTTATAGCTCAAACAGTTATTGATCGATCTGACTGAAATTTTGGGAGGTTTCTCACTGTAACATCATTAGAAGAATATACCTATAAAAGTATTGAAAAATTGAAAATTGAAAATTAAGTAGGCTTTGTAATCAAATATTCATATTTTTTACCACTTTATTGACAATTTTTACCTCAAAAAAGTAGTTTAATTACACGATAACCTTTAAAATGTAGGTACATCTTTCCAATAATATTATAGTGAGAAAACTCCCAAAATTCCAGCCAGCTCGATCAATATCTTTTTGAGTTATAACATGAGCAGTTTTTTCAAAAGACGCTGAAAGGAATACCTTATAATGCCACCATTTTGTTTTGTTTGAAAAAGAGAAAAAATTTAACCTTTGAAAGTTGTAATAAGATAATATCAACATTTTAAAATAACGCGATAATTTTGACCTTTAAAAAAATTCTTGAAAAATGACTCATTTTCGGGCGCCTAAAGGGATTTCCCTTAACACTCGTATGCAGAATGTGAACCAAGATAAAGTTAGAATTATTGGAAATCGATGAAATAGTACGCTTTGAAACAAAGAGATTGAATTTTCCGAAAAAATAGCTACATTTTGGAATAAAAAAATACTTTTATTTTTATTTTCAAGAACATGTTTTCAAAGGTCATGCTTTAGACAATAAGGTTACAAAAATTTATATCAAATTTCGTCACAATCGGTAGATTAGTTTTTTAGCGATACGTCGCGCCGGTTTTGAAAATACAGTTTAAAAAACCGTGCCATATTTCCGCCATTAAAAAAATACCATGTAACAATCAAAAGTAGTAATGAAAATCTGTCCTTAAAAAAAATCATGAAAATCAGCAAATGTTTTCCTCGTCTAAAGGTCTCCCCTCTTGAGGCAAGACTTTCGGGCAACTACGTGCATAGGCATATTAATTGTCTAATGCTGATGAAAGTATGTAGGGTACTGTAGGGGACTTGCCTCAACCGTAGCCTCAAAGGACTTTCGTTATCATTTGGAACACCTTTAATTGTAAATAAAATACTATTCGCTTATGGATTTATTTTTCTTGCACAAAACGATGTCAAATTTAATTAATCGATTCCCGCATCACATATGCATAATTTTATAACAAATATACTCGAGGTACGATTTCGGAATATTATTTCGCAATCGTAACAAACTTATCCTAAACCGTACTTATAATGAAAAAAAAGTTGACAGAGTATTCTTGATTATGCGGAATTGTCACATACGTAGATTACAACTTGCCTGTTAACTCCGACACAAAGATCGTAAACCCGAATGAAAATGAAGTCTCCTCATACTAATCACACAATTATTCTTGAGGGGCTATACCAGTGTGAACGTTCAAAATTTAGGTGATTTTCGGGAATTTTTTGGAAGAAACGTTCTCAATTAAATGTTTCGGAAAATTATGAATGTATTTGGCTATAATTGACCTATATTGCATCATTTTTTCATAGCAAAATTTTGAGATCCAAGCGACATATGCGCTGCCTTCGGAGGCGCCAAAAAAAGCTCCTCCACTGCTGTCATGATTCTGGCCGATTGAGTAACTGAAACCGAAAAAGGAAAAATGTCGTTAAATTGGAAGGTATTTCCTGTACAATGACGTAGGGTTTTCGAAAAATATCAAAATCTAACAAAATGGCGTAGTTGTGAAAAAAAGTATGTTTTCTTCCTTGTAAAATGGTCGTTTTTTTCAATGCCAAATCGCCAATTTTCATCCAATTAAAAATATCCCACGTCATTGTAGAGTAAATATATTCAAGAGTACTCAGTTCAAATTTCAAGTCGATCGGATAATTTCTCTTTGAGTTACAATGTCAGCAAATTTGAAAAATCTCATCTCATATTCTTGAAAGCATAAACTGTCGAAGAAGGCAAAAAAATCGATTTTTTGAAATTGTCACACTGGTACAGCCCCTCAAATCGCACGAGTATGGAATTTCTTCTTCAAAACTGTCAATATAGTTAATTTCTATCTTATTTTGCGCATACATCTTTAATATCTCCACGAAAGTTAATGCACTTACAAAAAAATGTGGTCCATTCGAAATCGCCATACAGTAATCGTTGGATCACACCAGTACGATTGAGGGCAATCCTACGTACGAATTAGGCGCAACACCCGTAAAATATCACAATAGCAAATGGAAACGCGGATTGTGGTTATCAAAATTGACGGCATCATGTGAAATAAAACAAACTACCTTTCTGAATGTGCTACTCAACAGTAAAATTTTCCAATACTCAATATAACAGAGTCCCACTAATGTAACCAAAATATTAGTAAAAAAAATCGTAAAATTCTTATGTTTTGATGTTCAACGAAACAGTGGCAGCATTTTTTTTGTAATTATCACTACCAAAAATGCTTGACTACTAGGGCTTCATTTCAATCCATCGGTGCGACACACGATACAATTTAAGCAAGTCTACCCTACTAAAATTGTCGAGATTGCGTGACGTACTTTAGACACCACAGAAAACGAGTTTAAAAAGCTAAAATCAACGTTTCGGATATTTCAGGGCACTCTGCAAATATCACCCGTCACGGGACGACTCGAGCCAACGTATCCGAACTGGGCACGAAATATCACCCGGTACTGTTTGACAGTGCCTGTTATCGGAGTCTCACTATTCTTCGTCTTCGTCGTCATGATTCTCAGCTTTCAGATTCAGGTCTGTATTATTTGTTATATTGATTTTCTCGGATCGATCCCATTTTACGGCGACCCGTGCAGACTATTAATATGCAAGGATGTGATAGGGACACCCCAAGTAGGGTGTTCACATTCGAATCCAAGTGGATTCTGCGCTACTTCCCGATTGACGTCGTTTCAGAATTTTTATTCGAATTTCACAACCGGAATTTGTTGGACCTCACAAAAAAAATATCCTTTCGCGATCGCGTGCACAAATTTTTGGAGAGTCTCAAGATGCACCACCCCTCTCTAGGAATTTATTAGGGACATCGCAGATTGGTTCTCGTTGGGATCCAATTGGATTTTGCACTGTTCCCGTATGAACGCAGTTTGAGAATTCTTACCACGTTCGAATCGAAAATATGAGCAAAATCAATAGAAAGAACTCGGCGTTTTGAAACATAACATGCATGCTTCGTGAGCGTGTACGTGTATGGTGATATTATATCAAAGCGGAGTGAAATAAATAACAAAGCGATAATTACAGTGGATTTTCAATGATGTGATTCAACTCGATTTTTAAGATATACTTTTGGATATATCAGATTTGCATGGTGATATTATGTCAAAGCGCAGTGAAATAAATAACAAAACCATAATTAGAGTAGATTTTCAGTGATGTGATTCAACTCGATTTTTAAAATATACTTTTTTAAGATCAGAATTACACTTTTTTGAGATCCACTTATTTTATATGTCTTAAGGCGTTACCCCCACTTGCAGCGCAAAAAAGGCCTTTTTCATGAATTTTTTTAAAGAAAACTACAAAACTTTTTTAATCGATCAATATACCATCTTAAAGAACACATCTTGAAGAGCTTTCAGTAATTTTTTTATTGAACAATATTACATTGTTTAATGGCAAATGGCCGTCAATGAAATAATGTTTTTATATACACGGTTTGCGGTGACCAACATTGCGGCGAAGTGGATCATCTGAAAAAAAAAATGCGGATGGATTTAGTCAAATATAAGTATAAACTAGTCTTTAATCGAAGGATTTTAAAAAATATTCATTTTTCACAAAATGGCGGACAGTCAAAGTTAATGGTTCGATTTTAACGAAAATACGGCCGTTTTTGGCTATAAAACGGCCATTTTTTTTTCGAAAAAAAAAATCGAACGATTAAAGACTACATTTTTATGTATTAAATAAGCCTGCAAAATTTCAAGAAGATCGGTTCATTAGTGTTCGAGTAATCTTGGTCACCGACTTCAGAAATGCCATTTTGAGAAAAACGCGTTTAAAGTTTCAATTTCAGTTTACACGAAGAAAATATTTTTTTTTGTAAACTTACATAGAGTCATCTATTCCGGGCCCATACAGAAGTTATTCTCAGATACTTATACTTCAAAAAAATGCAATAAAAAAAATCGATTTTTTCGAAATCGCAAGTGGGGGTAACCCCTTTAATATTTTGTTTGGAAAATTCAACGTACAAAATGAGATGGGATCCATCAAGAATCGTATCGGATTCTGTTCAATAATGTGGGAATCCTTTAGGATTCAAATTGAATTCGTACATTGGATTCCAATGAGCAATCCCGTTAGAATGCAATGTACGATCGGAACATTTTAGTACCGGGATCCAATGCGATAATCCATTGGATCCCTATCAGGACGTAGGGACGTGTATGGGAATCCAATTGAATCCCTGCGACAAATTCTGCACGGGCTTATGCCCCAAATAGCCAGGCGCAATTTTACTTCGTCGTGTAAATTTTTATCCGTACGGAGTATCGAGTGTAAACGTTTTTTTTTGCCTCCCCGTATATATTATTCGAACCAATAACCGATAGAAACATTTTCCCAATTGAAAATTGACGACAGAGTTCTGGAAAGTAGAAAAAGTAAAAAAAGCGCTGTCACCTAGAACTGGTATATCGATTTATGATAGCAGCCAAAAAAACAATTGAACCGACTAAAAATTGTTCGTCTAATTTATGTTGAAGATAAATATTCCAATTGGACATTCGGTCCTTGGACATCCAATGTCCTTAAAAAGTGATATTTACGATCCGCTCTGACGTTCGAATGTTGAAAAATGAATAAATCGCCAGGCAGCAAAAGCATAGCTATATTGGTGCGTTGAATTGATGCCAAATGTGATACAGGATTGGTGGGACGGGCGTCTCGAAGCCGCAGGCTACGGTTTCTGGCTGAGCTACGTGCCAAAAGTTTTGCTTGCCGTTGTTATCGCCCTTATGGACGAGGCTTACTTCAAGATAGCCGTTTGGTTGAACGATGCAGGTAATTTAAGATTAGAATATACATTTTAAATGGCAAGAAATTGGCTGTACATATATAACGTATCGATCTAACACAAAGGTCCATTAAATTGCAACTCTCGCTACAATCACTGCGCATAAGAATATATTGGGTATTTCGTAACTGTTGGGACGGTTTTTGATCGAGGGCAAGAGCGTTTATAGTTCGTCTAGAATCAACTCCTTTTTTGTCGCCGGAAAAATATTTTATAATTGTAGATCCTCTTTATTTTGTCTTGTCGGAAATATCCTTAAAAAAATAATATCTATGACTGTTTTTTTAATTCACATTTATCGTTCCATTTAAATCAATATTTCCTCAGTAGAAACGAACACTAAGAAACTAACGTGAGATTATTTTTTGATTTCTCATTTTGTGGTATAGCAATTAAAAAAATATATACTAATATAAGGAAGTATAGTGAAAAAATAATGCTAATTAAAAACGGAGTTCTAATTGACCGAAAATATTTGAATATACGATACATAGTAAACTCACAACGAACATCACTCGAATGTTTGCCATCGATTTTGTTGAAGTTCATATATGTGATGAAGCATTGAAAACTATTAGACACGTATTTTTTGTCGGCGGAAAAAAGTTTTTAAGGGGGAAACCACCCCTCAAAAAAGCGTGTCAAGGGATGATTTTGCACTTTCACTCACAAGCAGTCCACCGATCTGCATTAAACAAAAACCAAAATTCTTCTAATGTACAGCGATGAAAAATCCACTATAGAAGTATTGAGAAAAAAACAACTTAAGGGGTGACGCGCCTTTCTTTGAGGGGTGGTACCCCTTAAAGATGGTACCCCTTAAAGGAGGAAACTTGAATAATATTTTTTGTCAGTATTTTTTTATCACGATATTTTCTGGTATGATAAATAATTAGGATTCCCCAATACGAGAGGCTGTTCAGGTGCTAAAAAAAAGTAATTTCCGGCTTCCATAGACGTAACGATGGCTCACCCTTGGCGAAAAACCGGCTCGTACCCTTCGACTTTCCTGTGTAAAACCGTTTTCCGAATCTCGCGAAATAGAAATCACGCAATCACGTCATCTTGCTCTCAAATACGTATAAAAAATACAAGAACTCTTGTGAAATAAATTTTACAATACGACGTACGCAAAAATAGGAATTTTCGAAGTAATTCGAGAAACGGTTGTAACCCCACGTGATTTATTCTCACACGCAGGTATACCTTACATTCCTGTATGAATTCAGTGTACAGTAATAATTGATTATGAGGTGAGAGATACCTGTAGGCGAAAAAAAATTTGCTGTTTTTCATAATTTTTTTTCAAAGGAAATATTTCTTCACCATTTGTTCGACTTAGAGGATGTTTTATTACTCCTTTCGGCTGTTACATGGATTTTTTAATTATTGATCTTTAAGAATGGCGTATATATGGCACGTTCTTCTAAACTGCATTTTTAAACCTGGCGTGACGTTTAGCTAAAAAACGTATAGTTCGATTCTGATGAAGTTTGGTATAAATCTTTCTAACCTTATTGTCTAAAATATGACCGTAAATGAACTTGAAATTTTTTTTTAAAGTTTTTCATTGCAAAAAATAGCTTTTTTTCGGCAATTTCAATCTTTTTGTTTCAAAGCCTACCATTTCATTGATTCCCAACATTTTCCACTTTTTCTTGGTTTATATTCTGCGTATGAGTGTTAACGGAAGAAAAATCTTTGTTAGCTCATTTTGAAATTAATCCCGCCGACGCTACCTGCCACGCCGTCTGACAACATCCGCTCCAACCGGTTTAGAAGACTGTGACATTCCTCCGCCATTTTGAAAAATTAATTTTAAAAAACACCAAACAACAGCCAATAGTAGTAATAAAAAATATCCCAAGTCTCGAAAATGGTGAAGAAATCTTTCCTTTTTGAAAAAAAAATCATGAAAATTTTTTTCTCGCCTAAAGGTGTCTTCCCCCTTACGAAAATCGAACTCGTCGCGAGGAAAAGCGTTCCCCCATATTATTTGCTCTATCTCTATAAATCTTCCTTCTATCGCTCAGCAAAACATTTAGATTCGACAAATATCGTAAACATATTATATTAATATATATCTCTATACCTATATAACATACTCTGTGCACGATTAGACGACACAAAATAGTCAGAATCATATTTTATCGGCCACTGTATAATTTCTTTTGTTTTTTTTTTATTATGAAAAACAAAATAGGATTGACAATAGAGACTACACGAGAAATGCAACGCGGAAAGATTTAAAATGCGCGAACATACCGAATCAACAAATTCTCGGGGAAACTAAAATTTGCAAAGTATCCGCGAGATATGGAGAGGAAAAAAAAGAATGTAAAAAGTTACTTCCATCGCGCATTTGAGGACTTCCGGTTGCATGTATTATTTTGTAACACATTTTTGAGAATTTTTTTTGTCGAAAGCCAAAACAAAATACATCGATGACACTCGAGAGCCATTCGGTTTAGATATAGAATCTATGATTTTGTTTATGTTGGACGCAGAAAACTATCGTCTTGACACCGAGTACGAGAACCATCTGATCTGCAAGGTGGCACTGGTAATGATACAATCGCATAATACACATTATCCAAACGGCGTACATTGTTCAATCGAACAATAATCCTACGACAAACGGGGTGTGCACCTTGTTTGTCAGTAATGTTGTTTATTTTTCGTCGTGTGAGAGAAATAAGACGGTGCAATCACGAAATTTACTTGTCCGATCGAAATGGTCGATCAATTGGCGAGATAATTCGTGATTTGAATTCACTCCAATAATGATAATGACAATGGTAGCAAAAGTAGGAAACACTGAGTACTTATGAATACAAAATACACGAAAGCTCTGATATGTCTCTGTGCCTGCATGAACAATTTCTATTCTGTCTTCATTTCGACGTTTTTTTTTCTTCACATCACCCTTGATTGCTCGATACGTTGTCGTTTCTCCCTGATTCGTTGCAGAGGTGCCACAACGAGGACGAGGTGTACTCGAAGAACTGATCGATCGGTGGCTCTATTTGATCGATCGAGCAATCACGCATTTTTACATTATTATTCGTTTCGAGTTCATTAAGGGGTTAGGCCACCGTGACGACCCGAAAAATAGGGTTATTTTGAAAAATTAATTTTGAAGGAATATGTAAGATGATTGAAAAATCGTTTGGACATTTATTTGTATGTATATTAACGAAGTTGTGTTGCAAATTTCATTCACGAATATTAATAATTAAATAAATTATAAACAATCTCGTGAAGGACCTTCGAACGTGAGGGGCTCAACGCTGTACATGATTTTCGCAGTCCGGTTGATCTGAAACAAAAAAAAACGAATCTTTTTTTGTAAATAATTAATATTGTCTAATTGTAAGACAAGCTTTTTTTGATATCGTGTTTCAATCATTAACGGGTTACCCCCACTTGTAGCGCAAAAAAAGGCCTTTTTCATGAATTTTTTAAAAGAAAACTACAAAACTTTTTTAATCGATCAATATACCATCTTAAAGAACACACCTTGAAGAACTATCAGTAATTTTTTTATTGAAAAATATTACATTGTTTAGTGGCAAATGGCCGTCAATGAAATAATGTTTTTGTATACACGGTTTGCGGTGACCAACATTGCGGCGAAGTGGATCATCTGAAAAAAAATGCGGATGGATTTAGTCAAATATAAGTATAAACTAGTCTTTAATTGAAGGATTTTAAAAAATATTCATTGTTCACAAAATGGTGGACAGTCAAAGTTAATGGTTCGATTTTAATGAAAAAAAACGGCCGTTTTTGGCTATAAAACAGCCATTTTTTTCGAAAAAAAAATCGAACGATTAAAGACTACATTTTTATGTGTTAAATAAGCCTGCAAAATTTCAAGAAGATCGGTTCATTAGTGTTCGAGTAATCTTGGTCACCGACTTCAGAAATGCCATTTTGAGAAAAACGCGTTTAAAGTTTCAATTTCAGTTTACACGAAGAAAATATTTTTTTTTGTAAACTTACATGGAGTCATCTATTCCGGGCCCATACAGAAGTATGGGCCCGGATACTTATACTTCAAAAAAATGCAATAAAAAAAATCGATTTTTTCAAAATCGCAAGTCGAGGTAACCCCTTAAAAAAAGAATTTGTTTTTCGTTTTTTTCGAGAAAAATGGCATTGTTATCGTTAATAACTAATGAAAAAAATGTTGAGCAGAAAACCTTTCGTCAAGACTAAACTACTATTACACTGAATAAACGAAGAACTGATCGATCGATGGCTCAATTTGATCGATCGAACAATAACTCGTTTGTAAAATTATTATTAGTTTCGAGCTCATTAAGGGATTAGGCTGCTGTGACGACCGGGAAATCAGGGTAATTTTGAAAAATTAGTTTTAAAGGAATAAGTAAGATAATTAAAACATCGTTTGGACATTTATTTGTATGTACATTAATGAAGTTGCGGTCCATGTTTCATTAAAAAATATTAATAATTATAGAAATTAGAAACAATCTCGTGAAGGACCTCTAAACGGGAAGGGCTCAACGGGGTACCTGATTTTCGCAGCCCGGTGGATCTGAAACAAAAAAGAACAAGTTTTTTCTTAAGGGGCCTTCTCACTTTAGACGCTAAAAAAGGCTATTTTCATGAACTTTTTGATATGTTTATATTATAGATATTGATATCAAAGTTGTTACACTTAATAAATACACTTTCGAAAAACATTTTTTTTTTAATTTATTTATTTAAGTCACTATTTATAGACGAAAATGGTAGTTAAAAAAATGTCTTTAAAAAATTGTAGGTCTGTGCTGTTGATGAAATCTCGGAGATGGATGATCCGAAACAAAAAAATCAAAAGGTTTTATATCCAGTATGTTAATGGCTATAGCGCATATCATACGATATTTGATATTATGCCAAAATAAACAAATGGCGGACATTTTTCGACAAAAAAAACGTGTTTTTTTCACCGTTTTTGGCAAAAAAAATAGTAAACATCAACATTTTTTTTAATCCTTGATATGCACTGTAGCTATAGATTTAAAGAATATGTGGTTAAAATTTCATGACGATCGGTTCCGTAGTTTCGAAGATTTTATCAACAAGCCGACGAAAAACGTTGTTTCGAGAAAAACGCGTTTAAAGTTTGTTTGGGTTATACAAATACATAAAAAAAATTATGTTATGTATTTCGAAAGTGTATTTATCAAGTGTAACAACTTTTATACCAATATCTATATTATAAACCTATAAAAACATTTATAAAAATAGCCTCTTTGTTAGCGTCTAAAGTGACATGACCCCTTAAAATAGATAATATTGGCTAAGATTTGACCGAGCTTTTTTTCGTTATCGTTTTTCAATCAGCAAAAAAAAGAATTTTAAATATGGGTTTCGTTTTTTCAAGGAAAAATGACATTGTTAATAACTAATGAAAAAAAATGTTAAGAAGATAAACGTCGGTCAAGACTAAACTACTATTACACTAAATAAGTGTAGCAAATATCAAGTCAATTCGTTCATTAGATGTCGAGAAATCGTGTACACCGTTTGGCAAAACATCGTTTCGAGAAAAACGCGTTCAAAGTTTTACCGGCAGTTATATCGTTGTAATTATAAGTTTACCTTCAATCTGCGATTCCTACACCATATGTTGGGCCTTCCGCTTCGATTTGAGTTGGCTCAAGTGACTGACGATGTTTTGTTCACAGTAGCCTAATTCCTCAATGATTACTGCGTTGTCGTTTGGAATGAGATAACGCGAAGTCGTGAAATGTGGAATTATTCATTATAGAAACGAAGAGTATACCTTTTTGTCAGAATTCCCCGTACGTGGCATCTCCGATTGGTAGCCTTACTTTAGTTTTAATTTATATACGTAGGTTGCGTTACTGCCGTAGATACGAATCTATCGATAAGCCAGTAATAATCTCAGAAGAGGACGCTTTAGAGTACAGAGTGCCCCTTATTCTTCATTAGTGCGACCAATCAGCACGCGATTTAATTCTGAAGACAGGCGCGATGCAAGGACAACTCCTGATTACTTCGTCGCTTTCAGTTTCAGTTCGTCAACTCCTTCCTGTCGCTCTTCTACATTGCATTTTATCTACAGGATCAGGAGAGACTCAAAGAGGTAGGAGCCTATTTTCCATAATTGTTTTATCAGTCAGGATGAGTGCGGATGAGAAAGATCCAACAAAATAAAAATGGGCAGTGAGGTGCTCGATATGATTGATCTATTAGCCTCATTTCGTTGCCATTTCCGAATTATATGCCGGCTGCGATATTTTTTTCCTGATACGAGTACCAGCCATGCACAACGCTGCTTAAGGTATTCGTTTCACGAACCCGGGATTTTCACAATTAACTGATTTTCGTCTGTAATCAAGTAAAAATACACCCCAGTATATTGGTAAAATTTCAAGATAAGTTACCGAACTTTTAACGAAAAATTGCGACTCTAAAAATCCTCTAATTTATACGGCGCTTTATGGTGATGACACGCTGAACACATTCCTATCTAATAATTTATACAATAAATAACTATAGCCTGATATGCCTGATATAAACTGCTCACGCGTGTAAAAAAAATTAAGAATTCCGTAAAGACAATGAAAATAGGCGATCACCGAATGTTTAAAGAAAATGTTAATGTTAAAACTTTGAAAAATGTGACTAGCAGAAGAATTTTCGTAGCCGCGACTTTTCAGGGGAAATGTAAAAGTGTCTAAATCTACTAAATTTTCGCGAATTTTTTTATTCCTGTTTGTGGTTGGGTATGGTAAATAAATGTATTTGAAATAAATCATTTCAATAATGCAATGCAATAGGAAAAATTTTATTCCACGAAAAATCTGGTTAATTCAAATTAAAAAATCAAATAGACGCTGTATTTTTTATTAAGCGCCACTGTAATTCAACCAATGATTCAGAAGGGCCCTGCTCCGACAAAATGCGGGCCGTCGCGAAAGAAATACCTTAAGGGAGGACACCACTGTGACGGGCCGAAAAAGATCGTTTTTCCCCTACTTTTTTGTCTACTTGATTATTTATTCGGGATTTGGAAAAATGTATGTTTTTAAGCACACATTGAACTTCTTTCGTATAAAATTTTATTCAAAAAATAACAAGTTACCAACGTTATTGAGCCTCTGTATAAAAAATGTGTCCAACGGTGGGATCAATAACTTGACTATGGTTGGTCTGAAAAATAAAATAAACAGTTTTATAATGTATATAAATGTAGTTCTCGTTGCACGTAGCCGTTTTTTGAAAAAGAATCACAAAATTGTGGCTGTTAGAAAAAAGTGTAATTTTGGCGACATTTTCACTTATATTCAAGGACTTAAAAAATACTAAATTTAAAAAACGGCTACGTACAATGATAGCTACTGCAATTACGGAAATTTTGGATGCTTAGATATGAAAATCGGCCAATCATAACTAGAGTTATGATTCCGGCCAAGTAGAGAGAATTCGTTTCGGGAAAAACGCGTCTGTAACTGGGTCAATTTTTAATAAATTAGCTTTGAAATGTTTACACATATTTTAGAATATGTATATTCAAAGTGCAAAAAAAAATTTTTTTTACCCGTCACAATGATGCCCTGCTGTAACTCGAAGTACCGCCGGAGCCGAACCCCGACAAGTCATCCACCAGCATTAGTCTATTTAGACTCCCATTTGATTAAAAGACAATGCATTGTTGAGAAGAATCGAGCGTTTCGCTGATAAATGTTTATGTGGTGCGAGCACATTAACGCGGTCCTCTAGTTTCTCGGCTGTTTTTTTTACGGCTTTTTCAATAATTTTTTACGGACAAAGCATCGAAATAATCAATCTCATTGTTTTCGCATAATCTTTATTAACATTTAAATAAGCTTTACAAATTTTTTGAAGTCAAAATATATAATAGAATAAACGTTATAGTGGCCGACAGGAAGACATCAAGTAAAAGAGGTGCTTGACGGTGACCAAGATTGGGGCTGTTCTGCTTATCTGAAATCAAAAAACCAAACGGCATTTTAATCTTCATATTTAAGACTAGCGATTGAACTAGAGTGAATTCTAAATTACAAAAATTGACTATTTTATACACTTTTGAAAATTACATTCTATTTTTTACTCATTTTTTCTTAAGTTTTTCGCTCGTACAAAAAAACTAACGAAGCAATCATGATAATCCTAGTTCAATCGTTGGCTTATAACATATTAAAGATGCTGTATAAATTTGAACAAGATCAGTGCAGTAGTTTCTGAAATATCGTGGTCACCGTTTCGAAAAAAACGCGTTTGAAAGTATACCTGATCCGTATACCTGCTCCGTTCCAGGGCCGTAACTTGTGAACCACTTCGAATATCGAAAAATCCTTTGGCACACATTTTCTACACATGTTGTAGATGTGATTTATGAAAAAAAAATTGATTTTTTCGACCCGAGAAACTAGAGGACCGCCTTAATCGTCAGATCGCTGCTTCAGCTTTTTTATATGCAACAGGTACGCACATAGACCTGTGTGTTAAAAAATTCATGCAGAGCTACCGGCTATCCAGACTACATAAATAAATCCAAAGTCGGGAGATTAAATATCGTTTCTAATGGAAGATTAACAAATTTGCCATTTTTCAACAGGTTCCGAAGATTATGTTCACGTGCAAAATTTATCTCTGAATCTTTTTTTTATGTTAGTCAGTACTAGTCTTTTCCCAAAATTTCGCAGATTGAATGGCATAGAGTGAAATGACGTTGTGCACATGTAAAATGACAATCATATTGCGATTTTTTCGATATTGGAGTTGAGCTATTTGACCCTTTTTGAAGGATCAGATTTATTTTTTGGAACGTATTTTTTCAAACGTCCAGGAAAATGTTAACCCCAAAATTTCCATATTTTCCTCTTCGTCGTTTTCGTGAAAAATACTAGAGTACTTTGACACACGATTGACGTGAAAAAAATTGTATCGGCAGCAACTGGCGGCCCTGCTGATAGCGCGTCAAGTAATCAGCAACCTCAAAGAATCGGCTATACCATATCTGATCGAGCAATTGCGTCTGGCGAGGCTGAGCTTCGAACTGTTTGGTGCTCTGAGTCCGAGCGAGGCGAGACCCGCCCCGGGTGAAGAATCGATTCCGAGCGGCGATCACGCCGATCCGGTCGTCACCGATGAAAACGGGAAAAACGATGAGAAGGATGAAAATGTCGGGGGACCGGACGGCACCAAGGGAATCAAACAACCGCGAAACGTCAGCCAAGCTGAACTTGAAAGTTCACTCTACAGAGTAGGACACCCTGCTAATTCTCTACTTAGTGACGTTACTTTCAAGGTTTGGTCTAGATTTCGCCGATCCTTATTTCTTTTTCTATCATTATTATTTTTATTGTTTACTATTAATTATCAAAAGTTGTACTTATTTATTTATACACGTTTTTGTTTCCCATTTGTTGTATTATCATTATCATGGTTGGCGTCGTTATTATTATTATCATCACCACAATATCCTGCGAGACTACGAGGAAGAATCGAACAGGTTCGAATTTTTTCGTTTTCGACTAATCGATCATTAAAAGATCGATTAAATTTGGATTAAAAGATCATTAAAATGAAAATTTGCTGCGGAAAAAGTCTCTGTGATAAAAAGATTTAGTTTTATTAAAATCTCATCGTTTTTTACTTGTTTACCTGTAAAATGACAAGCTGAAAGATTTTATCCGCGAAAAAGTGACCGGTGCGGTTCTTCCGTAAAATCGCAGAAATACCACTGTGCACGACACACGCAGCCTAGAAGCGAGCAATCGTTTGCGCAACCGAAAAATGATTATCGGTAATACCGTCCCAAAATCGCAAATTTCCAGAACCTTCGGTATTTTGGCCAGTCCTTCGTTTTTATTTTCCGTCATAATGAATGTTTAATCTTGTGCTCGTGACAGTATCGTCTCATCGACAAAATCATTTTTTAACCCTTTTTTTCACATTATATTCCGTCTTCTCCATCAATTGGTCAATCCATCGTCGAAGCGCAGATACAGATAAAAAAGAAGGTAACGTTGCACATGGGTACACACTACGCATTTAAAAAAACAATACATTCTAACTATGTCTCGTACTTTACAATCGAAACGGAATCGCAAATTCGTTTTTCCACGATTCGACGAAACGATAAAAGCATACTTTATCTGACAGCCCGTTTTTTGCTTCTTCTTTGGAATATCGGTGTGCTTGTGAAGTCTTATGTATGTTCGATGGCGTTCAATGTCTGTGGTTTAGTTTTTTTTTTTCGTCTCGTCCCGAACCGCTGCCAATCTGCATGCGTGCAATTTTTATCACGCAGTACGATGGCGCGTTCTCCGAACATCTGGAGATGCTCTCGCAGTTGGGATACGTTTGTCTATTCTCCTCGGCGTTTCCGCTCGCCGCCTTTGCCGCCCTGCTCGGCAATCTACTCGAGCTACGCGGCGATGCTTTCAAACTCTGTTTCGTGCTCCAACGACCGTTCGGCCGACGCGTCGCGAGCATCGGAACTTGGCAAGTACGCGCGAAAATAAATACCATTAATATTTGCGCCTATCTCGGATCGGAAAAAAAATGAAGTCATTTAATTGACGTTTATCAAGTAGAAGTTGTGTTCCGATCTATACACGACAATGTCTCATAATGTAATATTAGTTGTGGAATTTCTACATGCCGATTTTTTTAAGCAGTCTCGGGACAATCGACGATATGTTACCATTTGATTCAAATTTATACAGTAAATTCTTTGTCATTTACTGAATGCACCCTCCAAATTATAAATCGATCGCCCGCACCATTTCTAAACATTTATGAATGAAGCAACACTTTTCGATATTGAGAGATGCCTACGACTATCGCTAAATGGTGCGAAATAGTGTGAAAAAATGTTTAAAATGTTATGAAAAAATGTCAAATCACTCATTACATTATGACAATATCGTCATTAGTGTCATAATGTACTGAGTGATTTGACAGTTTTTCATAACATTTTTAACATTTTCATCATAATGTACATATGTGTCGTAATGTACATCACTCAGTACATGATGACACTAATGACGACATTGTCATAAAGTACTGAGTGCATTATGACACTGCAGTACATCACTCAGTACATGATGACACTAATGACGACATTGTCATAAAGTACTGAGTACATTATGACACTACAGTACATTGTACAGTATAGTACATCATGACACTACAGTACATTGTACAGTATAGTACATTATGACACTACAGTACATTGTACAGTACAGTACATTATGACACTAATGACGACATTGTCATAATGTACTGAGTGAAAAACTGTCAAATCACTTAGTACATTATGACAATTTCGTCTCCTTTTACATTATGACAATTAGCTATTTCCCTATATTGAAAAGTGTTTCTTCAGTTGTAAATTTTATAGAAAAGGTGTAGACGTTCGATTTAAAATGTAGAGGGTGCATTCGATATATGCTAAAGAATTTACTGTATAAATTTGAATCAAATGGTAACACATCATCAATTGTCAGCGACTTTTTTACTGACGGATTTGACGTCAGAAATTTCGAACCAGTTCTATTTGTTGGCATTATTTTAGGATATTCAGGTTGCCCTGGTGCAGCTCAACAACTGCCTAAAAAACGTGACATTTTTTGTGATGAGATCGCTGCATTTCGATTTTAAACCTTCGTTGTCACACGCTGTCAGACCCGTGCAGAAATTTAATGGGAAGTCCCCAGATCCTGCCACATCCCTGTAGTGCGGAATCCAAGCGGATTCCGTTTAAGAAATTGAGAATTTTTCATTTGAAATTGTCAACTGGAGTTTCTGGATCTCCTAAAAAGATATCCTTTCCTGATCCCGTACACACATTTTTTGGGGAGTCCCAAGATGCACCCACATCTCCATAGGGATTTGTTACGGACACCACATATCGGGAGTCCTCATTGGGATCCAATTGGATTCTGCACTGTTTCCCTATGAACGCCATTTGAGAATCCTAACCACCTTCGAATCGAAAATATGTGTGTCACCAAGTGAAAACTCGGTGTGTCGACACATAACCTGCACCCTTCGTGAGCGTGTAGGTTTGGGGTGATATTATGTCAAACTGGAGTAAAATAAATAACAAACGATAATTACAGTGACTTTTTAGTTATAAGATTCAAATCGATTTTTCAGTTATACTTTTTTGAGCGGCTTGTACTTTTTTGAGGATTAGATGTACACTTTCCTAAGATTCACTCATTTTGGATATCTATACATTTCGTTTAGAAAATTCATCGTACAGAATGCGATGTTGATTCATCAAGAATCGCATCGGAATCTGTTTGACAATGTGAAAATCCTTTAGGATTCGAATTGGATTCGTACATTGGATTCCACGATTAAAATTCAATGTACGAGCGCGAAGTTTCAGCATAGGCATCCAATGCGATGACCCATTGGATCCTCATCAGGAAATAGGGACAAATATGGAAATCTAATTGGGCCCCTACGACAATTTCTGCACGGGTATCGATCCAGCTGGAAAACCGGTGTCTCTTCTTTTGCAAATTGCCTTGATTTATTTTTCCTTCATCAAGCACATTGCCATTTGACTTTTCACGCAATGACGTTTTTTCTACATACAATGTTCAGCACATACGCGTGAATTTATCATCGGAATCGGATTGATCGGTTCCATATGACAGTTCGATAATTGCCCGGGTCAATTCGACCCAGTATGCCAAAGGCGGATCTTTTGAGACGCGTGACAACGAGGAGTTGAATGGTGTCTTCAGCAGACTCAGTATTTGCTGCACAAAGCCTCTTCTTTGTGAATTCAGAACGCTATGGAAGCTATGGGTCTGGTGGCGATTCTCGTGAACTGTGCCCTGATCGCGCTGAGCGGACAAGTACAACGAATGTTTCCGGAGATGTCGGCAACCCAGACGATTCTTCTGATCGTCGCTCTCGAGCACATCATGCTCGCTATACGCTTCGTAATAATATGCGCCATTCCGGACATACCGAACTGGGTCGCCACGGAAATGGCGAAGGTTGAGTTTCTCAGGCGGGAAGCTGTGAGAAGGCTCTCGTCCACCCCCTCGCCTGAACAACAACCCCCAACGGTCATAGGTAAATTATCGTCCAAAATATATATACTATCGGCCAAACGTTTCCGCCATTTTAGATAATTGTGAAACTTTCGATCACTGGATAATTGTCCAATAATGTTAGAATAATATAATTAATTGCATTTATTATTTTACGAAGTGCTATATAGCTCTGTATAATGAATTATATTATTCTAATGTAATTTACCAATTATCCAAAGTGATCGAAAGTTTTGCAATTATCTGAAGTGTCCGAAAACTTTTGGCCGATAGTGTACGTACGAATATATTCGTGTAAATTTACGGAGGCACGAAAAGTGCAACTTTCTTTATCAAAAGCTATTGCGGATTAAATTGACGTTATGGATTCCGAAAGGAAAAAGGACTAGATCGAACGCCTGAGACTAAAGTGAGAATTGTACGAATTCAAGTGGGAGACTGTTTGTTAAGAGACATACATTTTTCTTCAAATTTAATTTTGGATTGTGGCTAACGCTCCAACCTCCGTAAAGTGTAGGGGCGACCTAGGAGGGTTGAAACAGTTTTTAGATTTCACCTCATATCTCGCAATCGAAACGGGAGATTCGAGTAAATATGAAGTTGTTTTGTAGCTTTTTTTACGCGGTCCTCTAGTTTCTCGACTGTTTTTTTACGGCTTTTTCAATAATTTTTTACGGGCAAAGCATCGAAATAATCAATCTCATTGTTTTTGCATAATCTTTATTAACATTTAAATAAGCTTTACAAATGTTTTGAAGTCAAAATATATAATAGAATAACAGTTATAGTGGCTGACAGGAAGACATCAAGTAAAAGAGGTGCTTGACGGTGACCAAGATTGCGGCTGTTCTGCTTATCTGAAATCAAAAAACCAAACGGCATTTTAATCTTCATATTTAAGACTAGCGATTGAACTAGAGTGAATTCTAAATTACAACAATTGACTTTTTTATACACTTTTGAAAATTACATTCTATTTTTACTCATTTTTTCTTAAGTTTTTCGCTCGTACAAAAAAAACTATCGAAGCAATCATGATAATCCTAGTTCAATCGCTGGCTTATAACATATTAAAGATGCTGTATAAATTTGAACAAGATCGGTGCAGTAGTTTCTGAAATATCGTGGTCACCGTTTCGAAAAATGGTGTTTCGAGAAAAACGCGTTTGAAAGTATACTGCTCCGTATACCTGCTCCGTTCCAGGGCCGTAACTTGTGAACCACTTCGAATATCGAAAAATCCTTTGTCACACATTTTCTAGACATGTTGTAGATGTGATTTATGAAAAAAAAATCGGTTTTTTCGACCCGAGAAACTAGAGGACCGCCTTAATCAACTAATCGATTTTCGACTAGAAATGACTCCAGGAATTATGTAACCATTTAAGTACAATAAGTCGTTTTGTGTCACCTCTCCTAATATCGAGGTAAGTTGAAACGCCTGGGAATTAGTACAAAATATGGGTATAAATTATGTCAAAACACATTGTTATTAAAAAAAACTTTAGTAAAAATAAAAAAAACTTAACCTCGACATTAATCTGAGTCTCGCTTTGTTATTCAGTTTAACAATTTTATATACGTTCTAACTGAAACGAATATAAACTCACGAGTCTCACGGAATTGAATAGTGAAATATAGCAAACCAAAAACAAATTGAAAGGAAATATTATGGCAAGAAAGCAAATCAACAATTCTGACAAACAATTGCCACATACATATGAAAGTTCTCCACCGGTGCTGACTTCGTGCGACCATGCTTTGCACTCCAGGCATTGCACCCACTTTTCATTTGGCCTACTGTTTGAATACGATTCCATTAAGCACACGCAAAAATACTCTTCCTCGTGTTCACTTGCCACGTTCTCTCTGTGCTCGATCTTACGTCCCATAGAGTAATCTCTTCAGTGGCGAGCTCATATATTTCTCATCTCGCCATGCCTCTATCCGTTTTTCTAATATATTTATTCGCCATCTAAAATGAAACAACTGCAAGCCTTGCAAACCACACCACAAAATATAAACGTATGGAAACATTACTGCAACAGAGGTAAGTTGAAACAGCTTGTTCCAACCCTCCTAGGTGTCAAAAATGCGATGCCATTTGATTCGGAACTCACTATTGATAAAAAGTATTGGAAAACAACAAATTCAATATGACAAATCGAATGCTAAGTTAGTAAGCTTCCAAACAATGCATATCACATACCATCAAATGTATAAACAAGGCAGCTAAAACTTAATGAAAAATACGACAAATACTTACTTTTTCCAATTTTTTGGCTCGGGTGTCGATGTGATTGAACTTGCAAGAGCACAGGAGCGAACTAACAAGTGGCGCGCGTCGTAGCAATAAAAAAATGACATTGTTGGCAGCTCGCTAACAATCACAGCTACCGAGCCATTGACACTGTTTCAACTTACCTCTGTGTCAACCCTACTAGGTCTCTCCTACAGTTTCAAGTATCTTTTCCAATTTTTGTATTGAAAAATATTTATAAATTTGGTAGATAAAATGGTGTGTGCACAGCACTGTTTACGGAACCAATCTATAAACGCCCATTACTCCCTTAATTTTGAACGGATTGTCTTGAAATTTTCACAGAAAATTTTGGAAATGTTATGTTTTCCAAATCCGTTATAAACGTAAAATCGACATTTTCAAAAATTTCAACTATGTAGCCATTGAAATCAAGCGGACCAAAATGCTACATACCCAACCTAACTTTGGCTACAAATTAACTTGAAATATTTTCAATCACAACAATCTAAAAACAAGTAAAAATCGCTCCTAAAATCACAGAGGAATAAAAATCAAGCATGCCTAATCCATTCTCAAAATTCATGAGTTCCAGTATTATTAGCTCGTAGAAATCGATCTAGTTATTCAACCGCGTAAATTACTTTTTCCACAATCCCAGCCAAATCGCATTCTTGCAATCGAAACGCCTAGATTTATCCCTGCATTGAAGTTTGCATTGCTGGCATGCAACGAAAAAAAATTCTTTTTCGTATTGCTCAATTTTTTAAACCCGTTTAGACCTCAAAAATCATTGAAACATTTTTCAAGATCCTAATTAGGGTTTCACAGCCTAAACTTGGGAATAAGAGTTGAGATACTATTAAAAATGAAGGGGACGTACCTGAGTTAACGGCGAGAAAAACAGGTAAACTTCAGGAATTTTTATCTCAAAAACTAATGTTTCGATTGGATCCGAGTTTTTTAATTGGAAAATATGTACATTGAGGTATGTTTAGGATTTTTTTTAAATAAATTCGTTGACTGGAAGCCATTCAAACGCGATTATCTCGAAATATAGTTTTCAAAGTCGGTGCCAGATGTATCTCGAAAACGGCTTGCCCGATTTTGTCCAAATTTGGATACAATATTCTCCGATAGTTTTTCTCGTTCGCCACGTAGGATTTTTTTTTTAATTTTCATTCTTGACGGAATTGCGATCGTTTTCATTTAACATTCGTTTTTCGTTCGCAATTTTCGATGATTTTGGATCGCATACACATTGCATAAAAAAGCAATGGTTCAATCAAATGAAAAACCCCTACATGGCGAATGAGAAAAACTATCGAAGAATATTGTATCCAAATTTGGACAAAATCGGACAAGCCGTTTTCGAGATACATCTGGCACCGACTTTGAAAACTATGTTTCACGATAATCACGTTTGAATCGCTTCCAGTCAACGAATTTATTTTAAAAAATTCCTAAGCATACCTCAATGTACATATTTTCCAATAAAAAAACCCGGATCCAATCGAAACATTAATTTTTGAGATAAAAATTCCCGAAGTTAACCTGTTTTTCTCGCCGTTTACTCAGGTACCTCCCCTTAAGAAACAAAAAACTAAAGAGTTTTCGTTGCATTCCAACAAGGCAAAATGCATCACCATGATTTATCGGTCTCTTAGATGAAAAATTTCAGGCCTATTCATCCTATCAAGACAAAATTGAGCACATCAAAAAGAGTCGCTCATTCAATAGTATAGTATGGGGCCAGATACTCTCTGAGCTCACAAGGGGACAGTACGGTAGTCGGATTTTTGTAATTTTTCGTACTCATGGTACGCGAAGTTCAGAGCTCGAATATTAATATCCCAAAGCAGTTCGACGCCATATTCAGAAATATTCGAGAAAATTGACTTTGAAGTTTTCGAGCGCACTCTTATCCCACAAAGATGCAACGATATTCGAACCGGGCTCGTGGCTCGTACCCGGTAGCGCTCGAGTCTAGTAATCGCGGGGTCGCTGGTTCGAGTCTCACTGCGAATTTTTTTATTTTTTTATTTTTTTTTAAATGAAAAAACGCAAGTCATATTTTTAATTATCTCTTGATTATAAACATACATTTTCAAGTATCAATATTTATAACCAACAACATTTTTAGGATGAAAATGAAAAACGTCGGATAAGGAATTGAATACTTTATTATTCGGTCTGTATTCGTTTGTTTTATACATCGGGTGTAATGTTACATGAGCCAGAGTGATAACCATCGTAAAAACAAGGAAAACAGTAATTTTCACGGCATCTCGCACACCGTACAAACGCTGCATTGTTACATTCGCAATTTTTTTTCAATACATCGATCGGAAAATAAACTTCATTCACGTTCATGAAGATTTCTCTTCGATCGCAAAGTTTCGAAGCAAACCACGTATATCTGATCATGTTATTGAAGACCGGAGAAGACAACTGATGATGAACAATAGAATGAATTTTTATGCAATCTTCTCTATCATTAATTTCACGTCCTTGGTCAATCAGATAGGCGCAGTTCTGCGCCTATCTGATTGAATTCACATATATGTAATTATAATTGTCAATTTATCATTGACAATCATAATTACATATATGTGAATTAGCATAGATTTTATGATTTTTATCCCGGGATTATTTATTTTTTTTTTTATAAATAATCACCTATTGTTATATGTAAATAATATATGATCATATATGAGAAAATATATAATTATGTATAACTATAATGAATTTTGTACATAAATAACTATATATGGATTTTGTCCATATATAAACATATATAGATATATTATATTAATTATATATAATAATATGTGATTATATACAACAAAAATTTATCGGGATATTTAAATGACGGAGGTATGCGAGTTAAAAAAAAATGAAAAAAAAAATCGAAGTGAGACTCGAACCAGCGACCCCGCGATTACTAGACTCGAGCGCTACCGGGTACGCCACGAGCCCGGTTCGAATATCGTTGCATCTTTGTGGGATAAGAGTGCGCTCGAAAACTTCAAAGTCAATTTTCTCGAAAATTTCTGAATATGGCGTCGAACTGCTTTGGGATATTAATATTCGAGCTCTGAACTTCACGTACCATGAGTACGAAAAATTACAAAAATCCGACTGCCGTACTGTCCCCTTGTCAATCGTATATTCGTTTGAGCTCAGAGTACGTTCGATTTTCGTTCTCAAGTTCGAAACTATTCGGTGTACTCTGCCGAGGAGGTTCGCCAACGACATTTGACCGTTGTCTGCATCCGTAACCATTCCTGTCTCGTCTTCCCCTTAATTTGACTCGAACTTAGGGAGGTTCGTGGTGCATCCGGCAGACGGTGAAAGCGAGGAGGATCAGGGGAACCGAGATGCCGCGATATCGTCGAGCGTAGGTGGTGGCGTTTCCGGTGCCGATGGCAACGCGGTGGAGACGTCAACCGCGTTACCCAATCAAGGTGGGACTCCGACCTTGTTATCGAGAACCCAAACTCCGAGTTCTCCACCGACCCCGAGTGCGATCACGGTGCCAAGAATAGCGGAGACTCCACCAGCCGCGGAAACTCCCGGGAGCGTCGGCAGCGTCAACGAGACGGGCAGTCCGTTCTTGACGGCGTACGGCACCGGCAGTACGCGGGACCTTCACCATACCCCGAGATGTTCGATTCCAGGTGGCGAGAAAGGTACGCTCGGACTATCACTTGATTCACCGAATGAAACAGGGATGATTCTCTCATCAATGTGCAATTGGGTGATCAATACCGATGTATTAGAGGTTGAATAAGTTCTCGCTGTTTCCTAACAGATGGCGTTACCGGAATTTCGTGCGTGTAGTTTAAGACCTTAGACCACAGTAACGGGTATAAAATCATGTGCGAATTTAACAATTTTTTTTCGTATGAAAAAGTGGTTCACTCATAAAACTAATTACACATCTATTTAGTATGAATATCAAGCTGTCAGAAAATATGTATTTTTTTCGATGTACAAAATGGCCGACTACTAATATTTTCTTTTGTTATCTTTTTTTTGGGCGCTCCGCGGCGTGACATTTAGCATACACAATTTTTTACCTAGAACAAAAACCAAAATTCTCGCCAATCTCCATTAGAATACCTAGAGAAGTACGTAGGGAATTTAAAAAATATTGTTTTATTCAAAAGTTGTAGGTATTTGAACTTAAGGGGTTACCCCCACTTGCGATTTTGAAAGAATCGATTTTTTTTATTGCATTTTTTTGAAGTGCAACTTGAAGTGCAGTTTTTTTTGATGCCCGGAATAGATGACTATGTAAATTTACAAAAAAAATATTTTCTTCGTGTAAACTGAAATTGAAACTTTAAACGCGTTTTTCTCAAAATGGCATTTCTGAAGTCGGTGACCAAGATTACTCGAACACTAATGAACCGATCTTCTTGAAATTTTGCAGGCTTATTTAATACATAAAAATGTAGTCTTTAATCGTACGATTTTTTTTTCGAAAAAAAAAATGGCCGTTTTATAGCCAAAAAACGGCCGTTTTTTTCGTTAAAATCGAACCATTAACTTTGACTGTCCGCCATTTTGTGAAAAATGGATATTTTTTAAAATCCTTCGATTAAAGACTAGTTTATACTTATATTTGACTAAATCCATCCGCATTTTTTTTTCAGGTGATCCACTTCGCCGCAATGTTGGTCACCGCAAACCGTGTATATAAAAACATTATTTCATTGACGGCCATTTGCCACTAAACAATGTAATATTTTTCAATAAAAAAATTACTGAAAGTTCTTCAAGATGTGTTCTTTAAGATGGTATATTGATCGATTAAAAAAGTTTTGTAGTTTTCTTTAAAAAAATTCATGAAAAAGGCCTTTTATGCGCTACAAGTGGGGGTAACGCCTTAAGAAATAAATTTTCAATGAAAAATTTCGTTATAACTGCTCATCAATTGCTCATAAAATGAAAAGTTTTCGATTAATCAGAAATTCCGTACGTACTTCTCTGCGAAATGCAATTAGGAACATAACTTTTAAATTTGAAGTAAATCGAGTGAAAATTGTTGAAGTTATTTGTCACGCCAATTGGAAAAAGCTGTTTTGAGAAGTTTCGAGTAGTCGGCCGTTTTGTACATCGAAAAAAAAATATGCATTTTCTAACAGCTTGATATTCATACTAAATGGACGTGTAATTAATTTTATGAGTGAATCACTTTTTCGTACGAAAAAAATTATTAAATTCGCACATGATTTTATACCCGTTACTGTGGCCTCAAGCCTTAAGATGGTAACGCATCTATAAAGAGGTACTATAAGCAAGCTTGAAATTCAGTGTATGCCATTTCGCCGAAGTGTAAGCAACTTTTTTTTCATCGTGTTGAACATGTCAAATTTCGTGCTGAAAAAAGAGTATTTGCGGGGAATTTTACTGCACTACTTTATGCAAAAAAATCTGAGGCTGAAGCACACAGAATTCTTGTTGAGACTTACGGCGACAATGGTCTGTTGGAAGCAACATGCAGAGATTGTTGGTAAATCTATACTTTAGCGGCTTTTCCGAAAAATGGCGCCCGATTTTTTTTTGCCGATGAACAGCTTTGTTTTGTTATAAACAATGATATTGTTAATGAGGAAGAAGGTACCTATCAATTTTGAATTTTTTATGACCATATTTTGCAGTTTTGTAAATTTTGTAAATTTTCGAATACCGTTTGCGTTGAAGGAGACGATGTTTTTAGTGGCATCGAGGAGGAGGAGACTTAAACCCGTATTCATAGTCGTTCCTTAAGAAAAAAGGCCCCCTTGTTCTGTGTTCAGAACATCCTCAAGGTACATCTATGAATACGGGTGTTAGTAGCGTGACATCGAGGCATCGCAAAATCTAAACATTCCCATAACAAAAATTACAAAAGGCCCAGCACTTGGCCAGTACAGGGCCAACTATACTCGACGCCTGGCCAACGGTTGGAGAAAATCCGAAATGTAACGTGGGTCCTACAGCTGGCAAAACAGCGTCAGCCTAGCGTTGGTGCTGACTGGGACCAGCATTAGCCCCGTGTCGGTGCCAAGGCTGGCGTACCAAAGGTTCGGTGCAGTTCAAGGCCAATATTGGCCCAAGGTTGCTTGTCGGTGATGCGCCAATGTTCAATTTAACCATAGTCGGAGCCGAGCCAACGCTCGGCCGGTTTTGTTCACCGATGAGTCAACAAAACCTTCCGAGTGTTGGCCTTATGGTTGGGTATCATCGGTTGGGCCCCGATTGCCATCTCGAGCGTTGGTTGTATTGTAAGCGTCGGCAATTTTTTCACGGGTTTCTTTTGTTACGACGTATGCCAAACGCCAACGATAATTGGCCATGCACAAACATATTATTTGAAATGTAAACAGGAGAATCTCGGCTTGTAGTTATTGCTCTAAATGTCTCTTCAGTAATAAAAATAACTTGTCCAAGTTACATGGGTACTGTCGAAATGAGCCGATTTTTCAAAAATCGTGATTTAAGTATTGCATTTCTCTGTCGCCATAAAGTATTGCCAAGCGATGTTGAATGTTCCTCGTGTGGCCATTCAGCGACGCTATCAAAGGATGGACAATTTTGGCGAATCTGAGGTGAACATGTGCGTCGAATTTATCGACCGTAACTGATCGAATACAAAATTGATGGAAACCTTTTTCCGCATCAACAATATCGTTATTTATAACAAAATAAAGCTGTTTATCAGCAAAAAAATCGGGGGCCCTTTTTTGGAAAAGCCGCTAAAGTATAGAATAACTATTTTTTTTTAATCAAGCATTTATTTTCACGAAGAAACAGCGAGAACTTATTCAACATCCCAATAACTTGATTTCGGATATTGAACCTATAGGAAGACGCTCGAGGGACTGGCTGACGAGCGACCACGAAGCTTCTCCGGGCATCGATCAGTACAGTCATCATCTGACGATCGGACCACATGGAGGAGTCGACTGGGTCAGAAAGCTCGGGCTCGACGGCCCCGGCCGGAAAACCAGCGACTCCGAGATTGGTGGCAACGCAACAGGAAGCAGCAGCGGCGACGAGCTCACGCTCCATCGATCAACCGATTGCATAGCCTCGAAGGACCTCGCCTCCTCATCGGATAGCGACTTACTCAGGTATTTGCGCCTCTTCCCACTTCTCTTCAACTCTATCGCCGGTTGCATGAAGCGAGACGAGATCGGCCTTGGAACATGAATCTTTACCGGCTTTTGGGAATGAAGTTTCTTTTTATGGGTTCACCTTAAGGGGCTACATCTACCTAAAGGCCCGAAAAAAATGGCCGAATTACTATTTTTTTCTGGGACACCGTTGGTGAAAAAGAAACGCTTTTTTTAACACACAGGTACATATATTGAGAACTGTAAAAAAATCACCGATAAACAAAGAAAAACAACAAAAACATGGCCGCCAGCAAATGATGAAAATTTTTCGCGACATTTGGCGGTGGACACTCCCCAGCTCAAACGGTCCATCAGAAATCTAAAAACCAAACGGGGTATTCAAGTTAACAATAAATACGAGTCGTTGACGATCGTCGATTTTTAAAATCATTTTTTTAAATAACCCGGCGACCAATTGAAACTCGAACATACAAAATATATGAAAAAAGGCGTACCTTTTACGTAACTATTAAAAAATGAACATTGATTTCAAAAAAGGGAGATCGTCGACGACCTTTAAATGTTTCTCATCGTATCTCCGGGAAATTTGGAAACAATCCATCGAGTGGTTCTCGAGATATCATGTCCACCGACTTTGAAAACAGTGTCTCGAGAAAAACGCGTTTAAAGTTTGAATTCAATTTTAGAATTATTTCAATTTTCAAGTAATGTAGCTAGACGGTGATACTATCGAATATTTTGGGAAGATGCATTTTTTGACCCACCTAGGTACATGTAGCTCTATAATTTCACAGGTCAAAAGCAAATGGCCCATGCCATTATCGATGAGAGTTTGGGTTCAGTTTGCTAAAGGAGTACGCGCGAGCCTAACGAGAAAATAAACCAAACTTTAGTACACTAAAATTAATAACGCCACAATTATGTAGCCAATGATTGTCGAATTTTTCGAAAAGATTATTTCATACGTAAAGTACCCACGCGATAAGTTACAACGTTCCGCGCCGATTTTTCATCGTGCTCTTCCTCATCGTATCTGAAAGTGAAACGCCTTGGGCGACATTCCAAAATTTTGCCTAGGGGAGTTGTGCTCAAATGACATACTTTTTCTTTTGCGATAACTATTTAAATAAATGACGTCGTACGAATGTAAATTCAAGCGTATGTTCAAGAAGGTTTATTATTATAATGAAACGGAATCCGTTTCAGAACATTAGTTACTTGAATTAAAAAAAGAAAAATAATAAATCACATGTAGGTCGACGTGTGTGAGATGACGTACTTCAGTCTGAGATGGCATATAGATGTCATGCTACACACGTCCACCGAATTATGCTCAGGTACATTAATTTCTGGGTTAAAGGTTAGTTTATAGCGACCAAAATTTACTGGAATATTATCATAGTGGCAACGAAGTGTTGCCTGAGGCAGGTTGAGGGGCTATACCAGTGTGAACGCTGAAAATTTAGGTGATTTTCGGGAATTTTTTGGAAGAAAAGTACTCAATTAAATGTTTCGGAAAATTAAGAATATATTTGGCTATATTTGACCTATATTACATAATTTTTTTATAGAAAAATATTGATATCCAAACGACTTATGCGCTGTCTTCGGAGGCGCCAAAAAAAAAAGTTTCTCCACTGCCGACATGATTCCGGCGGATTGAGTAGCTGAAACCGAAAAAGGAAAAAATGTCGTTAAACTGGAAGGTATTTCCTGTACAATGACGTAGGATTTTCGAAAAATATCAAAATCTAACAAAATGGCGTAGTTCTAAAAAAAGTCTGTTTTCTTGCCTATAAAATGATCGTTTTTTTCAATGCCAAATCGTCAATTTTCATCCAATCAAAAATATCCTACGTCATTGTAGAGTAAATATATTCAAGAGTACTCAGTTCAAATTTCAAGTCCATCGGATAATTGCTCTTTGAGTTACAATGTCAGCAAATTTAAAAAAGCTCATTTTAAGAAAAACCCGTTTAAAGATTGCTCGTAGGCATTTTAAACCTACGAGCGGTTGCTTTTTAGAAGGCTGCCATTCGGGGAGTATTAGAGATACGGCCTTGACATTTTTGCAGGATATTCTTGAAAGTATAAACTGTCGAAAAGGCAATAAAATCGATTTTTTGAAAGTGTCACACTGGTATAGCCCCTTAAAATGTTTGGATGCAAAAGCCACCCCATTCTATTCTCCTTTGCTGTTTCAATGGCCTTGGTCATGTGTTCTTGTGATCAGCTCTTACATGTGGACGTTCATTGATAGTTACCAGGCATCCTACAACGATGAGCCAAAAAATCTGATTTTATATCCGGTTTGATCCGCAGAAGAGTAAGATGACGTAGTGTGCCATCTTACACCGACGTCTGGCATGTTAACTTACCCATAAGTGAATGAGGCTTTATTTACGTGTGGTGACACAAGCATTGGAGCTATATCCGATGTGCAGTATTTGTGAAGTACAATGGTCCTAGATTACGAATAAATTAATTCAACTAGAAAAAATCTTACCTGACGGGTATTTTTAGCAACAGATAATAACGTGGTCATTTTTTTCTTCATTTCAAAATCACGAAAATACTTACCACCCAAAAGCTCGCATTCCGACACTTATCGCCCGACCTTAGAAACGTCATCATTACTCCTATTGCCCGAATATTTGAAAAGACATTGAAGGTATGTCGTCTTATCTGACAATGTCCCCTCAACAGACTTCAAGCGAAGCAATGATGCATCCAGCTTGTATCGTCATGGTAGTCCACTTTTCTCAAACATCCCATAAGTCCTCACATTTCACTCTGCTCTCATCATTATTGGTCGCTGACAATCGGCGTGCATCACCATCCCACCAACCACGTGAGTTGGCACTGATCGAAAATCGACTGCATTTACAGATCAGCTCCACCTTGGTCGCTAGCCCACAAAAATCAAAAGTTCCGCTTCTCGCCGGAAAAGGAGAGGGTTCGGGAGCGGGAAAAGGAGAAGCAACTGCAGCAGCAGCAGCAACAACAACAACAACAACAACAGCAACAACAACAACAACAACAGCAGCATCAGCATCAACATCATCTGCATCTCCAGCAGAGAGAGCATCAAGATCGACGCTCCTCGGGACTCGAGGCAAGTGGGGGTCTCTCGGACTCGAGTCGAACCGTCTCGAGTCAAGAGGATGAGAAATCGATCAAGGAAGAACGCGAGGCGAAAAAGACTCGGGTCAAGCAGAGCCTCATGAAGAGGGCTCGTTCGGTTGCAATATTCTCGTTGAAGTTGAAGGAGAGAAGGGCTCGCGAGGCCGAGGTCAAAGCAAAAGAAGCGGAGAGGGAAGCGAGGTGGCAGCAGCCCCAATCTTGCGTCGGCGGTGAACTATCTTGTATACCAATCGAAAAGCTCATATCGGTCGACGACATAGCCGCCATGGAAAGCCGCAGCAGAATGAATCACTGAACTCTTCGTGCTATCCCTAGTTCGTCTCCAAACTCTCTTTCTTCCTTTCTCTCTCTCTCTTTCTCTTCCATTCTCTATTCCTAATAAGACATAGATTGTCAGTACATCGTCGAACAAGGATGCAATTTACCAAAATCCACCAAAGTACATTGCGATGGACTTCCGTCACAAGAGTACAACGTGTCCAAACCGGGAGACCGACACCCCAATGGCAGCTGTATTTCCGCATAGTTGTGAAGAATCTCTCTGTCATCACTCGAGACATCGTTTATGGAGTCTCATGTTTTCTAGTATCACGATGGAATTATTTTCTTACAAAGTAGTTAGAACGGACGGATTAACGATCCGTCCTACATTTTCTTCGCGATTTAAGGGGTGAGCTGCAGTCAGAGGCGTTAAAAAACAAGCATTATCAATATTTTTTTTTATAGTAATTAAGTTTGTTTTACAAAGGTTACACAGACTTTTTATGTTATATTTCAACTTGACTTGTACAAATTTTCAAAGAAAAATATTGATTATTTGTAAAATTAACGCCATCTTTGTCGGACCCCCTTCGGCATGTGGTGCTTTGCGGTGACCATCATACAATTTTACTGGATCATCTGAAATAAAAAAACCAAAAAAAATCATTAGTTTGATGATAAATCTAGTCCTTAATCGAAGCTTTTTTTTAATAACAAAATGACGGCTTCCGACAGATAACTTTCGATTTTTGACCAAAAAATCGATCGTTTATTGTTTAAAAAAATAGAAATTTTCAACAAAAATCAAAATCCTTCGATTAAGGACTAGTTTTTAACGCTATCAATAAGCACCCCAATTTCATCGACATCCATCGAGTGGTTTTTGAATTATAGTAGTCACCGACTTGAAAGATATAGTTTCGAGAAAAACGCGTTCAAAGTTTTTCGATGTGGATACGGTATTATATGTTCGTAAAATTTTGAGCACGATGGATGAAGCTAAACTTTTGTTATGTATTTTAAGCCGCTGAATCCGAATATCACCATTTTTTGCCGAAAAGTCGAGTATTCAACTGATTATAGCCAATTGTTAAAACAATTTTTCAAAAAATTAAAGCTTTTCGGGATGAATAATTTTTTAAAATATTTTGGGCAATTTAAAAACGAAAGTATTCTTTATAAAATTTTGCCAAAGTGCATAGTTTTTGAGTAATGAATTTTTGAAAATTTCTGAAAGAGTTTTCCAATTTTTCACTTAATTTATGTATAGAAATACTAATCAACAATTACTTACATCGAATCATCAATTCCCGGCCCATACAATAGGGCTTCTGCCGATGTGGAAGCTTCCAAAATATCAATTTGTTGTTATCTTCGAAGCGTTCTGCCTTCCCGGGTATTATCGTTTGCGCGTTTGTCAGCCGCTACCTACCCTGGGGACCCGACGCCCCTTCACTAATTGTGGGATATCCCCGAAACTATTCATCGGATTGACTTGAAATTTTCGGGGAATATTTTTGAAACATCATAATTCAAGAAAATGTATTAAAAAATCGATATTTTGAAAATTCTGACTGCATCTCACCCCATAACGCGAAAGCACGTGAATGTGTTGCTTTAGGGGTGCAGCCGAAGAGGCAATGCAGCTGGTCGATAGAAAGAGGAGAAGGAAAGTTGTTCATCGCTAAGAAACCCGGCTATTTCGTCGGATTATTTCCACGCACAATGAAACGTAGTGATATTGATAAGGGAGATGGGAATCAGGGGCACGAAAGATCCAGACGCACGTGACCCTGCTCTACTGAAACTAAACTACCATACGACGTCTGCGAATCTCGGTCAATTAAGAGATAATCGGTCCATGTATTTTCCCGAGAAAATAGAATGTCTCAAAATGTCCAATTCAGCTCTTGTCAATTCTTCTTGATGAAGACAAATCCCTAGAAAAAAGAAGATGGACAAATTGCGAAAAACTTTGGATCAGAAAAATATTTTCAAAAAGTCGCAAAAGATTTCCAAACTTAATTGCCGTATTTTTTGTTTTACTTGCCGAAGAAAGATATCTAGAAAATCAAACACAATCAATCCAGGAATCCAAAACAAGTCTTCTACCCTAATGAACCTTTTTCAATTACCGAAATCGAAGAAACATCTCCGAGAAAATGGAATAAAAATTGTCAAGAAATCGAATTGAGGTGCGACTTCATCGGAAAATCATTTTCAAAAAACTTGCCGAAAATCTCTAAACTTAATTCGCGTTTTCTTCAATTCACCTAACCAATGAAGAAGATTTAGAGAAAAACGACGAAGGATGGTAGTAGGAGAAAAGTAGACCAAATTTAATTGTCATGGGAATGCAACAAACGGATTATTCATGATATTGCGATACAATATGTTCCAAAGAAGATACGAAGGCGAGAAAATAATGTAAAACATGTCCAACTTTGCATACGGAAGAGTACGAGGGACAAGCGTGAAAAAAAATCCACATAGCCAAAACACACACCTGAATGTTTATTCCGAGAAGCTAATAGATCAAAGCCACCAACGTTTTTGCCAAAGTACGAAGAACGTTCAGAGCAACAAAAAAGCGCATTGAAATACCAAACAAAAAACAGAGAATCAAGACGCTCGGAGGGAATGAGAGGAGAGAGAACGGGGGGACCGGAGGTGGAAAAGATCGATCTGAGAGATATAACGAAGATAAATACGTAAATAATCATTGTTACAATTGTTGTTGATGCTGAAGATATAAGTTGTTAATCGCTGCTATTGTTGATTAGACGAGCAGACGCGGGATCGAGAACGATGATTGAATAGTATAGTCAGTCTTATAATGCTACGCTAACTCATTACGACCGTGAAGTACCTGACAAATTCGCGGATAAACGGGCTGCGCAATAACAAACAAAAAAACATCCCCCCTCTTTTTTTCGTTTCAAACGTCGAAATGCAATTCCGTCAATATTCTCCCAGCTGTCGCTTTCACTATTTTTGTGTCGTTTACCATTTCCATACACTATATCCGGTCGCCATAACAAATGTCGTCAGACTTTTCAGCTCAGTGGCGCTTTATCTCGGGTTTGTCATTTTAATATCAATTGCTTTCTTACAAAACTTATTTTTCGACGTATTTTTGCAACGAACCTTTTTATCGTTGCGCCCGATTTCGTGAAGTTTCTTATTTCCGATCCTACAACTATTCCACTTGAGAGCCTAACTCTACGCGCGCAAACTTCAATACCAACCAAGCCACTTGAAACAGTTCAAATTGTTGTCCATCACGCGCAGATTCAAATTCACAATTTGATCTCCAAGTAAACAAACGCCTCGCGAAAGATTCTTCCTCGTATTCACGATTTTACGTGCAAAAGCAAATTCATATTTCTTTCGAGTCCGCCTCCGATTTTGCTGAAACTCATATATGTGATAAAGCATTGAAAACTATTGGGCACGTACTTTTTTAATGGTAAAAAACGGGATTAAGGGGGCAAAGCACCCCTTAAGAAAGGCGTGTCACCCCTTAATTTGATTTTTTTCTCAATACTTTTATAGTGAATTTTTTGCTTTACATCAGAAGAATTTTGGTTTTGTTTCATTCAGATCGGTGGACAGCTTGTGGGTGAAACTGCAGAGTCACCCCTCGACAGGCCTTTCTTTGAGGCGTGGACCCCCCCTTAAAACCGTTTTTCCGACGATACAAAAAATACGTGTCTAATAGTTTTCAATGCTTTATCATATATATGAGTTTCAATAAAATCAAAGGCGGACACTGGAGTGATGTTCCTTGTGAGACAAAAGAGGACTACTTGATTACTCGAAAACATGTAGGGTTCAGTGCTCCCAAATAATTTTTCAATCGATAGCGAGAATTCAGAAAGATCGGTAGACGTCACAAAAATGTATAGATCCAAAGCTGAGCGAGAATTGGCACGGTCGCGAGGGGAAAAGTCATTTCGATGGATTGAAAACATTAAACGATAAGTGATATTCTTTCGTAGCTAGAGCGTTCTGTAAATAATATACGAGTAGGTATATAGAGAGATTGTACGGTACGACGCGGCAGTTAGACAATGAATCGTGAGCCTCCGGAAAAAGTATTGCATCTCCCGTAAGTTTTCTCGTTTCACATTCGTAAATGATTATTTTTGTTGTCATTATTTCACTACGGCCTAACAGCTGTTTGCACCGCAAAATCCATCGCGAAAATATTGTTTCCCCCCTTTAATTGGTCACGATACAATCGATCGTATTTTTATTTTGATTTCTATTAATTGAAGAGAAAAGGATAGTACGTGTTGTACGCGGAAAATAGATGGCTGCTATAATCGCTGACGCTGATGCTGCTGCTGCGATACCTCTTAACTTAAGGAAGAAGTTACGACAGGAAAAAGAGCCCTCAAATATGTTGTGCTAAGCCCATTACGGTAATAATGAAGATTAAAGTAATAATAAGTAATACGTGTTTGTTAGATGTTTTGTATAAAACAGAGAAATGAGCAAATAGAAGAAAAAAATCTAAATGGTGTGGGAAGATTTTGGGTAATTCGTGAACCTCTACGAACTTGCCCGATACATCCTTTCGTGTTTTTTATCCCATCCTTTTCACTCGTACTTCACACTCGTCGGTTCACTATTTTTCAGCACCTCGAACATTTTTTGTGAAGCTTAAAGGAAAATTTGATAATATCGTATGATTTCGTATTTCGTATAATGGCGTATGGCGGTGGAATTTTATTGTCAATGGGCGCAGTGAATGTCAGCAAGAGGCTAAGGGTCCGTTTTTTCCGATCGAAAAATCGGTTCTCGGTTTTTTGCATTGTCGTATAGCTTATAGTCTTGAAAATCTTCCCTCCAAATGTTGTTAAGAAATTCGAAAAACTGGCGAAGTTAAAGAGGTTTGAATGGGCGAGTGCGCCGCTGAGATAATACGGGCCGTGCGTTAAGGGGGGATTGTCTTTTTTTTCGCAAAATTTACCGCTTTTTGGGAATTTTTTTGTGAAGAAAGTATACAACGGAAAACTTGTGAAACTTGGCATATAGTTTTATTGATCTGTTTACTACATACAAAAAAATTTTAAACAATTTCATCAAAAAATCCGCCTCCCACCCCCCTCGACGCGCGATGGTCCTTTTTTGATGGTGTGCACGATTACAGCCTTCACGTTCATCCTGCAACAAAAACCCAAAAAGCATTTTACTTTAGACACATATAGCTATCGTTCGATGAAGGGGAAAAAAAAATTGACGATTTGGTGACGTTTTGAACTTGAAGTATCGATTTTTCGAAAAAAATTGATCGATTTTTTGTTATAAATAAAAAACTATTAAACGTATTGCTTTTTTGCTTCATCAAACGATAAAAGGATGTCAGCTGAGCATTCTGTCCAAATTTGAAGGCAATCGGTTGAATAGTTTTTGAGAAATCGTGCACACCATCAAAAAAGGACCATCGCGCGTCGAGGGGGGTGGGAGGCGGATTTTTTGATGAAATTGTTAAAAAAAAATTTTGTATGTAGTAAACAGATCAATAAAACTATATGCCAAGTTTCACAAGTTTTCCGTTGTATACTTTCTTCACAAAAAAATTCCCAAAAAGCGGTAAATTTTGCGAAAAAAAAGACAATCCCCCCTTAAGCGTGCCCATATTATAGCAAGATCAACCCTCAAGATCATCCTTCGGGGTCCAAGACGCACGAAATGCTGAGAGAGAGGCTAGTAGTGCTCAGTACGATTTTTACTTGAAGGAAGAAGGACCTCAAGGGAAGGTTCTGCCTTGTTGGGCCAAAAATGTGAACCTTCCCGTAATATGGCGCCGGAATAGCCGATTGAGGGTAAGTCACTGAAATCAACGATTATTTCCACCGATCCATACCGAAAATTTAAACGCTTTTTTCTCGAAACCACTTTTTTCAAACTTGTATCCACGATATCTCAGGAACCACTGAATCGATTCACCGAAAATTTTCGCGAGCTTGTTCAGAATACATCCCCCTACAGCCCCTACCGCGGAGAATAGTCTACATAAAAAATGACGACCTGTACAAGTTGAAGAAAACTGGTTTTAAAAAGCACGTTATCGTGGCGCCATTTTATGATTTTTTTTCAATCCGGTCGAGCAAAAAATATGTACGCAGAAGGACTTTTCAATAAGTCTTACGGTTTCAACACGAAAGTTTCATAAAAACTCAAGGCCACACGCTCCGCTTCGAAATTTCGGTTTCCCTTTTTTCCCAAACGATAAAACCAATTGGGATGAAATTTATTGTGTACATGTAATATTGTGGGACCGAGAGCCTTATGCTCGACGTTGTTCCAAATTTTGAAGAAAAAATTATAGTTTCTAGTTATCATGGGATAAATTGTGAATTACAAACTAATGCATCAAATTTGTGGAAATTTAAAGAGCATAAGGCCGTGAAAAACACATTTTGAGCTATCTTTCAACTAATTTTATAGGAAAATGGCGGGGAAAAGGGAATTTGACATTTTCTACACAAAAATAGCAAAAATGTACCAACAAAGCTCAAAATATTATCGACCGTCGCGAAAATCTAGTTCATTTGTTCTCTCACTGACGGCGCCTAGCTCGCATTCTAATGTGCTGATGGCGCTCATATTCTTCCGGGATAACACTGTGTTCTTTGACAGGTGAGAAGCCGCAGCGTTCGGTTTAAATAAATATTCGACATTGTATGATCTGCTATTTCTCTGCCAAGGTTTTATGCATGGAGACGCTACTAAAGGATTCCGAACTATGTACTACGAAAATAGTATACGAATCTGCTGGAAAACCAACGGCGGTAGTGGGGGTAGGCACCCTTAGCAGTTCTGTTTTTTATTCCGATTTCTGCCGCTTGGTGCGTGACGGCAAGGGGAAGTAATGGTGCGACGAAGAGAGGAATAGCTCTTCTGTCTTTTTCCCTCCTGAAGGCAACGCATGCGCCGTTTGCCCTAACTTAATTTACCCTACTGTCGTGTAAACTGCATAATATACGAAACCAATTTTAAAAATGTGTTGATTAAAAAAAAGATGACTACTTTCATCTAAAAAAAACTGAATACTTTTTGAATACATTAATTCATACCAGCACATATTACGACCATTTACATCCTTTTTTCTCCAATGTCTCACAATACATCGTTCTTCGAAATATTTTTCCCACACGTACTGAGACTCTTTCAGACCCGGAATAGCATCGAGCCATTTTTTGTATCGTTCGACGTTTCTGGGCACGCGAAACACGGAGCGTTTCTGCTTAAAATTTTTGTACCCCGTTTTACAATTGCGAACCGCGCAGCCCTTAGCCATTTCGCATATTTTTTCGCAAACGCTACCAAAAAAAATGCACACTTATGCGTAAAAACACGATAAAAAATGTATCACGGTAAATCGCGTAGAACCTTCTGGTATATGGTCGCAAATAAATGTTATTTTGACAATCGCGCCACAAAAACATACGTAAGCACCTTGGGCCCATTCGCCGGTAAGTGGTAAGGGGGAAGCTACTTCCCCTTGCTAGTAGCGACGCGTAGCGGCGCCTAGTGAATCGAAAAGTGACGCCGATAAACGTGCGTACCCCACGAAAATTTTGCTTCGTTGCAAGACCTATGTGTACGACCGTGTCCAGCAGATTCGCGTACCACTTTTCCTCATGCCTCCAATTAAAGTTCGGACTCCTTTAGTATAGTCTCCCTGGGTTTATCTATACCGTCAGGTACAAGTCTTTCCCGTTGAAAAGGTCTTCAACGCAGTAGCGTTGTGAACGTGTCGGAGAAGGGATCCGAGGAAGGATTCGCAGCCCTGAGTTTGATCGCTGAGAGAAACAGGTTAGGAATCTACAAATAAGATTTCAAATATTTTGTATGCTGAAGTAGTAATAATACAAAAAATTTAGATTCGTGAATTCATACATAGTGTCGCGTACGAGTCTTTTCTGTACGACAGTTCCTTAAGGAATGTGAACGCTGAAAATTTGGGTGGTTTTCGGGAATTTTTTGTAAGAAAAGTACTCAAATAAATGTTCCGGAAAATTAAGAATATATTTGGCTATATTTGACCTATATTACATAATTTTTTCATAGAAAAATATTGAGATCCAAGCGACTTATGCGCTGTCTTCAGGGGCGCCAAAAAAAAGTTCCTCCACTGCTGACATGATTCCGGCCGATTGAGTAGCTGAAACCGAAAAAGGAAAAAATGTCGTTAAACGGGAAGGTATTTCCTGTACAATGACGTGGGATTTTCGAAAAATATCAAAATCTAACAAAATGGCGTAGTCATGAAAAAGTGTTTTCTTTCCTATAAAATGGTCGTTTTTTTCAATGCTAAATCGTCAATTTTCATCCAATCAAAAATATCCTACGTCATTGTAGAGTTAATATATTCAAGAGTACTCAATTCAAATTTCAAGTCAATCGGATAATTGCCCTTTGAGTTACAATGTCAGCAAATTTGAAAAATCTAATTTCAAGAAAAACGCGTTTAAAGATTGAACTATCGATTTTTGCAAGATAAAATGATATTGATATAAATGATATAAATGATAATGACATTCTTGAGAGTATAAACTGTCGAAAAAGGCAAAAAAATTTTCAAAACATTTTTTGAAAATGTCACACTGGTATAGCCCCTTAACACGGTAGCGGTGTGAATGTTATTTGTCGGAGAAGGGTTTCGTGAGAAGAAATTTAGCATTAACCATCATCGCTGAGGAAATGGAAAGAATAACCTGCGAATAGGTTTTGCAAATGTTCAACACAGTGATAGTGTGGATTTTTCTTACAACACTTTTCCTGCAAATAAGTATTAAAATTTTTTCGTACAACGGCGTAGTAATAATACAAAAAATTTAGGTTTATGATGGTCGGCTTGACTCTTTCCATGCCAAGATTTCATGTATAGTGTCGCGGATGAATTTTTCCAGTACAACAGTTTTTCAACTCATTGGCATTGTGAATGTTATTTGTCGAAGAAGGAATTCAGGGAATTAAATCCAGCGTTCACTGGCATCGCTGATGAAATGGGAAGAATAACCTGCGAATGGGTTTTGCAAATGTTCAACACAGTGATAGTGCGAATATTTCTTGTTCTCTATCTCTGTTCAAAAGAATTTGAGGAAATATTTGCTGCGCTAACTCTGATCGCTGAGAGAAACTGATCAGTAACCTGCAAATAAATTTTCAAATGGTTTGGATGCCAGAGTAGTATTGATATACGAAATTTAGATTCATAATCAGTTACTCAACTCTTTCCATGCCAATATTTCATGTATAGTGGTGCGGATGAGTATTTTCTGTACAACAATTCTTCAACACGGTAGCATTGTGAATGTGACTTGTCAGAGAAGGATTTTAGAGAATTAAATTTAGTGTTGACTGTGATCGCTGACGATATCAAACAAATAACTTGCAAATGGATTTTTCAAATCTTTAACGCAGGCATGGTGCGAATATTTTTTGACGGTGGTGGGATTCGAGGAAGTATCTGCAGCGCTGACTCTGATTGTTGAGAAAAAAATTATCAGTAACCTGCGAATGGGTTTTGGAATATTTTGCATGCTGGAGTAGTAATAATACAAAAAATTCGAATTCCTGATCGTGTGCTCTACTGTCACCTTTGAATATTTCCTCTACAACAGCTCTTAAAGTAGCAGTGTGAATGTTAACTGACAGCGAAGGAATTCAGGGCATTAAATCCAGCGTTGACTTCCATCGCTGATGGTACCAAACCAATGATCCGCGAATGGGTTTTTTAAATGTTTAACACAGCGATAGTGCGAATATTCGGAGCACTGAATCTGATAGCTTAGGGTGATACTCTTGAGATATGATAGTTTAAGGGAAAAAATAGCTTCATAGTGGGCGTTTCAAGAAAGGTATTTAGTCAAACATTTGAAGAGGGCCCATTTCGAAGTAAACGAAAGAACGATAATCGTGAAAAATGAGCAATTTATTGGCAACAGCGGCTCGAAAAATTATGAGATCATAGTGTAAACACTATATATATGAAAGATATTTTAAAATATATATTTAAAAAATACAAAATATTTAAAAATCGTAAAGAAATCATGTTTGCCCCCACAGTCGACACATAAAAACTGTGCTTGTCACACATTCTAAAGGGTTTTATAATTTACCACGTAGTATCGTAATAATTTTTGAATTACGTAAACGGACGTCGCAAGGTATTCGCATTTCGGAGTAATTCATATAAACTTGATAGAATTTTTTTTACCCTTCTTATATTCCTACTTACATGACGTAGAGTGATCCCACGCAAAAAAAAAACACTTTTTACGAAAAAATATACGTGCAGGTCGCATGGGGGTCGAAACGACCCCAGCGCCCGACCGATTTTTTTGTATCGACTACGACGACGAAACTGCTGTCGCGAATCGTCCGACCCTAATCGGTACTTACAAAGGACACTCCAAAGCATCCTTACAAGGCAGGCCAGCCCTCTTGGCCGCCTACAACTTATAGTCATTTTGGCTCAAAGTCACGCGTCGGGTCTCCTGCATCCCATGTCACCGTGGAGGGTCAAAAGCCCTATAATGAGTCATAGTAATTCATGGTAATTGTATCAAATTTGACGAAATATTGGCTAGTTGGTTTTCGCATGGACAAAATTGTTGTACCATTTGTATTTTCGTTATTTTAGGAGCGTGTCACGAAAATCATGGACAATTATTTCATAGTTGCGTCCAGGGAAGGAGCTACAAAAAATCAGCACTGTTTGTTCTAATTCGAATGCGAATTGGCCATTTTGATACTAAACGTAACAAAGTGCCGAGCAAATTTTTTATGAATTTAACAGCTTAATTTACACGCAAACAATTTTTCTTCACTTCTAAATTTGCTCGTTACTGCAAGCTCCAGTACTTGGAGTAGGAATAACGACCCTTACTCTCAAAGGGAGGTCATTATATAAAAGTTAAATAAAAACCATTAAAATCATGATATTCACAGTAACATAATGGTAATGAACAAGATAAGAAAATACGTACCTTTGCATGCAATTTTATTTTTTGTTTGTTTTCTTTTGCATCTCTTTCTTTGTTTCAAGCATGCCATGAGAATTGAAAACCGCCCATGGTTCAAAGAACACCGTCATAAGTATTCTTATTGGCCTCTGATCTCCGGTCCTAGGCTCAAATAGCTCGTTCGAAAGGCAAACAACCATGGCCTTTGTTCCCGTCTCAGTTTCCACTTTGAAATATAGTCGCTCCTGACCATTCGTATTGAGACTTCTACCCTGATAATTGTCGAAGGTGATGTTTTGTTGAATAAAACGATACATTGACAACTGAATTTCAACCAATGCCGTTTGTAGATCTAAAACAAAAAAAAATGCAATTCCATTAAGCATGATGTCAGTTTGAAGTCTAACGGATCATAAAAAAACGGTACTCATCATTAGTACGCTTACCATTATATGCTTCACGACTGAGCCGTTTTCGCGCTTCCAAAAATTGATTTCGGGCTTCTTCGGCATCGGATCGGTTATTCGCGGATGAAACACGATTAAGCTCCGCAAGAAGTGGAGAGAGGCGCTCAATTACTCCACTAAAATCAGAGGGAATAACGTGCGCCCATTCATCTATATGACGAATGAAACTGTGATATAAGCCGGTATAATGGCTGTTTACTTGAGCTGCTACCTGAAAAGAAAAGGAAGGCCCGCTGGGGTAACTTTTCCGATTAGTTTACTCTAATTTTTACGAGTTAGGCACGAATAAAGTTTCATGTTAATAAAAACTTCTTTTTACCGTATACCGAAATTTCTTCGGCATAATCAAATGTAACCATGACCACTTTAACAATTGGCTTACGCAATCCTTCAAATTATCATCTGGTTTACGATTTTGATCGTCACCAATACTTGTTAGCAAATCGGATAATGTTTCGAGCGTAGTAAATTTCACGTCTTTATATGTTTGAAGAATATAGCCCTTCGGTTTTTGTTCGTCACGTTCGTGCAATTTTTTTTGCGCTCCTTTCCTGTTTTCCTCAGTTACAATAATTGCCTCCACGTATGAATCGTAGTATAATGCATCCTCTTGGCCAACAGCAAGGTCCCGGCAAACGCTATAAAAATGTTCTGTCATATAGTGATGCACGGTTAAATTCGGTAAATTCAAACGAATCATCCCCATTTTTCCCGCACTGCTCCAGCCTCGAGCTCGGCGAAGCTTTACATCACTAGACAAGGCTAAAAAGTGAATACAATGAAAAAAGGAAGACAGACGCATGTCAAAGGGACGCCGCAAGTAAAACAAATGAAGATGCAATAAAGAAAACTTCGTTTTCAATCATTTTCGTCTTACCTTTATGACCATAGTACCCATGAATTGTTGAGAATCTTCCGATTAAACTGAGTCCCAACACGACATTCATCGATTTAATTCGACTTCAATTGACTATTAATGATTGACATAAATAGTTCGATTGCTTACTGATAAAACTAGTCCTATTTACGTCGTGTTTGGAGTCATTTTAATCGGGAGAATCTTAACAATCCATCGGTACTCTATTTTCATGAAAATAAGACAAAAATTAGTTAAATGACATTTTCTTTATTGCATGATTATTTGTTTCACTTGCGATCGATGCGATGCATTACTTCGATCCTAATTCCAAGGGGAATGATTTTGAAGAATTACTTTTGACATTAATGAATTTCTCAAGATAGTCAAAATTACGCTTTCCCTGTAAATAGGTAAAAAATGATTGAAACGTTTCTAAAGCGAATCATTTAAGGATCAAGGGTAAACTATTTTAAGTGTATACGAACCCTGCAGCGATAACATTTGCATTTTTTTCGTGTCCCTGGTCATTTTCATCAACATATCCAGGAACCGGAATCGCAACATTCGAAGAAGATGCCTCGGAAGCAACTGTTCCGGACTTTGGATCATCCCAATAGTGTGGCGTTCCATGTTTAATTGTATTTATTTCCGCAGTTACAGCATTTGCTTCACGTGCAAATTGCAATGCTTCGCCGGTAGTGGCGGCCCCCTCCATCTGTTCCAATTTAGCTGCTCTAAGAGCTTCCAAATTATTCAACTTTATTTTATTTGCCATTTGTCCTCCCGAATAGCCAGCCAATCCATCACCCACGGGAATAGCGACCGCATCAATAAATGCGCCCGCTGAAGGATTATCAGCAGCATTTTTAAACGCTGCTATATACCCTTGATCTTCACCAGATATAGCGCTGGCTGAAGCATCATAGGCAAAACCAGCTGTTATTCCGGCGGGAATAGCGCCGACTCCTAAAATTTTCGTCAAATTTTCATCGATCCAACTATAAAAATCCGTAATATGTAACATCTATACAGGGTTGTTTCGTTTGTTTTGTCCATTTAAATATCGCCGCTGCCTAAGCAGATACAAAAAAATATACAAAGAAAAAGTTGTTTGGTTTGTCACGGCGAATATTGCGATTTATATATATTTTTTCGAACATTTTCTTCTAAATAATAAAAGTTTCAGATAAAAATTAAAACATGTTTATTTCCGTAGTTCCCTTCAAATTATCATGAATTTTCGATTCAATATACCATTCAATAAACCAAACAACTTTTTTCTCATACGTTTTTTTCTATCCGCTAAGGCAGCTAAGGTATTGAAGTGGACAAGATAAACAAAACACCCTGTACGCATGTGATTTTAGTAATATTGCGTTAAGAACCTCCTGTTGTTATGCCAGCAGCAGCACCACTTACGACGACAACTGTAGATCGAGTTGCTGCATTTAACGCTTGATTTCCGCCTTCATGATCTCCCACAGCATGATGGATAATGCCTAGAAACAAAAGCATTCCAGGTCAATGTTTGTCGATATTTATTTTTAACCATCGACATATATGAACTGCTCATTCCATGCGACGTGACAGTAGTGTGGAAGAAAATTCAGAAAGAAAAAAGAAGTCTGTGGGGTGGAGGGGATTCCTATCTCCGGCTATTGTAGCAGCGCGTGAATCGAGGACCTTGTGCATTTTTCATATTGATTAATAATATAAATTTATATGTTTGATTTATTACATAGGGTGGTGAGTCGCCTGGCCTCCCAGGAGGTCAACACCCGCCACCTTAGGTGTTGTGAATATAACTCAACATTTTTCGATAACTCTATACAACTCGAATAACTCGGCGAAGACTCTTTGCTCGTTAATTTTCAACGAAATTTAGATTTATTCAGTTACTCGAACTCGAGTCGACTCGGAATTCGAGTACTCGGACTTATCGAGTATTCGCACAATACCCCTATTTGGTATTGAATGTGGAAAGTGTTATTCTCGAATTTTTAATATTAAAAGAATGTCTGTTTATTATTCGAACGTGGAGATGTTAACAAGTTTGTATTGACAACCTCGAGTGAACGTGCATACGCGTTCCATGGTATATATCGTTCAGTGATATTTACCTATATAAATGTTTAATATTAAAATAAACATATGAGCAACTTTTTCAAAAAGTTCGTGTTTTAGGAAAACAATCGTCCAAACTCCTGGATTTAATCTACTTCCTCTTTTATCGACTGTAATGCCAGATGTAGGTACTGCAAAGTCTTTCAGTTGATTATCTTTTCCTGGATTTCGAGAGTTTCGAATCACGAAAAAAAGTGCAAAGTGTCGAATTCTTGATTTCGAAGTTTCGAGGAACATATCCCTATTTTTAACGAATTCCTGTATGATTCACCTTTTGCATGGCCAATAACAGGAATACCATTTGCAACATTGTTTAAGGTACCCAAGCACATTTTCTGGGTTTCTAATGCACCTTCCGCATCTCCTGCAGCAAGTTGTACTACGGAGGTTACTTGTGAAACTCCCGGGCATTCCCGACAAAAGTTTTCCGCTGTTCTTTTGGCACCCTCAGTGTCGCCGGTAGCCGCTTGAATCAAGGACTTAACCTGCGACACGCCCGGTATCCAATCTATGCCGGGCATTTTTCAAACTAAAAATCTTTAATGCCAATTACTATTTTTATTTATCGTCAACCGTTTTTAACGACTTGAAAGAAAGAAGAAGAAAAAACTAACACAAAGAACAGAGTAGTTCGGATAAACTGTTTCTGAAAATTACTTATACTCGGTTTCTATATCTTATCAGTCACTCGTTTATCACTTGCTTGCTAGCTGCGCAGATCCACGACTGACTGGCCAGCTGGAGCCTGAAGCGTTCCTCCCAATTCCTTCTTAACTTGCTGTAAAGCGTTACCACTACCAGTTACCAATCATCACGTCTACTACCACGCTACCTACGCCTACTTCTTTTCGTAGTGCGATTTAGATATTCCAGAAGTAGCAACGTTGCCAGAGGTACATGCCGGCATGACGTCATAGTGTAGTAGAGGGAAGACTAAATGAGAGTGTATTTCACCACTATGTATGTACCAGTAATCCTCGCATGTTACGCACAAGTCGAATGAAGTTTAAGGGATCATCACAGTGTAACGAAAATTTGTAAAAAGATTATTAATCAGTATGAAAGCCGCTATCTTGCTATGGAGGTTTTTTAAAATCAAAATTGACAAAATGGCGGTGATTTGAAAAAAAATATTGAATTTAGCCTACATTTTCCACAGTTTTTCGTTTAAAAAATATGATTAAAAAAAAAGCTTCCATACCAAGGTAAAGAATGGCGATACGAATTTTGTGTCAAAATTTGAGACCGATCGCTTGAAAACTCTTGCATTGAGAGGGTATACCGTTTTGAAAAACGACATTTCGAGAAAAAAAAGCGTTTAAGGTAGTACCTCCACAGAAGAGTTGAATTAAGAAATGATTGAAATTTGCTATATATGTTATTCAATACATTATCCAAACATCTGTGCAATTTGAATAAGTTTGACCACCCCAAACCTGAGATATTTACACTTAAAGTTGGCTTGGTTTACACGCAACAAATGCGTTATGATTGGCAAACAGAGCATCATTAATTTTACCGTCAAAACTAAAATTAAGAAATTGATAAAAAAACGAGGATAAGCTAGAGTAAGATATCACGAATAATGTGAAAAAAATGAGAATGATTCACCATCTAGTTTCCAAGATATAACCATGAAAAGCCCTCACAATTATGGTGCAAAGCCTGGCAAAGCCTGGAAAAAAAACAATTGGGGCAAAGCCTGGGCAGTCCCGGCAAAAAGTTTACTGGCAATGGTAGATCAAAAACACAATATAAAATATATTTTATGGCAATAAATGATATCCATCGTATTATCTACTAGTACCGAGTCAATATTGCGTAGTTTTTAATTTTATTTATTACTATTTAAACCAATTATCAATCTTTTAAACATGAACATGGTATGTAAACTTTTGGTTGAGATTTTCGCAGAGGAACTACCTTAAAGTTAAACAAACTCACGCTGCTGCTCGAATCACTTTCTCTAAGGAAGGCTGTAGCGACCGAAATATTCGAATGTCGTCCCAAAAATTTAACAGCATGTTTATGACCGTCTATACTATCGGATAATGCAAAAAAAATTGATTTTTTGAATATGTTACACTGTGATGATCCCTTAAACGCAATCTATATAGCTGTATGTGACAGGTAGACCCCCAACTCTGACAACGCTGCTGGTTCCCGCGACCATTTTTATTCCATGACGTAGATCAATCGCAGTCCGTTGTGCTGTCAATAATAAAACTTGTTGGATAACATTATCTTCTGTTTCATCCGGTACGAGGATATCGAGGTACAGACTTTCTTTTATATTACTCTCTTTTATATCGTTACACATTGGTGTTCGATACGTCTGTTGATGTAAGAAATTAATTCATAACCTTACTTCATACTATTGTATCAGCGTGACATTCGATTAATTATTATAATCCTCTCTCACGAGCATAAATAAAATTATGAATTCCACCCTTACAGGATTATGTCATCCGAAGCTGGAAATAAAAATTCAAGCGATGAAGAGAAATTGCCTCCTGAGTGCTATCAAGAAGATGCTCTTGATTATGATTGTTATCAAGGAGAAGATGAAGAAGGCCCGTATAAGACACGCGAACAGAAATTCCAAATGCTCGAACAATTGGACAATAAAGGATATTGTCCGTTGAGACTTGAAGAAGTGTATCCTAACACTGAAATAACAACTGAAGAAAAATTGGCACAACAAATCAAACAATTTGAACAATTAAAAAAGCAAATGGAATATAAAGAATACTGTGAATCGGAAAACCCTTTTATTGATACTAAGAAACAACAAGAAGAAAATAAGGATGGACCAGAAAAATAAATTTCTTCGAATCATCGATATATATAAAAAGTTAATTCGTTTTTTTATTTCTTTACACCTCGCTAAAAAAATGGTTTTCTTATTTCATTGCTTTTATTTTCAATAACAACTAATAAAAGTAGAAGTTCAATATAAAACAATATCAGATTCGTTGCCAAAATCAATATTTAAATTCTTCTTACAGTATACCTTCTGTGATTAAAGATTTTTATTTTTATTTACATATATGTGCGTTAAACATAATATTAAAGATAATGCGTTTTAATCGTCCTACTAGTTATAAGTACCTACGCCGGAAAATTTTAAACATCCGAACTGTCTAAAGAAATAATCTCAAGAAGAACTTGTGATAATTATATCATTTATCTATAGATTAGCTAAACATACATAGGTGACTTGGATAATGGTTTTTTAATTTATCAATCGTTTCACTTTTAACTTTTTTATATTAAAAGATAAAATTGAATGTACGGCTGTTCGATACTGACAAATATGTTATGGAAAAAATATACAGTCAGTCACGAAAGTCTTCATACGCCAATAACATTTCCAATACATAAAAAAAGAAAACGAGAGTTTTGGATATTTTACGGATAGTAACTTATTCGTTGGTTAAGATTATTTTGAAAAAAAATTTTGAAAATTTTTTTTCAAAATAATCTTTTTTGAAAAAAAATTGCGATGTCTTTTACATTAGTTATCAAGAAACGACAAATAAACCGCAAATGTTATGAAAACCCATAAAAAAGGAACACAAAGTGGAGAGTGAATAAAATTTGTTGTCATAACAATTATATTTAATATAAGAATACATTTTTTATACTGCAATCTGCACATAGTCGTCCAATATATCTCGTGATCTTATGTTTTCGATTTATTTATATTTTCTGGTGAGCAAATACAAGAAATATCGTCATTCTTTTTATAATCCGTCTAATTTATACCAATAAATAAAGTATTGTCTATAAAAGGTCTAAAACATTTGTTTTTTTCTCTTAATATTTTACATTGTTCGAGGGTAAAAAGACTTGCGCGCATGACGAAACCGGGCAGGAAAACGTAAGTACATGAGTAAGATCTAATTCATAAGTAGTCTGTACGAGGGTGAGGTGAAAAGTTTCCGGCCTGACCAAGAGATGGTGCCACTAGGTCTAGTTTTGGAGCGGCGTTCTACAGTACCATTCCTACCGAGCTTGTACGTACAGTTTCAGCCCAATCGCTACGTTAGTTTGCGTTTGAGAGCACATTGCGCGAGACGCTTCCGTTGTTTTTGGAAAAATGGAAAAATTGGAAAAACGTGCTGTCATCAAATACTTCCATTTGAAAGGTTTTACACCAAAACAAATAAAAGAAGAGATGGATTCAGCACTAGGAGACTCCTCCCCATCATATTCAACTATTAATCAGTGGGTTTCTGAATTTAAAATTGGTCGTGTGAGCACCTCTGACGAGCTTCGCTCAGGACGGCCCGTTGAAGTCACAACTTCAGAGATGATTGAAAAAATCCATAAAATAGTGTTGGAAGACCGCAGGTTGAAAGTGCATGAGATAGCCGAGACCTGTAGGATGTCAGCTGAACGTGTGCGAAATATTTTGCACAACCATTTGAACATGGAAAAGCTGTGTGCAAGGTGGGTGCCGCGTTTGCTAACGCTCGCCCAATCGAGCGTTTGCTAACGCTCGACGCTACCGACAATTTGGCGCTGTATGGACGTAATCCAAACGAATTTTTGCGTCGATTCATAACTGTTGATGAGACATGAGTCCACCACTACACTCCTAAAAGTAAAGAACAGTCAAAACAGTGGGTTGGAAAAGGGGAACCAACCCCAAAGAAGGCAAAAACAATTTTATCGGCAAACTAGGTTATGGCTACTGTTTTTTGGGATGCGAGAGTTATGAGAAATGTATCAGTGTTGATGGAGATTATGTTGGAAAATAAAGCAAAAAAAAATGTTTAAATATCGTTTTTCTTGGTCAGGCCGGAAACTTTTCACCCCACCCTCGTATAATAATACGTAAAACTTCTTTCGTTTCTATTCACTGTTTGTAGTAAAAACGTCGGAATATAGTCGTCGATCGGGTGCCGTTCGCGTTTTGGTTTTCGTTTACTTCAACTCAGTATTTTTTATTTTCACTAAGCCGGAATTCCATAAGAAGGATTAAAATGTATTTATTAATAACTTATTATTTATTTATGGATATGTAATATTTAATAGCATGGAAATACGTGTGATATAAATAAGGATATATTTAATAAATAATATAATTAATACATAAATAAATTTTTTTTTCATTATCATCGAGTACTAAAGGTACTTCATCTTCAATCTTCTCAAAATAAGCAAACCAATGACGAGTACCCTTTTTACATGGAACTGATTCCGACACGCAGTACTTCGACAAAATTTCGCATCCTATATCCGCGATAACGTGATTATCACGCTTTTTCCGGGGAACTAGATCTGCTGACATTTACTGATAATAGATAGATACGAGATAGAAACGGACGATGCAGCAGTCTCTCGTCTGGGTGACATTCGTATAGAATAACACCGATCATCGCTGAAAGCCTTTAGAATTTTTTCACCCATTATACGTTCCGTTCTGCAAAGTTGAAGGATGTGCTATTGATAAGAAAGGTAATCTCCGGCAAAAATACATTTACAGTTTTCGCTAAGTAGTTTCGATGAACACGTGATCCACCGACGGAAATGAAAGTGTTCACGGTTGATAGTCTTTTGATTTTTATTTAACTTGTAAATCAAAGACGAATCCAAATTGATGCTCTTTTTGAATACGTCAGTTGAGGTAAGACTACGTCTATGGTGGCACTGATTCGTCCTACTGGTCTAATCAAATTGAGCGAGACTGCGAGACGGACTTGGCACACTAAGTTCAATGGTACGAAGAATGGAACTGGGAGAAAGTAAATGGTTCATAAACCGCAATAAACCACATCAACGTTCGTTGAATCTCCTTATTTATTTGTCCAGCTGATCAATCAAAATCATTATAATCGAAATCAGGTCGATTAAAAATCAATTTATTTTTTCTTTTCGATCAATTAAACACCTGCGATTCAGTGATGCACTGATCCGGAACGATGAATACAGATATGTAAGAACCAATTGAGAACTGTGCACTCGGTCGATTAAGGATTTTGCACACGACATTTGCAAAACGACACCAATAAGCTGAAACTCCACAGGCAGCCATCCGGAAACTATAATTTTTTGTAAGCACGTGATCAGAAATCTTTAATTTATTGAAGTTGTAAAAAAAAAATTACTTTTAGCTTATTATAAAAAATATGAAAATAAAAATTTCTATGATAAAATATCGATTTTATTTTATAAATAAAGTGATTAATTAATCGCTAAGAAATTCAGAAAAAAACGACCTTTTTCGGCCCGTCGCAGTGGTGTCCTCCTTCAATTTGAACTTGAAATATTGCCAGTAAGTTTTCGTGTCTAAGCAGCTGATTCTTGAATACTATCTGAAAGAAGCTAACGATAAAAAAATCGAAGATATTTTGGATTTGTGTATTTAACTAAGTACGACGCGAAGACCGCGAAGGTCCAAGTTGCTGGACCTGTTTTTTATTTCCCTAGAAGTCATTGTTGTCCCGCGAAATAAGCCTTGTCCATTTATTGTATGGACGCCTGAATGTAAAAGAAAACGTGAAATAAAAAATTAAGATGTCTTCAAAAAAGTATTTATCTCAAGGAGAAGTATTCCAAATTTTGTTGAGATTGAAAGGAAACTTAAGATGTATTTGGATGGGAAAATTTGGCCATTTCGAAATAAAAAAGACGCATACAATAAAAAGTACCTGGACCTGGCATAATAGAATGTTTTCCGCCTCCGAAAAAAAAAGATGTTTGAGCATCAAAAGTACAAAAATAAAAAAGGTATTCGCTGAATAAAGATGGTGGTAGGTGTAATGCGTTAAATAAATCGGGTGTTCCAATTTATTAAAGGGGAATATACCTTTGTGAAGTTTTTGTTGCCTTTTTTTCTTATTGGCCTAAAAGGTCCCTTAACTATCCAAAAATGATATTCAAAATGTTTTATGAGGGGGTCCAGGCATTGCCGATTAAAGGTAACACGAAATTTCCATGATTTTACAGTACTTAAAACTTTAAACGCGTTTTTCTCGAAACTATGTTTTTAGACACGGACGCCTCGAGTTTTCAATCGATTGACTTGATATTTTAACTGTAGCTTCTTGACAACATTTTATAGTCCAGTACGTAGGATTTTTTCGATAAATTGAAATTTAAAAATTGTATGATCGATATTCGACCGATTTTTTTACAATTATTTTTTCATTTTAACGTCATTTTTTTAAATCAATATTTTGAAAAACCCGTACGTATTGTACTAGTTTTTTATATCTACTTTTAAAATAATTTTCGTTTTTTGTTCTAGCTTGAACATTATGACCTGTGTGAATACGCCTGTAAAGGACTATGAAAAAAAGGAGTTTTCTTTCATCGACTGCGCCGCCATTGTGTTTCAAAATAATTAAAAAAAAAAATTCTTTTACTTTAAGACTTGTACTAACATGTGTAAAAAGCCGAATTTCAAAATATTGTTTTGTTTTTCTTAAATAAATTGTCAAAAATGACCCTTGATTTTGCCCTCACAAAGGTATATTCCCCCTTAAGGGGCTATACCAGTGTGACACTTTCAAAAAATCGATCTTTTTTTGCCTTTTTCGACAGTTTATACTTTCAAGAATATCATTATCCTTTATATCATTTATATCAATATCATTTTATCGTGCAAAAATCGATAGTTAAATCTTTAAACGCGTTTTTCTCGAAATGAGATTTTTCAAATTTGCTGACATTGTAACTCAAAGAGCAATTATCCGATTGACTTGAAATTTGAACTGAGTACTCTTGAATATATTTACTTTACAATGACGGATATTTTTGATTGGATGAAAATAGGCGATTTGGCATTGAAAAAAACGACCATTTTATAGACAAGAAAACAAACTTTTTTCATAACTACGCCATTTTGTTAGATTTTGATATTTTCGAAAATGCTACGTCATTGTACAGGAAATACCTTCCAGTTTAACGACATTTTTTCCTTTTTCGGTTTCAGCGACTCATTCGGCCGGAATCATGTCAGCAGTGGAGGAACTTTTTTTTTGGCGCCTCCGAAAGCAGCGTCTAAGTCGCTTGGATATCAATATTTTTCTATGAAAAAATTATGTAATATAGGTCCAACAGCCAAATATATTCTTGATTTTCCGAAACATTTAATTGAGTACTTTTCTTCCAAAAAATTCCCGAAAGTCACCCAAATTTTCAGCGTTCACACTGGTATAGCCCCTTAAGTCGTTCGGTACAGTGATTTTTGAGATGTAGTGGTCACCGATCCTGAAAACATCATTGTGAGAAAAACGCGTTCAAAGTTCGCCGGTTCGCGGACGTTTGTTCGCAGAACCTATCTATAAACGCCCACAACTCCTTCAATATTGAACGGAACGACTTGGCGTTATCACAGAAGATTTCTGAACTCTTATATTTTGAAAATTCGTTGAAAACCAAAGATCGATATTTTACAAAATTTCAACGAGATGTAAGCCCTCAAACGGAAAAACCCCTTTTCTGGTTTTAAATTTTTCTTCTTTATTCAATATTATTGTATTCGCTGTTTATAACCAAGCAAGTGTAAAAAGACCCATAGTATTCAGATCACCGATTTTACTTGATAAATTAAATATTATAGAATAAAAGAATAAAATTATAATAAATAAGAATATTATATTCAAAATATTCAATGCCGATACTGGTGGATGGGCGGTCGGGGTACTTCGGCTCTGGCGGTACTCCGAGTTAACCAGTGTTTGAGTTAAGGGGGGAACCTCCTCCAGACAACAGGTTTTTCAATAATTTTTTACAAAAAAAATGAGAGCAATGAATCACATTTATTGCAATGAATCAAATTATATAATAATATTGACGTTCGAATGAATACAAAATAAAAATTTCATGAGTGAAAAAAATGGCGGCGCTAGAGGTGCTCGAACTTGGCTCCAAGAGTTTGCGCCGTGGAACGCCCAGGTCCTTGTAGTTAACTAAAATCAACGAAACCATTTTTTTCATAAAAATAAGTCATTCCGCTTTGCATGAACCTAAATTTAGCACAAAAAATTAGGAATTGAAAAATTTTAGGACAAAAAGAAAAAAAAAACACTTTTTAAAATAAACAAATCGTTAAAAACAATATTCATTAAAACAATTTATACGAAATTTTAGGTTTGTGCAAACGCCAATAAGTTAAAGGACATCTGTACAAAATTTCAAGTTGATTGGTTCATTACTTTTTGAGTTACATTCCACGACACGGAAAAAAACACGTTTCGAGAAAAACTCCATTAAAGTTTTCGTTCTTAAAAAGTAGAGTTTAGAGTGATTTATAATTACCGAAGCTCAATCTGCGATGCCAGGGCCGCAAAGCAAACCTTCTTCTAGGAAAACACTAATCTGGACTACATTTTTCTTTTTTCGTGTGAACTGTTTGTGTGAAAACGAAAAACGACGGTTACACTAGCCGAATTTTTCTTTACAATCGTCGGAAGTGCCCCCTATTGTTCAAAAAGTAAACTAGCAAACTTGTACGGCTAAGAAATGAAAAGGCAGAGGCTGCAAAGGGCGCGCGCTCGTTTACCTACTCTCGGTACTTTTGGAGGGCATCACTTCGGTGACTTCCTAGGGACCTATAGGACTTTCTGTTGGGCTTCAAACTTTGGGAATATATTCTTCAGAAACTAAATGAATTTTTGAAGCCACAAAAAAATTGATATCTGGAGGAGATTCCCCCCTTCAGTATGCCCCATAAACGTATACGTTGGAACTCAGGAATTGATTGAGACCTCAACGTACAAACAAAATAAAATATTAAAAATATTCAAATATTCTTCACGTCAAATTAGCAATCTGAATGTAGTGTGTCTCTTTATACTTGCTTAGTCATTTATAAACAAATAAAATAAGACGTATTTAAGACAATACGACAAAAACGAAGTAAAAAAAAGCGCATGTTCAAAAGCCTTTTTTCCACCCAATTGCCGAGTTCCAACGCGTTGTCGATCTTTCGCGTTTTCGATGGAAAATACCCGATATACGTAAAGTTTCTCGATCGTAGATTGGATGTGCGAGAAAGTTAGCGAGTAAGTGGACGAACGCGCGATCATCCGCTAGTAATTATATAATACGTATATATATAATACATATATACATACATATATTCGAATAATATAAGCGAAGTAGGGGGTCGAGGTGGAGTTGCGAGATATCACCGCGACGTTGGCGTTGGATCCGAGCATTGTCGTTGACAGTCGACCACTGACTTTCGCCAAGAATGGAACGTTGGATCGGCAAGGTAGCGATTGTGACAGGTGCGAGCGCTGGGATCGGCGAGGCCATTGTCAGGGCTTTCGTTGGCGCTGGTATCGAGGTCGTTGGTCTGGCGAGACGCAAGGATCGTCTTGAGGAAATAGCCAAGGCTCTCAAGGGGGCCAAAGGTAAATTGCACCCGATGCAGTGCGATCTTCGCAACGAGAACGACATATTGGAGGCTTTCAAATGGACAAACAGAGCGCTTGGTGGCATCGACATTTTGGTCAACAATGCCGGTGTGGTTTCGACTTCCGCTATTGCTGGTAAAATGATCTTTCATGCGTATAAAATCATGCTGTTTTTTTCCTCCTCAATGGGCTAGCCTCCACTTGATTGTGTATCAAATCGTCCGTTTCCCGGTGTTTGCCAATCCACTTTGGAGCCACAAAAAAACGGCTATTTTCGCGATTTTTTTTTGAGGATTTTGTAAAATATATGAATATAAAAGTTGTTGGGCTTGATAAATGAAGTCTTGAAATACATTTTAAAAATTTCTTTATTCATTTTTATTCACTTTTAAGTACAAAAACTATAGTTTAACGTAAGGCCTCAAAAATAGGTGGGCTAGGTAGCTCCATCACAACTCGTCCATCACAGCTTGTCTGAAACAAAAAAATCAAAGTCCATTAGATTCAGTATGACACCAGCTACAAAATGACCCTCGGATATAAAGTTTTATCAGAAAATGACAAAATGGCAGATGAAAAACGAAAAAAGTAAAAAAAACGCGTTTTTTCGCAGTTTTTCGCAAAAAAAGAGTAAAAATCAAAATTTTTAAACCATCGAGGGTCATCTTGTTGCGAATCATGTTTGCAATATGTGGTTCAAATTTCAAGAGAATCGGTTTATTAGTTTTGGAGATACGATGGAGCTAGATTTTGAAAAGGTTGTTTCGAGAAAAACGCGTTTGAAGTTTATACTATGAAAAACTCTTACCTAAACTCAGTCGGCAATTCCTACACCGTACAAAACCCCTTCTGATTGCTCATCATCGTAGATTTCTTCAAGTCTTGCTTGTTTTCGATTTTTTGAAATTTTCAAAGTGGACTGGCCCCTTAAGACGGAATGACACCTCATCGCGGTCGGTATGGTAGAACAAATGTAGATACCCAAAAATATCTGAAACGGCTCTTCAGATCCCGTCAAAACTTTGCTAAATGACGTCCAATAGATAGACGAACAGCTGTCTGCTCCTCAAATTTTCTGAATTTGAGAAAAAAAACGTAGATTGGCTTATGATAACCTAATCTACATTTTTTTTCTCACATTCATAAAATTTGAGGGGCAGACAGCTGTTCGTCTATCTATTTGACCTTGTTTGACAAAGTTTCGACGGGATCTGAAGAGCCGTTTCAGAGATTTTTGGGTATCGACAATTGTTCTACCATACCGGTAGAACGCCGATGAGGTGTCATTCCGTCTTAAGACGGAATGACACCTCATCGCGGTCGGTATGGTAGAACAATTGTCGATACCCAAAAATCTCTGAAACGGCTCTTCAGATCCCGTCGAAACTTTGCCAAACGACGTCAAATAGATAGACGAACAGCTGTCTGCCCCTCAAATTCAGAAAATTCAGAAAATTTATCTATAATTGTTCTACCATACCGACCGCGATGAGGTGTCATTCCGTCTTAACGCGGTCCTCTAGTTTCTCGGCTGTTTTTTACGGCTTTTTCAATAATTTTTTACGGGCAAAGCATCGAAATAATTAATCTCATTGTTTTTGCATAATCTTTATTAACATTTAAATAAGCTTTACAAATTTTTTGAAGTCAAAATATATAATAGAATAAACGTTATAGTGGCCGACAGGAAGACATCAAGTAAAAGAGGTGCTTGACGGTGACCAAGATTGCGGCTGTTCTGCTTATCTGAAATCAAAAAACCAAACGGCATTTTAATCTTCATATTTAAGACTAGCGATTGAACTAGAGTGAATTCTAAATTACAAAAATTTACTTTTTTATACACTTTTGAAAATTACATTCTATTTTTTACTCATTTTTTCTTAAGTTTTTCACTCGTACAAAAAAAACTATCGAAGCAATCATGATAATCCTAGTTCAATCGCTGGCTTATAACATATTAAAGATGCTGTATAAATTTGAACAAGGTCGGTGCAGTAGTTTCTGAAATATCGTGGTCACCGTTTCGAAAAATGGTGTTTCGAGAAAAACGCATTTGAAAGTATACCTGCTCCGTATACCTGCTCCGTTCCAGGGCCGTAACTTGTGAACCACTTCGAATATCGAAAAATCCTTTGGCACACATTTTCTACACATGTTGTAGATGTGATTTATGAAGAAAAAAAAATCGATTTTTTCGACCCGAGAAACTAGAGAACCGCCTTAATGCGCATAGCTGTCGAGATTTCGTTGTAATTCAATGCAATTGCAGACTCAACGACCGAGGATTTTCGGAATATACTAGACGTCAACGTGTTGGCGGTTGCTATTTGCACGAGAGAGGCCATCAAGTATATGAGGACTGGAAATACCGAAGGACATATATTTTATCTGACCAGGTAGACTGATTGGGAAATCGATGTGGTCTAATCTTACCTAGCACATTGGCATGAATACTGATATGACGATTTACACACTTTCTTAAATCCGCGTTTTATAGATCTCGTATGCATATTTGTGACATTTAAAGATGGAGAGATTTATGGCATTCGAAATTATCTATAGATCAATCGATTCATCTACAGATTGATTGATTTATAGATGAAGTTAATTCATCAATCTATATACTGATTCAGTCATCTATAGATTGATTAATTCATCTATATACTGATTCATTCATCTAATAGATTGATTTATTCATCTATAGATTGATTCATTCATCTATATACTGATTCACTCATCTATAGATTGCATTCGTGATCGTTTCTATTCAAGCAGGTTACACATCTGATCCTATTGCAAATAACGTTTTTCTTTTTTCGAATACATAGTGTCTTGGCCTACGATGCTACGGGGGCGAAAATTCCAACGAATATTTATCCGGCAAGCAAATTCGCACTTCGCGGACTGATCGACAATGTTAAATGCGAAATTCAAAAGGCCAAAGATAACATCAAAATAACAGTAAGTTTCCATATCGTGAGAGATATTTGATTGTCAAAATAATAATAATAATAATAATAATGCTAGTTACATGTATGATGTAATTCAATAAGAGTATTATAAAAAACGATAGCACGGTCGATGCGCAGCGATCTCCCGTGTTTAACCGCATTGGCTGTAACCAATACTTGGATACGTAACCGCCCAACTGCGTTTACAAGCTATTGAGCGGGAGACAGGTTTATTGAGTTACCTATCGTGAACGTAATTGAAACTCCACAGTTACCATGGGCACCCGTTCAAATGCGATACAGTAGGGCCTTTGAAAAGCTGGGCTGTGGGCAACATTTTTCTTTTATTCGATTCTTCAACTCAGACTTCCTCGTACACAGATATACTCAGGAACACTCAGGGAGTTGCTAAAGAACTGGGAATAGCGGAGTGAAAACTTTAGGGCAAAAGGGAAAGGTTTGGGATCGGGGAAGCCCACAAGGGTCTGAAAAATGCATTAGAATTTACTACTATATATTGAAATAATGTTATAATTATAATACTATCATATATTAAAATAATATTATTATAATGATAATAATAATTATGATAGTTACAAAAGTGAGTGCCCAAGAAAATTGATTTTCTTACCATTATGTTCTCTTATTAATTAATTTGCAAAAATCAGAATGAAAGAACTGAACAAACATCTGATATATTACAGGAAAACATGTCACTAAATGTGAATCGAGTTTGTTGATACAAACAAGGGATGGTATTTTTTATGTTCATTTCATTCGATTTTATTCATTTAATTTTTATTCTCAGAACATCATTCCCGGTTTGGTGAGAACGGATATATTCAGCACCGCAGGTGGCTCCGATGCGGTTTTTGATCTACTACCACACGTACAGGCGAAAGACATCGCTGACGGAGTCACGTTCGCTTTATCGGCAGCTCCGAACGTTCAAGTGAGCAGTTGTTATAAATACTTTAACAATTTTGTGGCAATGTAAACGACAATTTGCATCGTTTTTTCTGCTCGTAGATCGACGAAGTGAGAATAAGCTCGATACGTCGTAAACTGTGATTTGATACGAAAGGGAACAATTCAATCGAAAGGATTCGTCGTTTTGTGAAAAGCATCGTCTTTTGTTGTGTTGGAACATTGGATTGAGAAGAACATTACGAAGAACAATCTGGAGAATTTTTTAACGCCCATTCTGTACGTTTTTCCAAATAAACAATTACTTTCTATTGTGTTCTGTGATGTCTGACCACTGAACTATAGTAATACTGGAACGCGCGCTGGCTATTCCCTCCCATGTAGAAGCGGCGTATCGAGAGAGATAGCTTCGACGAAGCATCGATGGGTATCTTTTGCTCTGTCTAACCATTTTGCGCATGTGCACAATGAAGTCACACACATCAGGTACATGGGCTGCAAAAAGTTTGTCCACTCAGTTCAGTACGTGTCACGTGCTTCGAAAATTCATTCAGTTCGTTTATTTGTCGTATAAAACTTGTATGAATGTAAAGTGTAAACCGTATAAAAAAACTACAATGTTGAGGGTATGTTGTGTCACAGGGTGCAACAATATTTGGAACCCGACTTGTGATATATCGTATTTTGGGTAAGTATATAAACGTCAGAATAAAACATAACTTCGTATTAGAAATGATAAATCATAACTTGTAAATTTAATTCTTATATGTCTATTATTTACAGATTTCCATTGAAAAATGAGAATTTGTTAGAGAAGTGGAAGCAAGTTATACCAACAACATATGAAATCACCAAATACACTACCATTTGCAGTGATCATTTTAGTAATGCATCGTACACATATAAGAGTGGTAAACGGTTTTTGAATAAAAATGCGGTGCCGACTATTTTTCATATAAGTAAATACAATAATAGAATGAATTAAATACTGTAAAGGGATAATAAATTAATAGTAAGCAATGCGTGTAAGTTTTTCAACTACAGAACAGTGCGACACACATGTGTTCCTGGTGTGAGCGAAATGCAAACGAAATGTTAGCGATTGTGTTCCTATGAAGAATGTGTAATACGCGAACGTCGAAACTGGGATAAAACTTTCGGACGGGACTGTACAAACAGAGACACGAATACCCAGACTGGGGCAGTTCATGCTATCTCTCTCGATACGGGCTGGCTGCGCCAGCGCGCGTTCCAGTATTACTTTAGTTCAGTGTATCTGACCCTGTAATTCAATTATAGTTTCATTTAGTTGTAAATTAATTATAAGTTTTACTTAGGTACAATTGCGCTATTTTTTTGACTTTTTTTTAATTGCACATAACATCTGTATTTCGTGAAAAATATTCTACCCACACCCCATATTTTTATTATTTCTCTACTTATTCGTAAAACTACTTACGTTCGTGAATTTTTTAGTGGTGACTCAGCAGCATAGTTGCAGGACCTTTACCAACATTCGAAAGTCTGGTTGAAGTTTTTTTTGTGCATTCAGTCGTCATATGTAAAAATGTCAACTATGAAAGCGCAATCCTGGATGTCACGGTTCGAGGCTCACGATTTCGTAAACATTTCCATAATGCATGCAACAATGTCATGCGCATACTATATAACAGTGAAAATAATTCTTGTGATAGTCAAACATTTATTTGAGTTTCCAGGGACGATCGATTTTGTATGAAGTAGAAAAAGTTCACCCCTAAATTAAGTATAAGTCTGAAAATATTGATCCTAGAGTAAAAATGCTAATAACCATAGTTGAAGGAAATAAAATTTCCTATGTGATTATTTATTACCATTTTTACAATAAACGATAATAAACGAGATAAATTTTAAAAAACCGTTTTTTTACCCCTATTAGCAGTCTAACTCTATAAATATCGATTCTAGGGTAAAAATTATGAATACCAAACTTGTGAGGAATTACATTTCCCACAACTTTGAATACTATCATTTTTACTCTAAGGTTGAAAATAAGCGAGTTATTCGAAAAACAAAAAAAATCCCTCTTTAAATCAAGATGGCGGCAAACGCACCGGGGGGATTTTCCCGAAAATCGACATTTACACTACCAACCACCCCCCCCCCCCCCCCTCTAAGTATAAAAAAAATCGAACCTCCGAATTAATTCCAGGTGAAATCCTATTTCGACCGGACTATCTTGTATAGCTGAATTTGTCGTAGGCGATCCTCGGCTGAATTTTCTTTTCTTTCTTCCTCCATTCGATGCTTTCTTTTCTCTTTCCTTTCTTCTTCATCTGTCGTACGTAGATTTTGTAGAGAGCACCGTCTGTTGACGTCATTTATCTGGGTTGTGGTTTCCATAAGGTGAAATTTGTCGTCATCGTCTAAGCTATTCTTTTCCTTTGTTCGCGTAACTCCGTCAATGGCGGAACTACTTGCTGACGCCACTCTTAGGATTAGAAAACCCAAAATATCCCGATGAAAAGGGTTTTCTTCTCTTGATATTTTTTCACTTTGTCACTCTATTTCGGCCTTCCAGCGGAGGTCTTTAAAAAACAAAGCCTCCGTGAATCGGGCCTTCTCATATCGAAACTTTATTCTATACTCGATAGAGAGATCGATCATCAATTGCTCTCGTCAGAGGTCGATCGCGGAATCCGACTGCGAGCTTCCCACTACTGCCGTGACGGGACGCCGCGGCGAAATTTTCTGGCATGTGACGCATGGCCTTAAGGATGTATGGCAACTAAGTTATTTACTACTGTTCGAATTGAAACTCACTGATATTGTAAAGGAAAATATCGAGAACTTTTTGAGATTAAAAAAACAAAATTTGCCCACGTGAATGCTGAGATAAACGAATTCAAAGTTGGGTCATTTAACACGGGGAACATAGGACTGTACGTCCAAAATTCCCTTTACATTGGCAAAAAAGGTATTTCCGGAGTACTCTTTTGTAAAAAAAACTTTTGTGCGGTATCGCTGTAATATGCATGATACGTTAAAAAAAAATCGACATGTGCCCATATATTTTGCGAGATATTGCGAGTTAAATGGGACCGTTTTCGTATTTCTTTAGCTCGTATGTCGTAACCACGACAACGTCAGGGAAAACGTACATCAAATCAGCAACTAAATTTGCAGTTAAAAATTGAAAATTCTTCTTTCTGTACCGCATGTTTTACTTTGAGCTGTGGTAAATCTCCTTTTTAACTTCAATGAATACTACAATTATTTTATTTAGTCTTTAAATGCGATTTTTGCAAATTGCATAATCAGTTCTGTAACGACTCTGCAGTAGCTGCCATACATCCTTAACTCCGGTCAATTCGCAATGTTCTATGACAAACTGTGCTAAATTGCTTGTATTTAAATATTCGTTTAATTCTTTCCAATTTCCATATGTTAATGTATGTGAAAACTTCGAAGTTGAACTTTTTGTTACGTATTTGCGTCTTAAAAACGTTTGAATTCCGCACTGCTCGAATGCACAGATGCTAATTTTATTGTCGAACATTAACAGTGTAAAAATGGTATTACATACTATTTTATCCTAGTCGCGCGATGTAATGTACAAAAAGACAAGCTTCGCAAGTAAAGAAGATCAGCTACGTTACGAATAATTAATATGATACACTACTGCGTTACTTGTACGGATCAGGGCAATGTCTTTGACCAAGTCTTCTTTGAGTATTTTGCAAACGCAGAACTTCATGCGATCCGGCATCATTATCATTAATATAAAATAAAAAGGCATATGAGACGAACTGTCATTTCTTCTTTCGAACCATATGGAGCATTATGTCGTAACGTTTAACCCACTCTTTGAACGAAGCACCGCTGACGATCTTATCGTCCAGTGCCATTACTTTTTCGACAGTCTGGTATTTCCTGTAAAATCAAGTTATTTCGTTAACACGAATCGACTGATTCTGATTGCTATAATGAAAAAAAAGTCTCAAGTTAGAAGTGAAATCGTGCAAATCTTACCACGCGTTGAATGTCGAATGAAATTGATTGATCTCCTCGTGCACTCGGTCACAAGTTGAATCCGTGATGTTGAGTATCTCGACGGCATCGTCCGAAGTGTCGTCGGCAATCGGCGCTATCCATTCGCCCAAATCGTAATGTTCGTTCGTATTCGATTCGTTCTCAAGCTTCGTGAGCCACGAAGCCGTCACCAACAATTTGTAGCAGCTCAGCAATTGATAGATGGGGGCCCGGATCATTGGAAATTGCGAGGTACAGTTGGCGTGTGGTGGAGCTTCCGTTGATTCGAGTGATTCGCTTATGCAAAACTTCCTGTGTCTTTTGGAAAAAAATGTGAACGTCATTCGCCGATCAGTATTCTTTTATTTGTATCGCATTGTTGAAGATCGAGCGTTTTGGGTTCGATAAAATCACACATTTCTCGACGCCTGTGGCTGTCGTAAAAACCTGATCAACTGTAAGTTGAAAGACGAGCAACGCTTTCGCGTTTATTGCAAATAATTTACCTGTAAGCCCCGACGTTGTCTTTGAGGACGATTTTATCTAACGCCTCGAGTTGCAAGCTATCGCAAAAGATATTTAATTCCTCACTGGGATCAACATCCAGATAATTCGTGTTTTGTTTTTCTTCGCGGAGTGCCACGATCTTTTGCAGTACCGCCGACAATTTTTCCCTCGTTTGTGTGATCTCAGAACCAGCAGGTTTCAAGAGTACCAACGATTTCTGTATGTCCTGTATGCAATTTTCCTGCAAGAACGAAACAGTCGCATAATTTCGATCAATATTTTTAGCTGAAAAATTTCAGTTCTAGGAGCATAATTCAAAAATCACTCACGAAATACACGAAATAGTTTTTGTAAAATTAATTCGGCAAGCGGAGTCACTTTTTGCCGATTGAAAAACACGAAAAGTTTTTTGAAGCAATTCGGACGCGACTTCCGATAGAACTTATTGCAATTTGGTGTGGATGAATAGAACTGTAATATCTGTTTGTGAAATTTCAATTTGCTGTACCGTTTTTTTATTCAAGATATTTGATATAAAAGTTAGCAACTATTACGAGTGAACGCGGCGATATATTATCAAAAATAGAAGGCAGCAGAGAACTATTATATAGATGAAGTAAAAAAAATGATTGACCGTTTTCTTTCCGGATTACATCGAAAAAGATTAAATTTCAACGAAGGTTAGCCGCGTGAAGTTTTCCGATTGTCACTGCCAAGGAACATCACTTAAGTGTCCGCATAATTTCATTATATTGAAACTCTTATATGTGATAAAGCATTGAAAACTATTAGACACGTACTATTTCTTATCGGCGGAAAAACGGTGTTAAGGGGTAACCCCCCCGGAAAGGCGTGTCACCCCTTAATGTTTTTTTTTAATCCTTCTATAGTGGATTTTGCATCGCTTAACAAGAGAAGAATTTTGGTTCTGGTTTCATTTAGATCGGTGGACTGCTTGTGGATGAAACTGCAAAATCACCCCTCGATACGCCTCTCTGTGAGGGGTGGTTTTTTCACCCTGAAAACCGTTTTTCCAGCGATAAAAAAAAGTGTCTGAAAGTTTTCAATGCTTCATCGCATATATGAATTTTAACAAAATCGACAGTGGAAATTTAAGGAGAGCGGAGGGTTAGCCACAATCCAAGATCGAATATTTTTAAAAATATATGTTGTTGTCTAGACTACAAGGAGTCTTTACGAATTTTTTGAAATTTTTTACGTGCGCTTAGATAGGCAAGACGTTCACGCTACGGTGATGTAATTTTGTTGGCTACTTAGCACCAACATAAACCATTTCTAACAACGGATTAATGCACACTAAACCTTTGTAAACATTTCGAAAAAAAAACTCCATCTTCCTCAGCGTAAACCAGATATATTCAATATTGAACCATCAAGGTTTGATGAAAGATTATGAATCTTAGCTGCCGAATGATGAGCATCGCTGCCAACCTCAATGTCCGCGTATTTTCCGTATGTCGGCAGCACTTAATATTAATTAATGCTAATGATAAATAATCCCGTGACGTAAATATAAATAGGCGTAATTATAGATTACTCAAAATTTCATTCTCAGTTGTATAAAACATTCGCTGAAGTAGTTTTTTTCATAATAATCATCGATAATGTTATACTTTTTCAAGTTGGTAGTAACACAAAAGTTTTTCTTATTTACGTTATAAACATATAAAAATCCATAATTTTGTCCGTTAATTATATATTTTACGGAAAATTAGCATCTACAGAATAAATCAATACTACTTACGCATTTTTTTTAGGTTTGTTGAGAAAGAAATTTATAAACCGTAATTTGACTCAACTGGACCACTCCAACCTCCTTAAGCGGGATATACATGTAGTCAGGCAAAATATAAGCAATATTGAGGCATTTTTTAGACTCAGAAATAATTATTCTACAATCATCAAACTTTAGGTATACTTCAATAGTATATTTAAGTGTACGAAACGTTTAAAAAAAATTAATTCATCATCAAAATGGCGGAGCTGTGGCAGAGTGTTACAGCAAAGTCGCCGCGAGAGTTGCGAATCGGCGTGCAGTCTAGCTTCCCGTAGACTTTGATTTTCAAAAAAGTTCAAACATTTTTTCAGTTAGAACATGTATAGTTTCTATGCGACGGTAGTTAAAATTAAGAAAATGCAAATTTGAGAAAATGGCACGGATTAACAAAAAAAATCAACATTTCACGCAACATTTCTGTAAAATGTGGATTAAAAAAGTAGTTTTTTTTTCAATTTTTCAAAAACAATTTTCGTCAAGTAGAAGGTACCAATATTATCAATATTTCTACCAAGTTTCAACTCAATCGGCTTAATAGTTTTTGAGTAATCCTGCACGCCAATTTCGATAATGCAGTTTTGAGAAAAACGCGTCCGAAGTTCACGCCCGCTCCGAATCCGAGCGGTGAGTCACAGCGTGGACGGGCTGTACGTTTGAATTTTTCGAATTTCGCTTTGAAACTTTGGGAAAATATTCTACGTATCTAGTTCTATCGTTCAAAGAAAAGGAAAAAAAGAAATCGATTTTTTGATATTTGCAAATGTATATCCTGCCTTAAGGCGAAGTAGAAGATGTACCACGTGACATATGAGTGCGAGAGAGATAGCTGAAATTTTCGACCAGAGTTTCCTCAGAGATGAATAATATTTAGGGCAAAAGAAAATCATCAAGCTCTGCGTCGTGAAATTCTCCAGAGCCTAATGCTTTGTTTTTTCCTAAAAAATTTAACCATCTATGAGAAAATTGGGTTGGAAACTTTGTGAGGTTATGTTGACCTTGTACATGCCCTCAAGTGACGTTCCTTGTCAGGAGAATACTTTTTAGCATGCGCCTCTGTCCACATGGACAACTTTTCCACTCAGCAGCAGTATAGCCTCAATGAAAAGTTTTGTAGCGCGAGAACTACGTTGAGTAGAGCATAAGGCAGCGCTGTACTAACCATTTTCGTGTGGATAGTGTGTATTTCGCATTCGAGATTGCTGAGCTCGTTCCCAAGTTCATATTCTTGCTCCAACGTTATTTTCAAACCTTCGATTTCCATTTCTAAAGACTTTTGTTCGGTCTCGAGCTTTCTAACTTCCAGACTGAGAGCCAACCACTCGCTAACGTACGGGCTGTTTTCTCCCGATGCCTGCGAATGGGGAAAGAAAAGCGAAGATATTACGATTCCGTTTAAAGACTAATTTTGAGGGGTCCCTGAGGAACTGGAAATAGAGATGTAACAGATAAAAGAGGAGCGGGGATGGGGCCGCCAAGGCCCGCGAAGGAATGCGTCGATGAAAAAAATATTAATTACTAAATTTCAGGCGCAATTTTGTAAACGAAATTGCTACAGTCGATTTTGCAGTGGTCGTACCTCGATTTTTTCTATGTACTCCACGACCTGCCTCTCGTGCTCGTTGTTTTTAGCGCAATATATCTGTTCCTGCACGGCGGTGACAACGTATTGGCCGCGTGCTCGACTTATCGAGGTGTCCATAGTTTCACCGGACTGCGCATATTCGTCAGTGATCTCACGAGTACCGAGCGCTATCAACTCTTCCGTATCGCGTGTTCGCCTTGCCAACAGAATATTCCACAGTGTCGATATGTCGGCCGTACCGAGATTCTCGGATATTTTGTTCAGTACCTATAAAGTATCAGGATATCGTGCCAAGAGACGCGGTGTGAGTCAAACAAGTACTCGTATTCTCGTAGCGAGAGAGCAAGGCAAAAGTATTCTAAACCGGTGATATCGCAGTCCAGATAGTTTTGACCCGCAAAGTGGTTTAGAAATTGATCACGGAGGGTCGAGCGTTTTACTATTAAATTTTAAGATATACTAATTTTTAGTAGTTCTAGTAAAAGAAGCTTGTAAAATTTGAAGTTGATCGACGTAGTTATTTTCGAGATATCGTGGTCACCGATTTTGAAAAAGTCATTGTGAGAAAAGTTTAAAGGTTGCCAGTTATCGGAACCGGCCTATACACGCACATAACTCTCTCAATTTTGAACGAATCGACGTGAAATTTTCAGAGAATATTTTGAAAATCTGTCGAAAACCAAAAACCGATATTTTCTACAATTCAAATTGAAAGTTCATTCAATAATTCAAATTGAAGAGGAAGGTCCAACATATGCTGCAGGAATCGCAGATTGAAGGTAAACTTATTTTTACAACGATAGAACTACTAGAGTTTTCGACAAAACTCGAAAATACGGTTTTCAAAATGGGGTACACGATGTCTTGACATCTAATGAACGGATGGAATTGAAATTTGGCATACGTATTCAGAGTAATAGTAGTTTAGTCTCGATCGACCTTTTTCTTCATAACTATGTTTTTTCATTGGTTATTAACAATAATGTTGTCACTTTACCTAAAAAAATCTATTTAAAAAAACAACAATTTTCTTTTTATGATCGAAACACCATAGCAAAAAAAAAGCTCGCTCAAGTCTCACCCAACATTACCTATTCTGAGAAAAAAACTGGTTTTTCGTTTCAGATCAACCGTGTGTTCAAAACTAATTACGCTGTTAACTTCCTTAATTATTAATATTTTTGAAATTTGGTCCACAACTTTATCAATGTACATGCAAATAAATGTCCAAACGATTTTTCAATTATGTTACTCCTGATTCCTTCAAAACTAATTTTTTTAAATAACCCTGATTTTCAGTTCGGCATAACATTCTAATCCGTTAAAAAAAAATTCAGTTTAATTCAACATTCTTAGCCTCAAACGAACGATTTCCATCCAGCTCACCATTTTTCTATCAGCTCTTGTTGAAATAGTGCTCACGAGCGCTAGACTTTCGTCAACGATATTAGGATCGATATGGCAATTATTCCCCGGCATCAAGTGTTGGCAGACCGAGCGCATCTCCCTACAATCTTCGACCTGAGCTTTCATCTCGGTCAGCTTCATACGCAATAAATCTTCCTTATTTTTCAGCAGACGCCTCTGCGATTTGATTCTCATCAGACGTTGTTCTGTGGAACGAAACATTAATAAAATTGCATCCAATCATTTGTTCATCCTCGTTTTTTCTTTTTCTATTCGTATTAAAAATATTGCCCAACGTACGCTTTTGTCTAGCGATGAAATCGTGCTCTTGGCATCTTTCTTCCAAGCTCTCTATTCGAGGATCCAAAAGGCGTCGGGCTTCTCTGAGCTTAACGGTATTCTCGATGTGTCGAAAGGGCTGATCTTTCTCTCCACACGTGAGCTTGTAAAGGAGAATATTCTTGCGAATTTTGAGAACTTCGTCGGCGGGGTACAAGAGCCCGGCTAGTTCGTCCCATAGTAAACTCGATATGCCTCGATCCAATCTGGAAAAAAATACCGAGGGAATTAAAAAGTATGCATTGCTGAGACTTTGATTAGCGAGCTGGTGTCGTTTTCCTAATTTGGACGAATAACATAAGACGAAAGGATAAAAATGGACTTACAACTTTCTAACGGGATCTGTGAGGTACGAAGCTGGGCACTCGAGCCGCCGAGCCCACTCGAAATTCTCCTCTTTATTGGTCATAATTTCGCGACATAGTCACGTTGGTCTCTCTTTTTTTTTATCAAAATTAATCAACAACGCAAAACTTTCTACAGCTTCGAAAAAACGGAGTACGTTTTTTCCTTGTATTCCGGCGAGTGTTAGTCGCGGTTGAGCCGATCAACGATGCAAGTACAAAAGTTCACAGCACGAGGGTACGTGTAACAAGTTCGTGAGATATCGCGCGAGGTACTGGCTGGGAGGGTCATCTTCTTTCACGGTTTCAATTAATCCGGATGGATTGTTTTATTAATCATTCCGTTTGACATGTAATTCCCACGTAACATTAACCTAACAAATATGGTAATCGGCGGTTAGACCGTCAATTCAAAAACCGAGGCGGATGTGGCGCCTGCACTACCGGCGAAAACACACCTAGCCTCACATGCGGCGCTCGCGTACTTGTATCAACCGCCGCAGGCTTGGCGCAGCGCTGCACGTCCAGTGAGGGCTGCGGGATCCTGGACAATCTCTGACTTAGCAGCCTTAGGCCTATTCTGTAACTCGTTATGTCTCGGTAACGACAGTTTTCGTTATCGTTCGCTAGCGACAGCCAATAAGAGGCCCCCTTTCGTCTTGGAACGTGCATACAATTGGCTGTCGGAAGCTAACGATAACGAAAACTGTCGTTACCGGGTTATAACGAGTTACAGAATAGGCCACATGGCATTTCTAGTCGTCCCCAAAATTACGAATATTAAGGGCGGAAATACCCTTAGACGAGGGAAAAATCTGCTGATTTTCATGGTTTTTTTTAAGAAAGATTTCTTCACCATGTTTTATCAATCTTTCAAAGTGTCGGACGTATGGCACCTTCTGAACTGCATTTTCAAAACTGGCGTGACGTATGCTAAAAAAACTAATCGACCAATTCTCATGAAATTTTCGTATAAATCTTTCTAAAGTTATTGTCTAAAACATGATCCTAAATGTTTTTGAAAATTCAAAGAAAAAAGTATTTTTTTATTGCAAAATGAAGCCATTTTTTCGGAAAGGTCAGTCGTTTTATTTCACAGCGTACTATTTTATCGATTTTCAACATTTCTCACTTTTTCTTGGTTCATATTCGGATAAAGTTCCGAAAAGGTCCAACCTGCGATCGGGCTGAAATTTGCACAGATCTTCCTTTTAATATCTTAAGAGATCCCCTGAAAGGATTTTTGGCGACGCGCCATAGTTTTTGAGAGATGTATTTTTGAAAGTTATTTTTAGGATAGTTACGAAAAGGTCCAACCTCCGATCGAGCTGAAATTTTGCACATATCTTCTGTTTAATATCTTAAGAGATCCCCTAAAAGGATTTATGGCGACGCGCCATAGTTTTCGTGATATCAACTCTTGAAAGTTATTTTTTTTGCTGCGCTCCTACTATATTTATAGCTGACGGGCTCCACTTTGGTTATACCTGCAGTCGGTAAAAAAGTACATCTTACACGAAACTGTTGTTAATTTGGGTTAATTTTTTTGTTCGTGTTTTCCGAAGATTTTTGTAAACAGATACCCTGCACATTTAGGATAAGCTATCAAATACAAAACTTGATAAACCATTTTATTTTTTTCGAAGGATAATTTGAAAAAGACGGAGTGTACAAACACTTTTTACCCACTGTATATATGTTATCGCGCTCTCCCTTTGTGCTTATCTTCGCCTAGTCCACGCGTCAGCCCGTTAGCGAACTCGTCAGCTATACAGTAGGAGCGAAGCAAAAAAAATAACTTTCAAAAATCGATATCTCGAAAACTATGGCGTGCAAAGTTTCAGTCCGATCGGTGGTTGGACCTTTTCGGAACTTCATCCCACTTTATTCGCTATCTTCCCATTGGAGTTCGGTCTCCTGTATCTAATCTACATGGTAGCAGCGTTCTCATTGGATATCACTCGTCGCTCGTGGACGCTGTTTTGTACGGCGCAGAAAAAAATAGTCGATCGTCACTTAAACGGTTACTCTTCAGCCCACACAAAACCGAGACCGGTGTATAAAACTCCGTTCAAGATTAATTTGCTTCGACTATTGGCTATCAACTATTTTTATTGGATAATCAACTATTTTTCTCTGTAATAAAATAGCTCAAAGTACTTCCAGCTGAGAAACAAACGCTTGACGATAATCATTAAGAAATGTCTAAAATAACGGGCTACGATTCACATAGCGATGGTCCGGGTTTCGTGGGTATACGATTTTGTCAGGAATGCAACAACATGTTGTACCCGAGGGAAGACAAGGAAAACAAAGTACTTATGTATTCGGTGAGTTTCTTCATAACCTACAAAATATGATTTTTTGTATCTATAGGTGCACATATTTGTTTACTAGATAGAAAACCAATTTTCGACTTCGGAAGTCAGAAAACCCGGGAATTCGTTGAAGAATAAATTATTTGCAAATTCATAGTTGATTGTGAAAGTATTTCATTTTACAGGTTATGTTCGGGGGACAATTTTTTTTTTAGTTATTCAATGCGCTTGAAATCTGATGCTTCCAATATTTGACAGATTTGTGAAATTGTAAAATTTGTGATACACGTGAAATTAAACTTCGTCATATTGCGAATTTTTCGGTATTCGAAGAGGAGTATCTGAATATTTTCATAGCGAAGCATGGCGTTGAAGTTTGCATTATTGCAATGCAGCAAAAAAAATGTTAATTAATTTTTTTTATCATCCAAAGCTTTTTTCTGCAAATTGAGGTAAATTTCTAATAACAATATATAGAAACGTTTGAGTGATTTCCACAGCCTAAAAAGAATTAAGTTTTGTTGCATTCCAACTATTCGAATTTCAACGTTATAGCTATCGTTTGACCAGGTACTGCCTTTGTAGTACCTTGAAACTGAAATCGCGATGCTTGATTTCATCAAGCATGGTTAAGGCCTATAAACATCCCTAGTAGGAAAATCCTAAAGAGGAACCTCTATACCAGAATTGGAACGGAATTAGCGGCAACAATGAACCAATCCTTTGCTTTTAAGCTCGAAAGTTTCATGAAACGGATCATATTCACATAGACTGCTAAGTTATCAATGTTGCTGAAATAGTGCTATGAATTTTCAATACGTTTTGTTTATGCATTACAAAGTCTAAGCATTCTATCATCGTGGATAATTTTGCAAAGATATATCGATAAAATAATAAAAATTGATGATCGACACGGGTAGATGAGCGGTCGGTGTTTGGCTCTGACGATACTTTGCGTTGAAGAGCTTTGTGCATTGCAAATACTTGGAAAATGGTGACTGCTTGGCCATGCACCGGCTGGTGCATCAATCAGTGAGCAAAAGACATTCCTCTGCAACCTTAGTGTAGATACCTGAGTAAAACGTCTCTGCATCAGAGTCAGAAGAATATGGGGCAGTCTATACCGGTATGAGTTTTCCACAGTCTCCCTGTACCTTCGGCAAGTGCTGTATAGTGTAGCTTAAGGCTACACTATATTTGTGATACCCACAAATCAGGGTGACCTAAAAAATTTATTTCATAGGAATAAGTAAGAGGATTGACAAATCGCTTGGACATTTATTCGCATGTACATTAGCAAAGCTACGTACCAAATTTCATTTAAAAATATTAATAATTAAAGAAGTTGTAAACAATCTTGTGAAGGACCTTTCAACGTGAGAGGCTCAACGGTGTACTTGAGTTGGGCCATCTGGTTGATCTGAAACAAACAAAAACGAGCTTTTTTCATAAAATAGGTAATATTGGCTAAGAGTTGATCAAGCTTTTTTTGTACTGTTTCAATTACATTTTTGTTTTCGATGTTTCGAGGAAATCAATTATTTATCGTTAATAATTAATGGAAAAAACGTTAAGAATAAAAACGTCAGTCAACACTAAACGACTATTACACTGAATAAGGGTACCAAATTTTAAGTCAACCCGTTCATTATCGAGATTCATGTCAAGAAATCGTGTACACCGTTTTGCAACACATATTTTTGAGAAAAACGCGTTCAAAGTTTTACAAGTAGTTCTATCGTTGTAATTATAAGTTTACCTTCAATCTGCGATTCCTGCACTATATGTTGGACCTTCCTCTTCAATGCGAGTTGCCTCAAGCGAGGAACGAGTGTTCGTCATTTTGACCGTAGCCTAAACCCTTAAGACAGATGGGGGCTTAGCAAAGAGCAAGTAGCGTAAAAACTTGCAAGGGCATACGGTGGATTTCAGGAAATTAAATTATTTGTTTTCGGAAAGTAATTTAGTTTTTCCCACAAGTGTCTTTGAGGAAAAACGAAATTACGTTCCGAACAACCCAATACAAAAAATAATAAAAATTGATGTACAGAAGAAGAAAGTCACTGTACCGAATATAAAAATAATTCTTAAGTAAAAAATACTCAAACGCACAATTTGATAATAATTCGTAGCCGGCTAACACCGATATCCATTATTCTTTCCGTTCGCATTCCGAATGTGAGTTTCTCCAAATGTGACGTGAAAGTCAATTCATTGCCTATCTCCTGCTTTTCCATCAGTACCACTATTCTTATTTCATAGAGCCAGAGCAAGTAATTGTAATGATTGACATGGCTGAATAATGTATACCTTGGTACATATACAAATCACAATAATGATTTTGCTGATCCATTACCCCAACTATTCAAACATGTTGAAAAACAGAATTTCCAAAATTGTCTTTTATAGCAATCAGTTACTTTACTCCAGCAACACCATCGTGTTTAGTTTTTACTCCAAAATATAGACGCACAATTACACAGCATTTGATAAAAGAAAAAAGATTTGTGAAGTATCGGTTCGTGTTTTGGGATATAGCAAAGATACTAGGCACAAATACCATAACGTAAAAAAAGCATTTACCCTCAATTAGTCATAGTAAAAAAACAAAGCCGCCCATAGATATATTTATTGCATTAAGGAGGCTGAAACGGTCCTGTTGAGTCAAACGCCAGTTTATGATTTTTTTTTCAACGAACTTAAAAAAAATACATACGAGGTATAGATTTATTCTGTAGATACTATTTTTTCATAAAATATATGATTAAAGAGCAAATATATGTATTTTTACATTCTTATTACGTAAGTAAGGAAAACTCTCGTGTTACTACCAACTTGAAAAAGTATAACATTATCGATAATTATTATGAAAAAACTGCGTCAGCGAATGTTTTATACAACTCAGAATGGAATGTCGAGTAATTTATCATTATGCCTATTTATATTTATGTCACAAGATTATTTATTATTACTGTTAATTAATATTAAGTGTTGCCGAAGTACGGCAACTTCGCGGACATTAAGGTTGGCAGCATTGCTCTTCATTCGCCAGCCAACATACGTGATCGTTTATCGAACCTTGATGGTTCAATATTGAATATATATGGCGTACGATGGGCAAGATGGGGTTTCTTTTTCTAAATGTACACAAACGTTCAGTTTGCGTTAATCCGTTGTTAGAAATAGTTTGTCTCAGTGCCATATAGCCAAAAAAAATTACGTGTAAAAAAAATTACATCGGCCGTAGCGGGAACGTCTTACCCATCTAATAGCACGTAAAATTACATCAACTTATTTTTTTATCTCTGGTGTTTTGTGGTAGAAGATTCACAAATTTCATAAAGACTCAGTCTCGACAATAACATATGTTTAAAAAAAATGTAATCTTGGATTCTGACCAACGCCCCAACCTGTTTAATGTTGAATATATCACATATTTCCTTTTGCCTTGCAGTGTCGAAATTGTGACTTCAAACAACTGGCGGACAGCAATTGCATCTACGTGAACAAAATTATGCACGAAATTGAGTACGTTATGGAAAAATGTTCTATTACATTCGTTACCCCCGTGCAATAATTCGTGAGTTTCCGTTTTTCTATGAAATCCTTTTTTTTTCTCAAATTTCACAGCGAATTGACACACATCGTGGCTGACGTAATATCGGACCCAACTTTACCAAGGACGGAGGATCATCCTTGTCCCAAATGCAATCACAGGGAGTCGGTATTCTTTCAAGCACAAACGAGAAGAGCCGAGGAGGAGATGAGACTGTATTACGTTTGTACAAACCAGCTATGTTGTCACAGATGGACGGAATAAGTATATAAGCAATTACATTTTGTAAATTTATTTAACCGATACAAACTAAACGACTGAGGAAATAAACTTTTGTGAAATACGACGATTGCGCAATAATCAGTTAATGCCAGATCCCGAAAAACGAGGCGAGAAATGAAAGACCGAACTTGAAATTTTCAATTATTTTTTTGCCAGAGCCACTATTATTTTGAGAAAATTGTTAACACTAATCACTTCGATTATCGATCGAAACGGAATTCTCAGAATTATTAACTAAATGCCTGTTTTGAATATTAAAGTTTGCATCGTTACCCACGAAAGATCAGTAATTCGATTTTTATCCGTCGAATTTGGCCTACGGAAAACCCTCAAATGTGTTTTTTTAACGATCCTTATAAGAAGTTTTCAGGACAAAATTTTGGATGAAGAAATAAAAAAGAGAAGACTTTCCGGTGCGATGCAACGATACAAGCTTCATCCTCGTAAAATTGTATGATTTTCGTCGAAAAAAGAAAAAAAAACCTACGGAGGTTACGTGCAGTTAAAAAAAAGAGACTTAACATTTAAGAGTTATACATTTTTATTGGATAGAGGAAGAGGAAAACCTTGGAAGGTGGCAGGGAAAATACGTAAAAATGGCTATGGAAATCAGTCCAAACACACTAAATTACATTTGGAGAATGGAATCGGGGTGCAGAGGGGTGGAAATAGAAACCTAGAAGTAGAGAGAAAAAAGGGCGGCCCAATACCTAAAAGAAATAATAAAGATGGAAGAAGGCAGTTGGCCGAAGGTGTGTCCTAAAGAAGAAGTAAGAGGAATTATCAATGGGAACCCGTCAAAGTGAGGAGAGGACCTTACCAACGCCAAGCGGGACGTGGGAGGAGGAATGTGGCAGGCAATAAGAAGTAAGAATGTAAGAGGAATATAGCAACAAGTTGAGAGGGGTATACAAATCAAAATGGAACAAGAAACCCACATCGACTGGTGCAGGAGTGACAAATCGACATACTGCAAAGAATATAGGAGCAGAAAGGGGAACGCAGAAATGGAAAATTACTAGGAAATGAAGGAGCTTACGAGGAGAGTGCCAAGTATGATACAAACGGATTTTGATAGGTCTCAGCTATATTGTGAGGGCACTCCGCCAGAGTACCACGTTAAAGGGATTCTTTCTAATGCGCCCTGGTTTTTGAGAAAAACGACGCCAAAGTTTCATGCGCCGCTCTTATCCCCGTAAATTATGCATATCACCAAGCGTATAAGTGTGGCGCAGCGGCAAGGCGCTCGGTTGGCAACCCAGAGTACGGGGTTCGAATCCCGCACGGAACTTTAATTTTTTAAATTTCATTTTGTCAATCGTTCGTGATTTTAATGAAAATAATTGATTGGGTATACTTATCTAATTTTCTAATGAAATTATTTTTACAAACGCATCGAAACATATATTATTCGATACTGTGTAATTCTTTTAAATAAAATTATGATCACAAACAAAAAAATCAACATTAACGCTAGAATAAATGCTCAGGAAATAATTAACTATAACGCAGTATTCGCTCACTATTTAATTTATTGCGCGAAACTGACCAGACACTCTACGATCGTATCTTCGTCGACGAAACAAAAGCGTGCACTTGCACTATTAAAGTTATTTCACCCAAGTGTACCCCGCTTTGTCAACCGTACGATGTTAATTTTTACCGTCAGGTACAAATATTTATTAAAAAACTACAAAATGCTCCGGAATTGTTATAAAATCACCGCGAAATCGCTTTACGGGAGGACTCGATACGAATACATTCGTTACTGTTGCATCAGTGCAGCGCGCCAGTATTCATTCCAATTATTAAATATGCCTGGTTTGCGTCGAAATTAATTGATGAAAGACCAATTTTTTTTATTTAAACGACCAGTATTTTTCGGTATCGCTGCTAAAAAATCCGTGTGCCTGTAAAGAGGTAGTATTTATTAGATGTGCATGGTGCCGCAATAATCTGTGCTTTCAGTGTTTCTATGATAATTATCATCCGGAATTTTGTACACCTTTTGAAGCTAGCGACAGCGAATAAATGACATCGCGCAATAAATTTAACAATGAGCGAATACTGTGTTATAGTTAATTATTTGCTGACCATTTATTCTAGCGTTAATGTTGATTTTTTTGTTTATGTGATCATAATTTTATTTAAACGAACTACACAGTATCGAATAATATATGTTTCGATGCGTTTGTAAAAATAATTTCATTAGAAAATTAGATAAGTATGCCCAATCAATCATTTTCATTAAAATCACGAACGAATGAGAAAAAAGTTTTAAAAGAATAAATAAAAGTTCGGAGTGGGATTGGAATCCCGTACTCTGGGTTGCCAACCGACCGCCTTGCCGCTGCGCCACACTCATACGCTTGGCGATATACATAATTTATGGGCAAGGATACGGTGAGGGAATATAGAGGGGAAAAGGTAACTAGGGATACGGAGACAGTAGCTGCCGGATGTACAGGGAAGAGGAGAGCTTGGAGCATATTTGTGGCTGCGAAGCGGTGATTGCAGAAATCAGAGTGGAAGTAGTGGAAAAACTTGAAGAAGAACAAAGGGGAGGGGGGAGGAAGTACTAAGGCAAAAATTAGAGAAACTAGTGAGGAATAAGCCTGCCAAAGAGCTACGTGCGTACGTGAAAGAATTATGGCGTTGAAGTTTGCATCGTTGGAATACAACGAAGGTTCTTTTAAAAATGATTTCTTCAGTTTCTTCATCATCCGAAGTCTTGTCCTGCAAATTTGTGGCGCAGATGTCTGATGACGATCCAAAAAAAAACGGCGGGGTCACTTTCATGGCCAAACATTGCAGAAAAAGTTCGCGCTTTTAAACTTTCGTTGCGTTTCAACGATGTAAACTTCAATATCATAACGAATTCGAGATATGGACAAAACAGGTAGCGCGAACAGAAGGAAATACCGGTATATAAAAATATTACGAAAACGGAGACATATATATAATTTGTAAGAACAAATGTACAGGAGAAGAGAATGTGAGGGGCGTATATGTGTACACACCCTTAACCCGTTCACACCCAACAGGGCATATGCTGTCTCAGTCTGGAAAAATGTTGAAATTACAGCTGGGACAACATATGTCCCAGTTACTGAAAAACATCTAGGAACAGAACGCCAAGTTGCGCCGCCAAACGCAACATAAGCACGGTCTTGTACACAGGTCTGGAAACGAAGGCGCATTTCAGTGGTGAGGAATTCGCACCCTTATTGAGCAAGTTTTTCCGACAGAAATGTTATTTCATCGTAATAATCACTTGGGGGAGAAATAACTGTTCCCGGTAATGAGGCGCTCTAAACTGATTTTTTCGCCGCATTGAAAGGGTTAAAGGGCATACCTTGGAAATAAGAACTACTACTACATTTTTATTGAATTTATTGTTCGAAGCTATGGTTTTTTCGTTACAAAATTTAGTGAAACAGCATCATCCCAAAGTCGCTGTTACAATAATTCAGAATTGTCGCTATACACGCGGGAGCAGTTATAGCGCAGTAACAGAACGATTCGACTACGTATAGGTACATACCGCGTACATGCCTACGAGAAATAAAAGTGGACAATGAAGGACCGAAGATAAACGTTGTGACAATCGCTTGTATCCGTTATAGACTTGCTATAACTCGAAGAAAGAAAAATCAAGATTTTCCCGAACCGAAAGTGAGTGTATAAAATCTACTTGTCCGTCTTAGACTCACGAAACACTCTTTTTTTATTTTTTAAATTTTATAGTATAATTATTAATATGATAAAACGCTAATATATATATATGTGTATACATATATATATATATATGTATTGTTTGTTTATTACACATATCGCTTAATCCGCGAGCGATATTGCCCGATGAGATCAAGCTTATATATTCAATATTGTTCATATTATAATTATTTAACTAATGTGTAACGCTAGTTAGCTAGATCTAAAAAAAATACCGCCACCCAACGAGACACACTGTTGATACTTCATTGTTCATATTTCATCGGGGATCGGCGCTATCACGCTATCCGATCACTTTTCTTTTCCAACGAGGCTTCTGCGTTTCCTCAAATCGTACAATTTTCCACGTGCCCCAGCCCTCCCCCCGTGCTTTCTCGGCCGAGCTCACCGAAATTGGCGACTATCATCGGTCGGTTCCGATTTATGTTTTTCTTTTTTATTTAGCCATAACTCGCGAGATATGATCGACGACGCGCGAGTCGACAAACGCTGCGAGAAACGTTCCAACGAGAAGCTTCGTTCATCATCCGGTACATAAAAATACCAAAAAATTCAACGACGAAAACGAAGATGGCGCGCGAAAGAAAATTACTCGTGCACCCTTGAATCGGTATATCCCGATTTATAAACGATTTGCCGGGATGAACAGTCAAGTTTACATCTGGGGATATCGACGCTCTCTGCTTGACAAATATGTACAAGTTGGCGATTGTTCGTTTCGCGATTCTTTCTTGCTTTTGCCCCTTCTATTCTCGTTCACCCTCGCTACGTTGCGATATGAAATTACATTTTGCGTATGAGAACCGCCAATTTCGAAATGAGACGAAAACCTCAGATACAATAAGCGAGAATGGAATGAAAAAAATAAACGTTGAAGTGAAAATCAATTGAAGATTGAACATTCGGATCTGGCGCATAAACGAGGTTGAATCAATGGCCGGTGTCTCATCAAGTGTGGATTCGCTAAATGTATAGTCCATCGATCGTATAATCTATCCGTACGCTCACAACCGTTCAAATACACAATAATAATATTAACATATTTAATATGGGACGAGAAAAAAATCCAACTCTTCGCGAGCAAAAAAAAAGAAGGCTTGCGACTTTTCGTTTTCCTTTCCGGGGTTAAGATTATTGCAAGGTAACACCGACTCTACATACGTGCGTAAACGTAACGGGGCGACTTGGCTGTACCTTAAATCCGAGTTTCGCGCAACCGGGAGTGATGTAACTATCCCTCTTCTTTTGCCTTCGAGACGTAGATTAGAATGCCAGATTAGCGTTTCTTTTTTTTTCTTCTTTCTTTCGATAATCTGTCTTTTGTTCAAGATATTCAACATTTTCTTTTGCGAAAATCGCGTATAAAAATAATACGATTGCCAAATAATGCACAACGTTTCTCTCGTTATCCTCCCTCAGTCTATATCCGCGCTTAGTTTTACGGATATCGATTATTATTACTCTTCTTATCCATTTTCTCAAACTTTTGTTCCTTTTTTTTGCTTACGCAGCGATCGTCTGAACGTTTTCGGTATGTTTTTTTTTTGTTATCGTCTGTTCAATCCTTGTTAATTCGTCGCGGTACCGCGCGTTAATCTCCGCGCGATACGATACACCGAGGCATCATTCGGAACGACGTGTAAAAACAAACTCCCGTTTATGTAAGTCCATATTAAATATATTTTACAATAATATTATCATTGTACATGAACAATGGTATGCTGCTCTACACCTTGTTTTGTTATCGCTGGCCAACCAGCGCAACTCTACCGTCCTTCCCCGTTTTCCAATGAATATTACGCCAAATCTTCACGGTTTTCGATCGTACGATTAAAACGAGAAAGCCTGTGTTTATCTTTCACTGTCGTGCATATTTCTTGTGTAACGGACGCTCGCGCGTCGGCGTACCGATGATTGTTCTTATCTTTTTGTTTAATTTCTTTTTTCTTTCTTTCCTTTCGCTTCTCGAAAACTCAATGATGAGACACGAATGCGCTGATTAGTTCGACGATCAACAATAAGGTGTCAATTAGTTAAAATAGACGTGAGGACTGGATTGAGGACCCCTCGATGTGTGCGCCGCGCCTTGGTATCCGCTATAACGAAGAACAAAAAGCATTTTTTTTTACAGTTCGAGGTTTAGCAGGGAACAATGTTATTGTGAGGGCCTATCTAGGGCTACGGACTCTTGATTAATTGATCATTTTAATTGGGATCGTCTGTAGAGTGAACGTTTATTAGTAACGGGTATAAAATCATGTGCGAATTTAACCATTTTTTTTTCGTATGATAAAGTGATTCACTCATAAAATTAATTACACATCTATTTAGTATGAATATCAAGCCGTTAGAAAATATATACATTTTTTTTCGATGTACAAAATGGCCGACTACTCGAAACTTCTCGAAACAGCTTTTTGCCAATTGGGGTGACAAATAACTTCAACAATTTTCACTCGATTTACTTCAAATTTAAAAGTTATGTTCCTAATTGCATTTCGCAGAGAAGTACGTACGGAATTTCTGATTAATCGAAAACTTTTCATTTAATGAGCAGTTTATGAGCAGTTATTGCGAAAATTTTCACTGAAAATTAATTTCTTAAGTTCAAATACCTACATATTTGAATAAAACAATTTTTCTTAAATTCCGTACGTACTTCTCTAGGTATTCTAATGTAGATTGATGAGAATTTTTGTTTTTTGTTCTAGGTGAAAAAATTGCGGATGCTAAATGTCACGCCGCGGAGCGCCTAAAAAAGATAACAAAAGAAAATATTAGTCGGCCATTTTGTACATCAAAAAAATATATATATATTTTCTAACAGCTCTATATTCATACTAAATAGATGTGTAATTAATTTTATAAGTGAATCACTTTTTCATACGAAGAAAAATTGTTAAATTCGCATATGATTTTATACCCGTTACTGTGGCCCAAGGCGTTGAAAGTATTTGTCACTTCGATCTTTTGAAGGATAGTAACAATTTGCCAACAAGTGTTTGGTGGATTCCCGAACAAGTCATTTTGAATACGCATTAAGGGGTTAGGTTACTGTGAAAGTGAAATACGCTCGTTCGTCGCTTGAGGCAACTCAAATTGAAAAGGAAGCCCCAACACATGGTGCAGGAATCGTAGATTGAAGGCAAACTCATGATTTCAATGATACAACTGATAGTAAGACCTTGAATGCGTTTTTCTCGAAACTTCGTTTTTCAAAACGGCGTACACGATTTCTCGGTATCTAATGAACGGATCAACTTGAAATTTGGTACACGTATTCAGTGTAATAGTCGTTCAGTTTGGACGTTTTTCTTAATATTTTTTTAGTAGTCATTAACGAATGATCGTTACGCATTATTGACTCAGAAAATCCCTGACTTTTTCAGGTTTTCCACACACGTTTTGCAAATATTCCAGGGAGATTGCAGTTAAATAAAGAACATAATTTTTTTAAGATCAAATATGTGAAAAACTTAAATATTAAACTAAATTAAAAAAAAAATGAAGCTCGAAAAATAATTTAAACACTGTAAAGTAAAAAAATATATTAAAAGCAATTACAGAAGCTGTTATTTATTATAAACAGAATTTTTTATGTCGTTGCCACTAAATAAACAATATAAACACTTATCTACAATAATAATTGTGTGGTTGTGTCTCGACAAATCGAATGCAAATGTATAGAGCTTTGGAGTAAATGAGTCTCTAGTTTTCGAAATTTTCAATGTTTGGCACTGACATAATATTTTTTATAAATATATTGATGAATAATAGAAATATCAAAAATATTTTTTAATAATTTTCAGTTTTTTTTTTCAAATTGGTTTCATTTTTCGTAATTCTTGCAGAAAGTAAATTTTGGAAAAACTCCAATTTTCTAAATTCTCTGACTATTCCAGGAGGAAAGAAATTTCTCGAGTTTTCCCGGTTTCCCTGTTTTCCATGTGCGTAACAGCCATCAAGAATGATGTCATTTTTCCTCGAAAAATCGAGAAAAATTCAAAAATTTGTTTGACCATTGAAATACGATAACGTAAAAAGCTCGGTCATGTCTTAGCCAATATTATATATATTTTAAGAATAAAAAACGGTTTTTTTTGCTGCAAATCAACCGGGTGGCCAAAATCAAGTTCATAACTTATTGAATTAATATCTTTTAATGAAATTTCGTACACAACTTTGTCAATGACCGTACACATAAATGTCTCAACAATTTTCCAAACATCTTAGTTATTCCTTCAAAATAAAAATAAAACCTGATCTTCGGCTCGTCACAGTAGCCTAACCCCTTAATGATTATGTTGACAGTTTTTCTATTACGTGGAAAAATCGGTATATTTTATTATTTCCCGAGCGCTATTTAGTTTGGAAGGAATGCATCTCATACTATTTTGATTCGTACTTAACATTAAGGATCTCCGCCCGAATCGATATAATTGTTTACGCAATGGCCAATAATCCAATGGCTCCAAATATGAGTTTTTCTTTCAACTGAGTAAATATGATTGTCGTAACGATTTAACGATTGAGCAGTATGGACATAAAAGACGAAACGCGAATGAAGAATTTCTTGCCCCAAGAAGATTCAGACGTCTTTGCTCCACGGCCGATGCACTTCACCACTACCACATCCTGTCCACACGTTCTTCGTCGGACATAATTAGGTACAATTTCCAAGCTATCATTTACGAAAATATAGCTACATGTTATAAAAATCTTCAATTTGTTTCATTTTTTCCAGAAAAAAAGCTGTTAAGATTCCATTTAAAGCGGGACATACATTTAGACAGGAAAAATATAAGCATTATTGAGGGATTTTTTAAACTAAGAAATAATTATTCTACAATTATCAAACTTTAGGTATACTTTATTGGAATATTTAAGTATACGAAACAATTTTTTTTAATTAATTCATCATCAAAATGGCGGAGCTGTGGCAGAGTGTTGCAGTCTATCTTCCCGTAGACTGATTTGCAAAAAAGTTCAAACATTTTTTCAGTTAGAACATGTATAGTTTCTATGTGACGGTAATTAAAATGAAGGAAATGCAAATTTGAGAAAATGGCACGCATTTACAAAAAAAAACAACATTTCACGCAACATTTCTGTAAAATGTGGATTAAAAGAGTAGTTTTTTTTTTTTTTTTTTTTCGAAAAAAATTTTCGTGAAGTAGAAGGTACCAATATCAATATTTCTACCAAGCTTCAACTCAATCGGCTTAATAGTTTTTGAGTAATCCTGCACGCCAATTTCGATAATGCAGTTTTGAGAAAACCGCGTTTGAAGTTCACGCCCGCTCGTAATCCGAGCGGTGAGGCACAGCGTTGACGGGCTGTAACGTATGAAGTTTTTCGAATTTCGCTTTGAAACTTTGGGGAAATATTCTACATTATAATTCTATCGTTTGAAGAAAGAACAAAAAAAGAAATCGATTTTTTGATCCTCGTAAATGTATATCCCGCCTTAGTCGTTTTTTTTCTTCGTTTTTCACACCAACGCGAGTACTTTGAAATTGAGAAGTAAAGGCAAATCATGTAGCGTGTGACTTACGCGGGGTGATAGAGCAGTAAGAGGAAGGTTATTCCTTTTTTTCCTCGACAGGAGTGCTGGTAGTGGAGGGATTTTGTGACTCCGTGATTGTCGTTGAGGTTGTAACCGGTGTTGCGGCGGCGGCCTCATTTTTCGTTTCCGTCGCTTCTTGACTGGAATCGGAGCTGTCCTTAGCCTCGTCGTCTTTCTTATCGCCACTCGTGCTCTTGCTCTCCTCCGCCGAATTCTCGGATTCTTCCGTTGACTTTTCGTCCTTTGAATTCGCGTCGGTTGACTTTTCGGCGTTTGTATCGTTGCCGTCCGTCTCCTCGGGGCCGCTCTTCTCCTCGTTCTCCGTCGCCTTTGATTCCTTCACGTTCTTGAGCTCGTCGACCTCCATTTTCGACGTTTCATCCTCCGACTGTGCCTTCTCGTTCTTATTGTTCGATGCCTCCTCGTCTGTGTTGTTGTCGTTGTTTTTCTCCTGTCTCTTTGGACGTCCACGTCCGCGTCCGGTTCCTTTCGTCGCGGGCTCGCGCTTCTCCTTCTTTGGCGGTGATGGCGCCGGTGTCGGCGCGGCTAAGCCTCGCGCCGAACTACGTGTACGCCTTCTACCTTCGATCTCACCCACCACAGATGCGTTCAGGTTCTGTTCAAAAGTATTCATTAATTAAAATTTATATTTATATTTATCAATCTATATATTATATATATATATATATATATATATATATATATATATATATATATATATATATATATATATATATATATATATATATGTGTGTGTGTGTGTGTGTGCGGATGTTGTACCAAGTACATATAATATATTGATTATTGTCCGCCTCCTAAAACTTTTTTCATTCGACCGAGTAACAATGAGACACAGCTGGCGCGTCAAACCCGCTGTTTGACTGTTTCCTCAGCCCATACTCTCTTTGACCTCAATAAACGGGGCACGGAGGCAACATATGCCACGTGAATTCTGGTCAGTGGCACGTTGTGCACAAAAAAAATTGAATCATAACGTTCTTGAGTCTGTAGCCTTGGAGCTTTCCTGCTTCGTATTATGAGCCTTCTGATGACAGAAGGCTCGATGTGTAAAAAAGTTATTCCGAAGGTAGTCTAAAACACAGAGTTACTGTTTGCGGGGTTGATTTAACAAATTCAACCTTCTGAAATCACTCAAACGTTTTTTGGGATCCTCATTAGAGATATATAGCCTGGATGTGTGGGCATTTTTTTTATGATAACGAAAATGAGGAATAAAAATGAAACAGAATTTTCGTTACATTTACATGGTTGTTGTGCATTGTTGACTCAGAAATTTCCTGACTTTTTCAGGTTTTCCAAATATTCCAGGGAGATTGGGGCCAAATAAAGAATATAATTTTTTTAAGTTTACGAATATTATTATAAAGCTTCATTGCCCTCTCGTGCTCTCTTATCGAAGGGCTTTTCGAATATTAGCCTCTGCTCAAAGGCGGAACTTTGACCGCGAAATGTCGGAATACGAGCTACATTTGGGTTAATACAATTTCGAACTTGTAAATGATGAGAATACTTATAAATTATAAGAATCAATACTTGTAAATTATAAGAATGTTGAACTCTCTATTCTGTTTGAACTTCGATACCCAAAATGATTACCCTCCACCTCATTTTCGTGGGAAAATCGTGTGAATACTTTAAGGGCTAATTACCTAGTTGAAATTTTTTTTAAATATCCATTTTTTGTGTTTTGTGGATTCTCAAAATGGAACGTTTAAAAAATATCGAGGAAAAAACGTAGAGACATTTGAAGGGCGTTTATATGTATTTTTCTCGTTTTTCTCAAAATGACTTTTTCAAAATCGGTGACCACGATATGTCAAAAACCACTGGGCCGACGAACTTGAAATTTGACAAGCTTCTCTTACATATCAAAAAGCAGTGCTTGAAGAAGGCATTTTTTTCGATGCAGTTTTTTTTATCAACAAGAGTAGAGGGTTTTTTTCATCAAAAATCGATACTTTCACAGTGGACTGCGGCCATTTTTTCAAAAATCAATATTTTATTGAATCCTTCGTCCAAGCACCACACTATTTCATGTAAAAGCTAAATGCGATCGATTTTTTTAAATTTCGGATGATTTCCCAATTAATTTTATACATTTTGATATTTTTATAGGTATATCCTTCCAATAATGTTATAGTGAGAAACTTCTCAAAATTTCAGCCAGATCGATCAATAACTTTTTATGCTATGAGCAGTTTTTCAAAAGAAGCCTAAAGGAAGACCTTATAATGCCGCCATTTTGTTTTGTTTAAAAAAATTTAGCACTTGAAAGTTGTGATAAGATATGGAAAAAATTTCAAAACGGTACAATTATTTTATCACCTTTAAAAAAATTCATGAAAAATGACTCATTTTCGAGCGTCCAAAGGGATTCCCCCCTCGATGGACACTGTGTTGCCGCGCGCGAGTCAGTTCGAACATTAGCGCGCTCGCACACGCCGCGGAACGAGCCAATCTCGGTCGGTTTTTAGGGACGCGGCAAGGCGGGTCGGGGCTTTGCTCATGCGCAGTTGAGACGTGTGTTGTTACCTGAGTGAGCTCGCGCGCGAGGCAACGGTTATATATATATATATATATATGTGAAAACGACGCGTCCATACTGCATTCTATTAGTATACAATTTTTTCATCCACCGACGCACTATTCGTTTAGGTTTCTCGTGGATTATGTGATGCATCGCAATGAAAGCGGCGGCTGCTCGTGGCCGTGAAGCGTCCATGGTTGTTGCTTAGCGAAAACTGATCGAGGCAGTTGGATCTTTAGCGACGCTCTTTCAAATGTCGTTCAAAAAGGGCTCGCGCGGCAAAAATATTGCCGCGGACTAACATGACGCGCGCAGCAACTCTTAATTATGCCTAGTTCTAAAAGTCGGAAAATCACTTTTCCAAATCCAATATATTTGGACAGTATATCAAATAAATGTTCCCTGAAAATGTTAAGGTGATCGGATCAACATTGACAGTTGATAGGCTCAAAGACGCTCGGAGCGTCGCACATAGAAGTATTTCTGCTAATTAGGTGGCCGAAAATAGAAATCCTCAAATTCGTCCCAGGTAAAAAAAGGCGCTACCTGAAAAGGTTTAATAGACACCGAACAATGAGGACGACCCCTCCCGTTACCCAAATGAGACGATTTGTAATATATATAACAAACAACAATTTGTAATATGTATATCGAAGAAAATAATTTTGGCCGCCTAATTTGCTTTCTACGTGCGTCGTTCAAATCTTCAAAAGTTTTTTTTTTCTCGAAAGTATGTTTGCAAAGTCCGTGAACAAAATATCTGAGAAATTGCTGCATCTATCTTCGTTAAATTTTCAGGCTTTTTTCTAGATGTAAAAGTATAATTTTCGATCGAAGGATTTTTTCTATGTATACTTTCGATTTGATTAACGAAAAATGCCCATTTTTTTATTTCGAATTCACTTGAAATTTGGTACACTTATTCAGTGTAATAGTTTGGTCTTGACTGACTTTTATCTTCTCAACATTATTTTCTATTAATTATTAACAAAGTCATTTTTCCAAGAAAAAAGAAAATTCAAACTTTTTTTTCGATGATTGAAACACGATACCAAAAAATCTCGGCCAAGTTTTAGCCAATATATTTAATGATTAATATTTTTAAATAAAGTTTGTCACACAACTTTTTCAATGTACGTACAAATAAATGTCCAAACGCTTTTTCAATAATTTTATTCCTTCAAAGTCAACTTCTCCGAAAAACCCTGACTTTCGGCTCGTCACAGTAGCTAATCCCCTTAACAGGTAACAAAAGTACAGAGCGCCACTGCGCGGAGCATCATTTGACTTCGCTCCGACCGGAGGAACGATTTTTCTTTGCCCAGCTGCATTCAAAAATGGCGCGAACGCATGTTATTGGTCGTCAAACCGGAAAGTTCGAAGTGGCCCAATCGCCCCCTACTTCCGCATCGGTTATCATTGGGATGTTGTACAGACAAGTACCACGTATCCCCTTCTCCGCACCCGTAAGCCCTTACGCGACGTCCTACCCCTCCCCCTCATCAACCGCCCCCCGGCGGCTGACCGAGAAAACAGCCGGCTCGCCCGAGGCGACGACGCGTCGTACTAACGCACGACACGTACAAGCCACCTGAACTGGTGGTGGTAGCAATAAAATTGGCGGGGAAGCTACGTTGGAGGAAAAAAGAATGCTCAGAGAACCTGCCAGCGTTTAACATCGCAATCGACATTTCTTTTCTTCGTAATTTTCACTATTTTTCCCTCCGTATACCGTATACTCCGATAACGAAATCCTTTGTATCCGGGGTAATCCTCACTTTCGATAAAGGAGGAAAGAAATGTATTTGTGTGGATGTGACATTTTTTACCTTCATGTTGGAGTCGCTACTCGGTACGGTCTTCTCGAGGGATGCGAGCCTTTTAGTAGTGCCTCGTTTGTTTTTCGTCGGTGTTGGCTTCTCCTCCGTTGATTGGTCCTGTGGAAACCAGGCGTGTGTGTGAGTGCGACAGAGAGAGAAAGGAGAGAGACGCAGCGGAAGGAGCGAGTATCGAGGGAGAAAAAAATCGTGGGCTATCCAGGACGATATTACTTTTATATTTCCAAGCTCTTTCGAATGTTCGAGGATCGTTGGGTGACTACAGCCGAGTTCGTTTGCTAACTCTCGCGACGACGCGTTAGGTTTCATTCGTAGAAGGGATCGCAATGTTTCGTCGTCAACGACAGTTTTCCTGCCGGACCTAGGTTTGTCTTCAAAGGACATATCGCCGGAACGGAAGCGTTCGAACCAACGGGATACCGTCGCGTGATGAACTACGTTCCTCTCGAACACACTGCACATATTAGCAGCAGTGGATCTTGCGGAGCGTCCTTGCAGAAATTCGTAATAGGCGATCGCTCGAAGAGTTCTTTGATCCATATTTGCTAATACCCTCCGATCGCAACGAGCGAGCGCCTTACGTGCCCTTTCGCATGGAAGTTCCTAGAACATTCTAACAATTTCTACTCTCAAACTGCTTCGCTGGGAAAAATATCTAACGGAGCGCTCCAGTGTTGCGAGACTCTCTTACCAACCTAACGCATAACGTAATCTTTGCATTTCGTAATGCCGAGTCAACAAAGAAGCGATTTTGCTGCGATAAATGCTATTTGAAAAATAATTACGTCAGTAATAACATTACTGACGTTAATAACACAATAATGACGCATCTGTTTTTTTCGTTCGACCGAAATGAAAAACGACTCGATCGCTCGCTCGAAAAAATCGAGCGGGGGGCGGGGGGAAGTTGCGTTTGCATTGAGATGCGTAACGAGAAAGAGAAAAAAAAACGACGGCATTGCGTCGTTTAGTGAGAACGATAATTGCCGGAGTCGCCGCGATAAGAGGATATCAAGGACCATTGAACCGCGTCAAAGCTCATTTTGTTTTGATTTTCCCGCGTCTCGGAGCGAGGTCACGCGAGAAACAAAAAGTCGAGTGCGGACGGTAAAGCGGCGAAACACAAGGCGTATACGGGAGAATGCTTTTCGCAAGTGTTAAAAGTGAGTAAACAAAGGTAGAAAACGGAGCGAAGAGAAAACGAGAGGTTCGGTCTCCGCGGGGGACTGGCAAGATTTCCCGCCTTTTTGAGGCGATTGCCCGGCGTGGTGCCGCGGCCGCCGCAACGAGTCTCTCTCGTCACCCAACGCGCGCACAAATAAAGGGAAAACGAAGGAAAAAAGCACACGCGCGCACGTACACTCACACACGACGTATGCACCATCTTTGCCAATGAAGGACGTGATGTACGGCGCAGCTTTATACAAATTGCCGAATCCGAAATGCTCTTGAGATACGTATGTGCCAATGTGTATGTATACGTGTGTGTATACCTACGTATACACGATTAATCTGTTTTTTTTTTCGTTAACTTCGTCAAAAAAAAAGGATTTTTTTTGCACTTCGATAAGCCCGATAACGCGAGTAAACACGAAGATCGACGTTTCAAACGATAGATCACGAATATATTTGCTTGTATCCTCCGAATTCGCGAACAGCGTCACGCTTACCGTATTTCCAACGAGTGAATGATATAAACCGAGACACGCCGCGAGAGCCAACACACAGGCATGAAAACTCGGCTTGACGAAGTTTACGGGAGGGGAGCGAAGGGGGAGGGGCGGTATACCGAAGAGGGAGAGAGAGCACGGTTCGCTTTTTTTTCTTTTATTTTCAATCCGATAGCCATTTTTGCCATACCTTGGAGGAATCCTCGACGCTCTTGTCGTTCTTTGTGTCTGCCTTGATATCGGACATTTCTTCGAGCCTTTAGTTACACAAAAACACCGAAATAAACGTTCTTTATTAAAGAGAAATTCGCGCTATGCAACCGGGCCCCGCACACACTGTTTATACGGCTGAGGAAAGATGGCGGTTAAGCGTGGGTCACGTGACATCGTCAAAAACGCGGAGCGGGAGTTCGAAGGCGCCACCTTGCTACGTTCGATCGAAGCTTCGGTTAGATAGAGACGGAGACAGAAGTGCGCGCGCTACTGCTGAATAATGGCGGGAAAATTTGACCTCAATAATCTTGCAGAGTCCGGGAGTTTTGCGGACTTTTATCAGAGTCGCAAAGCTCGGTTCATTGCACGTAATTTTTTCACTCCGTTGACCACACGTTGAATGTGTAGATTCTTATCTGAGACATTTCCGGACAATTTTGAAAAGCGCGGCTGCGATGCTGGTTTTGCTTTGAGGGCTTTTTGAGGTACCTTTGGGGCCGAATTCGCAGTTTGTGTTCCAGTGCTCCTATTTTGCAAGATGTTCATTGAAGACTATAATCGATATGACGGTTACACTCGAGAAATTAACTTATACTAATTAAAAGGTGCTGTTTCGTAAAGGCGTGTTTTTTGTCCCGGAGGTAATGTATCGTTTGTAACTATTCCGATCAATTTCTTCCCTTGACTACCTCACCGCAATCTCGAGCGTCCGAAGTGTCCGATTAAACCTTCGGAACGTTCCGGGCGATGACTCTTCGATCGAGGGTTCTGTCAGTCTGGGTAAAAAAAAACGTGGCGGCCAAAGCTCGGTATAGTTACCGTAAGGCGAGTAATCACAAACGTAGGAAACTTGAATAAAAATCTGTTCACAATTCTCGCGCATCGAAGGGCTGCACACTTGGGCGGAAAATTTGTCCAAATTTCGCGCGTAACCTGAAAAATAAAAACGAATAAGTCGTGTTTTCGCAAGCAGAATTACGGTTTCGTTGGGAATTCGTCGCTGCGACTCACCTTTGGCAAGAACGGAGATAATTCCTCGCAGGTCGTCGCAATCATCGATAACTCGTCATCAATTTCTTCGCACGGTTCACTTTAATGATAAACAGAAATACATGTATCGCGCAATATTACGCGAGTCTCTTTACGAACGTTCGGTAGTTTGTCTTGTTTTTATCTTACTGAAAATCAAGCGCAATCCAAAATCTTCGATTACGCTGACGCGTGAGTGTGTAAAAAAAAAATATGTTATTGGTCATCGATGACGGAGGTGTTTATAAAAATATAATGATTCGCACGTTTGTTCGCGATCAATCGTGACTGTCCTCTCAATGCGTGGGCATTCTTCTGAACCAAAATCTCGCTCGGAAATCGTCGCTGCACGTCAAGAAAGCTGGTGCCGTTGGCGAATGAACGATTAATCGGACCGGTCCGTTGTGCCCCAACGACAGTAATTGCTTGCGGGAGGCGTTGCGCGAATTCCACGCGCACAACGAAGTCGTCGCCTCGTCCGGGAACATCACGTAATCTTCGGTGTGATTGAAAATTGCTTGGGCTTTGTGCTCTTGCTTGCCTGAAAGTATATCCCGAAATGAAAACTTTCGTAGATTATTTTAACTCTCCTTGGGAATTTCTTCAGTTTTTTATTATGATTTTTATGTCGGGGAGGAAAAGAACGTTTTTAATAGTCCGATTTCTTTTTGTTAAAAGCCTCTTAATAAATAAAAAATCGGAGATGGAAGTTTCATGGGAGTTTATTCTACTATGGGATCTCTAATTTCATTCGTGCTTAGCATTTCAATTCGACTCTGGAACTTGGAGGGTGGCTATGAAGAGGAACTTTCAAGAATCTTTAAAAAAATAATATCAGAATAGTCCATTCGAATCGTATTTTATTATTGTTGGGTGTATTCAGAAGATTTGGCGGCAGGAATTGAAAATGACGTTGAAGTTTGCATTGTTTGAATGCAACGAAAATTAATTGTTTTTAAATGCTCATATCTTTTGTTCCCATTTTCAGGTGTGAACATTTCTCAAACGTTTTTACATGTTCTTATTAGAGATGTTTACCTCAATTTGCAAAAGCAAAAGCCTTTGGATAATGATAAAAATAAATAAATGGAAAAGAAAGAAAGAAATATCGTTGCATGCCAACGATACAAACTTCAATATCATAGTGGAAAGTGGCAATTCCCAATTGCCATTCAGAACTCACCTGTAGTTCCTGCGCCCGTATATGCTATCAAGCATCGGCTTGTCGACAATTCCCACAATTTTATCAGAGAATCTTTGCCCGACGATAATAAATACTGAAAAGAAAGAAAAGATCGAATTTGCATGTGTTTCTTGAGTAACATAGTCACTATAATAGGCTGTTTCGCCTGAAAACATTAGTGTATATTTTTTTATAAGCTAACTATAGAATAACTTATGAAGGCATTCCATAATTGTGTTGGCAATTTGTTTTTTAAATTCATTTAGTAGTTGACACGTCTTGCGATATTTTGCTTAGGGATTATCTCAATGCAAGCACAGGCGTTTCACATGTCTAATGTGATTGTGCATGCAGAAATTGTTGGTTCATCGGTGGCAACGATCTCAAAACATTTTCTGGTTTTCATGAATATCCTTTGCTGAAAAAGATTTATTTACGAAGTGACCAACAAGGAACATTACTCAAGTGTCCGCCTTCCATTTTTTTGAAATTGATGTATGTGATAAAACATTGGAACTTATTAAGGGGCGAAACCCCTCCTCATAGGCGTGTCATGCCTTCATTTTTTTTCAATACTTCTATAACGATTGTTCATCGCGTTACTTTAGATTCATTAGAAGAATTTTGGTTTTTGCTTCTTTCAGATAGATCAATTTCTTGTGGGTGGAACTGGTAAATCACCTCTCTGTCGAGTGATTTACCAGTTCCACCCACCAGAAGAGAGGCGCTCTTTGAGGGGTGGTTTTCCCTCAAAACCGCTTTTCTGCCGATAAAAAAAATACGTGTCTAAAAGTTTTCAATGCTTTATCACATATATGAGTTGCATGAAAATGAGAGGTGGACACTTAAGTGATTTTCCTTGTAAGGGTCTTACTGTCCAGAAGATAAAACGTGATGGTTAAAATCGATATACTCTGAGTTTGAATACAACATAAGAAGAGGAGTCAGAAAAGCTTAAAAATAGCCAACTGTATTACGAAGATGTACAACCATTTGAGGGACAAGGAAGGGTCTCGTTTCCACAATGTTTATCTCTACAACGTTGAAAGTCCGTTTTTCAACTCTACAACGATCCAGCCTTATGATTATCCCTACAGCGTATTTATTCGGATTTGTATCAACTACACAATGACGGATTTGCAATATGCATTAATTATATAATGCATCAAATCTACAAGAACTTTGAGTACTCAACGTTCAACTGGGCAATATTCTTGTTAACTCTACAATAGCTGATATATCAGGTGTATCAATTGAAGAAGAGATATATTAGCACATTAACGCCCAAGCGACTATGTTTGAACACTTGAGAGAAAAAGGATATTTTTTGCAGTCTACACCAGAAATAATGTGACCCTATAGGTAAAATCGCCCGTTCTTCCGATTTATGATATTACCTTTGACTTGTGACCCTTCCTAAGGGGTGAAAATCATGGTAAAATCAAAACATTCGTGGACAAATGTATGAAAAAAAATAGTTTTAATCGCTAAAAAGGTATTTTTACTCATTTTGGTATAAAATTCACGAATTTGGCTCATACAGCGTATGAGAATGTAAAATATCTTCTTCAATGTATATTTATATTTATATATATATCTCTTCTTTCTTCTTCAATGAGAAATACACCTGATATATCAGCTGTTGTTGGGCTAACAAGAATATTTTCCAGTTGAACATTGAGTACTCAAAGTTCTTGTAGAGTTGATACATTATAGAATTAATGCAATATCGCAAATCTGTATTGTGTAGTGGATGTAAATCCGAATAAATACGTTGTAGGAATAATCATAAGGCTAGATCGTTGTAGAGGTGCAATATTTCAAACTCAAGACTTGTACAGTTTGTGGATTTCCAAGTTTATACAGATGAGAGATAAAGTCATTGTAAAGTTGAAAAACGGACTTGCAGCGTTGTAGAGATAAACATTGTGGAAACGCGACCCTTCCAGGGATAACACGACCAGGTTTGGCCGAAAATTGACTGGAGGGCTTTGAGGTTTATTTTTATTTTTTTAATTGTTAATAGTATTGAAATTGTTTCTGCAGAATTACACAAAGAGACTACAAATATTCTTTAATTTTTTTTTCAAATACCAAATTGCAGCATGGTGCGTCTCTGAAGACATTTTTTCCCTGACGCGATCCACCGTGGAATTATTGTTATTTTTTTAATTAACGTTGGCAAAAAATACAAAAGCGTTTCATAATGTAGGTACAAAACGCTAAAGAAGTACCAAAGATCCTCGCAATCAAATTTTTCTTTGAAAAGAATGCAAGTGTGTGCTATTTCTTCAAAGATCAATGGTGTGTTTTAGTCCTTGGCGCTTCTCTAGTATTTTACATCTAAATTGAAAGCTTTTTTGGTATTTGGCCCCAAGTTTGATCTTAGAACTTGAGCAATATTCACCAGGCAGGATTTCAACAAACATCGTTCTGTACTGCCAGTGCGACACCGTTTTGTATTTAAAAAAATATTGTGACCGTTTTTCGATTATTTTTGTTTCCATTTTTAAAAAATTGTTAATTTTCAACAAAGTAGATTAATTGTTGAAAACTCGACTGAAAAGTACCCATATCAGATTTTTGGCTAACTCGGCGCTGCTACCCCTTAAGGGGGAGATACATTTAGGCAAGCAAAAAACTGCTGATTTCCATGACGTATTTTTAAAAGGAAGGATTTCTTCACCATTTTTGAGACTTAGGGTGCCTATTATCACTTTTGGCTGTTACATAGTATTTTTTTTATTAATCTTTAAAATTGGCGGAGGTATGGCACGGTCTTTTAAACGGGTTGCGGCTACATTTTGCAATAAAAAACACAATTTTTTAAATTTTCAAAAACATTCAGGATCATGTTTCAGACAATAAGGTCAAAAAGATTTATACCAAATTTCATGAGAGTCGGTCGAATAGTTTTTTAGCTATACGTCACGCCAGTTTTGCAAATGCCGGGTAGAAGAGCGTGCCATACCTCCGCCATTTTCAATGATTAAAAAGAAAAGAAGACCATGTAAAAGCCAAAAGTCGTAATAAAACATGCCTTAAGTCTCAAAATTGGTAAAGAAATCTTCCTAAAAAAAATCATGAAAACCAGCCAACTTTTTCGTCGCCCAAAGGTACCCCTAATCCTGTGTGGTGGCACTGTAATTTCGCTGCTCCCGCGGTCGCACTAGAACGAAAACGTCCCCGTAGTTTTCAGCGTGTCGGTTCGCTTTAGAAAATCTCCAAAAATCACAAATTCTCTTGAATCCTTATAAAATGTGAAACCATGATCGTTCAAGTACAAAAGTTATTATTCTTTAAATTCGTCGCTATAAATTGCCAACAATTGCCAAGAAACTCCAAGTAAAATTTCACTCGGGACGAAATGGTCCCAGTGCGAGAGTGCAGGGTTAGCATCGATAATGAGATGTTCTCGAGTGTGTCTTACCTTTCCGTTTCTCGTGAATGTAACGGAGCATACCTCATAGCCGTCGTGGGCTTTGACAAAAGTATTGATACACTTGTGGGAGATGCCGTCCCACAATTTGATACTGCCGTCTTTGCCGGCCGACGCGTAAGTCTTGGCGTCCAGTGCATACTTGATGCTCGTTATACCGGCCGTGTGCTGATGACTGGGTATACTGCATACGAAGCATTGAGCGGTGTTTACGTTGTAAAGCCTCACGACCGGATGGTTCGTACCAACGACGAGATAATCGCCGCTCGGATGAAAGGACAAGCAGCGTATCTGATCGGCGTCGGTTATCGTGCGAAATGCTTTTTTCACGCTTGCCTTGCTGAAGTCGAAGAGTTTAACGGTAAAGTCGCGACTACCCGATACGAGTATCGGTTCTCTAGGATGAAATTCGAGACAGGTGACCTCCTCGAGATGATCGTAGAGCGTGCGTATGACCGGATGACCGCCGCCCTGATCACCCGGCGCCATCTCGTCCGGTGCCGACTTCGCCAGCATTCTGTCCACGTCTAGAATCTTTATCGAAGCGTCCACCGAACCCGTCGCGATCAACTGTCCGTCCGTGGAGAACGCCCCCGCTCGACAATTACCCTTGTGCGACGTTACGTACGCAGTCTCGTACTGCGCCGGCTCCGGCGCCTGCGTCTGGGCCTCCGTCTCGAATTCAAGATCCAAACCGGGCCCTAGGGTATTGTCGTAATTGATGAAATTCGGGGTATTCTGCTGAGCGCTCTCCTTCTTGGCTCTGTCGGGCTCGTGCGCCATGCCGAGCAGCATCAGGTACAAGAGACGGTCCGACGGAGGACATGGCGGCTCTGGCTGAGTCAGATTGGACAGTTGGACTGCCAACGTTTGGTGACCGTCGTAGAACAACTGGCTGTGAATGAAAGAATTCGTTTTTTCTATAATCAATTTGTTGGTGAGCGTAATTCTTTAACACATTCTCTGCCAGGTAGGTCACTGGTGACCTTAAAGCAAATAGGTTTAGACAAACATTTGTGAGCCACAAAACAGCTTTGTCGCATCCTGACCGATATGATAGTTTAAGTTTTGACCTAACGCATCAATTTCCACCAGAAAGTTTTTGTCATTTTTCTCATTTACACTAATGGGAGAGAATGTGTTAATAGTTCCGTGAATTATTGTCTCGGGACTGGTGTTTTCACGAGCTTTGGGACAAGAATAACGAATGATAATGCATTACCAGAAAAGCTTGAATGGCAGGTTGTTCTACCGATTCCAGTTATCACGATGAAGAACTTTACATGCATTCTTTCAAAATTTAACAATACATGCGAAAAATGAGTATTTTCGGTCGATATTTTTGTTTATGTACTTTTTTTTGATCATTTGTACCGATGATAAACATCGAATGTTTTTTCGGCCGGCGATCTTTAAACCCGCGGACATTTAATTTTAGTTAACATGTACGAGGAATTTATCAATATTCAATATACATGTTATTTCTGTCAGAGTAATTGATAATTCGTGTTATTTTGCAAGTAAGTAAATGTGAAAGAAAAGAAGATTGCACGAGAAAAAATTGTTTATTCAAACCTGATAATCAGTCTGTACAAGAGCTCGCGGCTCTTGATAATGTTCTTTGGATCAGCCTCGGGTTCTTTCATCCCGCTGCTGTTCACCTCCGAGCTTCTCGATGGGGACTGAATTTTGACGGCTGTTACTTGTACTTTTTCTATGTGACAAACAAATAACGCCCATCAATCGATGAGGACGAGAAAAAGACCGGCCACACTGTTTGGCGAAAAGTTGGAAAAAAAAATACTCGAGGTTATGTGGCACTGTTGTGATATTTGTGATGGCGAGAAACGATGCTCGAGTGTGTATTGCCACTGGGGTACGTATTCGAGCTTTTCAATTGTCGCGTATAATGTGCTTGATCACTCCAAATAACATTTTCCCATTGGGCAGACGAATACTTTCTGCACGGTAATCGCCAATTAAAAGTGCGTTTTACGAACCACCTGACTTTGCACAGTCACGTGAGCCTCCAAAGTGTATTTTCATTGGCCATTTCCTTTCGCGTTACATTCGCAAGGACCACCACGTGACTTTGCGAAGTCACGTGGTCCATACAGATTTTAGTCCAAAAATGTTAAGAAAAATGTCAGAATGGCGGAAACAACAACGGATGAAGTCGTGCTACGACAATCTGAAGAAAGCATTTCGAGCCGAACGAGGGAAAAGAACGAGGATAGTAAAAAGCACGTTTTGAAAAAACGATCTCCTTTCTGCTTTTCGAAGAGGAGGAAAGATATCTACGTTACTAATAGAACCAACTTTAAGGTAGGGATTTCACGGTATACCGAATACGAATCACGGCCAGTTTTATCGTTTTTGATTGTACGTTTTTGTTCCGTTGTCGATGCAAGAATGGACAAACTGCTATGAATTTGATCGATCAAGGGCATGTACAGGGTCGACATAACCTCACAAATTTTCGAACGCATCTTTCTCGTAGGTGGTTAAGTTTTCAAGGTAAAACAAAGCCTTAGGCTCTGTAGATTTTCTTGACGCAGAACTTGACGATTTTCTTTTTCCCTGAAAGTTATTCATCTCGGAGAAATTTGTGTTCGAAAATTTCACCTATCTCTCTCGCACGTGGTACATCTTCTACTTTGCCGTAAGAGCAAATAAATGTTATTCGCCTTTTGCCGCCTTCGAGTTTGCGGTCGCGACTCGGATCGGCGAACTGAACACGACGATTCGAAAATTAGGGGGCGCGACTATTTGTTTTTCTTAATATGCAGCTATTGAAGTACATTCATGCGTATCAATATGTACGAGACGTAATTTAACTGTTCGGGTAAAAAGAGTATCGTGTCTTTCGTTCTCAGGCTCAGCTGAACAGATGTGAAAAACTTTTGGATTCTGGAGAGAAGGAGCTTATCATTCATGGTCTGGGAGCAGCTATTACCAGGGCTTGCAACTTGGCGCTGCAGTTGAGGAAAAATCATCACGGAACTCTGGACCTTGACATCAATACCGCTACTGTGGATTTGATCGGTGAGTTAACGTTGTTGAGTTATTCAATAAAGAACGTTCCTTGGCCCTTTTATTTGTTGTATACTTCAGTTGAACTCGGTTACAGTCTCAAATGTTGGTTGACTTTTCAAGTTGCTCATAGTTTCAAACACAATAGGAAGTTAGCAAGTAATGTAGCAAAAGAATGAGGTATGGATTTATTTTCATATGATTAGTTTTGTAACGACTTGAAAAAATGGGTTTTGTACATTTAGGAATATTTCGCGTATTTAAGTTGGGCGTGGCTTATTGATTTTGACAATAAATTTGACAAGCTTCTTTTACATGTCAAAAAGCAGAGCTTGAACGAAGGAATTTTTTTTTTCGATGCATAGTTCTCTTTTTATCAACGAGAATAAAGCGTTATTTTCACTGAAAATCCATACTGTTTATTTTGGACTGCAGTCATTTTTGAAAAAATTAATATTTTATTCAATCCTTTGTTGACCTAGTTGAAATTTGTGACAATATCGATTTTTTATTTTTGCCGGATTCTCAAAATATGATATTTTCAGAATATTACATTCCGCGAGACGGCAATTTAAACGCATTTTTCTCAAAATAACTTTTTCAAAATCGGTGACCACGATTTTTTGAAAATTACTGCAACGATCAACTTTAAATTTTACAAGATTTTTCTACATATCAAAAAGCAGTACCTCAACGAAAGAATTTTTTTTCGATGCATAGTTATTTTGTGATCAACGCGAATTGAGGGTTTTTTTTCACCGAAAATTCATATTTTGCGTTTGGACAGCGGCCATTTTTTTTTAAATAAATATTTTGTTAAATCCTTCTCCCCGGCACTAGATTATTTCACGCAAAAACTAAATGCGCTTGATAATATTATTTCGCACGATATGTTTCCGAGCAGCAATGGTCATTGCAAAGGATGTTTTTTAAAACGCAGCCTGCACTAACCATTGCATCTACCAGAACTATACTCTTTAATGTAAAGAAAACAAATTTGAAAACCGGGGCAAGTTCCGTTGATAATCGGTATCAGATTTTTTAGTAGTGAGACTCCAAATTTTGCGCCAAATCAGAAGAATACAATGTGCAATTTTAATACTTCATACTAGCATTTTGAAGTGGTGTATGGTAATGTTCTATACAAAAGATGTACACTAGGGTGTTTTGAAAAAAAATATTTCGACCTTTACTCCTTCAAACAATATTATTAGGTGATGAACAAAAATTCACGCCAAATTTGTGCTTAGACTGATCACCATTTTTCTGATCCCGTTGAAGAACTTTGGAGCTCAGCCCTACAAGAGCGCTGTCAAAAAATCGCGATATTTTTACACAAATGACAGCTATTTAAAAAATGCCTTGTCAACTTTCAACAGGGATACATGTAATTTTCGAATGGCTGTATTTTATGTCAAAATATTCATATGGGGGATTTTAAAGACACTTTTGAAGGCTGTAGGGATTGGCTTTGCGAATTTTCAACGAGATTTGACAAATTAGTTGAGTTATTCAAGTTCGATCGTAAATGGCGAATATTCTATGTAAATTCAATGAGGAAAAGAATTTATAAAGCTACTTCTTAGACTTGCATTCGAGAGCTCCAGTTTGTTATACATTTCTTTCATATTTAATATTGCTTGAAGGGATGAGAGTCGAGTATTTTTGATGCTCTCAAGATTCGCAGCAACTTTTTCGCCATCATTTAAAAATAGCCTCAATATCAGTTACAATCCGAAGACTTCGTGAATTTTCTTATCAATTATCCTTGAGGCTTATTCAAAATAATATTGAAGTGTGCATCGTGAAAAGGCAACGAAAGTTCTGTAGACCAAATTTTTTGACCAATTCAGGCCTCCAAAATCGCTTAAACTTTTTTCAGGATCCTTATCAGAGATCTTCAGTCTGAATATGTAAAAAAATTCCTTGAATGATAATGAAAATGCGACAATACAAAAATAAATTTTCGTTGTATTCCGACGATGCAAACTTCAACATCGTTATTCAACTTTTATTTCATTAGAATTATTATCCTAACAAATCCATCGGCCTGTGAGCAATATTTTCATCACGAAACACCAAAATCGGATTGCCACGAGAATTTTTCACAAAATTTGACAAATTTTTAACAATCGCATTACAGACGATCTTCAGCCTCTCGACGACGATGGCGACTACGAGATGAACAATCGACAAAACTCGTCCATCCATATACGAGTGTATCGAACAGTCTCTATAGGAACTCTGAAATATGCAAAATGAGAAGGAGTAAAGAAGGAAATAAATCTCCAACGTCCAACGTGGATAAACAATTTCCATCGATCGCGGATCGCGACGACTAGCCGCTAAAGTTAAGAAAAACTATATAAATCCAAGAGAAACAGCAAGAAGGAAAAAGATGATATTTTCACTCAACGAGTTGGTGCACTGGCTAGGGTTGACGATTTTCGAAATTTGGATAAATCTCGTATCTCTCACAATATTTACCGTGTTGATGGCTCTCAAACTGGACGAGCACTATTTTCTCGGTTATTCGGGGTGGTGGATAGTATTCTCGCCCCTCTTCATAGCCGACGGTCTAAACACGTATTTCTGCGCTATAATATTCATGCGAATGCACATGGAGGGAATGATCAAAGTGGCCATACTCCGAGGACTCTGGAGTCTCATATCTCTCTTGATGATTTTCGTGTTCAAATATTTGTTGTGCAAAAAATTATCGGGTCAGAGCAGTCTCGAGTATTCGGAGGTTCTCAGTCCCGTGTTTATACTTCTCCAATTGGTCGCGGTTAGAGCTTGTCAGTTGCACTGACCTACGGAGGATCGCGTAGAGATATGGGCGCTCAATAATATTCCTACTCTCGTCGTAGCCTCGCCACCACTCGCCGTTTACATGAACACCGAGTTTGTCATTACGTAATTTACAAAAATCATCACGATTCGCCTGTAAATTCGAGCAAACTCATTGTAAAATATATACATCGCCATTTTTCTATACATTTTTTATCGATATTTTTCTTTCGTTCGTTTCTCGTCGAGAATTTTACAAATATTTTTTATTCTCATTCCCGTTGATTAGAAGAAATATGTACGTATATCTCCTTCATAATATTAACTGCAAATCCAGTTGAAAAATTCGTGTACATTGTGCAACTTTTGTAAATACGTTGCTGAGAAAAAGAAAAAGATTCTTACGACTGTGTGCCAGGAGCAGTGGAATCCTATTTTCTTTCTGACTCGACGTTGATGCTGTCGAATCGAATAAACAGTTAATTTTACAATTGAAAAATGAAAAATGGTCGTTCGGTGTTTTTTTTCCTTTAGTGATAGGCCGAAAAATGACGACGGAATTTTAAACGCTTCTGAATTCCAATCCATTGGAGCGAAACTCATTTTACTATCGTCTTCGAGTGAAATACGCGAAATCAAATTTGTCTCAACAACTGAACAATAAGCATCGGCTGTTAGTGATTTCTGGGCTTGAGTATGCGCCTAACGAGCAAATTGGGCGGAAGAATTTCCGATGGAGCGCAATCAATCAAGGCGATCATGTAATTGATTTACGTCTAAATATAGCACATCAAGGCCCTCGTCGTTTCATCGGTAATTGACTTCCGAAGGAACGAATTAAGCGCAACGCGTTACAGAGAGAACGCGTGAAACCTGTGAACATTAAACGCCAATTGAATTAGCTCAAGGTAATATCACACGCGTGAAGAAATAGCGGGACATTTTCACACATACGCACGTACCGGAAATCAAATCTGATATGATAAATTTAAAAAACAACATTCATCATCGAAGAGGTATCAAGTATATCATATTTCGCGTGGAGAAAATCGCTTTGCTGATTTTCAAAATAATTTACGGTTCGGTTTGTATCAACGTTCCAGCGGGATGAAAGATCACCCGGCCATTGGGATCAACCCAGACACCGATTTTAATTCATCTTCGAGTTTAAGGGGCCAGTTCACTTTGAAAATTTCAAAAAATCGAATGCATGCAAGACTTGAAGAAATCGACGATGATGAGAAATCAGAAGGGATTTTGTACGGTGCAGGAATTGCCGATTGAGTTTAGGTAAGAGTTTTTCATAGTATAAACTTCAAACGCGTTTTTCTCGAAACAACGTTTTCAAAATCTAGCTCCATCGTATCTCTAAAACTTATAAACTGATTCTCTTGAAATTTTCACCACATATTGTAAATATGATTCGCAACATGATGATTAAAAATGAATTAAAATGAATTTTAATTTTTTTAAATGTATTTCAAGACTTGATTTACCAAGCCCAACAACTTTTATATTCATATCTTTTATAAAATCCTCAAAAAAAATCGCGAAAATAGCCCTTTTTCGTGGCTCTAAAGTGGACTGGCCCCTTAATTGTGAAAACAAAGGGATTTTCGAGAAAAAACGAAGAAAAAATTCTCTCTAGCATCGATTTTGCGGATTTCCTTGTGTTCATAGCAAAATATAAAATACATCTACTTATTTTTATTTCTCAGTCAGCAAATCTTTAAATTGTGTCCTCTTTGGAGCTCCAATGATCCCCGAACTGTTAATTTCCTGTAAAAATTTGTTCACAGGTCACGTGAATTCGAGGTTGATTCTAATCAGCCATGTTGGGCGACACTTGGAATGCTGTGGGAAACAAAACGACGCTGAGCCAACGTTATTTTTTTCCTCAAACAAAAATCAATTCACCTCTCTGCCTTCCGTAATATGCTCGGCGCTATATTTTTAGATTCCTAGATCTTTTAAGCCGTCAATTGGCGACCTACTGCTTCAAAGGTAAATCGATAAGACCGGGAAAAGGAAAATGAACCTCGTGTTTTTCAACGTCGCAGGCAATTTATAGAAGATAATCCAAATATAGTTAAAGGAGCCCAACTTGGATTTGAGCGGTGCAAGCTCGAGGCAATTTTTTATATCCGTAATACGTATAAATGTTGATACACGATGGGAGGGATTGCTCGTATTTTTTAAGCAACGTTCATTTCAGATTTTCCAAGGGGAGATGAATTGCGGTCGCGGCCGGCAAATGGGCGTTCTAATTTGTACCCTCGAGCAAATTGGACAAAGTCATTTAAGGGGTGAGGCTACTGTTAAAATGACGAACACTCGGTCGTCGCTTGAGGCAACTGAAATTTACGAGGAAGCTCCAACATATGGTGCAGGAATCACAGATTGAAGATAAACTTATGATTCCCACGATAGAAATGCTAGTAAAACTTTAAACTTTTTATTAGCTATTAACAATAACGATAGCATCCTCGAAAAAACGAAAAAATATTCTAAAATTTTCTTTTGATGATTTAAGACGGGATATACATTTACAACGATCAAAAAATCGATTTCTTTTTTTTTTCTTTAAACAATAGAACTGTATATGTAGAATATTTTCCTAAAGTTTCGAAGCGAAATTCGGAAAACTTCGAACGTTACAGCCCGTCAACGCTGTGCCTCACCGCTTGGATTCGGAGCGGGCGTGAACGTCAAACGCGTTTTTCTCAAAACTGCATTATCGAAATTGGCGTGCAGGATCACTCAAATACTTATAAGCCGATTGAGTCGAAACTTGGTAGAAATATTGATACTTTTGGTACCTTCTACTTGACGAGAATTGTTTTTGAAAAATTCGAAAAAAACGACTTTTTTCATCCACATTTTACAGAAATGTTGCATGAAATGTTGATTTTTTTTTGTAAATGCGTGCCATTTTCTTAAATATGCATTTTCTTCATTTTAATTACCGTCACATAGAAACTATACATTTTCTAACTGAAAAATGTTTGAACTTTTTGGCAAATCAAAGTCTACGGGAAGCTAGACTGCACGCCGATTCGCAACTCCCGCGGCGATCTTGCTGTAACACTCTGCCGCAGCTCCGTCATTTTAATGAGGAATGAATAAAAAAAATTGTTTTGTATACTTAAAGATACTATTAAGGTATACCTAAAGTTTGATAATTGTAGAATAATTATTTCTTAGTTTAAAATCCCTCAGTATTGCTTATTTTTTCCTGTCTACATAAATATCCCGCCTTAAACAAGATAACCAAAAAAAGCTCGGTCAAGTCTCAGCCAATATTATCTATTTTAAGAAAAATGTCCTTTTTTTGTTACAGATCAACCGGATGGCCAAAATCAAGTACACCATTGAGCCCCTCGCTCAAAGTTCCTTCCGAGATTTTTCATAAATTCTTTGATTGTTAATATTTTTCATAAAATTTGGTACACAAGTTTGTTAATGTACATAATTGTCCAAACGATTTTTTCAATCTTATTCCGTGAAAAGTAATATTTTCAAAAAACTCTGATTTTCGAGTCGTCACAGTACAACCCCTTAAATTACGATTCGAACGGAGGAACTCGAAGGCCCATTTGATTGCGGAGCAAACGTAAAGATCCTGCTCTCCCAGCCATGAAAGAAACGCGTTCTCGTTAAAAATGGAATGTTAAAATTCATCATCGATAATTCTGGAGAAGTATACGTTTTCTTTCAAGTGGCTACAGCGAGCGAGGCTGACAATGCTCTAATTCAATCCCAAAAATAAACAATGTAAAGGCCTCTTATATATACACGTGTAACGGGTATATACGTAGATATCATTAGGCTTGGTTTATAGGTAAAGCGGGCTGGGCATGCTCGCCCTTACCACCCTCGATGCCACCCTAGATCAATATTCGTGACCGAAGGGAAGAAGGCGAGAGAGAGAGAGAGAGAGAGCGCAGGCAACTATTTCGTGCGCGCGAACGTACGCCTCGGGGGTTCGCTCGCGGTTGGGGTGGTAGGGGGTGCGAATCAAATCACTGGTGGGTTTATATACTATATACGCAAAGCCTGTTGCTGCCACCGCACTCTCTCGTACTCTTCCTGACATTGCCAGCTTCCTCAAACACGTCATATTGCCTTCGCTTTTTGTTTGTTTTTTTTTACCTCCAGAGAGTACGCGAGAACCAAGTTTTTCATTATCGAGCCGGACAAAAATCGACCCTCTTCCGTTTCGCGCTTCCACGGGAACAACAGAGCCAGTGTAATGTGCGGTGAACAATCACCATCGAGAGACTATGGATAAATCGGCCAATTTGTCCAGGGGTGAGTCACGGAAAGAAAAAAAATATCGAAATAAAAATTCTTCATTCAGTGGGAGAAAAAAATGTAGTTTTTAATAATATCTAATCAGAAGAGATCGGAACGTTTTAGTATACTTATTATTCGAGCCGATTTACATTATGCAGAGAGAGCAGGAGAACATGTGCTACGTGTGATGCATTTTTTTAATTGCATTTTTACTTTGGGTGAACGTATAAGTGAATTTTTGTCTTTTTAAAATGATTTTATAACGATTTTAGTTTGTGCACTTAGCGAGTTATCGTAATAGTTCAATAAATTTCCTTTTGTTCAATGTGATCTAGTTTTTGATGTTTCGATTGGAATGTTAAAATTCGATCTCATGTCTCGATGTTTATTTTACAATGCAGGTACGAACGCATCAACGTCCGTATCCGGACAAAATTGTCTCTGGTACAATGGCTCGAATGGGCCAAACTCGATTTTTCTGGACAAACTTCTGATAACTACACCTTCGTTGGTATCGGTTAATCAAGATTTGAGATGGATCTTTCCCCTCCACACCTATGGATTCGCTTGTCTATTTTTTGTACTCAGTTTTTACACCTTCTTCTCAATACTAAACTTGAGGTAAAACAACGTTGTTGACATACGAAACATCGTCCCTCATTAGTGGAGTCGTAAATTTGATTGAAGGGTTTTTTTTCTTCGCACAGGTCCCTCATTTCCAGCCGGCCTTTTATGTCCACCATCAATACCTTTTTGTGTTTACTCGGGGTCTCGAGATCCGGCTGCCTCTTTATAGATCCTTACAACCTTCAGGAGGTAAGCATTCCGAAATTAATTCCCCCGATTTTACGGCGTAAGAAAAAAGCCTCGTACAAATATTTCGAAACGTTGAAATCAAAAGTTAATGCCAAAGATTAATATGGCTGCTTTTCGTTGGAATTTAGAATCAGAGATAGTTTAAACTTCACGATTGAGTTTAGTTTAAGGATGAAATAAAGTTGAGGTCGAAATACAACAGCAAAAATGAGGAACTAGTTATGGTTCACGTTCAAAATCGAGGTAAGGCTGCTATAAAGTGAGTTAGTTATCGAGTTAGGCTGCTATAAAGATCCAAAACTCGGGGTTTGAAAGAAAATTAATTTTAAAGGAATGAGTAAAATGATTAAAAAATCGTATGGACATTTATTTGTATGTACACTACTGCTCAAAAGTTCTCGGACACGTCAGATAGTTGCAAAACTTTCAATCACTTTGGATAATTGCAACAAAATATTATGGGGATAATATAGTTCATTATATAGAACTATATAGTATCTCCGTAAAATAATAAATGAAATGAATTATATAATTCTAACATTATTTGGCAATTATCCAGTGATCGAAAGTTTTGCAATTATCTGAAGTGTCCGAAAACTTTTGATTGGTAGTGTAGATTAACAAAGTTGTGTGACAAATTTCATTTAAAAATATTAATAATTAAAGAAGTTATAAACAATCTCGTGAAGACCTCATAACGTCAAAGGTGTACTTGTTTTTGGCCACCCGGTTGATCTGAAACAAACGAGCTTTTTTTTTCTTATAATAGATCATATTGGATAATACTTGAGCGAGATTTTTTGTTACAGTGTTTCAATTTAAAAAAATATGAAGTTTTTTCGATTTTTCTACCCAAAATTACTTCATTATTATTATTAAGTAATGAAAAAAAATGTTAAGAAGAAAAACGTCGGTCAAGACCAAACTACTATTACACCGAATAAGTGTACCAAATTTCAAGACAATCCGTTTATTGGATGTCGATAAATCGTGTACACCGTTTTGAAAAACATAGTTTCGAGAAAAACGCGTTTAAAGTTTTACTAGCACTTCTAATCGTTGTAATCATAAGTTTATCTTCAATCTGGGATTACTGCGCCATATGTTGGACCTTCCTCTTTAAATTGAGTTGCCTCAAGCGACGAACGAATGTCCGTCATTTTCACAGTAGCCTAACCCCTCAAGTTCGAGTTACGAAATTTAAAAATTCGATTGGAAATAAAGTTTGAAGTCAATTCGAATGTAGATTGTGGTATCAGTGCAAGTTTTTATTCGAATCGACTACTTTGTTAATTTCCATCACGCTTCAATTTACACGAAACGTTAATTACAAAATCCAATTGATCTCTCAGCTCGAACGAAAACAAACACAAAAGTAACGATAGGCGATCCGTAACAAATGTGGCTAATAGAATTCTCTTCGATTTTCCAGACAATGCCGAAAGTAATTGGTTCGATAATGTGGGACATTGGATTTCCATGCGTGACCTCGGCCTTCTGTCTCATACAGTTGGCGTTTCTACATCTGACTCAGGTTTGTATATACGTGTGTGCAAGAACGTAGGCTAAATATATCTATCGTTATTTTCTCAAAGTATCGAGGTTTTCATCAACAAAGATCTCGTTTTTGCGATGAAAATTGCGCCACGTTTGTGCTTTTGAACTTATCATCACGAACTGGTTTTGTCGCCATCCCGTACATGCAGCTGAAATTCGGACCGGAGAAGATACAAAAGGAGTCATGCCTTAGTCTGATAATAACGGCTCACTTCTCTTGCATTATCGCGAGCGACGTTGCCCTCGCCTATCACAATCACTTCATAATGAAGTACGTGGTCCAAACGGTATTTCTCACGTGGAGCATACTGCTTTACCTCACGTTCCTTCACGCCGGATACAAAGTTATGCATCTCTTGAGAACCATGCCGAACAATATGCTCACAAGGGATAACTCGACTACCAATCAGAAAGGTATATCGAACGACCAACGCGATCGACGAAAACAAAAAGTATTCTTCTTTAGATTATCTTTGCACATTCCGGATGCTTTTCATTTTGGTAACGAAGAATTCATCCGCATGACCGTTTAGTTGACGAGAACAATAGTGAGGAGATTGCATTTTGGTAAGTCAATGTTATGACGTTTTTGCAGAAAATGGGCTATAGTTCGATTTTAAAAATGGGGTAATATTGAAAGGCGTTTGTCGTTAATATCTATCCTTAATGAATTGAGGGGTAGGCTACTGTGACTACCTGAAAATCGGCGTTATTTAAAAAAATTAATTTTGAAGTATTGGGTACGATGATTGAAAAATCTTTCGGACATTTATTTTACGTACATTAACAAAGTTGTGTACCAAATTTTATTAAAAAGTATTAATAATTTATAAAGTTATAAACAATCTTGTAAAGGACCTTTGAACGTGAGGGCGTCAACGGTGTACTTCGTTTCGGCCACTCGATTGGTCAAAAACAATAAAAACGAGTTTTTTTTGTCATAAGGGGCTATACCAGTGTGAACGCTGAAAATTTGGGTGATTTTTGGGAATTTTTTGGAAGAAAAGTACTCAATTAAATGTTTCGGAAAATTAAGAATATATTTGGCTATATTTGACCTATATTAGATAATTTTTTCATAGGAAAATATTCAGATTCAAGCGACTTAAGCACGGCCTTCGGAGGCGCCAAAAAAAAAGTTTCTCCACTGCTGACATGATTTTGGCCGATTGAGTAGCTGAAACCGAAAAAGGAAAAAATGTTGTTAAACTGGGAGGTATTTCCTGTACAATAATATATGATTTTCGAAAAATATCAAAATCTAACAAAATGGCGTAGTTATGAAAAAAGTCTGTTTTCTTGCCTATAAAATGGTCATTTTTTTCAATGCCAAATTGTCAATTTTCATCTAATCAAAAATATCCTACGTCATTGTAGAGTAAATAATTTAAACTGAGTACTCTTGAATTACTCAGTTCAAATTTCGAGTCAATCGGATAATTGCTCTTTCAGTTACAATGTCAGCAAATTTGAAAAATCTCATTTTGAGAAAAACGCGCTCAAAGATTGAACTATCGATTTTTGCAAGATAAAATAATAGACATGCGGCCTTCAAATTTTTACATGACATTCTTGAAGATATAAACTGTTGAAAAAAAGCAAAAAAAAATCGATTTTTTAAAAGTGTCACACTAATATAGTCCCTTAATATAGATAATATTGGCTAAGACTTGATCGAGGTTTTTTAGTTATCGTGTATCAATCATCGGAAAAGAATGTTTTATTATTTTTTCGTTTTTTTTTCCGAAAACATGAAATTGTTGTTGTTAATAACTAATTTTAAAAACGTTAAGAAGATAAACGTCGGTCAAGACGATAAATCAATCAATGTTATGTCGTTTTTGATGACAATGAACAATTGTGTGATTAAAAAATTCGGGTAAAATTGAAAGACATTGGCAGTTGATATCTATCCTTGATGAATTTACGGGTTACTGTGACTGCTGTGAGTCAAGGGGTTTAAGGCGCTGCTGTGACGACCCGAAATCAGCATGATTTAAAAAAATTAATTTTGAAAGAATGGGTTAGATGCTTGAAAAATCTTTTGGACATTTGTTTGTACGTACATTAACAAAGTTGTGTACCAAAGTCCATTAAAAAGTATTAATAATTAAAGAAGTTATAAACAATGTCGTGAAGGACCTTTGAACGTGAACGGCTCAACGGTGTACTTGGTTCTGGCGACCCGGTTGATCAGAAACAAAAAAAAGAGTTTTTTTTTCTTAAAATAGATAACATTGGCTAAGACTTAACCGAGCTTTTTTTGTTATCATGTTTCAGTAATGAAAAAAAAGTGTGATCTTTTATCGATTTTTCGAGGAAACATCGCATTATTATTGTTACTAACTAATTGTTGAAAAATGTTAAAGAGAAAAACGTCTGGTTAGGCCTAAACTGCTCTTAGGCTGAATGAGTGTATCAAATTTCAAGTCAATCCGTTCATCAGATACCTTTAACCTGCTATTGCACCATATGTTGGACCTTCCTCGTCAATTCGAGTTGCCTCAAGTGACGAACGAGTTTTCGTCATTTTCACAGTAGCCTAACCCCTTAATATTTTGCGGTACGTATTCTTAGACTGGATTATTAGTCTATCATGATCAATGGATTCGACTCGTTTGTATTATTTGTATTGGAAAAGCGTCTCGCGTGTAGAGAAAATTGCTGCGTATCAAATGAAGAGATTACATTCGAAGATCTTTTATGCCCGCCTATAAAACGCCCTTAAGATGCAATTTCCTCGCGAATGAATGTACATTGTGAAATGTCTTGACGCCCGTTGCTTCGCTGTAGGAATAATGCAGCTTGCTATGCTAGCACCTTACAACAATCTAGCGAGCTCCGTAGCCGCGGCTTTGGTGCCAACAATGCTCGGCCCAAACAATAAGCCGAATGTGCTGGAGGATAACGAGCAATCCAATCCGGATTTAACGTCGAATCAGAGCACCAAAGGTAACCACACATTTACTTCTCGAGTTGGTCCAATTGCGAGCTTTGGAAGATTACTGTCTGTACAAAATTGAATACCTTTTGAGACTCGGCTATAATTTTGCATACAAGTAGAGTAGCGAAGGTTGCTTATCAATCATAGAACGCATAACTGGGATTTCTACCCTGAACCAACTTAAAAGAAATAAAAGATATTTTGATGATTTTTTGTGATCTTTGGATGGGCTTTTCACTAATTAAACTTCTTTGCAATCAAATTCCCGGTATACTATTATCTATTTATCGGTAAATCAAGGAATTTATGTATTGCTAAGATTTGATCTTGGAAGAAACGATTTTGCAAACGAGACAAGCGTAGGGTGAAAATTCATCACGGCCATACGTTGGAAGGTAAAAAAAAAACTCGTGAGATCTAGAGTTGAATTTGCATACAATTTTTGGCTGTGGAATGCAATTAAGCCGCGATATCTAACTAGAGGTTCGAAAAAAAACCAGATTTCGATTTTTTTTCTGCGAAACGGTTGGTAAAAAAGAAACGCATTTTTTTAACACAAAGGGACATATATTCAGAACTTTTTAAAAAATTACTGAAAAATACAGAAAAACAGCAAAAACATGGCCGGGGCCGGGTTGAAATTCCGAACTTTGAATGATCAGAACGCTCAAAACTCCGAAAGAATACTACCCGGAAAGATCAAAACTCCGAAAGACTTTTACCCGAAAGACCAAAACTCCGAAAATCTGAACACCGTCAAAATAATTCGGTTAGGAAAGTTTTAAAAGTTTAAAATTTTCAATAAATCGACGAAATACTTCAAGAATCTTTTTTTATTAAGAAGTGATTTTGCGTCAATTTTGAAATATGTCTAGACAATATTATACGTTCTACATCATTTACAGTCAACTATATAGACTTTCGCTGGCACGATCTTGACGAATCTTGTAATTTCGGAACATTGAAATTAGGAATTTTAAGCCGACGAAGCATTTAAAGTTCGAAATTTCAACCCGGCCCCACATGGCCGGGAGATGACGAATTTTTTCGCGACGTTTGGCGGCGGACACTCCAGCTTAAACGGTCCATCTGAAATCTAAAAAGCAAACGGGTTATTCAAGTTAACAATAAATACAAGTCGTTGACGATCGTCGATTTTTTAAATCATTTTTTGAAACAACGTGGCGACGAATGTCGAAACAACGTGGAAACTCGAGCATATAAAACATATGAAAAAGTCGTAATTTTTACGTAACTATTAAAAAATGAACGTCAATTAAAAAAAAGTGAGTGACCTTTAAATGTTTCTCATCGTATCTCTTGTAAATTTGGAAACAATCCATCAAGTGGTTCTCGAGATGTCACTCGACTTTGAAAACGGTGTTTCGAGAAAAACGCGTTTAAATTTTAAAATATGTTGCTGCTACCGTTCGCCCGGCCGACTGTTAAAACCAGTAGCTCACTCAATTTTAGGAATATTTCAAAGAAATTTTCCTATTTTTTTAGGATTTTTTAAAAAATATTTTCCATTTTTATAAAATGCAATTTTTCGACCCACCTAGGTAGATGTAGCCCGGTAAAAGCATTGTCATTAAAATATTGTTAGTGCGAGGGCTCGAGTTAGAATATTGCACGCTATTAGAGCAACCATTCTGATAGTGCTGATTTCTGTTTGAACCAATATGATTATAATCTCAAGAGACTGCGACTTTTCTAGAGAATGTTAGATAAATTTCAAACCTAGCGCATTGGAATTTCTTATTTTATAAGTTATGTGAATTGATAGATTTGAAATTGGCTTCCTCGCGAATGAAGTCAAAATTAGAGTAGCCATTAATTCAGGACTTGTTTTTTTTCTGATACAGAAGTTTGTGCACAATTCTTGACTCGCGTGTTTCATATTTTCTTTCAGATCGCAATTTATCGGGAAGCAAGGAGAAACCGAGCCGCGACACGGTAGCATTAACGTCGAAATCGACGAGGCGAGAATCTCAGCCGGTCTCGACCGTGCCCGAGGTGTACGTAAGACCGCCGACGCCAACCCCCTCGACGGTGAACCTTCCGATAATAATGGTCTCATCGCCGAGTCGGAGAAGCTCGCTGGCCAGCAGACGAGGAAGCGACGTGTCGGCTCGATCGTCGTCGCGCCGAAATTCGGACTGTAGCGTTAGATTTATCAACGAGGAGGACGAAACGTCCGACATGAAACGCTCGTTCGTTCCCAACGAGCATGCAAAGACACCGGAGGGCATATTGCGTCGAAATTCCGAGGTCGACACGCCCACCGGGAGCGCGAGAGATTTGAGAAGATGCTCGGACTTTGGTCACGAGAAGAATCGCGGCTCGCAATTCGCTACGAAATTGCGAAGGAACAGTGACTTTGGCAACCGAACGCCAAAGAGAATGTTGTCGAACGAGGATCACCGATTGCCCCGTGTTTTGGACGCGAGTCCAACAAGTTCCCGAAGAAATTCCGACATCGACAGCATGTTTCCTATAAAAGTGTCCGAGTCGCGGAGAAACTCGGACGTACCGTACAGTCGAAGGAACTCCGAGCTGTCGCAGATGCGACCGTTGAACATAAATCGTCGCAGCAGCGACATAAGCATAAGAACCCTGGACAAAAGCCCGACCCACTATCAAAGCATAGTCACGGAGAAAATTGATATTCACGAAAAGTCGGAATCCGACTCGGATCAGCCGGACTGCAACGAGAAAGCCTCCCTGATGAACGACAAACCTAACGACGATGAACGGGGCAAGACTCGCAAAAAGAGCCTGACGTGGAAGAACGACAAGAACAAGGAGGACACCGAGGATATAACGGCAGAGAGCAACCTGCTGCCTGACGCACAAATTAACGACAACAGAGTCATGGTCGAGTAGAAAATGTCGTTTTTTCTCATTCGTAATTAGGATCAGATCATTTTATAGGACTTTTATCCCTCTATCTTTTTGCCGAAATTTTAAAGCGACGCTTGCGTCCTCTCATTTTTTGCAGGCGCATCTATTTTATCAGACAGTACTAATTTGATTGAGGGGTCGGGCTACTGTGACGACCTGAAAATCAGCGTTATTTAAAAAAAATTAATGCAGAAAGCATAAGTAAGATGATTGAAAAATCGTTTGGACATTTATTTGTATCTACATTAACAAAGTTGTTTTTCAAATTTATCTGAAAAATATTAACAATTAAAGAAGTTATGAAAAATCTCCTAGAGGATCATCGAATGCGAGGGGCTCAACGGTGTACTTGATTTTGGCAACCCAGTTGGTCTATTCTAAGAAAAAAAAACGAGTTTTTTTTTCTCAAAATAGACAATATTGGCTAAGACTTGACCGAGCCTTTTTTGATATCGTGTTTCAACCTTAAAAAAGATTTTTTCTCGATTTTTCGAAGAAATTTCCTGTGTTGATGTTAATAACTAATGAAAAAAAAATGTTAAGCAGAAAAACGTCGCTCAAGACTAAACTACTATTACACTGAATGAGTGTACCAAATTTCAAGTCAATACGTTCATTAGATCTCGAGGAATCGCGTACACCGTTTTGAATAAAGTATTTTCGAGAAAAATGCGTTTAAAGTTTGACTAGCAGGTCTATCGGTGTAATCATAAGTTTATCTTCAATCTACGATTCCTGCAACGCATGTTGGACCTTCCTCTTCAATTTGAGTCGCCTCAAGCGACGAACGAGTGTCCGCTATTTCCACAGTAGCCTAATAACCTATAAACAACCCCTTAATGGGTTAAGATTTTATAATCGTTTAATTGGTCGATGCTCAGTCTCTCAAGTTTCACACTAATCACCTCTTATCGAAAATTGGACGAAGCAAGTTCCTCTATTCTTCCAACAGGCCAGAAACACTGGACTATTGGCTCAATTGTAAAAAAAAGAAGCGACCTTAATGATACGATTACGATGATTTTTTTAAATATCATGCTATCGAATGTCCACCACAAACATGGCACAAAAGGCTCAATCCAGAATTAAAATCGTCACACGGTTTTCATTATTCTACATCGATCTTATTTTTCCATTACAGGGAAATGATTTCACGCTCCACGCGATTCTCAATCACATAGCTACCGTCAATCGAACGAAGGGTGAGGCCCCGCTGTATCTGCCGGACGCGAGTTCAGCAGCGGCGAAAAAATCTCAAATGCGACGCGTTCTGAACGTCACTTACGCGACTGCCATATGCGGCATCGCTTTGTGTATTGCGGATATCCTACGGATATTCGGTCCTTACGGTGAGTTCGACGCATGGAATCAAGCTTCAAATTTTTTGCATAATTTCTCCTTTCGCTTTCTCGATTGATCAACGGCAATAACGTTTTCCCTATCGTAAACGTTCGGGTGTTTTCGTATACCTGAGAACTCTTTTTTTATAATTAGAATACTTTAGAAACTACGACGAAGTTTGGAGCGTGCGGGAAGCTATAAAATAACCCCCTTGAAGAACTTTTTGAATATTTATTGTACCGGAAAAATGGAAAAGAGTTTACTCTGCAAAAAGTGCCGAATTTCGAAGCTTTCGGACGCAGAAGAACTTGCGAAGTCACGCAGGCCAAAATGAGTTCAACTGGTAAAAAGGTGTTTTTTGTTCTGCATATTGATTTCTTTGCTTTTTTCAACGCGATGCCGTTCGATTTTTCACATCTTGATTTTAGTCAGATATTTGATAATGTTTGAAGTTTATTGAAAGATTTTTTGCAATTGAACCGATAGATTTCTCATTCTATTACGATTTAAAAATGAACCGGGTCTACTTGACCCTGCGTGACATCGCGACACTTTTGAGAATCGTAACAACGAAGAGTGAATGATAATCTCAACGCGTTTTATCGTCGATTGCAGGTCTCCTCGGAGAAACCGTTCAGTACGGGACCCAACCGACTACCGATCAATTTCCGAGGCCCTGGCCGTGGCTGTTCTACCAGACACTCTGCCGAGGCTTGGAATTGATAATGGGCTGCGCAATGGCGAGTATCACGAAACAACCGTCGATCAGCCCGAGACACCAATATCTCAAAAACTACAGAAGCTACAGTCCGGGAATAAAAGCCCGCGACGGTCTCTACATTTGAAGCAATATTTACGGCTAGAAAGCAAGAAAAAGCGAGGAAAAAAACTCGAAACACTCGACGACAGGTTAAAAAGGATGAAAAAAAAACATCGTACCGATGATGTTTGCATTTTACAATATCGTGCGTCTGTCGTCTCAGTTTCTCATTTTTTTTTCAACTCACTAGTCACTGACTTTTGGGCATGGAAGGTCCGTAAAGTCGCAAACGGAATTTCCATTTCTCTCCATCGGAATTTCCATTTCTCTCCATCGCGCGCGTGTCGCACGCCAAATATGCTAAGTCTCTTGATGCATCGCGGAATTGATTCAGTACCGTTTGACAAGAACGGGAGAACCAATAAAAAACGGTAAAAGGAAGGGAAAATAAGACGAAAAAAACCGGTGCAGCAATAGAAAAGTTTTAAATTCTAAAGGTGGAACTGTGTTCAAGAACGTATTATATACTCAACTTTTTATATACTCCAAAGTTAAAAAAACTCGTTTTTACTCGTGACGAGTATTTCCGCAAGAACAAAGCAGAAAAAAAGAACTCAAAGTAATATATTTTACATGAAAAAAATAACAAAAAAGCAAGAAGAAGAAGAAAACACCCTCGTACCTGTACGCATATTTATCGTTTTATAGACATTAGATCTACCACGGATTGTTTTATTTTCTACTTTCTTGTGATCATTCATTTTTCTACTGTTTCGTGCATGGCGCAGAGAAACGAGAGTATTCGATGTAATTTTTATCTTTGGGTATTAAGGGGTTAGGCTACTGTGGTGACCTGAAAATGAGAATTATTTAAAAAAACAATTTTGAAGGATTAATATGGTTGAAAAATCGTTTGCACATTTATTTGTATGTACATTAACAAAGTTGTGCACCGAATTTCAAAGAAAAGTATTAATAATTGTACAAGTTCTCGTGAAGGACTCGAGGTGTACTCGGTTTTGACGAAAAAAATGAGTTTCTCTTTAAAATAGATATTTGCTTGAGGGGGCTGTTTTTTTGTTATCGTGTTTGAATCGTGAAAAAAAACTAATTTTTTTTCGAGAAAAATGACATCGTTAATAACTAGTGGACAAAAAAATGTTAAGAAAAAAAACGTCGGTCAAGACTAAACTACTATTACGCAGAATGAGTGTGCCAAATTTCAAGTTAATCTGTTCATTAGATTTCGAGAAATCGTGTACACCGTTTCGAAAAACATAGTTTCAAGAAAAACGCGTTTAAAGTTTCACCAGCAGTTCTATCGTTGTAATAATAAGTTTACCTTCAATCTGCGGTTCCTGCACGATATATTGGACCTCCCTCTTCCATATGAGTTGCTTAAAGCGACGAACAAGTGTTCGTGATTTTCACAGTGGCCGAACCCCTTGACGGTATATTCCACGCAACACCGTTAGGTTTACACGCATCAAACGATTTTTTCCTTGTTTCTCGATAATTCAGGTTTTTTACGTCGTATTCCATTCTTGTGTTAATTTTTTACTCCCGCGCGTTTTTCTCTGTCATAACTTAAAATAGACTGTACATAATGCGAAAAAAACGAAGACTCTCGTGATCTGATTAAAGTCGTCGAAGATGTGTGCCCGGCTCCACAAATATCGATAACATTGAGAGGTCCTTCGTATATCAGTCAGTCGGATCAGAAGATTAAAATGAAAGAAGAGAAAACCTATTCCAAGTGCCCTACTCTTGAATGTTCAACAAAACTATTTACTGTTTGAAAAGAAAATTAAAATCAACGTTTTAAATGGTCTCAAGTAAGAAAAAAAAAATGAAACTCGTGACAGTGTTGTGATTCTAAATGTGATACGCGTCTATATGTGTCGTAGATGAGCGACAGTGCTCGTTTCTCGTGTTCGCGTTGCGATGCTAAATGATTAAATGTCTCATGAGCACGAACGACGTCGCCCAATCGGTGTTTTTTAGATGATACATTTAGTTTTTAGCCACCGAGGTAGACGAAGAAAATGATACGGTCAAAAGAGAGCAAATTTGAAAACGTTACGTGTTTGATGTGCCAAATATTCGTGTTAACTACTCAAAGATATTTATCAAGAGATATTTACGGGAGTCGAGGAGAAAATATTCTGCTTCGGAAAGACGAAGCACCGATATCATATAATTATTTATATACGACAAGCGATTGTACAATAATAATTGTTCACCAGGCAGCGGATAAAAATATTTGAACGATCCTAGTTCTTGGAGAATGAAATATACCGATCGGTCGCCACTTTATTTTTCAACGCGATTGTCATTCAGTTTCAGTAGTAACAATGCTTAGGGACAAACATTTCAATCGTGAGAATCCAAGTGCAAGCAATTGACGATTGAAATGCATACGGTACTTTTAGAAACAAAGGAATACGCGACGCGTCGTACGTCTGAGCAATTGCAAAAATTCATCACTTGTTTTCCTTTCACGATGATTTTTGATTGTTTTTTTCCTACAAATGAAAACGAAAAAGGAATGGGACCCTCTCGATTTACATAATCTCATCGACCAAGAGAATAAATAAATCATCGGATACTGCGTATAAAGTAATATCGAACTACATTTCGATTATCGATTCTGATATTCCTGTTCAATTCTACAACAAAAAAAAAACACAAAAATTGTCGAGAACCAAACTGTAGGTGATAAGATGATCGGAGCTGTAATCATTTTGACGATGTAAATAGCGAAACATCAAAACAAAACAAAAAAGAAAATGAAGATAAATGTCAATCAAACTATGAACTATGTCTCAGATATATAAGGAAGTTTAATAAATCTCTAAACATAGAAATACAATGAACATGTCTTACTACTATTTTAAAATACTACCATTTCAGTAAGAAATTTGCCAGCACCATTTTAATTAAGGGGTTAGGCTACTCTGACGACCCGAAAATCAGGGTTATTTAAAAAAATTAATTTTGAAAGAATATGTAAGATGACTGAAAATTCGTTTGGACATTTATTTGTATGTACATTAAGAAAGTTGTGTACAAAATTTCGTTGAAAAATATTAATAATTAAAGAAGTTATAAACAATCTCGTGAAGGACCTGGTAAAATTTCAAGCCAAGTTACTAAACTTTGAACGAACAATTACGAAAATCTTCTCATTTATACGGCGCTTTATGGAGATGACACGTTGGCAACATTTCTATCTGATAATTTATACATTAAATATCTCTAGATGCCTGATATAATAGCCTAAGGCTATTTTCGCGATTTTTTTTTGAGAATTTTATAAAAGATATGAATATAAAAGTTTTTGGGCTTGACAAAGTCTTGAAATATATATATTTTTAAATTTAATCCATTTTTATTCATTTTTAAGTACAAAAACTATAGTTTAACGTAACGCCTCAAAAATAGGTGGGCTGATAGCTCCATTACAACTCGGCAACGGCTTGTCTGAAACAAAAAAAAATCAAAGTCCATCAGATTCAGTATGACACCAGCTACAAAATGACCCTCGGACATAAAGTTTTATAAAAAAAGGCAGATGAAAAACGAAAAAAGTTTTAAAAAAATGCGTTTTTTCGCAGTTTTTCGCAAAAAAAGAGTAAAAATTAAATTTTCAAAACCATCAAGGGTCACCTTATTGCGAATCATGTTTACAATATGTGCTTCAAATTTGAAGAGAATCGGTTTGTTAGTTTTAGAGATACGATGGAGCTAGATTTTGAAAACGTTTCAAGAAAACCGCGTTTGAAGTTTATACTATGAAAAACTCTTACCTAAACTAAATCGGCAATTCCTGCACCGTACAAAATCCCTTCTGATTGCTCATCATCGTCGATTTCTTCAAGTCTTACTTGCATTCGATTTTTTGAAATTTTCAAAGTGGACTGGCCCCTTAATGATAAAACTTAGGAAAATATGACTAGCAGAATAATTTTCATAGCCGTGACTTTTCAGAGAAAAAGTAATTCAGTAATTCAGAGAAATTTTTCATTCCAGTTCATTTTTAGGTATAATAATTGATTGTGACTTACTTTTATTGAGCGCCACTGTAATTTACCAATGATTCAGAAGGGCCCTCCTTATGCCCCCACAAAATACGGCCCTCCGCGAAAGGTATACCTTAAACGCCTCGAAGTGGATCATCGAGACTATGGATTATTTACCATTCCGGTGAAGCGCATCTGTTGAAGTAATCCCCCGAGGACCTACCGACTACGTGATCGTATTACAAAAATCTTCATATCGTATGCAGAAACTATTCCATTTCGTCACGGATTATTATTTAGAGGGACCACTAGTGTCACACTTTCAAAAAATCGATTTTTTCGCATTTTTCGATAGTCTATACCTTCAAGAATAACATACTAAAATTTCAAGTGCGGATCTCAAATAGTTTTGAACTATTTTTTTATGACATTTTTCCACTTTGCTGCATTTCTAACTCGAATACAAATCATCCGATCGACTTGAATCTTGTTTTAGTGTATTTGGTTTTCGTTTCTTCATACAATGACTTTCCAGTTTCTCGATTGGATAAAAAATGTCAATTGCCATTTGCCAATTTGCCATGCAAAAAACGATCAGACTTTTAAGCGTAATTTGGAACTTTTAAAAAACTCCGCCATTTTGTTCGATATTAATTTTTTTTCACAATCTTGCGTCATTGTACGGGCAATACCTTCTAGTTTAACGGACTTTTTTATTTTTTTATTTCTGGCACTCTGAAGGCCGCAATCACTGCAACTGTGGGAGAACTTTTTTTTAGACTCGGGTGGCGGCGCATAAGTCGCTGAAAATTGAATATTTTAATACAATAAAATTACTGTATATCCATAATTTATACACAAATTATCCTCGAAATTTTAAAATATTCGATGCGATACTTTTCTTTCAATAAATTCTCGAAAACCCCCTCGGACCCCAATCATCCTCGAAAATGATTTGGGAAATCACACTAGTGGTGCCCCTTAATATATTATAAACATTATTTATATAATAATCTTATAATATTATAAGATTATTGTTCTTAAAAGCTGCTGTTTTTCTCATCACAATTCGCGCGAATCGTAAATATTTTCTGCCTTTACGACGGGATCAAGGATCTGCGATTGTCGGTAATTGGGCAAAAAGCAAGCGAAACAACGAGATATTTCCTCAAACTGTTCTGTTTTATTTCATCACGTTTTGCCATTACCAATCAGTATAACGGAATAAAGAATGCATCGTAAAATCGATAATCTGAGGATGCTTGATACGGCGATGGGAAGCTCGAACGACGTCTCGTTTAAAACGTGGCTATGCAAATATTAGTGTGTCCGTTTTATTCTTCCATATTTTCGCTCGCAAAGGCGACCTTTCGATGGGTGTCGCTGAAACGATCGTACAACGGTCGTAGCTCTCCCTATTCTAACGAGATAATGTGAACGGAAAAAAGCACACAAATCGCGGTAATCTGGTACGAATCTGTAAGAAAATTAAGTGATTTTACGTGTCGTTGAAACCAGAGTTGTAGACATTATGACGATTCGTAAAAAAAAAATATGTATGTGCTTTGTGAGCCTGCCAAAAAAATACGACAGAATCGATGGGAAACGAAATAGTCATGGTCGTCCGCAAAATACTGCACGAAGGGAAATCGAATGAATATCCGTTTGACGAAACGTACTACGAGTCGAATTATTACAGCTTATTCAAGTTCTCTACACCAGAGTGCGATATTTATTCGATTTTTACCCGCGATTTTGTTCTCAAAATACGAACAAAACAAAACCTGGTGTACCAGGTGAATGCCTCCACTTTATCGTTTCTTTCATTTATTACGTTTCTCTGTCTTTTTTAAATCGTTTTCTATCTATATTTTCCAGCAGGAGTGGATAATCGGCAATTTTGTCACTCCTCACGGTCGCTCTCCCTTGCGATACGTGCAATTCGTCTGCCAATAATTCAGCTAACCGCGCTTCGAGGCCGCGTTTCGTATATTCATCGTCCCAATAGCATGCTCAAATACCCATATACATATTAGGGTGTGTAGAAAATAAATGTCCATTCTATTTGGTCTTCCACCTTTTCTTACAATAAGCCATACTTCGACTTCGCTTCCGGTAAAAGAAAAGGCAAGCTTAAGGGGTGCCTACTTGAGGTCCACAGCTCACTCTTTTCAAGCATCGGAAAATTCCAGTTAATTTCAAGGGCAAGTGAAGGGTAAGAGGTAACGATATGTTTAGCTTCGTCCTAGGGAAAACAATGTTCAATTGTCATAAAAAATGTTATCCACGACAAAAAATAGAAACAAGGAAAACGGAAATTAGAGTTTGACGAAAAAGTTTCCATTTTTTTTAGGTTTCCCACTTTTTATCACAATTGAACATTTTTTTTCTATAGGAAGCGCAAAAATATTATCTTTCATTCTTGACTGAGATTTTCTACAATTTGGCGATGCTTCTTGAAAAAGGAAAGCGTTTAAAACCGAGTGTGAAGAATGTGTAGCTATTTTTGCCTTTTCGTCTATCAAGGTACCCCTTAAGGGTTTTCGTCAGGACGCCACTTTTACGAGAAGGAAGGGGAAACATGAAAGAGGCAAATAGAACTTGAAGAATATTTTTTAAATGTACACGCCCTAATATATATATGAGAGTGGCCCAAATTTGAGCTCTATTTTTTCCCCTTTTTCTCACCATCCAAGTGTCTTCTTTAAAGAGAAAAAAGAATTGTCACGAAATCTGCGAGCGGTCAAAAAACATTTAGACGTCGCTCAAGCCTCCGAAAGATGCAAATTTTCATTAAAAATTCGATTTTTTTTCTTTTGTTTTCTTCTCACCCATGCATTTTAAGCTTTATAATTTTAGAATTAACCTCGGGAAAGCTCCAGCCGGTCGATGAATATTTAGTAGTCGCTCAAGAGCTTCGAAATTTTCAATTCTCGCCAATTTTTTGTTATTCATCTCAATCATAAATTTGGCGCTCAATCATAAATGTTCAAAACAATTAATCGTTTTTCTTTAGAAACAGATTTTTTAAAGTTTCCTCACACTACTAACCCAACAATCATAATCTTTGTTCTCATAATTCTTTAAAGCTCTTGTTCGTAAACAAAATGATAGGTCTCCCGTTTTATCGGGTTAGAAGTGCGAGGTAAATTTAAAAAATCCGTTTCTAAACAAAAAAAGGATTAATTGCTTTGAACATTTTACAAAGTGTTAAATTTATAAGAGAAAAGAATTCGCGACAATTGTAAATTTCGAAGCTCTTGAGCGACCACTAAATATTTTTTGACCGCTGGCAGATTTCGCGACAATTTTTTTTTTCTTTAAAGAAGATAATTGGATTGTGAGAAAAAGGAAAAAAATAGAGCACAAATTTGGGCCACCCTAATATATATACACTGCCGACCAAAAGTTGCCGGGCACTTCAAATAATTGCAAAACTTTCGATCACTGGATAATTCCCAAATAATGTTAGAATATTATAGTTCATTTCATTTATTATTTTACGAAGATATCATATAGCTCTGTATAATTAATTATATTATTCTAATATAATTTTGCAATTATCCAAAGTGATCGGAAGTTTTGGAATTATCTGAAGTGTTGTCCGGAGACTTTTGGCCGGTAGTGTATATGTTGAAGATGTTAGAAACTCGTGGAACGATGAATGTAATTGAACGCAGCTTGGTTCTATACCCGCGGGTGGGGTAAAAAAGAGGTAACATCATGCGGTGATTCGCGCGACATCCAAGCTCATCGCGATAGGGTTGAATCGTTAAAAGTTGGGCCACTTGTCGGCTTTGCCATTTGGAAAATCGAAATAATCTATTTCAGCCTCCGGAGACTTCGAGGACGTGGAAGCTGCGGGCTGCAGCTTCTGACTTGCCTTGGCAGTTGATGATAGCACTTTCGACAATCTGCGTTCGAAAAAAAAAATACGTTAACCTTGAATAAAGGAAAGGCACGATTTGGTCGGGTCACTCACTTTTCAGCAGGATAAGTGGCATAATTACCTCAAAGTCGATGTCGGTTTTGACGAATTGAGCATTGGCCGTGGCACTTTGCGCTGACCGTTTTCTCGTTGCACAATCTCTAATAAGCTATAACTCGGTAACCAACACTGCAACAAAGTAAACAAAGATTCGATTAGATTTTTGTGCATCGAAACGAAGCTGAACATTCACACGAGAAACTGCTACTTGAACTTTCATTTTCATGCATTCTTCGATTTTACGATTACCAACGTTGTTCTTATTTGACTTTTATTCCACTCGAGGCCCTAATTGTGGCGGTATGGGAAATTAAGGGGTCAGGCTACTGTGAAAACGACACCCGTTCGTCGCTGGAGGCAACTCAAATTGAAGAAGGACCAACATATGGTGCGGAAATCGCCGATTCTAGGTAAACTTATCACAACGATAGAGCTGCTGGTAGATCTTTAAAAGCGTTTTTCTCGAAACTCTTTTTGAAAACGGTGTACACGATTTCTCGACATCTCATGAACGGATCGACTTGAAATTTGGGACACTTATTCTGTGTAATAGTAGTTTAGTCTTGACCGACGATTTCCTTCTCAATATTTTTTCCCATTAGTTATTAACAATAGTGTAATTTTTCCTGGAGAAAAAAACGTCATATGTTTTTTGACCATTGAAACACAACAAAAAAAGCTCGCTCAAGTCTTGACAAAAATAATCTATTCTAAGGAATAAGTGTTTTTTTGCTTCAGACCAACTTGGTGGCCAAAATCAAGTACACCGTTAACCCTTCACGTTCAAAGGTCCTTCACGAGATTGTTAATAAATTCTTCAATTTTTAATATTTGTTAAATAAAATTTGGTACACAATTTTGTTAATGTACATACAAATAAATGTCCAAACGATTTTTCAATCTTATTCCTTCAAAAGATTTTTTTTTAATAACCCCGATTTTTCAGTCGTCACAGTAGCCCAATCCTTTAAGGGATAATCACAGTGTACAAATTTAAAAAAATCGATTTTTTTTTGTATTATCCGATAGTATAGACGGTTATAAACATGATGTTCAATTTTTGGCGCGAAATTCGAATTATTCCGGTTGCTACAGCCTTTCTCAGAAAAAGGGATTAGGTCTGGCGCGGATGGATGCGTTTTTCTCGAAATGTCGTTTTTCAAAACGGTGTACACTCCCAAAGGAAGAGTTTTCAAGCTATCCGTCTTGAATTTTGACACAACATTCTTCACGCCATTCTTTATCTTGTTATAGAAGTTTTCTTCTGTTAAATCTTCATATTCTTTATTTTACGAAAAAAAACTGTCGAAAAAATAGGCTAAATTCTATACTTTTGTTTTCAAACTTTCACTATTTTGTCAATTTTCGGTTTTCATACTGATTTAAAATCTTTTCACAAATTTTGTTTCAGATAATATCTACGGCCACAATCTTTTGCACCGTGAAAATTCCTTTTTTTCGAAGACAATTTCAACCGTTGCAAAAAATGTAAAAAAATAATAATAACAAACGTTTAAACCTTTATTTTGTTCTTCATGACTGCTTCGATTTGACACAAAAAATCAGAGTGATTAGCGTATTTTAACAATCGAAAAAAAAAATCGCGAAAATCAGCTATTTTTCGACCCGTTACACTGCGATGATCCCTTAATATGTTCCCGTCGTCGAGAAGCCTCCCAATAAGAGAATAACCTCGAAAATATGTCACCTTATCTTTGACCGCGGTAGCGACGACATTTCGTTTCGGCTCCTGATCATAAGCTTGACTCTCACAACCGAAATGTTCGCAGCTCTCGTGCACGAAGTTACGCTTGTCGCGATTCATGCTGTCGAACGAGTAACTTCGTGATTTGTGCTTGGATGTTTTGGCGAGCTGGACGAGCTCGGTGAGCCGATCGTGTATCGTTTGACAAAAGTGCGGATCCTTCTTGGCCCATTGTTTCATGGTTTCGGTGTATCGAGGCATTAGTTTGCCGCTAACATCGGGATTCGCGATTTGAAGGCCGAGCGCCAATCGGCGATTTCTCGCGATGATCTTGCACTCGTCGTTGCACTCGAGGGTCTTAAGTTGATTCTGTTTCTTGGCGCCCTGGCCGAAAACTTCCTCAAGGTCGACCGAATGACCGAGTTGCATGTCCGCCATTTTGCTCGCCAATATGCCGCTCGCTATTCTCTGAAATTCCCGAGAATTTTCGGCACACGCACGTGTCATGGTTCTGTTACCACAGGTGCAAGTGACCTAGAAAGTTATAAGTGTATATTCAACCATTCGTGAACTTTCGTTCCGCCGAGAGTGAGAAAGTCCGTTCTCGCGGCAAATTACGGATTGCAAGGAGAGAAAGGAAGACAAGATTGAGTACCTTGACCATTTCTTTGCAAGGCGTGTCCGGGCACTTGCCGTCGTGGCACGGTGCAGCGCAAATGTGGCCGCACATCTCACGGGCAGTGGTGCAAGGCTGTGCGCAGATTTGGCCGGGCTTTTCACAAGCACCGAAATGGCAGAGCGTTATGCACTTGTGTCTGCCACACGAGATCGGCTTGTTGCACGGCAAGCCGCAGGATATTTCGTTCACGTGGCAAGGCACGGCTTTTCTTAGCTCGTGTTTGCCGTAACACCATCGCTGAGTAAGAACCGTACAAGGCGGACAAGTCGGGTCACTGTGGCAATTGTGGAGAACCTCGTGACCGCAAGAGTGTTGACGGGTGCAGGGACGATTGCAAGTCGGTCGCCGCGTGCCGCAAGGCACCGGAGGATAAATCACCGACCCCCCGCACTCGCAGTGCAACTCGTCGAAACTCATCTCCTGACAAGGCTGACATCTGCCTGTGAAACAACCAATATAACCCGGTTATACAGGGAAATCCTGGTTAATGGAGTCCCTACGGAATTAGATCGATTAAGACGATAGGCCACAGTAACGGTTATCAAATCATGTGCGAATTTAACAATTGTTTTCGTATGAAAAAGGGATTCACTCATCAAATTAATTACACATCTATTTAGTATGAATATCAAGCTGTTAGTAAATATAATTTGTTTTTTCGATATACAAAATGGTCGACTACTAATATTTTCTTTTATCTTTTTTGTTTAGATGCTCCGCGGCGTGACATTTACCATCCACAATTTTTTACCTAGAACAGAAAACAAAAATTCTCGTCAATCTACACTAGAATACCTAGAGAAGTACGTACGGAATTAAAAAAATATTGTTTTATTCAAAAGTTGTAGGTATTTGAACTTAAGAAATGAATTTTCAGTGAAAAATTTCGTTGTAACTATCTTTCGATTAATCGGAAATTCCGTACGTACTTCTCTGCGAAATGCAATTAGGTATATAACTTTTAAATTTGAAGTAAATCGAGTGAAAATTGATGAAGTTATTTGTCACGCCAATTGGAAAAAAGCTGTTTCGAGAAGTTTCGAGTAGTCGGCCATTTTGTACATCGAAAAAAAAATTCTAACAGCTTGATATTCATACTAAATAGATGTGTAATTAATTTTATGAGTGAGTAACTTTTTTATACGAAAAAAATGTTAAATTCCCACATGATTTTATACCCGTTCCTGTGGCCTAAGGCCTTAAGGGATCATCACACTGTACAATTTATTTTTTAAACCAATTTTTTTGCACTATCCGATGGTATAAACGGTTATAAACATGCTGTTCAATTTTTGGGGCGAAATTCGGATTATTACGGTTGCTACAGCCTTTCTCGGAAAGGGGGATTCTACACTCTCAAAGGAAGAGTTTCTAAGGTATCCGTCTCAAATTTTGACATAACATCCGTCACGCCATTCTTTATCTTGCTATGGAAGCTTTTTTTGTTTAATCTTCTTATTAAAAAAAAAACTGTCGAAAAAATAGGTTAAATTCCATACTTTTTTCCAAACCACCGCCATTTTGTCAATTTTGATTTTTTTAAATGCCATAGCAAAATAGCGGCTTTCATACTGATTAATAATCTTTTCACAAATCTTGTTTCAGATGAAGACTCCTTTTTTTTCAATGACATTTTCAACTGTTACAAAAATGTAAAAATAAAATAAAATAAACAGTTAACCATTTATTTTCTGTTCTTCATGAGTGCTCTGATTTGACATAAAAAACCAGACTGATTAGCGTATTTTAACCATCGAAAAGAAATCGCGAAGATCAGCTACTATTCGACCCGTTACTGCGATGATCCCTTAAGAGCTTTGGAGAATTTTTTCTGAGGGCTCGGATGACTCGTAAAGCGTAGTATTAGACATGTACGAAGTCAACATAAACTCACAAATTTTCGAACAGAATTTGCTCATAGATCGTTGAGTTTTTTAGGAAAAACGAAAGCATCTGGACAATTTACGGATGCAAAACTTGGCGATTTTGTTTTTCCCTAAATATGATTCATTGCTGAAAAATTTTAATTAAACAATTTCAGATATCTCTCTCGCACTAATATGTCCCGGAGACAGCTACTTTGCTTTAAGAATGAAAGATACTGCTGCAAAACTCAACCGTGTTTCGCCAAATTGTAATTCAATACTAACTTAATGAATTTGGTATCCACTGAGGCTGAGAAGGATACTATAAAATAACGCGTAGAAATTACATTTTTTGTCCTCATTTTAATTAATGGTTTGTCCCAGATTTATCGTATAGAGTATGAACAAATACTGATTAAGATTCGTTGAAAATATTTACCTTCCGCCAAGAATCACCGTTTTTAAAAGGTTGTTTATTATAACTCATACGGTTTTATACTCATTTAACCCGATAATCGAGTAATACTTATTGACAGTCCAATGCGATAGTTCAAGAACTTGATAATTATGCATTAATTATCGATAGTGCGCTATGCGATGATGCAATCATTGTGAAAATATTCGAGCAATTTTGTATTTTTCTTCGGATGTTTATTTTTCAAGGGCTTAGGCTACTGGAAAATATGAAAAAATCGATAGTCGCTTGAGGTGACTCAAATTGAAGAGTCCAACATATGGCTCAGGCATCGCAGATTAAAGGCGAACTTATTATTACAACGATATAACTGCTAGTAAAACTTTAAACGCCTTTTTCTCGATACTATATTCGTCAAAACGGTGTACACGATTTCTCGACATCTAATGAACGGATTGACCTGAAATTTGGTACACTTATTCAGTGTAATAGTAGTTTAGTCTTGACCGAGGATTTTCTTCTTAACATTTAATTTTCATTAGTTATTAACAATAATAATGTCCGTTTTCCTCGAAAAATCGAAAAAAATTCAAGCATTTTTCCGTTTGATCATAGAAAGACGATTAAAAAAACCTCGGTCAAGTCTTGACCCATATGATCTGTTTTTTTAATTCTTTTTTTGTTTCAGATCAATTGGGTGGCCGAAATCAATTACATCGTTGAGCTGCTCACGTTCAAAGCTTCTTCACGACATTGTTTATAACTTCTTTAATTATTAATATTTTTTTAATTCGGCACACAACTTTGTTAATGTACATACGAATAAATGTCCAAACAATTTTTTAATCATCTTACTTATTCCTTCAAAATTAATTTTCTTAATAACCCTGATTTTCGGATCGGCACAATAGCCTAACCCCTTAAAATAAAAGTCATTACTGAAGACATATTATATTCGCCCACGGCATCCACGAATTTCAATTTGTAATATGAAAAATTATCCAGCTGGAATGGAACCTAGAAAGTCGTAAAAATAAAAAAAACACATGACTCCGTTGATCCAAAATTGACTTACCTTTGTGACAACACAATTGGCATCTGTGTCTGCCGCAATTGAGCGTCTTGGAGCATGGCATCGGACATATGTGCTCGATATCGATGCAACAAAGCTGGTTGCACTTGTGCTTGCCGCAAGAACGCTTCTTCGTGCATTTTTTTTCGCAACGCGCGTCATCGGCCTTTGTACGGAGCTCTTTGCAAGCGATCTCGCGATCCATATTGCCGCAACGGCAACGAACCTTCGTTGTCAGCTCGCACTCCGGACAATCGCCTGGATGGCAGTCGACTTTGCACGTATGAGGATCGCCTGTTATCCAAGGAAGCAGACGAAAATCAATTTCGATCGCCCGCCTTCACGCTCGAACATCTTACGCGATAATCCAGTTGGGAGATCAATTACGGTCAATTTAATTATGCCAATTATACCAATTTAATTAAATTGGCCGAACACTGCGATTCAATGTATACGAATTGTTCCAAGCTTTTCCGAATAGGAAGCAAAAAATCCGGGATACTTCTCGCTAACTTGTTGACACACCTTTGATCGTCAATTGAAATGACCGACAGTCGAATGATCATCGATTCAAGCGTCGTTATAATTATCAATTTCGTAAAAACTTTACTAGCGTAGGATGGCACGTGATGAGTAATCGCCAACTTTGCCAAAGGGCAAAACGTTGTTTTGTTCACGAAATAACGACGTATAATTTAAAACAGTGATGATTATTCAAATGCACTCTTAAGGGGCAACAATACCTTGTTAGGCCGAAAACGGCAATGGAGACTTTTAAGTTGATTTAAAAAAAAAATTGTTCACCTTGCTGAGAGTTTTTCAATTTTTAGGATTGTTCTTGGAGCAAAATATCAAAGTGTTTCTTAATGTAGACATGAAACGCGAGCAAAGCACCCAAGATTTTTGCAAAATATTGAAAAAGCTTGCAATATAGATTCATTTTTTAATGCATTAATTTTTTCAAAATCGAATATTTTTTTCTCCGTTTCCGACAGACCACTTGCGTGCAGCTATTAGGTATTGAAAAAAAAATCCAAAATGCGCAGTCCCTTTTGTGTATACTTTAAGGAACTAATTGTAAATTTTCAATAAAGTTAAATAAAAATCACACCCAAAGTTTTCATCTCCGTTTATCAAGTTCGCTTTTTTTGCATTCCCGATTTTCTCTAACTCTGTAACGGATCGTTGTTCTTCGATCACAGCTTGTTTCCCGCCATTTGTCTGTACTCACTGGGTTGACCGCATTTCAGTGTTTTCGAGCACGATTTATCGCACGTGGGTATCGGATCGAGGCACGTCTTGCGTTCGACGGTCAGTGGCGTTTGTCCGCAACAACAATGCGTCACCGTTGACGGTTGCAACGTGCAGGCCTCGCAGCTATCCGGATGGCAAATTTCCCCGCACCGATGATTACCGCACTCGAGTAATTTGTCGCAAATTTCCTGGCAAGTGTAGTTCGCCGGTACATCGACGTCGCACGTGACGTCGCGCTCGTGCTTTCCGCAGTAGCATTCTGAACATACCGAAATATGCGTTAATTTCGAGTGTAGATTGACCGCACGATGTGACTAATTTGCTTCAACGAGCATGTCAGATTGGTCGCGTGTCGCGTAAACGATAGTCACGAACAATGACAATAAGCTGTTACGTCGGGATTCAACCGGTTGTTGGCAAAAAAGAATTTCAAGTCCAATCCACTGGCTGAAAATCTTCAAAATAATAAAACTTTCGTGCAAATATATATATATATATATTGTATACTCTTTGATAATTGATTGATTTCGAAAAAAATGTTGGAACGAATTAAAATGAGAGAGCGACGCGAGTCGAAAAATTGGGACTGGATCGTGCTTATTGAGTGAGAGAAATCGTACTTTGATGCAACGTCTTGTCGCAAGGGCCGCAATCACCGTGATGACACTTTTTCTCACAATTGTGGATACGACAATTGAGCATCTTCCCGCAACTGGCTTCGCAAACGACGAGGGTCGTCGTGCTGCACTTGAGGCTCTGCGACGTTTTTTCGCAGCCGCAGGGTCTCGTTACCATGGCTATGCACTCGGGACATGCACCCGGATGACAGAGCAACGTGCACTTGTGAACGCAGTTGTTTTTGGCTCTCAAACGGCCGCAAATTTCGCCACACGAGTGAGCCACGTCCCGGCGATTCCATTCGGGAGCTCGGGCTTTGCCGCAGAAGCAATAATACACCTCGGGGACGGTCAAGCTCACGTTCTGGCAGGCTGGGCATCGCCAACCATTTTCTGTCCAACAGAGAGTTTCAAATAAGGTTTTTTTTTTAAATTAAAAAAGTCTTGTTATATTGGCTGAATATGTTGATTCTAGGCGCCGACCGAAAATCGGTAGAATAATTGCTTTTTAACGAGTCTTATCACTTAAACATTATATAACAATTAATATTGTGGTGGGAAAAACCCAAATGGACCTTGACATTGAAGTTTGCATCGCTGAAGTGCAAGAAAATTTATGTTTCGAATTGCCCAATTTTTTTGTGTGCAAATTCCAGGTATGCGAATCATTCAAACGATTTTTAGCATCGTTATTAGAGATCGACGACGTAAACCAGCATCATGGCTGTTACGCATTATTGACTCAGGAATTCCCTGACTTTTCGCGGTTTTCCACACAGGATTTGTGAATTATCCAGGGAGATTTGGGTGAGATAAAAAAAATGTATAATTATTTTTATATAATAATATATAATTTTTTTAACATCAAATATATGAAAATGTTAAATGTTTTTTTTTAAAGAAAGTGAAATTCGAAGAATAATCTAAACGCCGTAAACTAAAAAAAAAGGATACATTAAAAGCAAATAAAAAATCTGTTCTTTATTGTAAACAGAAAGTTTTATGTCGGTGTCAATAAATACAAAATAAATATAAACACTTATCTACAATAATAATTGTGTGGTTGTGTATCGACAAATCGAATGCAAATGTATAGAGCTTTAGAGTGAATTAGTTTCGACTTTTTGAAATTTTCAATGTTTGGCACTGACATAATTTTTTTTTTTATACAGGCTGTCCTGAATACTATGAATGGATGATCCTGCAACTGTCGATAGGTCAGATCATGTCCTACTCTATGCTAGAATTTCAGTTTACCAAAAGTCCCACGGTTTTCGAGATAAAAATCATCTGCTTTTGGTTTTTCGCCTGCCATTTCTACAAATAATACGTTTTTTTTATCTAGAAAAGTCTTCTCTTTAACCTTAAATGTTAAGGAAACCAATTCAAACATCTGACTTTGATAGCCTGCGGTGTAAAAAAAATGTACTATGCATATCCTGCCATTGACTTCAAAAAGTTGCGTACTTATTGTCGATTCATATCATTTGTAGAAATGGCATGCGAAAAACCAAAAGCAGATGATTTTTTTTTAAATCACAAAGCCCAAAATCTCGAAAACCGTGGGACTTTTACTAAACTGAAATTGCAGCACATAGTAGGACATGATTTGACCTATCGACAGTTGCAAGATTATCCATTCATAACAGGACACCCTGTATAATGAAGAATAATATAAATATTAAAAATATACAGATATTAATTTCTATACTTTCAGTTTTTTTTCAAGTTGGTTTCCTTTTTCGTAACTTTTGCAAAAAGAAAATTCTGGAAAAATTCAGTTTTTTTTAAATTCCCTGATTATTCCAGGAGGAAAGAAAATCCCCTGAGTTTCTTCGGTTTTCTCCGTTTTCCATATGCGTAACAGCCATGAGCATAGAAATATTAGAAGGATAGAAGAAATAAAGAAAATAAAAATCATAAAATGCTACTACCACCACTGCTGTACAATTGCTATATTGGTCGATTTAGGACGTCTCCTTCCATAATATCAATGATTGTACTATTTTCTCGTGATCAGAACAGTTGAAAAAAAAAATTCGACCGATTTTGGTGCACAGCCGCGATTAGCCATGTTCACAGAACGATAATTTCACGTTTTCGATAGATGCATTTTACGCGCGAGAACCCATTGCTAGTGAAGGAAGAAAAACACATAATTTACAATCTCTGCACATGACCTATTGATAAATTATGGCAAAGTAATATTCGTCAAAATAGAATAGCAAATACGAGTGCATACGATTATCCTCATATGAATGCTCTCATCGAACATTTCGTACGAGCGAAAATCTATCTTTCCATAATTTCCGGAGACTTGTCGCTCGAACATCAACACGTAGAGGGTAGTGGTACGTCCTGGGCAAAGTGTTTAGCGAGTCGAAAAGTATGCACCGGTGAATTTAAAAAAGTATAACAAAAAACGAACCGCTTTGCGACGAGTGTGCCCACTTCTTCAGGCATTTAAGATGTAGCACGTGATAGCAATTGGTGCAGGACCAAACCGGATCATTTTGCCTTATGTAGTCGCAACAAATGAGACACTCCAAGTGACCTTGATTCAATAGCTCGGTCAATCGTTCTCTCTGGCTGGCATCATCGTCTGTGCCAAGAAAAAACCGTTTTTAAAATGATGCGCTTCACGCAATAAAAAATATACGTAATACACATCAAAGGGAACATAATCAAGTACGTACCGAATTCGATTTTCTTGTTGTACTTCTTCGTCATTACACTCCTGGTGGGTGCTTTGTCCTTCTGTCTCCAGCTTTGAGTTTCCTCATCCCGCGAAACCCTCGATTTCTTGTTATCCTCCCTGGATCTATCGTATTTACCGTTGTTGTCTCTCTCGAGATGTTCTCCCTCGTGATCGTAATAAGAATGCCCGGCGGGTTCATAATTGGCCGAGGCATCTCTTTGTCTGCCGCGTCCCCTCTCGTTTCTGTAAGTTCTCTCGGTCTCCCGATTGTGAGAAATTTCGCGTCTCGTACCGATCGCGGGATTGCTCGAGGTGGCGGAATCGAAGTTCTGTTGTTCCTCGTACTCGTTCGAGGCTTGATGCATCTTATCGCTCTGCTGGCGAGCATTGGTCGGGTATCTATCGTTCTGATATCTCCTGTCGTTTCTCGCCCACTTTCCACGGTTGTTCGAAGCGCTATGGTTATCGCGAGAATCCTCGTTGCTCGCTTTGGCATCACGATAAGACTCGCTGGGATTTTGCCACGTATCCACCTGCATTTTTCGTCTGTCCGGTCTCGATCTTTCGTTGTTGTCACGCTGCTGACGATTGTTCGAGTATCTCTCGTTTGTAAATCTACCGTGATTATTGCGAGCTCGGGGATTCTTAGCGCCGCCGCGATGAGTGTTATCCTCCGATTGCAGATTCATCGATGGTGCATCTTGATTGGTCGAATCCCCGTTGCCTCTCGAGCCACCGTAAGTTTGCTCGTAATTGCGCGAACGTTGAGGCTTGTACGAGCCCCGATAAGAATTGTTGCTCCTCGTATTGTCGTAGCGTCGTTCGTTCGGGCGATTTCTGTTATCGCCGAAGAACGTATGAGACGAGGATGATTGAGGATTCTCATTCGGATAGTCGTTGTATTGGAAGTCCGTGCCGTCGTACGAGGACGAGCTTTTCGGCATATTCATCGGCATAAATTCACTCGCGCCCGCGTGAAGATTCGAGTAATGGGCCAAACTCGGGTCCCCTTTACGATTCGAGTATTGCGCGCTCGATATGTCCGACTCGTTCTGAGCGTAATTCACCTGGCGATTATTGTACATCGGGAGTTCCTGCGACTGGGGGTTGCTCTTGAAGTAGCGAGATCCCTCGGCTGCCGGAGGAGCGCTCTCGTGAATGGGCGGAGTGTACCCTTGATACGCGCTGCTCGGGAAACTCTGCGACGAACCAGAGTTCGAATGATTGTTCTGAGCGTACATGCCCATCGAATCGTGCGGGTATCCGACGTTTCCAGCCGTCGAATAGTAGTCCCAGGTTCGAGGATTAGCCGCGGCGTTTAACGCGTGCGCTAGGAGGTAAAAGTTTTGGTCGTCCGACGGACCAGCCTGGTCGGATCCGTCCCAGGTGGCCATCACGGCCGGGTTTACTTTATCTTCACCAGACGGAGGCTTCTTCTTCTTCCCTTGTTTGATAATTTAACTGCGATGCCAAAAGAATTAACAATTGGCGCTGCGAATTTTGGGTTGTTATATGAATAGCGCTGTTATTGTACTCGATTACAGTATTGCAGTTTTCGTCGTTGAAATGCAACGAGAATTCTTTTTTTCGTTCGCTTCTTTATTTTGATTAGTATCTAAACTTTTCTTTAGCAGGTTTTGGTTGTAGATCCCTGATAAGGATCTTTGAAATATTCCAATGATATTTGTAGCCTAAATGGGCCAAAAAAATGGGCAATGCGAAAAAAAGATTTTCGTTGCATTAAAAAAGTGCAATCATATCATTGTCAACTGCATTAGTTAGTATTATTATCGTTAACTCAACGTGCATTCCTGACTGGCTTTGCAAGGTTGACCATGCATTGGATTCGACTTTGCCATTTTTTTTTCAGTCCACAATAACGTTTTCAATGAATTTGTCAATTTTTTGTCAAATTCAAATCAAAATTTTGTCAAAATCTTGAAATTTGTCAATTTCAAGATTTTTTTCATTTCACAAATTTGAGGAGATTTGAGCTACAAAAATTAGCAAGTATTTTTTAGGATTCTTGCTCAGCGATCTACAACCTAAATCTGCATAATATGATTTTGTATAATAATGAATAGAAGAAATTGAAAAAAATTTCAATGCGTTCCAACAATGGAAACTCCAATCCAATAGTTTCAAGTAAATTTTCTTCTTATGCAAATTTTTTATGAAAGCGCTCTGGACAATTCTATGAAGTCCGAACTCAAACAATTCCTTTGAGATTAAAATAAGCCATTAGTTCAGCAAAAGTTTGGATAAAACTGTCTATTCCGTTTGGTATACGGTATAGAAAAAAAAAATAGTAATCCATTCACGTCATAATTCTCAACGGATATCTTTTTATCAATCTCCAAATTGATTACTACCACACAATTATAACATATTGAAGTATTAGGCTACCGTGCAAATTTAAAAACTCTCAATCGCCGCTTGAGTCTATTCAAATTGAAGTGTTAGGTCCAACACATGGGGCAGCAATCGCAGATTAAAGGCAAGCTTATGATTAGAATGATAAAACTGCTAGTCACTCAACATCTAATGAACCGATTCACTTGAAATATGGTATACTTATTCAGTGTAATAGTAGTTTAGTCTTCACTGATGTTTTTATTATTTTTTTGTTCATTAGTTATTAACAATAATGACGTCATTCTTCCTCAAAATAATAAATAAAAACCTTTTGATGATTGAAACACGATAAGAAAAAAAAGCTCTCTGCCAAATTATCTTTTACAAGAAAAAAACTTGTTTTTTTTTCCATATCAACCGGGTAGCCAAAATCGAGTATACCGTTAAGCCTCTCACGCTCAAATGTCCTCCAAGAGTTTGTTTGTATCTTCTCTTACAATTCATATTTTTAAATGAACTTTGGCAGGCAACTTTGTTAAAGTACATACAAATGAATGTCTAAACGATTTTTCGATCATCTTACTTATATCGTCAAAATTAATTGTTTCAAATAGAGCCGATTTTCGGGACGTCACAGTTTCCCAACTCCTTAATTGTCATATCTAGACAAGACTCTGAGACTCTAGATAACACAAAGCCGGGAATGTTATCTCAGTATTATCTCAAACTATAATTGTTTCAAGTATGTGGAAGAAACACAAGTTGAACACTGTAGAAAATATTTTCTTATTTTCATGAAACATATTTCGAGGCTGCTCGTAGACATTTAGTTAGGTTTGTCAATAAAGTAAGTACGACTCTTGTGTGAAGTAGTAAGGTACTAACGTCACAAATATGACCATAAGACGCGGGACGTAGAATCTGGCCCGATGAAGCGAACGAATTGAAAAGCCGCAATCACATTTCAATTATTGTGCAACAGATAGTAGCACGGATTTCAAAGTGTAGGAAAGTCTCTGTGGCCAATGGTGAATATTTATTTTAAGGCTATGGCTTTTCCACAAGTATCCAAGGAAATACTCGTACCTCTAACGCACAGATAGTACGACTTACACCCGCGGGGGAACAATGATACTCGGTGAACGAATAAATCATGCGTTTGTCAACAATATGGTAAGAGATCGATATATAACGTTAAAAAGCACAAGAATTCATGCATAACCTTGGCCCCGGATGTCGCAGAAAGAAATTTTTGCGCGATCGCGAAATTTCTAAGAGTCGCGCATTGTGACACGAAAGTCGAGAATATTCGTTCGCTCGTTGCGTTGAGAGGTTATCGGTATATTGGAATAGCTTACTTTAACGAATTTCTTCCTGGCCAGGATCGCGCAATCAGGAAAATTGAAAATACGAATCACACACTGTCTCCTCTCGGGGTGCCAGCACGAACGACCACGATCGCCGCGAACCTAGTGGAATTCCATCGAACTACGAAGCAGTCGCGCACGCAACGAAATGCGCCGCGCGGGACGGATTGTGTGGAAAGGGCGGGAAAAATTCAAATGTAGTTTGGAGTTTAGTCGCGTCATTTCCTTTTGCTTCTTTAAATGAAACAAATCGTCAGTACAGGAACGTAGGAAAATTACGTCTCCAGTGGCAAGGCCAGGTATTTTGAAATAACAAAGCGTTCGAACCGAATCCAAACGTCGGAGTTGCAGCAGTAATTTTCTTATAAAATAAGAAAAGAAAAAAATAAAGAAAATTAAGTTTTCTTCGCGAAATATAACTACATTTTGGATCTCATTAAGGCTGTATACATATACGCGAAAAAATACAATTCTTTATGTTATTTTAGCCTGAACTTTTAAGAACATTTTAAGCTTTTCAGAATATTTTTTTTAACAAAATGTTGAAGTTACAGCATTTGGAGTGTTCGAACATTTATTTTCTTGGAAGTAGGCAGAGGACCGGTGCGCGCTATGCCGAATTTCATTGTTTTCCTCTAGCATGCTTCCCTCGGAATGCGGAGGTAGACCCCACGTAGGGCGCAGGGTAGTACGGGGCACTATTTATGTAAGGAAATCTAATATTTTATACTAAATACCGCGCAGCGATTCGTATCACTACTTCAAGACCGTTTTCTTACAAATCGTTTTGTTTTGACCTCGTGACAGTCCAAACTCACGAGCCGAGGTTCCGATCGTTTTCAAATTTTTACAGCATATTCTATTTACCAATACCTATTGCGTGAATCTCGCAAAGTAAAAAATGGATTACCCAACTTTTTCAAATAAATAATTTATTAGCAGAAAATTGAGTCAAAAAGTTTAAGTACTCCGATTGTAACATGCTTATTTTGAAATATTTTTGTTGGTTTACACTGAAAGGACATCTATTATGTAATTATAAATGTATAGTATAATTATATATAGTATAAATTATAGTATAAATTATAAGTTTATCTTGGACACCCAGTTCGTCGCCGAGAATTTTCACCATCAACGCGTGCGTCAAGAAAAATCATTTACTTACCGGCCAATAACTCCGCCATTCTTTAATATTTTCGTAATTGTTTTTTTTTTGTTGAGCAGTAAAGAAATCATCACAGTGTAAAATTTTCAAGAAATCGATTTTTTTGCATTATCCGATAGTATAGACGGTTATAAAAAAATAAAAATAAACGTTTAAACATTTATTTTCTGTTCTTTATGAGTGCTTTGATTTGACATAAAAAATCAGACTAATTAGCGTATTTTAACCATCGAAAAATATCGCGAAAATCAGCTATTTTTCGATCAGTTACGCTGTGAGGATTTCTTAAGGGAGGAAAACCATTTAGAAGTTAACAAATTAGGGTTTTTTCGTGTTTTTTAAAATGTAAAGCATACTCATGGAAATTTGTGTTTTTTATTTGATGTTTTAAGTGTGCAAAAATATTTTATTATTTGTTTTTAATGGAAATTGTCAGTCGTGTACATCGATGTTCAGAGGAAGTCGCTGAAAAAGTTTACGCACTGCTGGAGTTCTTCCTCGCTCTGTAATTGTCTGAAACAAAAAAGTCAAAATGATTCTTAAAGGTAAGACCCATACGCTGTCTGTGAAGCAGGATTTTGGGAATATATGCAAAATTCACGAAATAGCGGCTTGATAAACTCAATTTTGTGATTTTTCATTACATTTTTGCTATATTTAAGGGCAAAAGTACGTTTCATTTTTGGAATTAAATTATTATTTAGGTTCACCGACAAACTGATGGTACAAGGAAGATGTGTGACAAATTTGATCAAAATGGGTTCAATAGTTTATAAGTAATCCCTCCAGCAGTTGGGAAAAATACAGTTCTGAGAAAAACGCGCTCAAAGTTTCAACAAGGGAAAACTTAATTATTTTGATGTCTTACCGGCTAATCTGCGATTCCAGCGCCGAACAGGATTCCTTCGGCTTCCTCGTAAACACGATTTTCCTGCTGCTGCTGCTCTCTACGGGCTTTCCAACCCGAAATTCAATAAACCGATAGGTCAACAGCGGATTCCAACACACTTCATCAGAGCTCGCACTAAAAAGTTTTTTGCCACTGGCACTCTACCCTCCGTTATTTTCCGTACTACGATTAATATGTTGGTTTCCAAAAAATATTCTCTTCCGTGAAGGTCCCTTAGGTGTTGCATGAGAACCTTTTGGGTACGCGGACATTTTGAGAAGCACTAAGATCACAACTGGCCCAAGGTGAATTTTAAAGCACCTGCGACGCTCCGCATCGACAACGATGGGCCCTACCGCGTACGACTACGAAACGTAAAAGATCGGAGCACGACGAAATATAGAAGGGCGCATGCGCCGTCGTCCGCGGCCACACACTTGCGTCTACTCAGCACGAACGCTCCTGGAGTTCTTCCGCGAAAACTCAGGCAATTCTTGAAATTTCGCTTTAAAAATTGGACACAATATTCTTCAGACATTGAACTATCGATTTATGGAAAGAAAAAAAATCGATTTTTTTGAAATTTGTAAATGGTCTTGCATAAATATTGTGGTGAACAAATGCAACAATTTCTGCATCACTTTTTTCCGCGACTTCTGTAAACATACCTACGAAAATCGACGAGATCGCGCATATGAGGCCTTAAGGAAAAACCACTTCATTCGAATATAATATTTATTAACAAATTTTCCTATTACACTCGCAATCGCGGTAATCACGGTGATGAATGAATCACAGAAACAATTGAAAATGAATTAATTGACGATAATTGCAAATTCAATTTTCACAATTTTACGTTTTTTTCCGCTTATATTGTGAGAATTCACTGCTCCAGCGCGAATGGCGAAAACATATGTTGCATTCCAGCGTTCGATGACCACTTTTTTTTTCAACTTCTCCCTAATCATACTCGCAATCGCGGCAATCGCGGTGATTATCCGATCACAGAAATAAATAAGAAACATTCATATAGTATAAACAGCGCGCACGTTCGACCGCCGTTATAAAATAAGATTTAAAATGACAATTTATACATCTTTAAGTTCGATAAGCGACGGACTGTTTGCAAACGTTCGGTTTTTGTCTTTAGTCTCCATGCATGTCCCTCATCGGGAAATATTCCTAAGCGCAGTAAGCGTTTCTCATCTAGTGAGAGTGAGCCGAGTTAGAAAAAAAAGAACCCTCGTTGTCCGACACAACGGGACGATGTAAAATGCGAAAAAAACGGGAAACAAAACTAGCGAACGGAAAGACAAAACGAAGAGAAAATTACGAAACGATACGACACAAATTGACAATACGGAAATGGTGTAACATTGAAATTAACGATTTACAAGCGAAACGCTAGAATCGAATTTTTCGAAATTCTACGTACCCGCGTACAAAAATGTATATCATAATACCGGACTTATGTGATACGATTATTATGCGTCGATAAGTTATGATCGAGAGGTGCGGATAACTCTGCCTGAAGCGCGTATAGGTACAAAATTAGCGTAATTGAAGCTTAAGAACGTTGAAAAAAAGCTGTACAATGATAATCGACGTTTCAGTATTCAGCTTTCTCCGTTCTATTCCCATTGACAATTGTGTGTGTTTCTCACTATTCCCCTCCAAACAACGAAAAGACGGATCGCACTTTATTCTCCCGCCCTCGATTTTCGCACGAATTATACACCGTACACGTTGACCTCTCGTCTACTCTCTATGCAAATAATTCCTAAAACTCTCGTATCCGGTATGAAATTTCTAAATGATCCACGTACTTATTCCATACATCAATGTTCCGGGGATATTTATGAACGACGAAAGATCACTTCTCGAATAATCGGACTCTCGTTATCTGAAAAATGATCCGCGGCGTTTTTCCTCGATATATAATCAATGCCATCTAAAGTTGAACCGATCGTATGCGCGCACGCATTTATATGTATATATACTTTTTGGACTATACACATTTGCATCGTTGCTTGGCGAATAGAACGCGTCACCGCAAAAAAAAAACTAAAAAAATTCCATCATAGTTAAACAGTCACATCTCTCATTCGCAGTTACGAAAGTATTTTCACGTTCAATTTGACGTTAAACAGCACTGCGAGATATTCATTTCTCCTTCCTGTGCTCTTTCTCGTCCTGGGGCTCCTCGCGGACAGCCAAGACCATTCTTAACATAAGAACGGCCAGGACCTTGTCCAGTGGATCCATAAAGCCGCGTTGCGTCCACTTTGGTATGGTCGTACGAGCGTGGGAAAATCCTAATTTCTGAAGTATATAATCTATTCCGTAAGGCTCTATGCTCTGGCCGGCCCAAGATAGTAATCTGAAATAATTGAGTCAATTTTTAACTATTTTTTTTGTTATTGCGGTGAGCAAAGCGTTTTACTGATGAATGTTAAGAGGTTGCGGCTACTGTGAAAATGCCGAACACTCGTTCGTCGCTTGAGGCAACTAGAATTGAAGAGGACGGTCCAACAAATGGCGCAGGAATGACGCAGGAAAACTTTAAACGCGTTTTTCTCGAAACTATGTTTTTTCAAAACCGTGTACACGATTTCTCGATATCTAATGAACGGCTTGACTTGAAATTTGGTACACTTAATCAGTGCAATAGTAGTTTAGTCTTGAACGACGTTTTTATTCTTTCCTTTCTTTTATTATTTATTAACAATATTGATGTCATTTTTCTTCGAAACATCGAAACAAATTCAATTTTTTTTTCGATGTTTGAAACCCAAACTAGAAAGCTCGGTCAAGTCTTAGACAATATTATCTATGTTAAGAAAAAATCGTTTTTTTTTGTATCAGATCAACCGGGTCCCCAAAATCGAGTAAAGCAGAGCGTCAATTATCCGAACGTTAGTTATCCGAAACGTCAAATATCTGAATGGCGATTTGGTTTATCCGAAACGTCAATTATCCGAATGGCGATTTGGGCTATCCAAAATTTCAATTATCTAAACAATAATTTTGTTCATCCGAATGCTCAGTTATTCGAACGATTACGCCCTATATATTGTTGCACGATGCTTCGGTTGTGAACCGGAAGAAAATCGTTGACTTATTAAAAAATAAATAGACTCAAAGATATACGAATGTTGATTATTTTTAAATACATATTTAACTGCGTTCTATATCATTAAATGATACAATGGTTATGTGCAATCCACCAAACATGTACTTGTATTATTAACATATTAATGTTCATCGTATTTTTAAATATATATATTTTATCATATTGAAAGAATCAACGTTTTTTTCGCCCACGGAATATTGCTGTTCGGTTATCCGAATTGTCGATTATCCGAAAGGCGCTCGGTCCCAATTGATTCGGATAATCGACGCTCTACTGTACACCATTAGGCACCTCACGTTAAAAGGTCCTTCGCGAGATTGTTTATAACTTCTTCGATTATTAATATTTTTTAAAGAATTCCGAACACAACTTCGTTAATGTACATGCAAATAAATGTCCACACATCTTGTCAATCATGTCACTTATTCCTTCAATTTTTTTTTTAATAAACCTGATTTTCTTGTCGTCACAGTAGCCTCACCCCTTAAAGTAATGAGTATTCGTTCGTCGCAGTCCAACAATACGTTACGTCTATATCCAACGAAAGTTGAACTTTGAACGATGATAATAATGACAATAATAATTATTATTCTAATAAAACACTCGGCTGTTCCATGCGGAGCGCTGTAGTACTTTATTTTCAGTAGTAAAATGGAAAATCTAATGATAAGTGATAACGATGAGTGTAAATTATTGCAAATCTAATGATCATTATAGATGAGAATTTTTTTACCTCACGGTCGGCTCCAAATGCCACGTCTTGCACCTGTAAGATCGCCAATCCTTGATAAACATTTCGGCCGGGTCAAATTGTTTTCTTTTTCTGTCATCCTCGGAGATACCACTGGCGTTCCCGCTCGATGAGGTTGACGTGTTGGGTCCTCTCTTCTCCTGAGGATCCGGACTGTGAGCTCTTGCGCCGAAATTTTGAAACGCGTGCTAAGAATAAAATATATTCGCATTTTTATACATTCAACGGAATAATGCTCGGACGTTACGATTGTTTTTCGCTCACCACTTTTTCTTTCTCCTTGACGTAGGACGTAATGAGATCGTGCAAAAAGAAAAATGCCTCGGCGTCAACGGTGACGAATATGTGGTCCTCGAATTCCGTGATGAAGCTGCATTCGACCAGTGGCTTCTCACCTACGGAGTAACAATCAATGAAAACGACAATTATGCATTTTATCATCGTTTCGTTCTACTCAGCTATTCCACATGCATCCGAGCAACGCAATTGTTCTTTGCTTTCTTTTTTTGCAGCGCCAAAGTTTTGCGATCAAAACGAAGTATCTCAAACTACGGAGAACGAAAAAAGAGAATTGGCAATCATATTTTTAAAAAGGCGAAAAAAACACCGTCGCTTTTGTACTTACTATATAAAATATGTTTAGGCAGGCCTAAAAAAATGGGACAGAGAAGAGAAATGAAGAGTACTATACGAAAAGACATGGAATACCGATATGAGAAATTTACATGAAGTCAAAGTGCCACAATAATTGTTCTCTCGTAGATTCAAGCATAAAAGAGACGACCGTTTGGAGAAGGAACGTAAAAAAGAACTTCAATCGAGATAAATCTTGTCGAAACTGAAAAAATCCTCATTTTTTACTCTCGGTTGAGCGACACTCCTTTAAATCCGTTTGAACGAATCATTAACAATCAACTTTGTCGAAATAATAATTCAATCAGTGTCGTATTCGAATTGTTTTATGTTTCGCTCTGAAAATGATGTTCTTATTGATTCGAAGACACACACGTTCCTAAAGTTACTGACATAACTATAAACACATCAAGCATTTACATCAACGGTAAATCACAATACACGAGATGCAACATCGAAATTGATTTTTTCGAAACGATAATTCATATATTATCATTTTTATTAATAATTAATTTGAGCGATAAGTTGTTACATTAATTAAACTCAAGGCAAGGAGCATTCAATCGAATTACCTACTCACCGACAGCTACTAAAAGTAGTAACTGTTCGATTTTCGAAAATTAATCGTTATAGAATAATATCAGCCGATATTATTCCCCTACATTCTATAACATAGATTTTCTTTCGACTAGATTCACACGGTATTTTACTTCGCTATTGATTCAGCGACGAAATGAAAGTTCAACGGTTTATCCTATGATCCATATGTAGGTAATTCGATGGACGAGCTCCGCCGTCAATTGAAAATGTCATTAAGGGGTTAGGCTACTGTGAAAATGACGAACACATGTCGCTTGAAACAACTTAAATTGGAGAGGGAGGTTTAACATATGGTGCAAGAATCGCAGAATGAAGGTAAACTTATTACACCCATAAAACAGCTAGGAATACTGTAACCCTTCGTTGTGAGGATCTAAACGACCCAGCGTCGCCAATTTTTTTCCGACTATTTCTCTTTACGATTTTTATTTGCATGTTGTCATCTGATTTTTTTATATAATAATTTTTGGCACATATTACGCAATATTTAAAGTATGTTCACGAATTTTTTCATGGGCATCCGACTGATTTGACTGGGTCAAATTGACCCAGTCTGAGGATAAGGTTCCGAACCCCTCCTCCGTTTGAGCTGAAATTTTGCACAAACCTTCCTTTTAATATTTTAAGACAAGCCCTTAAGGGATTTTTGACGACTCGCAATAGTTTTCGAGATATTGAATTTTTGAGTTTTCTTTAAGGGTAAGGTTCCGAAACTCCCCCCACCTTCCGATCGAGCTGAAATGCCGCACAAACCTTCCTTTTAATATTTTAAGGGAATCCCTAAAGGAATTTTTAGCGACTTGCAATAGTTTTCGAGATATTGAATTTTTAAGTTTTTTTTAACGCAGGCCGACTATATATATATATATATATATATATATATATGCTACATCTCCGTTCATACCTATATATGTTATTGCGCGTCACCAAAAATCCCTTTAAGGATTGTCTTTAACTATTGAAAGGAAGGTTTGTGCAAAATTTCAGCTCGACCTGAGGGGGGGGGGGGGGGGGGTCGGAACCTGACCCCAGCCTGACAACGAAGGGTCAGACACGTTTTTCTCGGAACGATATTTTCCAAAACGGTGTACGCAATGTCTAGACATCTAATGAACGGATTGACTTAAAATTTGGTACACTTATTCAGTATAATAGTGGTTCAGTCTTGACCGACGTTTTTCTTCTTAACATTATTTTTTCATTGGTTATGAACAATAAAAAAAATAATGTTTCCCCGACATTTTTTTTAACGATTGAAACACGCTAACAAAAGAAGCTCGATCAAGTGTTAGCTGATATTATCTATTTTAAGAAAAACCTCGTTTTTTGTTCATTTCAAATCGAGCTAGTGGTCAAAATCAAGTACACCGTTGAGTCCCTCACGTTTGAAGGTCCTCCACGAGATTGTTACTAACTTCTTTAATTATTAACATTTTTAAAGAAATTTGGTATACAACTTTGTTAATGTACATATAAATAAATGTCCAAACGATTTTTCAATCATCTGACTTATTCCCTCAAAATTATTTTTTTAAATAACCTTCCGGGTCGTCACAGTAGCTTAACGCCTTTATTAGCGTACGTCGAATTACGTTACCGCTATCAGCAAACGGCGTTATCAATACGAATGTACGATTGACTCAACGTACCTATCACATCGGGTGTTCTGGCCGTTTGAAGATGTTCCGTTTTCAGATGCAACTGCAACGACGGTAACGCGAAGATAACTTCTCTCGTGTGGGAATGATCCTGAAGTTTTCCCGACGTAGCCGATGTGCTTCTGCCTCGATTGGCGCCCGCACCGTCGCACGTGCTGTCCATCCGGTCACGATCGACGCTCGGAAATCGATCAACTTGGAAACAAATAACGAAGCAACAAAACACCCACGATAACGATTATTAAAAAAAAATGATTATTTCAAGAACAATGAGAATGCGTTGATAGGTATGTAAATGTAAAATTACCATCGATCTCGCTGTTGGCGAAAGCGTAATGGAACCATTCCTGCAGCGTTTTGAACTGTGGTGGAAATATATGACTACGACTAAGGCGGCACACGGTTGCCATCGAATGATGCCTGGCATGCTGTTCCTGTTGCTGGCCGAGGCTTATCGTCAGCGTTTGGACCACGTGAACATCGCAAGTATTCGGAGCTGGAATTTCAAATATCCTCGAATGATTATTTAATAGGAAAAGCGTACGAATGAAAAATTCTTCACCACAACGAAAAAAAAAGAAAAGATAAATATCGGCTGAGTCCTTTCGCAAAGAGGCGATCGTATTTCCACAACTCACACTCGACGCTTGGTATTTCTTGGGCTTCGGTCGCAAAGCTGATGCACGGCTCTTTCAGGGAGAAAAGCGCCCAGCTCTTGCTCTTGAAGTTGATTCCGTGAAAGCAAGCAAGACTTATGTTGCAACCGTGCAATTCCATGGTACCACCAAGAACGGTACCATTGGTCGGTAAGGCAAATTTGAGACTGCCCAATTGTAAACCGGCAACTTGAGCTAGAACCCGCTGCCAGTGTCGGTGGTGACGAGCGTCCGATATCGCCGTTTGATTGAGAGTCCACGGTGCTGCAAAAAAAAGTAGAATAGATCAACATGACTGCAGTCTAACTCGCCGGAAGTAACAATTTCAAGCGAGGTCGTGACAATTTTGGTCTTCTCTACGAACTGCCAATCTGGAATTGCTCATACGATTTGAGAAGCTGGCGAACAAAACCGGACTTGTCCACACTACTAAAATTTGTAACCCGGAGTTTTCGAGGTCGCTGATTATGAATCTGCCATCAAAATGCAGGAATTCAAAATGGCGGATTCAATATGGTGGGTCAAAATGCAAAAATTGATTTGAATCGTATGAAACTTGGTACTTGGGGGTTTTCGAAGTCGCTGATTACGAATCTGTTCTCAAAGTACAGACATTCAAAATAGTTGATCCTATATCGCGCATGCGAATTCAAAACGTAAAATTATTATAATGAAACCTTTTTTCTTCACATTTGTATCTAGTATTTAGTATAAATATTAGTATAAATTGCCTCCTGCATTAGCTGGTGAACTTAGATCCACATCCCCAGAGTGTGCCACGAGGAGGCCGCGTTTGTAGGATATTACACTGCATTTGCTTTTTTGTTTTTTTTTTTGTTTTTTGGAAAAAAAGTTTTTTTTAAACATTTTTTTGTTTGTTTTAAAATGTTTTTTTTTTAATTTTGGATATATTTTTAATTGTTATGATTTTTTCGAAGGTTTAATGTTATGCCATTTATTTCTACAAACTTCCGAACCATTTACTCGTTTTTATCAATTTTGCATTTAAGCCCACGATGTTGTATCGAAAAAGTCAAATATATTAATTCTGACGCCAGATTCGTAATCAGCGACCACGAAAACCCCCGAGTACCAAGGTTACTCCGATTCAAATAAATGTTTGCATTTTGTCCGTCATACTGAATCCGCCATTTTGAATTCATGCATTTTGAGAGCAGATTCGTAATCAACGACCTCGAAAACCCCGGGGTACCAAATGCCGTGAAAATCCAAATACTTTTTTTCCGCGTTTGGGGCACTCAGCGTAAAATTTGTCTTGCCGCTCAAGGGCAAGACAAATTACGGAAATATTTGGAATTAAATCCGGCTCTCAACACTTAAAAATTTGTTAAAAAGTGCCGTTTCAAGCGGAAAGGCAATTTTTAGGCACAAAAAGAACAAGATAATTAAAGAAATTTGACGTAATGTGGACAAATCAAATTTTGTTTGCCAGCTCCTCATTTGTTTGCTTATTTTTCTCATGCCAAACGCAACTAAACGCAGAAATAGCAATTTTACCCTCCATAGTAGATCTCTTCTTCTGATGCTTTTTCTTGAAGCTGCTATTGGTTGCGCGTTGATGCCTCGGTTGTAGAGAGCTAAACACCCTCTTGCTGCTCTTGAATTGCTGACTGAAGAATTCGTCGAGTTTGTAGAACATTTTCAGCAAATCGGCGGTCGTAGATTTACTTATCATGATTTGTAATTGGTCCCAGCTGAGATCGCCGTGCATGAATATTATGGCCGGTCGTCTCGTCGGCATGAAGGCGTCGCCGCTGTTGTTACGATTGATCTTCCACTCGTCTCGCAACGTCACGTCGAGGGACGAGACTCTCGACATTAGAACGCTCGTGCCCATGTAATCCAAACGTAACTCGAGAGCAAAAAGTTTCAGGCCGAGAGTATGATCGGGTTCGGTGCCAGGTTCCTCGCGGATATGTACTGAAGATGTTTTTTCGGTCGATCAAAATAATCCTCATTCGATGTGAAGGAAAAAAATTACAAATTCGGGATGACGATAGGAAATACATACTGTACGTGTCGATTTTACTGAGCTCGATAGTACCACCGACGATTCCACTCTTCGCGTCGAGGCTCGAGCCTCCGAGGCCAATGCCGATGTACAAATTTTTGTGCCCCGTACTACCGATCGAGAGCCTACCGTCGGAACGAAAATCTTTCGTCATCCATACAACGTTTCCCATCACGTTGCCCATGTTCATGTGGACGTTCAGACGCGTAAAATTTACCGCGAAGAGAACGAGCGTTTCCCAAGCTGTGGATTCTCGCACTTTCACTTCCGAAGACGTTTGTTTCTCCGAGGTGAAACTCCAGCCGCGTCCTATGTCTGAATTAGACAAACGGAGTTATAAATGCACAATTCATTTATGTTTTTTTGCTTCTTTCATTGAGGGGTTGGGCTACTGTAAAAATTACGAACACTCGTCGCTTGAGGCGAGTCAAGTTGAAGAGAAAGGTCCAATGTATGATGCAGGAATCGCATATTGAAGGTAAACTTATGATTATGACGATAGAGCTGCTAGTGGAACTTCAAACACGTTTTTTTCGAAACTGTTTTTTTCAAAACGGTGTACACGATTTCTTGACATCTCATGAACGGATTGACTTGAAATTTGGTACACTTATTCTTTCTGTTATGTAAAAAAAAAAATTCGTTATTAACAATAATGTCCTTTCCTAAAAAAATCGATGAAAAAAAGCACAAATATTTCTTTGAAGATTGAAATACGATTTAAAAAAGCTCTGTCAGGTCTAAGCTAATATTATTTATTTTAAGAAAAAAAACTGGTTTTTTGTTTCAGACCAACCGGGTGACCAAAATCGAGTACACCGTTGAGCCTCTCACGTTCAAAGGTCCTTCGCGAGATTATTTATAACTTTTTGAATTATTGATATTTTTAATGAAATTTGCTACACAATTTTCTTAATGTCATCCAAATAAATGTCAATTTTTCAATCATCTTACTTATTCCTTCAAAATTAGTGTTATTTAAATAACCCTGATTTTCCGGTCGTCACAGTAGTCCAACCCCTTAAGGAGCTACATCTACCTAGAGATTTGGAAAAATGGCCAAATTCTGATTTTTTCCCCGGGAAACGGTTGCTGAAAAAGAAACGCCTTTTTGTCAACACAAAGGTACATATGTTGAGAGCTTTCGAAAAAATCACCAAAAACATGGCCGCCGGCAAATGATACTGTTTTCAAAGTCGGTGGACATGATATCTCGGGAACCACTTGATGGATTGTTTCCAAATTGTCAGAAGACCTCACTTTATTTAAATCGATTTTCATTTTTTAATAGTTATGTAAAAATGACGACTTTTTTTTTCATAGATTTTGTATGCTCGAGTTTCAACTCATCGCCACTTTGTTAAAAAAAAATCGTATTTATTTTTAACGCGAATAACCCCTTTGGTTTTTAGATTTCATTTGGACCGTTTATGCTGGAGTGTCCACCACCAAACGTCGCGAAATTTGTTTATCATCAGCCGGCAGCCATGTTTTTATTGTTTTCTGTATTTTTGGTGATTTGTTTAATGGCTCAAATTATTTACCTTTGTGTTTTAAAAAATCGCGTATGTTTTGCACCAACTGTTTCCTAGAAAAAAATGTAGATGTAGCCCCTCAATGGACGTGATTCAGAAGCAAGGGCAAACCTTTTAATCGAGTTTGCCTAGGCATATCGCTTTCCAAGCTCAGCCTCAATTTGTCTCTGTTCAAGGTGGGACTTCTTTCCGGCGCACTTTTCGACAGCATCTCAGTGCCGTGTCGCTCGTAGTGCCTCAACAGTGAACTGCCCATCACCGCCTCTTCTTGATTGAGGGGTGGTGTACTATCGCCCTCGGAATAGGCAAGGCCCGAGCTTAAATCACCGAGGAACAAACGTCTCACTATGCTACGACGATACCACGCTTTCGGGAATGCCAAAATCTCCGTCAAACGTCGCATATCGTACTTGAACGAGGCCGAACCAATGTCAATTATTGCTGCAAATGAAGCGTCGATAGAAAGGACCGATTAAATTATGAAAATAAATTTGTGGTAATGTTGGAAAATGAAGTTTTCAACTTACTCGAAAATCTGATGACGGCACGGCTCATGTCTGCGCCCTTTTTCAACTGTTCACTCTGAAAGTTCAATTTACGACTGCGCGAGAGATGAAACTTGACGAATTCAACGTTTATGCTGAGCGAATCTTTTCTCTCGCTGTCCGACAACGGTGACCACTGAGCTTCCTTCAGGCCAGATTTCTTTCCGCCGCCGTATGGATGAAATATGTAGACGGAAAAATCAGCCAGGCAACCGGTCACAGAGAGACCGCCGATCGCCGAACCGCTCTCTTTACCCGTCGATTGTGCCGACGTTGCTTTCAACTCTCGAAATTCCGTGAGTTCTTCCTCCGCCCGCTTCGACGAGAAAACAATGTCCAGCGACGGCAGTTGGAGCATACACTCGACTCGCGATACTGGCAGGCACGAGAATCTTCGGTGAGAGAAAAATGTTAAGGGACTACATCTACCTAGAGGCACGAAAAAAATTACCAAATTCCGATTTTTATTTTCTGGGAAGCGGTCGCGGAAAAAGAAACGTATTTTTTTTTAACATAAAGGTCCATCATATTGAGAGCCTTTAAAAAAACCGCCAAAAAATACAGAAAAACATTGACGCCGGCAGATGATCCTGTTTTCAGATGGTTTGTTTCCAAATTTGAAGCAGATACGATGGAATACATTTAAAGGTCGTTGACGATCTCGCTTTTTGAAAATCAATCTTCATTTTTTAATAGTCACGTGAAAATTACGACTTTTTTCATGTATTTTGTATAATCGAGTTTCGTCGCCACTTTGTTAGTGCGGTCATTCCATGTGACAGGTTCAAAAAATCGAGAAAAAGGTTTTCCACAAGTTGCAAAAAATGTGTGCGTGTTATATGGACCTGGCATAGTAGACTAATGGTGAGTCGAACGCGTTTTTCTCAAAAGTGTATTTTTAAAAGTGGCTTCCATGATATCTCAAAAACTATTGAACGGATTTCGCTCAAATTTTTATGGTATAGTCAGTACATCTATAGTTCTCACCCGAAATAGAATATTCCTGATATATGTCATAATTTTTTATTAAACTGAAAAAGTCGAAAAAAAAGGACGAACCTTGGAACTTAACTATTAAAATCATGCCAAAAATTCAATTTTCGATATTTTCACTTCACTTGAATTCCGGCATAGCTTCAGGTCGACAAATTAAAATGCCGTTTGCTTTTTAAATTTCAGATGAGGAAAACCTCCGGAATCATGGCAGCGGTGAACCAACTTGTCTTTACACATGAGCGTCTTCCGAACGGTGTAAAGTTGATTCAACTCGTTACTTTTGTTTGATACATTTCTGAAGGACTGTAAAAATGTAAGTAAATGTATGCCAAAAATTCAGAGATAGTGTGTTTTTATGATTCATTGAAAAAATCCCAAAAATAGCGAAAATGACGGCTGCCACATGGGAATTCCCCCTTAAACAAAATGATTTTAAAAATCGACGAACGTCGACGACTCGTATTTATTATTAACTTGAATAACCGGTTTGGTTTTTCGATTTCAGATGGACCGTTTAAGCTGAAGTGTCCACCGCCAAACGGCGCGGAATAAATTTCATCACCTGGGGGCGGCCATGTTTTTGTTGTTTTTCTGTATTTTGTGGTGATTTTTTTAACGGCGCTCAATATATGTACCCTAGTGTTAAAAAAATGCGTGTCTTTCTCACTAAGCGGTTCCCAGAAATAAAAATCGGAATTTTGACATCTTTTCCGGCCTCAAGGTGGATGTAGCCCCTTAAGTTCAATTTACCTTCGGAGACTGTCAAAATAGTCTAAAGAAAAAAAAGTAAGAATTTGTTAAATAAATATTCTGAATTGGAATTTGAAAATTTCCAATTTTACGTAAGTCACTCGGAACGTGACGAAAGCTTGATTTTTTTCTAAATACGACGCTAATGGTCGTAGCTGACAGATCCAGAGCTTTCCAAAGTCGGAGAGTGACATCTTTCGAAAAGTAACTCGAAATGGAGAAAATGATCGTTCCAATACTAAAGTTTGGTAATTCTTTTTCACACTCAAATGGTTGATCTCACCTGAACGTGGACGGTTGCATGTGGAAGTAAACGATAACGTCGACGGGAAAGCTTGCGTAAACGTAGTTTCCACTCGCAGCCGTGGCGGCCCACGACGACGTTTCTGTGCTTTCCATGGGAAAGACCGTACTCGTTTGTCCGCCACCGTGAAAATTCGTTTTACTCGGTATCGGCTCGAGAGTTTGTTCGAAAAATTCCAATATATGTGGACTTATAATAGTTTCCTCCGGTATGCTCTGAAGCGTCATCCAAGCGAATAAACTCGCCTTCTTCGTGCTCGGTTTTCGAAGATTCATTGACATTGGGTTTAGAAGATTGTTGTCGGTTGATATACGCGGCGAAATCGATTCTTCCGGTAAGGTTTTTGACTCGTAGTGTACCTGAGAGTACAAAATTGAAAATTAAATTAAATAATTAGTAAATTGGGTGAAAATTAGCTTAAAAAATCATGAATATTTATTAGAATCTTATTTCACTGTGGTATAATTTTCGGAAATTATTAAATAGTGTTATCGGGTTTTTTTTATTGTACCTTCACGTCGAGTCCCGGTATGTGAAAGATGGTCAGATCGACAAGCGGCACGTTCGAATGTTGAAGATAACGCAGACGCGATGCGCTCGTGCTCGACGATTTTTCTTTGCTGTTCAGGTATTTTCTGCTGCTGCTCGGGCTGCTTGGCTGGAACTCGAAGGTCCCACCCGAGCACGAACGTTCCTTCTTCATTCTACTCATTCTGGTGATAAATCGAAAGTCAGTTCAGTTCACCGAAAAAGCGCAATTGAAAAAAATAGTCTCTCTAAGAAGGTAACGGTATGTGCGTGTACATTTTGAGCTCATCCTCCCGACCCGGATCCTTCGTGTGTAAAACGCACTTGCCGCTGTTTATGAGAACCTTGACGTCGAGTTCGAAGTCGATGTTCGGCTCCTGAGGCTTTTGGAAGGCCATGTGAGGCGAGGACGTCGCCGATGTTTGCTCCCGACCGTAAGAGTCGAGGAGCGGTGCGCTAATTGCGGAAAAGAGGGTTTTTTCTTTTATTCGTTTTCTTTTATATAAATTTAGGTAGAATTGATTTGTTCAGCTGAATAAAAGCGTCGCAGCGTTTTCCTCTCTTATTTCCTTTTTTCAATACAATTTGTTGCGCTAGAAGAAAAAAAAGTCCACGAAAAGTCTGTCCAGAGAGCCATTTCTGATAGTGCAACGAATTGATTTTTCTTGTGTAATCGCGTAATTCCGTCGCATTTTCGGCAAAATCGATATAAAACTATTCTCATGTCATTGGCTCATTGGCGCTCCGTATGCATGCGGTGGACGATTCTTGAGGGGTTAGGCTACTGTGGAAATCTCAAAAAATCGCTGGTCGCTTGAGGCAATTTAAGTTGAAGAGGAAGGTCCAATATATGGTGCAGGAATCGCAGATTGAAGGTAAACTTAAGATTACAACGACAGAACTGCTAGTAAAACTTCAAACACGTTTTTTGGTACACTTATTCAGGAATTTGGTACACTTATTCAGTGTAACAGTAGTTTAGTCTTGGCCAACGTTTTTCTACTTAACTTTTTTTTTTATTAGTTATTAACAATAACAATTTCATTTTTCCTCGGAAAATCGAAAACAAATTCAAACCTACTTATTGATGATTGAAAGACAATAGCGAAAAAAGCTCTGTCAAGTTAACCAATTTTTTCAACTCTAAGAAAAAAAAACTTGTTTTTTTGTTTCACAATAACCCCTGGCCAAAATTAAGTAGGGTCGAAGTGGGAAGCGTGGCAACAGGGTACACTGAACCTTTTCTGTTTCTCAGAAGTGGACACGTATATATGTGCGTCTTTTTCACATTAGAACCGCCCTCCGATGCCAATAGGTTTGAACCTGTCTGTGAGTCGTTCCCGCGCAATTCGATTGTGAGAGGTGATTTTATATTATTTTTTATGTTAAAAGTTGAAAAACCAGCTGAGTTTGTATGTTTTTTGCTTCTTTACCTATCGCAGTTATGTGCGAAGTCAATTTTCTCCCGCAATATACAGCTATATTGCGGTATTTGAGCATTGTGTTTGTTAACCTAACAAAAACAGAAACCCGTCAGTACCCGCTTCAGAAAAAAAGAGAGGGTCGGTACACGGTGGCTCAATTTTTCGAGGTACACAGAGGTAAGTCATGATATGAATATTTTCGCGTTGTGGTTTAGATAGGTACTGGTACTACCTCATTAGGTAGGTACTCATTGTTGATTAATATTCAATAAATTATTGTAATTGATCTCATAATATGCTGTTTTTTTTAAATGAATTTTTCAATAGTTTACTGTACAATACGCCCCATTGTATAGAGAAAAGCACTCCATTACCTACAAGTGTACAGTGGATCAGGGTAATTTTCTTCAAATTTTGCTTGATTTCGAAATTTTGTTTAACTGTGAAATTAGGCATATTTCACTGTGTACACCCCCAAGTACACAGTGGATCAAATCCCATTTTTTTAAAATGGTTATTATTTCAATATCTATTGGGTTAGGCCGTTCAGTGTCTTTTAACAAAATTAAGCCATTGAACACACCTCACGTTTAGTCAAGGTTTCATTGAGATTGTGTGAACGGTTAGGCAGCTATAGACCTCTGAAAAAAATGAGCCACTGATCTCACTCTGACCCTACACCGTTGAGCCCCTCACGTTCAAAGGTCCTTCACGCAATAGTTCATAACTTCTTTAATTATTAGCATATTTTTGTGAAATTTGGTACACAACATTGTTAATGTACATACAAATAATCGTCCAAACGAATTTTCAATCATCTTTCTCATTCCATCAAAAATAAATTTTCCAAATAACTCGGATTTTCGGGTTGTCACAGTAGCCTAAACCCTTTAAGGGGAGGGTAGGGGTTTCAGCGTGAAAAAAAAAACTTTTTTGCGATTTTTTTTATCTATATGGATAGAGTAAATTTATTGAAACCTTTTGTACATTGTTAAGTGTCATTTCAAGAACATTCCGTGAAATTGGTACGCGAAAATATCCACAAACAAGCCGGTGCCGCGTTTTTCTCGAAACCACTTTTTTAAAGTCCGTGTTCACTGCCATTTGAAAACTACATGACCGATTTATTTCACACTTGGTACACACTTTCTACATATAAAATACCTCCCCCCAACGGTTAGTTTGAGATTTTTTTTATATTGAGGGGGTTTTCCACCCCCAAAATGGCGGAATTTTTCGTGAAAAATAGCACTTTTCACTTTACGTGACCACCAAAAATTTTGAAATGAAAAAAAAATTATCAAAACCGTTGGGGGGAGGATTTGATGATACTTTGACTAAATTTTAATGGTACTTGATTTCAGATAATTTCTAGCTGAGATACAGTGAACACCGCAAATCGTGTTTTTCCAAAGGCGTTCTTGGAAAAGCTTTGTCACCGGCTTGTTTGTGGATATTTTCGCGTACAAATTTCACGCAATGTTCATGAAATGACACTTAACAATGTACAAAAGGTTTCAATAAATTTACTCTATCCATATGGATGAAAAAAATCGCAAAAAAGTCTTTTTTTCACACTGAAACCCCTACCCTTCCCTTAAGTACAATAATTGTCCCGATGTATTCATGCTTGCCGATTCACATCACAATTACCTTCCTTCCATGCTGTCGTAGCTCGACGCGCAACTGGTGTCTCGATGTTTCTTTCTCAGCTCAACTTGCTCGCCCTCGATTTCAATTGCTTCCGGCCACTCCAATTCACCCTCCGGCAAACTTAGTTCCGACCCGGCACTCGGCAAGGACGATTGCCGGCACATTGTGTGAGTATCGCTGAAAGTCACTCTTGGTCCTCCGAGTCCTCGTACTCGCAACGACGCCGAACTGCGATTAATCAATAATGGGGAACGTACATGTCTCGCGATGTTCGTAACGTCATTTTTCAATTTCACCTATCCAAGTTAATTTCGTTTCTCTCGGAGGGATAAAATTTGAAGAAAAAAAAACGAATTGTTCTCCAGCTTTCTTTTAATTCTTTTAACGTCTTGGCGAGTTTTGTATTCGTTAATGGAATAAATGTAATTTCTTTAAAGTCTTTCTTTCGCGACTACGCAATCATTTTTTTCATTGTCAAGAATTGAAAGAAGAAAAAAGAATTTTTTACCGGCTTGGACCGCTTCTGGGACTGCTCTCGTAACTCGCCGAATTCGCTGAGTTTATTTCGGCGTTCATGTCCTCTGGACTTTCCAGCTGATGTTCGGGCGTCGGTGATGGAACGATGAACGATCGAGAACGATAAGCATTCGTTTTGCTGCCCAATCCAAGTTTTCCCTTGATACCGGAAGCTTTCACGGACTGTCGTCGCAATTTTTGTATCATGTCCCTGCGGTATTCGAATAAATATTTAATATATCGTAGCTTCGCCGGTAAGCGAACGAGCTCTTGCGCGCCGAGAAATTTTTACCTTCGGAAATCTTTGAAAACCATTGCCTCGAGTTCGTGCAGTCTCTTCATTTCTTGCTCGATAGTGCCGTGCGAAGCGCCCAATGACCTCAGATCGTTTATTATCTTCGCTTGTTCGTTCATCTCTTTCTCTATTAGCTTCGAGCGCTTCTTCGCGTCCAATGACGGATCGAAAACGAATGCGGGCAGGCTGTCGGTCCAATTTTTCGATTTTTTAATCAAAATGCTCTCCTGTTGATAAAATACAAGATTCCGTTACGACAAATAGACGATAATGAATATTTACCATTGACAGATACTGATAAGAGTGCAGTAGAGTAACAAAAGTATCAGTTGGGACAATTCATGCGTTAAGGGGGGAAGACCATGTACAAATAAAAAAACTCGTTCTTTTTTCTTTCCATAAATCGATATTCCAATGTCTTAAGAATATTGTGTCCAACTTTTAAAGCGAAATTCCAAAATCTCCAGGAGCGTTCGTGCTGTGTAGACGCAAGTGTGCGGCCGCGAACGGCGGTGCATGCGCACTTATATATTTCGTCTTGCCCCGATCTTTTATGTTTCGTAGTCGTACGCGGTAGGGACCATCGTTGTCGATGCGGAGCGTCGCAGGTACTTTAAAATTCACCTTGGGCCAGTTGTGAACTTAGTGCTGCTCAAAATGTCCGCGTACCCAAAAGGTTCTCATGCAACACCCAAGGGACCTTCACGGAAGAGAACATTTTTTTGGAAACCAACATATTAATCGTAATACGGAAAATAACGGAGGGCAGAGTGCCAGTGCCAAAAAACTTTTTAGTTCGAGGTCTGATGGAGTGTGTTGGAATCCGCTGTTGACCTATCAGTTTATTGAATTTCGGGTTGGAAAGGCCGTAGAGAGCAGCAGCAGGAAAATCGTTTTTACGTGGCAGCCGAAGGAATCCTGTATGGCGCTGAAATCGTGGATTAGCCGGTAAGACATCAAAATAATCAAGTTTTCCCTTGTTGAAACTTTGAGCGCGTTCTTCTCAAAACTGTATTTTTCTCGACTGCTGGAGTGATTACTCAAAAACGATTCAACCGATTTTGATAAAATTTGTCACACATCTTCCTTGTACCGTCAGTTTGTCGGTGAACTTTAATAGTATTTTAATTACAAAAATGAACCGTACTTTTTCCCTTAAGTATAGCAAAAATTTCATGAAGAATCACAAAATTGACTTTATTAAGCTGCCATTTCGTGAATTTTGCATATATTTCCAAAATCCTGCTTCACCGACAGCGTATGGGTGTTACCTTTAAGAATTATTTTGATTTTTTTGTTTCAGGCAATTACAGCGCGGGGGAGAACCCCAGCAGTGCGGAAACTTTTTGAGCGCCTTCCTCTGAACATCGATGTACACGACTGGCAATTTGCATTGAAAAAAAAGATATATTTTTGCATACTTAAAATATCAAATAAAAAAACACAAAGTTACAAATTTCCATGAGTATTCTTTACACGAAAAAACCCCTATTTTTTACCTTCTAAATGGTCTTCCCCTCTTAATGTGTGAAAAAACGGGAAAATTAACACTGCAGCTTGATTCAAGAATACTTTACCAGCACGGTAATAATTCACACGCGTAGACTCAAGAGAAAGGAAAAAAAAGAAAAGAAAACCATACTTTTTTCTTAACCTGACTAGTGCCGTTGTTAGGTTGATCGGCGTCGTCGCTGTCGTAATCGGCGGAGGCGTTCGCGTCGTCTTCCTCGGATCCGGTTAGCATCGTCAAAGTGTGCCCAAGAGCGGACAACTGTTGTCCCACACTTACATCGAGATGAATATCGACGCCCTCCATCTGCCATTGGACGTTCAACAACCACTTTGCGTTATCTGCAAATACACATTTTTATAAAGTGCCATTTTACGACCCAAAATTATTGATTCTCTAATTTGCGAATTGCTCTGCGCTAATTGACGAGCGGATGATGACCTGATTTGTCTTGTTTCTGGGCGACTGTTCGACTGCAAACTTCATAGGTCCCTTCGGAAACGACGCACAAATTCATTATACTGCTGTCCGACATGTCTGGCTTCCAATCGTCCAATGACGTCTCGAAATCTTCGGCGAACCTCAAACACAGCCCAACGAATCTGTAAGCAAAGATGAACGAATGCAAGTTTTTTTTTGTGAACAATTGAATTCATTAATTATTACTGCGGGCGAATTGTAACGAATATTTTTTCACGGATATTTATCAATGGGCATCGTTGGAGGGTGAATGAATATTAAATTCGGCCAATGTCGATAAGAGAAACGAAATATTAAGGGGTTAGGCTACTGTGAAAAAAATCGATAGTCGCTTGAGGCGACTCAAGTTGAAGAGGAAGTTCCAACAAATGGTGGAGGAATCGCAGATTGAAGGTAAGCTTATGATTACAATAGAACTGCTAGTGAAAGGTTAAGGCGGGATATACATTTAGACTGGAAAAATTAAGCAATTTTGAGGAATTTTTAAAACTAAGAAATAATTATTCTACATTTATCAAACTGTAACTTCTTCAACTATTAATATTTCGAAATGAAATTTGTCGCAGTAACCTAACCCCTCACCGTAGTGTGAATTGAAAAGAAATTATTGAAATATACATTAAGGCCTCAGGCCACTCTAGAGGCCGAAAAATAGGCTTTTTGGGGATTAAAAAAAGTACAAAATAAATCGAGATTACAAAAAAGGGTGTTTATCAATATCCAAATATAATATACAAAATATAATTTCAAATTGGCGGTTGTGCAGCGATTATCTCAAAACTGCATTTTTTAAGTTGGCCGGACACATAACTCAGACAATTTTCAACCGATTCACTTGAAATGTTGAATATATCTTGAAAAATACATTGTCTATGGAAGTACATAGGATTTTTTTTTATATTGCATAGTTCATTTGTTATTAACAATTATCTGACGATTTTTTAGGCAAATTTTTCACTTTTCACTTTAGAAGTGCGCCATTTGGCAAAAAATCAATATATCGAAAAAATCCTACGTACTTCTATAGCAGTTATTATGTATAATCGAAAAAAATTAATTGGCTCATTATAATTAAAAAATCACTCGAGCTGTTTGTCCGGCCGTGGATCGTGGAAAAACGGAGACGTCATCGCAAAAACGTTGCACATCCGACATTTTGAAATTAGTCGCTTAAAAAAAATTATTGTATACAGTCACTGATATGTATGATAAACACCCTTTTTTGTAATCTCGATTTATTTTGTAGTTTTTCTGAAAAAAAATCCCCAAAAAGCCTATTTTTTCGGCCTCTAGAGTGGCCTAACCTCTTAAACATGCGAAGTATTCGCTGATTCATCGTCATTTTCCGAATCCACTTTGTCACGGTGATCTTTTTGGGGAAAAATGATGGGTAGGTAATGAAGGTTGAATTTTTTTCCGAATTTTTCATTGAACGACGAACCGACCTTCCTTTGCTGACGAGACTTCCACTGCTGCACGCTGAGATACTGGTATTCTCGAGTGTGATAACAACCGCACCGCGCGATTCACCGTCGTACAATCCACGGCTGAGGCCCCAACTGGTTGGCGGTAACGGATTGAGGGGTACGCATATGCCGATGTCGTCGATAGTGAGCTGAAGAAACAACGTGCCCAAGTGAGGAGCGCTGAGTTGACTCGTCAATTGCCCAAATGGGACTTTCTCGAAGACTTGTTGCGTCGCGGTCAAAACTTCTTTGTTCAAATTTGCTCGTTTCTCGTTCCAGTATTCGTAAGCATTTTTGTAATTCAACCAAACGAGAATGGCTTTATCCACGGCCATCGGTTGTATGTATATCAAGGGACGTTTGAGGGTAATGAGAACGACTTCTTTGTCGTCTCCCTGCACCATTTCTTCCTGAAAAGCATTGCGCAGACCGATTCGCGTGTTGAAAAACGCGAACTGTTGAAACTCCGGCTCGGCCTCTTCGAACATAATATTTTTCAGCAATTGTCCGAGCGACAGATTTATGTCGACTTGAGCTTTCCCGAACAATTTCATGTACGGGTTTGGCTGTGTCGCCCCTGACACGTTTTGCACCCGATTCGACAACTGAAATTCCACGGCCCCGGTTTCCAAACGTACCGCCGAATTAGTCGGTGTCGTTGCGGTCAACTGAATTCTCTGAAAAACGAAACGTGAGAAATTTTGTGGATAAGTTTTCACTGAAATTTTCGTTACGGTGATGTTAAAGAGGTGAGGACGTTGGCCACAATTTAATAACAAATTTGAAAAAAAGATATGTTATTGTCTAGATTATACTGAGACTTTACGATTTTTTTTTCGATTTTTGCACCACGAACTCCAGAGATAAAAATAATTTAATGGTGTAATTTTTTGGCTATTTGGCACCAAGATAAACAATTTCTAACAACGGATTAACGCAAACTAAACCTTTGTAAGCATTTAGAAAAAAAACCCATCTTGCCCATCTTAAACACTTAATATTAATTAATGGTCATACTAAATAATCTCGTGACATAAATATAAATAAGTATAATTATAAATGACTCAACATTTCATTCTGATTTGTATAAAACATTCGCTGATGCAGTTTTTTCATAATCATCATCGATAATGTTATACTTTATCAAGTTGGTAGTAACACAAAAGTTTTTCTTATTTAGGTAATAAAAATATAAAAGTGAACAATTTTGCCCTCTAATGATATAGTTTTGAAAAAGTTAGCTTCTACAGGATAAATCGACGCCTCGTATGCATTTTTCGAGTTTCAATGACAAAAAATATTCATAAGCCGTCATTTGACTTGACTGGACCACTTCAACGTCCTTAATTACCGGCACAGTTTTGAGTACAAATAGTAACTGTTTAGCACCAACGATACCTAAAATTTACAGATACAACGTCATTTTTGGTATATTATTTTATTCGAAAAAAGTTACATTAGAATTGGCTTCAAGTAAAATTATAGAAAATTATAGAAAATGTGTAACGCTCGACCTATCGCTGTTCCCAAGAAATAGAACACTACTTTTTACATTCTTTTATTTAACTTGACTTTCTGTGAGATGCAAAACAGAAAATCGATATTTCACCCACTTCCCGACTACTTAGAGCTCTGAAATGTTGCAAACATGCATCGAAAAAGTGACAATGCACGATTAAACGTAAAAAAATATATATATACATAACATTTACAACTTTTCATGCAAAATTAGCGATATCTAATTATCCATATAAAATCTCACTAACACATACAAATAAATTCGTAGCCGACTGTGTTTGTATGTGAAAAGTTTATATGCAGCAATTAGTCGTAAGTTCAATCCCAATTACAATCTTTGTTATGTTTTACAAGCATTCCGTGTCCCTAACGTGCAAACTAGTAAACTAGTAAACTACTAGTAACTAACTAATCAAATCAATTAAAGACTGAAAAGTACAAAATAATTTGTGTAAAAAAAAAATTTATAAAAACAAGCTTTTATTTAATGTACTAAGAAGTAGAAAATGATTTTGTATATCAAGTCACCTGTATGTGACTATAAATAAAAGCTTGGGGAGCTCAAAATTTAGACATATAATCTTTAAGGAGCGAGGTGCAGTCAGAATTTTCGAAAAATCGATTTTTTAAACCATTTTCGTGAAATATGTTTTGAAAATATTCCCTGAAAATTTCAAGTCAATCCGATGAATAATTTCCGGGATATTCGATAATTAGTGAAGGGGCCACGTCTATTCTCAGCGTATAGACGTGACTGACAAACGCGCAAACGATAATACCGGAAAGGCAGAATGCTTAGAATACAAATTGATATTTTGATCGCTTCCACATCAGTAGAAGCCCTGTTGTATGGGCCATGAATTGATGATTCGATGTATGTAATTTTTTAATTAGTATTTCTATACATAAATCAAGTTTAAAATTGGAGAACTCTTTCAGAAATTTTTAAAAATTTATTACTCACAAACTATGAACTTTAGCAAAATTTTATAAAGAATAGTTTCGTTTTAAAATTGCCCAAAATATTTTTAAAAAATCATTCATCCTGAAAAGCTTCAATTTTTTGAAAAATTGTTATAACAATTGGCTATAAACAATTGGATGCTCGACTTCTCGGCAAAAAATTGTGATATTCGAATTCAGCGGATCAAAATACATAAAAAAGTTTAGCTTCATCTATCGAGCTCAACATTTTACGAACATATAATACCGTATCCACATCGAAAAACTTCAAATGCGTTTTTCTCGAAACTATGTTTTTAAAGTCGATGACCACTATAATTCAAAAACCACTCGATGGATTTTGATGAAATTTGATGTGCTTATTGATAGCATTAAAAACTAGTCCTTAATCGAAGGATTTTCATTTTTGTTAAAAATTTCTATTTTTTTAACAATAAACGAGCGATTTTTTGGTCGAAAATAAAAAATTATCTGTCGGAAGCCGCCATTTTGTTAATTAAAAAAAAGCTTTGATTAAGGACTAGATTTATTATTAAACTAATGATTTTTTTTGGTTTTTTTATTTAAGATGATCCAGTAAAATTTTATGATGGTCACCGCAAAGCACTACATGCCGAAGAGGGTCCGACGAAGATGGCGATATTTTTATGAATAATCAATATTTTCCTTTGAAAATTTGTACAAGTCAAGTTGAAATATAACATATAAAAAGTCGGTGTAACCACTTTTGTAAAACAAACTTAATTACTATAAAAAAAAATGATTGAAAATGCTCGTTTTTTTCACGCCTCTGACTGCATCTCACTCCTTAATTTACATAAATCCGTTAACATATCAACTGTATTTAATTTACTGTAAAACAACCTTAGATTTCTTGAATAAAAATCCCGAAACCGAGTGTAAACGTGTGACAAAAAGCGCCTCTGATTACTATTGTGCCAAATTAAATACGGTTAATGAAACTGAATTGATCAAATTCAGTTTCATTTAAACATTCAAAAAGTTGAGCACCCCAAGCTTTTATCCATAGTCACATATGACTTGGTAAATATTATTTATAGCACAGTGTGACCTAAACCCGCACTTTACGCACGCTTTTCCGTGACCTAAGTAGCCCTTTTTTAACCCGTACGAAAATCGATCGCCTAACTTCACAGATGTATGAAAAACAAAAGAAAATACTTTTAAATGTCATTTAAAGCTTGAAAATTCATAGCGGACAAGTAACGAGACAGGGATAGGTTAGCGATTCTCCTAAAAACATTTTCATGTTGTAGAAAAAATTACAGCGAAATCAAAACGAAACGCTGACCCATAGTTTGTTGTATGGAAATTATAACTTTCATTCAGAAATGGACAGTTCGGGAAGTGAATTTAGTGAAGATGAGATAAACGAAATTGTTCCAGACGCTATAAAAGAAATAGCGAAATCGGTGACTCTAAATTTGTTGCCCAGTAAATCGAAAACATTATATACAGCAGCGTATAACGCATTCAATGGCCCTAGCAGCAATCTAACATTGAATAATTGCAATGTCACACAAACATGCGGGACTGACAATAAGATGGTGCAAACCGACAAAAGCGGTTAAAAAAAATTGTTACAGTTTGTAAAATTGGTGTTTTAATTACATGCGTTGAAAAAATTAAAGTTATTCCTCTTGTTTCACCTACTTTTGTGTACATTATTTAATAAACGTACATGGATTATCGAAATTATTATTCTGGTGTGACAGTTTTTCAATTTTTTTTCTTCCGTGCTTGACTTGCGGTTAACGTTGAGATTATATGATATTTTAACGCAAGTTTAAAAATGATAATTTCATCCCTCGGGGGGGCTGCGCCCCCCCCGAACCCCCCTCTACACCCCCTCCCCGCGTCCGAGGCGGGTTTATGTCACATATGCTATAAAATAGTATACGATACTCATGACTTGAGTAGCCTATTATTGCACGGCGGTTAGCACCCTCGCTGCGCTCGGGCGCTAACTTCACGCCGTGCAATAATAGGCTACTTAGGTTACACGTATCGTAATATACTATTTCTACTTTTTAGTACATTAGATAAAGGTTTGTTTATAAAAATGTTTTTCATAAAAAACAGAAGAGATAGTTCACCTTGATGCGTATAATTAATGAAAAGAGAATTCTCTTGAGGCTGGAACTGGCAGGCTCTTCGTCTTCGAGCCACAATGGCACGGGTTTCTCACCACCGTAAACCTTTTGCACGACCTCGTTGACCTCTTTCATGAAAACTTTCTGAACGAACACCAAATGATTGAGGAGATCTGTGGTTAACGAATGTTCGAATACACCGATGTCTGCTGTCGCACTGAGATAACTTCCCTGTCGTAGTACTACGCCGTCTGAAACAACAATCAAAGACTTGGTGGCGACGAATTTTGTTTTTCTTCTTTTCACATTTCCATCAAAGCGATGAAACATTTTTACCCATAGATTCTTCTAAAAACGCGTGGTAAAATGTATGGGGAGTGAAAAAATCAGATCGCACAGTCGACAAAAAACGCTAGATTTACCTGCAATTTTACTCTCATTGAGGCTGCTGTTTCCGTCCTGTATGTACTCTGCGGATACGTGAACTTTGGGCAGTTCAATGCTCGCTTCGGACGGCAAATTGGCCTCGGTCACTTGGAGCTTCGTCGTGAAGCTCAGACTGTGACGTGGCAGATCAATAGTGAATTTGGCTTTGCTACCGGTTATACCGGAACTGTTGACCTGGTCCATTTTGTACTGGGCCTGAAGGGACGGCAACAGGGCGGCGGTTATACTGAGGCTCTGAAGTATAATGTGAAACTGCATGACGATTGGCTCGAGAAGGCCCGATACAGGTTGAGGCTTTTCGACGTTGACGGTCGGTGCGGGCTGATAATGATGGGGACTTCCCGGTGCTCCGTCCACTTCTTCCTGCTGCTGCCCGCGTGACAATCTCGACGAGGTCCTCGTCACTCGTAATTCCTTTGAATCGCATTTTTAATGCACATTTGAACTGTATTTCAATGAGGGTTCGTAAAAATATGATATTTATTGTAAGTATCGAAAATATCCGATATTTCCATATATCCGATTTTTTTATATTTTCGATACTTTTGATATTTATTAAAATGACCCCTATTTTTTGCTATTTTTTAGTGCTGCTTCTTTAGTGTGTTGCGAATTTTTTAAAATATGGATGTGACATTAAACCCCAATTTTACTTATTTTAATATTAATTTTTTTACGATAATCAGTCTTACACATTTCTAAAATCAAGTCTTGCCAGTTAAAAAATAATTAGGTACATTTCTCTGTTTATTTAATAAATCAACAGGTAAAATTAAAGTTTCTATTAAACTTCTCACATTTATAAGCTCTAATATCTTCAATATTGATAATTAAATATGTCTTTTTGAAAAGATAACAGAAACAACAACGAATCACAAATATCGAACTACAAATCTGATACTGATTGTGTAGTCAGATGGAAGAAACGCAACTGGTCGAAAGGCAATGGAGTAATTTTTCAGATAGGTGACTTTTCCGAAAATTGCTGTTTCCAAACAAACCCAATATAGGCGTCGAAATGTTCAAAAATGCCCTATTTTATCACGAGTTTCCGCGAACTTCAAAACCCCATAACTTTTTATCGGGAAGGGGGGGGGTGAATTTCAGCGTCCCCCGACTGATCATCATCATTTATAACCTAATAAATAAGAAAATGGCAAAAAAAATGTTCGGAAAAGTCACTTATCTAAAGAATTATCGGCAATGGTATTCTTTGAAATTTCGGCACTTACAAAAAATATTGAAAGCCTTTTTAAGCCCACTGATAACAAATACCAAGGACAAATACATAGATAAGTCGTCAGAGTTCGGTATTTTAAAGTCGAGTCGGCGCAGCGCCATGTTTAGTTGTACAAAGATAAAGTTATTTTTATTTAAAAAATGCGCATTTGTATTGTATTTTCGGAAAAATATCAATGATATATATCCAACATAAATATCAATGGATATATATCGGATATATATCATGCAAATCCTGATTTCAATGTATCTTTCGTACATGAAATACACTTGATTCAAGAATAAGCAATGACGACTTGAGAATTTCACTGAAAAAACGACAACTACGATGATTCGGTTATTCCGAACTTACCTGCAACGTCGACGACAGTTGCTTGCTTCCTCTCGTCATCATTCCGTGAAGGGCGACAGGATGCTGCGGTATGTCAATGTTGACGGCACCGACGGTCAACAAGCCGCTGTTTTTGTCCTTCTGTCGTCTCGTCACGCTCGAGTAGAGGGCCTGCGACTTGCCGACGGTGACTTTGACGACGGTTTGCTGATTGGGCGCGACACCCTCGAGAAGTACGATCATAGTTCTGCCAATTTGTCCCGTGAGGCTGCACTCGAGGCTTGCCGGACGTGACTTCTTGCGGCACGTGAGACTCGCGTGTAAACTCGTTATCTCGGCCTCGAGCTTCAAACCGCTCAGAGTTGCCAATAACCTCGTTCTGTGGATTCTCGCGACGCCGAAAATTATCAAGCGGGTACGTTCGCCGGTCACTACATCTGTGGAAGAAGAAATCGAGTGTTCAATCATACGAGTCTTATGGCATAGTCGCGATGTAGTTTAACGTAGTGAATTGAATCCTTTTTGAACCTTTCGACTTTCTTTAACCGGCTACATCAACCTGGGTGGGTCGCATTGCAAAATTACATTGTCCAAAAATATTTTTATTCTATCGTATCACCCCTTGGCTATTTTGCGTGAACATTTCATTGAAATATTCCTAAAAGTGAATGAGCTACGGGTTTCAATAGTCGGTCGGCCAAGCGGTAGCAGCACCATACTTCAAATTTTGAACGCGTTTTTCCCGAAACACTGTTTTCAAAGTCGGAGGACTTGACGTCTCGGGAACCACTTGATGGATTGTTTTAAAATTTACAGGAAATCCGATGAGATTCGTTTAAGGGTTCTTGACGATCTCACTTTTTAAAAATCGATCTTCATTTTCTAATAGTTACGTAAAAATGACGACCTTTTTCATGGATTTTGTATGCTCGAGTTTCAATTCGTCACCACGTTGTTTAAAAAAATGATTTTGAAAATCGACGATCGTCAACGACGCGTATTTGTTGTTAACTTGAATGACTCGTTTGGTTTTTACATTTCAGATGGGCCGTTTAAGGGATCAGTACAGTGTAAAATTTTCAAAAAATCGATTTTTTTTGCCTTATCCGATAGTATAACTCAGACCCCAGGTTGGGAAACCTCATACTATAATTATTATAGCATAGGATTTGTCGACGGTTATGTACTATTATAACCGTCTATACTATAGACGGTTATAAACATGCTGTTCATATACTTACATAAACGTAAGTAGACAATTTATATGAAAATTCCGCGCTCGAAACTTTAAACGTCTTTTTCTCGAAATGTCGTTTTTCAAAACGGTGTACACTCTCAAAGGAAGAGTTTTCAAGCTATCCGTCTCAAATGTTGCCACAACATTCTTCACGTCATTCTTTATCTTGCTATGGGAGCTTTTTTTAGAACTTCATATTTTTTTAACGAAAAATTGTCGAAAGAATAGGCTAAATTCGATACTTCTTTTTCAAACCGCCGCCATTTTGGCAATTTTGGTTCTCAAAAAACCTCCATAGTAAGATATTGCCTTTACACTGATCAATATTCTTTTTACGAATTTTGTTTCATATAATATTTACGGCCACAACCGTGTACACCGTCAGGAGTCCTTTTTTCCTAAGACATTTTCAACCACTTTAAAAATGTAAAAATAAATAAAAATTAACGTTTAAAAATTTATTTTCTTTTCTTCATGAGTGCTTCGATTTGGCATGAAAAAAAAATCAGACTGATCAGCGTATTTTATCCATCGAAAACAAAACGCGAATATTTTCCGACCCGTTACACTGTGATGATCCCTTAAGCTGAACTGTCCACCGCCAAAAGTCGCGAAAAAGTGTCATCATCTGCCGGCGGCCATGTTTTTCTGTGTTTTTTATGATTTTTTTACGGCTCTCAATATATGTACGTTTGTGTTTAAAAAAAATGCGTTTCTTTTTCACCAACCGTTTCCGAGAAGAAAAAATCGGAAGTTGGCCACTTTTTCGGGCCGCTAGAATAGAGGTAACCCCTTAAAATCGCATTCTCATTTACGGGGCCACATGAATATTTTTTAGCATTATCATTGAGATAATGCTAAAAAACATTCGAGTGACTCGAGAGGGATCATCGAAGATTTTGCAAAGGACTTTATCGGTCAGTTATGTTTTCAGCTTCTCTTTTCGACGACTCACTCAATTCTCTGGGAGGTGGAACGGGGGTTGAACTGCTGTCGGCGTTCAATGCTTTCTCGACATCGGGCTCTTTCGTCTCGTGGAGATTTTCGTACTTTCGCGAGCCCTTGTAGTGATCGGACGCGTCGGCCGGTATCGAGAATCGATGAGTGATCGTTTTAGTCTCGGGTTTCGTTGCGTAAAGATCGAGCAGATAATAAATGGTTTTCCAGCATCGCGGCGTTATCGCCGCGTTGTCCTTGCATTTGTCCGACAGAACGCTGTACTTGTCCAAGCCCGAGCCGCTCGGACTAGCCCCGAAGTTCGGCGTTATGACGCCCTCGCTCAAATTTATGTAACCCTTCACGCTCTTGCCGGTGCTGCGAAGCTTTTGTGCGAAACTCTGAGGCCTTGAACGTATACTGGCCGAGGGCGATATTACTTTCGGCTGGCTCGGATCCAAGTTGTTGCGCAACAGCGGCTCTTCCATCTTTTTACCACCTAGGAGAAGTTGGTCCTGCAGATCGGAAGCTGCGCAAGAGAAAATTACGGATACTTTTATGATGCCATTCGCAACGTTGCTGTTGTCACGTATATCATTTTTTTTATAGCAATTAACATTTTTTACAGACACCGAGACTTCAATCGTGTAAAGATCATGACTAACATCTGACTAAGAGCTGAAGTTTATTTTTTTACATCGGCAATAGAGAATTTATGCATTTTCATTTGGTTCAAGAATTTCGCTCCAATAAAGTTAATTAGTAACAAATACATCAACAAAACAATCATTTTTAAAAATACGCTCTTGACTAGAAATTTGTGGGTTGGTCTACATATTACGCCACTTACGACTGATTTTACTTCACATCGAAGCCATATATTTGAAAACTGAATTTCGGCTGTTTTTATCTAGATCTGTATCTCTTGTAGATCCTTAAGGGGTTAGGCTGCTGTGAAAATGACGAACACTCGTTCGTCGCTTGAGGCAACTCAAATTGAAACGGACGGTCCAACATATGGTGCAGGAATCATAGATTAAAGGTAAACTTACGACTAGAGCAATAGATCTGCTAGTTAACCTTGAAACGTGTTTTTCTCGAAACTACGTGCTTTAAAACGGTGTACGCGATTTATCGACATTCAATGAACGGATTAACTTCAAATTTGGTACACTTATTCAGTGTAACAGTAGTTTAGTCTTGACCGACGTTTTTCTTCTTAACATTTTTTTCATTAGTTATTAACAATAATGACGTCAGTTTTCCGCAAAAAACTAGAAAAAAAAATCTTTTTTTTTTTTGATAATTGAAACACGATAACAAAGAAATCTCGGTTCAGTCTTAGCCAATTGGTATTATCGTCTGATATTTGTTCAGAGTAATAGTAGACAAGTCTTGATCGACGTTTTTCTTCTTAACAATTTTTTAAATTAGTTATTAACAATAATGACGTCATTTCTCCTCGAAAAATAAGAAGAAAAGTGCAAATTTTTTTACTAATGATTGAAACACGATAACAAAACGAAGCTCGGTCAAGTCTTACAAAAAACATTACTTAAGCGTCCGCATTCGATTTTGTCGAAACTCATATATGTGATCAAGCATTGAAAAGTATTAGACACGTTTTTTTTTATCGGCTGAAAAACGCGTTTACGGGGAGAAACCACCCTTCAAAGATAGGCGCATCGAGGGGTGATTTTTAAGTTTCACCGAATAGCAGCCCACCGAGCTGAATAAAACAAAAACCAAAATTTTTATAATGTAAATCGATAAAAAAAATCCACTATAGAAGTATTTAACAAAAAATTAAGCGTTGACACGCCTTTCTTTTAGGCGTGCTTTCCTTTTAGGCAATGCTTTTTCACATATACGAGTTTCAACAAAATTGAAGGCGGACATTTAAGTGATGTTCCTTGTTAGCCAATATTACCTATTTTAAGGTAATCCTATCGCTTTACACTAGTCATACCACTGATCATACTTGAAACTTGTACAATTTATATTTTTACCATATGTCAAAAAAAATTGTAATAACTAAAATTTTCCATGTGTAAACTGTTGAATGAATGATCACATTTAATTAGAAAAATGAAAAAATAGTTATTCCGACGATTTGCGCAGTATTTCTAGGTTTGATATTTGGCAACGTTGGTTCTATTTCCGTCTCTTTTTACTCAACCAAGCGAGTTTAATCTCCATGCTTTTCAACGTCGATCTGTCAAAACAATGTCAGGTGCGGGAAATATAAAGCATTATATGTGGGCCACGACTGGCAAAAGGCGTCGAAAATTTGTGTCGGCGTAATATGTCGGTCAAAAATGAAATTTGTGTGAAAATTCGACTGAGTGAGATGAGGTTAGGACTATAGTCAGCTGTTGCCTTGCTGTCACGTCTCTTTATCGTAGCAAATGGTAATAAATCCACTACCGGAAGTTCAAATTAAACTTGATATTACATAAAAATTAGGTCAATAAGCATAATTTTTTCTGAGAGCGTTGGATTGCTACAAGTGTTAAGTATGTAAATTTGATGATTTTTAAGAATCTGACGGATTCCCAATAGTATATACACTTTTGTAGCCACCGGAAATTGGGTTTTTGTATGTCGTCGCGGAATTCCTTCACAAAAATACGCAATTTTAATATTTTTTTCTCTGTAATCAGGTAGATAATCGACCCTAAAAACTTCTGTCTTTAGTTATCAATATTCCTTACGAAATTTGGCACGCAACTTTGTTAATGTACATACAAATAAATGTCCAAACGATTTTTCAATCGTCTTCTTGAAAACGAATGTTTTTCAATAACCCTGATTTTCGGGTCGTCCCAGTAGCCTAACCCCTCAATAGCCAAAGCAACAATATCAATGTACTAACTGGACGACGAGCCGTTCTTCATAACAGGATCGTTGTCGGCGAGATTCGTGTTCCTTTTACCCTCAGGTTGCTGCTCTTTGAGTTCCATCTGCGTCTCCTTCACATTCTGATACATGTTGCTGATCTGATGAAGCAACCTCAGCAACGGCATATTGACTTGCTGGCTTATGTAACGTATATTCAGGCTAAAATTGACAACAGTGCTGGTGTGTTTCTTCAGTTGACCGCGCGAGATATACAGAACGTTTTGCCTCTGTATCATCTCGTCTACCGTCATATCCGCCATTTTCTTCACGTCGATGTCGATGCCAATTTTTTCGCACAAAAACGCGGGTGTCTCAGGCGGTATGTCCAGATAAAACTTGCCACCTTTACGACTCTGATATTTGTTAGCTGTGGGAGAAAAAACGAACGCTTTTTCAATGAGCGTTACGTTCGAACGAAAAATGTTTCTTCCCTTCAAAACTCCTTTACCTTTCTTCTTGTCGGTTACTTTTCCGTATTCACTGACGACTATGTCGATCCTCATCGTCTCCATCGTCCCGACCAGTGACAAATTCGAGCCGAGCGAATCGAGCGATGAGACGTTGTTGACGTTCCCGGAACCGATCGCCGAAAGCATTTGTTGGGGCATCACCGAGAGCGAGGACAGGAGAGGCTCGAAAATCAAATGAGCGTCCAACAGTCGCAACGAATCTTTCATCGGATAGAGATAAGTGCCGCTCTGAATATCGGAATCTTCCGTATCCTCAGTCGTCATAGTGTTGATTTTTGAATCCTGTAATATAAGAAATAACATTGTGTAACATTTTGCCCGAATTTTCGTTCCATCTCCCGCTTTTCTCGCGTTTTCGTTCTACGTTCGCGCAGGCAAACTCCGATAACCGCATCTCGCGAGAGGTCTGCACTTTCAAACTACACGATACGTCTTTCAGCAGGCTTGAGATGCGAAGCGGGCTTACACAAGGGATTGTAAAAATAAAATTGTAATCTATGTACAGTTGGGATGTGAGCGATAAATTGGCGATACCTTGACCGTTTTTTGTTCGGCGCGAAAGACCTGAGAAAGGTTACAGATTATTGTGAAAATTCTCGACGACTGGTGTGATGAAGTGACAGAATTGTTTCACGAATGGGCAGTTCTACGATAACCGTGGTGCCGCGATTTAATGATGGATTCTTGTGTATCTCGACGAGACAAATCGAAGGGGAGACAATTTTTCGATATCGATTTTAGTTTCCGAGATATCGGTTTTTTTTATTTTTAAATTTTTGATTTTATAAATTAAAATTTTTTTAAACTTTAAAATTGAAAATTAAATTGTTTTATTTCTTAATTTCTAAATTTTTAATTTTTAAAAGGCACACACGCACACATAGCGGTTCCTTTTATTTTTAAATTTTTTAAATTTAAAATTTTTAAAAATTAAAAATTAAAAACTAAAATTTTTTAATTTTTTAATTTCTAAATTTTTCATTTCTAAAATGTACACACACACACGCCCGCACGCACACACGCACACACACGTATTCATTCATCTAAACATATATATCTCAGCCACATATATCCTAGATATTCATCCATTTAAACACTATATTTTTGTCTTAAGAGGGCTCCGCCCCCCCCCCCCCCCCCCCGCCCCCGGAGGGCCTTGGGCCCCTCCGGCCCCACCAGAGGCTCTGCCTCTTGACTCTGCTGGGGGGTTTCACCCCCCGACCCCCCATTCATCACACCGCAGAAATACGTTCCAATGAGTATTAAAAAAAATTCTTCACTTTCGATTTGTCTCGTCGGGATACAAAAGAATCCGTCATTAAATCGCGGCGCCACAGTTATCGCAGAATCCCTCACGAAAGGCTTGAAAAGTGAGACGTTTTCGACACCTACCCAATTCCCTTTCAAATTTCCCTTGTCCGTATCTTTGATGAATTCCTGTTGTTTGGCCATCCAACTGTACAAATCCTCGCTCGTATTGACGGGCCTGCTCGAGCTTTGTACCGTTGGCGACGTAACTTGCTCCATACTGCCCGTACTGTGTTGACTCCCGTGGCCGGTGCCGGAATAAATGCTCGGATTTGAGCCAAGTTGATGCGAATGCGACACGTGAATCTGGGGCGTTTTTTCTTCCTTCAACGTACCGTAGCCTAGCGAACGAAATGCTGCTCGTTAACGTTTCCTCGATTTCAACATTAATACGTGCAGTACAAAAATCGGTTGTTCAAACGAAAAAAAAAAAATGCAACGAAGTGACCGATGAACAAGTTTTGAATCCGAGAAATCCTCAAAATCGCCAATTGTTGTACTGCCGTATGTATACTTTTGCTATGATTTATCGTGCCTTTGACGAGTTTCAGTGATGGTTACAAACTCGTCAATATATCGAGAGAAAGGAGTTGGAGAGAACATTTTCCGCGAATGATAAAAAAACGTCTCGAATGAATGCATGAAATTATCTCAAAGAATTTTCGTGAGAAAAACGGCATAGAAATTGTTCTCGACCCTCTCTCTTCGATTGGATTCTCTTATCCAGCGTCTACGGATTTTTTCCCTGCTATTTACAGCATTTATAAGCAGTAAGGACGATACGATTAGAAATGTCGACTGGTATGTATTTAAAAAAATGAGAAAGCAAAGCACTAGATATTCCAAAGCTTTGATGACACAACGCTCGCCCAGTGTGCTCATTCCTGTGATTCGCCATAAATCTCCACAACGAAAGTACCTACGATGTTTCTCAACGTTCGTCGCCGGACATGCAAAGGGTGTTGCGTCGAGATCGTAAAAAAAACGTCACTCTATCTCGACGAGTTACATCGGGCATTTTGTTTCTTTGAACATTTTGTTTTCCTTTTCTTTTGATCATACGCTCGCGTCAAAAACGACTTACTTATGTTGTTGGGTTCCCGTGGCTGATTGAAAAGGCCACCGCTAGTTAGCAAAGGAAAGACGATACTCGCCCTCGTACTAACGGGTACTTGCGTGGGTTGAAGTGATCTGCCACGTTTCGGTGCGTTCGTCGGCGGCGATGGCGATGTCAACGAGTCCGGCCCGGTTATAACCGGTGTCGCGAGGGGTGTCGTTTCGCGACCACGTGGAGAACTCACCGGTACCGTCAAACCGTCACCACACATACCTGCCATTATATTTCCCAAATCCAAGCCAACAAACGTTTTCTTTTTAGGTCAATGTGTACCAACGATTTTTCGCTTTTAGTCAGAGTCAATGAAGACGATAGAGACACTTGCCCAACGCATCACATTAGCGCTTTACTATAAAAAGCTCCACACGGGTATTCGAGTGTGGTAAAAAATTGTGGCAGAGATGGATAGAAAGATAGAGAGAGAGATAGAAAGATAAAGTTATCAACGGGGATGAGGTAAGAGATGCTCGTTACGGAACGTTGTGTCGTATGTACAAAATGCCAATCAACCCTTTCGGCCCTCGCGCGCATGAATTGATTTGAGCGATTTTTTTTTTAATTTCCACCGATAACAAAGCACAAATTGAGGTGTATCGATCAAAATTGATATTCGATCGATGGGTCAATGCCCACAGTAGATTCGAAAAAACACTTGGCTCCTCACAGAAAGAGTTTTTTTGAATGGTGCTGTACCTTTTGTCTGGGGCAATTATGAAGATCAAATCAGACAAGCGTGTCTGTACGAATAATAATTTTTTTTTACTAGCGGAGTTTTTATTAACAAAGCTAATTAAGGGGTTAGGCTATTGTGAAAATGACGAACTCTCGTTCGTCGCTCGAGGCAACTAATATTGAAGAAGAAGGTGCAACATATGATGCAGGAATCGCAGATTACAGGTGACCTTATGATTAAGACGATAGAACTGCTGGTAAAACTTTGAACACGGTTTTCTCGATACTATGTTTTTCAAAACGGTGTGCATGATTTATCGACATTTAATGATCGGATTGAATTGAAATTTGGTACACTCATTCAGTGTGACAGCAGTTTAGTCTTGACCGACGTTTTTCTTCTTAACATTTTTTTTGCATCAGTTATTGACCATAATGATGTCATTTTCCATCGAAAAGTCGATAAAGGAACATTCAACATTTTTTTTTTATTATTGAAATTCGATAACAAATAAGCTCGGTCAAGTCCTAGCCAATGTTATCTATTTTAAGAAAAAACTTTTTTTTTTTGTTTCAGATCAACCGGGTGGACAATCCCCGTTTCGAATGGGAATTCAATTCCAATGTTTGAGATCAACCGGGTGGTCATTTTTCCTCGAATAGTCGAGAAAAAAACATTCAAAACATTTTTTTTGATGATTGAAACACTATAACGAAAAAACTTGGTCAAGTCTTAGCCAAAATGAACTATTTTAGGAAAAAAAAAAACTTGTTTCTTTTGTTTTAGATCAACGGGGTGGTCAAAATCAAGTATACCGTTGAGCCCCTCACGTTCGAAGGTCCTTCACGATATTGTTTATAACTTCTTTAAGGGGGGAGATACCTTTAGGCGAGGAAAATATTTGCTGATTATCATGATATTTTTTTAAAGGAAAAATTTCTTCACCTTTTGAGACTTAAGGTATGTTTTATTACTACTTTTGGATGTTAAATAGTGTTTTTTCTTAATCTTCAAATATGGCGGAGGTACGGCACGGTCTGCTAAACTGCATTTTCAAAACTGCCGTGACGTATAGCTAGAAAAACTAATCGATCGATTCTGATGAAATTTGTTATAAATCTTTCAAGCTTTATTGTCCAAAACATGACCCTAAATGTTCTTGAAAATAAAATAAAAAACTATTTTTTTGTTCTAAAGTGAACCCATTTTTTCGAAAAATTCTTTTTTTTTGTTTCGAAGCTTACCATTTCCTCGATTTTCAACATTTATCACTTTTTCTTCGTTCATATTCTGCGTATGAGTGTTAATGATAAAGAAACCCAAACAAACTTCGTCGGTTTTTTAACAAGATTTTTCTAAGATCGTCGATTTTTTAAAGATCGTAACACTACGTGTTACGCCGTCTGACAACATCCGCCGCAACTCGGTTAGAAGAGCGTGCCATACCTCCGCCAGTTTTGAAGATTAATTTTAAAAAATACCATGTAACATCCAAAATTAGTAATAAAACATACCCTAAGTCTCAAAAATGGTGAAGAAATTTTCCCTTTTATAAAAAAATCATAAAAACCAGCAATTTTTTCCTTGCCCAAAGGTATCTCCCCCTTAATTACTAATATATTGAATGAAATTTAGTACATAACTTTGTTAATGTACGTATAAATAAATGTCCAAACGATTTGTCAATCATCTTATTTCTTCAAAGATTCTTTTTTGTCAATAACCCTGATTTTCGGGGCATTACAGTAGCCTAACCCCTCAATTGTATTGATACGAATGACACGAGACGATGAGAACAAAAAAGACGAAAATCATTTTATCCGGAGCACCGCAACAACAAAAATTGGTCGTATTGCGAAGAAAAGCTTTCGATAATGACCAACCAGGTAATTTACCTTTTAGCTTACTTGAAGGATACTAGTGGTTTTTCGAACGATACTAATGTTTGCTGTAGAACAACGTGGTGGAATTCAATATCCATCAAAGCTAGCCTATAAGCGATGCACTGTTTTGTGAAGCAAAAAAAAGTAACTTTCACTCGGGGATTCTGCAATCGTCCGATCGATTTCCCTCAGCCCAGACCGCAAAAACCGCGTGGACTCGTCGCATTTTCAATTTCCATGTCGTTTCGACAAATTTGTTTCCCCTTGTTCTTCATCATCTCTGGATCTCGAAAGTTAAATATCACCGCGAAAGCATAATGCGAGCGCCATTTTTAAAGATGCTGCATTCGCCGGTAAGAAATTGTACCAAAGTGTGGAAAGTTTACAATGGAGTCATTTTGGGAGTGTACTTTTTTAAGCTATACGGCTTTTTTCAATTTTTCAAAGATTATTTTGAGGCGTTTCAGTCATTAAGGGATAAAACCACTCTAGGATTTTGGAAAAATCGTTTTTTTTTGCTTAAAAAATACTTTGGGGTCTTAAAAATAATATGGTCCTATATCGAATTTTTTTTAAAGGTTCAATTACTCGAACACCTTTACATGGATCGGTTTGAAATTTTGATAGTAGCTTCACAATTACATTCTCTATAGAAGTACCTAGCCGAATTTTTATTAAATGTAAACTTTTATTTTATAAACAATTTACTGCTTATCTTTTGGGCAAAAAATCGATTTATTTATTTCAAAGTGCGCCATTTTTTCATATAAATAAAAAAAAACCCTACGTAGTCCCATAGCTAATAATATACAGATTAATTTTTTTTTGTTTTTGTTCCAGGTCTTATATTTTACGAGAAAACCATCCTCCCGTGAAGCTATTTGTGAAGAACACATTTTCCAAGATGGGCTCTGTCGCCACCATTTTGTAAGAAAATTATAATTTTTTTTATACTTTAATATGTGTTAAGGATGTATGGCAGCTACTGCAGAGTCGTTACAGAACTGATTATGCAATTTGCAAAAATCGCATTTAAAGACTAAATAAAATAATTGTAGTATTCATTGAAGCTAAAAAGGAGATTTACCACAGCTCAAAGTAAAACATGCGGTACAGAAAGAAGAATTTTCAATTTTTAACTGCAATTTTAGTTGCTGATGTGATGTACGTTTTCCCTGACGTTGTCGTGGTTACGACATACGAGCTAAAGAAATACGAAAACGGTCCCATTTAACTCGCAATATCTCGCAAAATATATGGGCACATGTCGATTTTTTTTTTAACGTATCATGCATATTACAGCGATACCGCACAAAAGTTTTTTTTACAAAAGAGTACTCCGGAAATACCTTTTTTGCCAATGTAAAGGGAATTTTGGACGTACAGTCCTATGTTCCCCGTGTTAAATGACCCAACTTTGAATTCGTTTATCTCAGCATTCACGTGGGCAAATTTTGTTTTTTTTAATCTCAAAAAGTTTCCTCAAATATTTTCCTTTACAATATCAGTGAGTTTCAATTCGAACAGTAGTAAATAACTTAGTTGCCATACATCCTTAAATAAACACTCTCAAAAGAAATCCTATTCCTTTTTTTATACTCCCAAAATAAATTGTCAAAGTCAGGCCTTATTTTCTGCCGCTAGAGTGATGTTATCCCTTAATGTTAAAGGATACTAATTCTTTTTAGATTTGGTGCGTCCGACGGAGAGTTCAACTTCGAAGTTTCATAAACTTCATTACAGTTTGCGAGATTTAAAAAAGCCCTACTCCGCAATTATAAAAAATCGTAAACTTAACCACAATTCGCCTGTAGTGCTAACAATTACTGGCCGCATTGACAGTAAAACTCCAGTTCGATTCGCAATTCTTGATAAGAACTTGTATTCAATTGTCTGAACTTTAATTTCCGTTTTTTTTCCTCAAAAAGAAGTAATAGTGAAACGCACGAAAACTTCGAGTCTCAGATTTTATCAGTCGTATCTACGTTTGAAAAAATCTGAATCTATAAAAGCGATATTAAATTAACAATCCCAAGGTCGAAAGGAATACGCCCGACCATCACGATCAATATGGAGCAGAAATCGATGCAGCAATCTAATGCAGTGCCCGGACGATATGATTGTTTAAAAAAAAATCGATGAATCAATAAATTGGCTGCGAGCTCCTGCTACTCGCCAAAGGGGCTGTTGCGTCCTATGAATGGTAATATTTCGATACTTCAAGTCCGGCATATATAGGAATTGAAAAATAGACGAGGAATGGCCATCAGGTGATTCCAAAATTGAATCACAGTTTTGTCAATTGCACACAAGTTTTGCCCGGAAGTCCTCATGAGATAGTACGGTCATTGAATTATGAAACCGTATGATTCCGGAACCAGAAACCCGCAGCATATATGACGTAGAGAAAAAGAAATTCTTCGTAATATCGATTGCCATAAAAATCTCCAAAAACAAAAACTTCTGGAGTAATTATTCTACTCTTTGTTTCCATGTCTATTCCTCGTCCAAATTATAACTCAGTTACTTTTGGGAGATACGATTCTGTCGTTCCTATCTACCGTAAAAAGCAACAAAATGCATCGATGTCAGTTTTCTTTTGTCAAAGGAAGAGGCAATTTGTAAACGTCTTCAGACGTGGATTCGCAAATTTGCCGACGACGACTCTACCTGTACTCTTGTCCTGAGCTCCCTTGGTCTGTTTGTGCATATGGTCGGTGTGAATCAGCATAGCACACTCGTCGGTCACTTCTTGATCGTCAACGTCTCCACCGCTACCCTCACCGTCAGTCAGCAAATTTTCCTGCGTATATCAAGCAAGCCAACTCTATCTTCGTGTATCATACTAAGCCAACTAGTATAAGAAGAGAATCCAGTGTTTACGTGGGAAAATCAAAGAAAATTGCAAAAACGAAAGATCATTGACGATAGAAAGAGAGAAAGAAACGAAGGTAGGCGTGTTCCTTGTTTGATGTGCCGAATGATGATAATAAACGTATAGTAGCACAAGTTTGACGAATACGAATGCGATGTAATTGTTACATTAAACATTTCGCCATGAGACAAATGAGCCGAGTGTTAGTCGTAAGATCGTTGTTTTGTTAAATCACGATCAATCGTTGCACACTGGTTTAAGGGGTTAGGCTACTGTGACAATGACGAAGACTCATTTTTCGCTTGAGGCAACTCAAATTCACGAGAAAGGTTAACTCATTGTTACAATGATAGAACTGCTAGTAAAACTTTGAACGCGTTTTTCTGGAAATTACGTTTTTTAAAACAGTGTACACGATTTCTCGACATCTAACAAACGGATTGACTTGAAATTTCGTACACCTATAGTATTTTAGTCTCGAACGACGTTTTTTTCTGAACATTTTTTTCGTTACTTATTAAGGGGTTACCCCCACTTGCGATTTTGAAAAAATCGATTTTTTTTATTGCATTTTTTTGAAGTGCAATTTGAAGTGCAGTTTTTTTATGCCCGGAATAGATGACTCTATGTAAGTTTACAAAAAAAAATATTTTCTTCGTGTAAACTGAAATTGAAACTTTAAACGCGTTTTTCTCAAAATGGCATTTCCGAAGTCGGTGACCAAGATTACTCGAACACTAATGAACCGATCTTCTTGAAATTTTGCAGGCTTATTTAATACATAAAAATGTAGTCTTTAATCGTTCGATTTTTTTTTCGAAAAAAAAATGGCCGTTTTATAGCCAAAAAACGGCCGTTTTTTTTCGTTAAAATCGAACCATTAACTTTGACTGTCCGCCATTTTGTGAAAAATGAATATTTTTTTAAAATCCTTCGATTAAAGACTAGTTTATACTTATATTTGACTAAATCCATCCGCATTTTTTTTCAGATGATCCACTTCGCCGCAATGTTGGTCACCGCAAACCGTGTATATAAAAACATTATTTCATTGACGGCCATTTGCCACTAAACAATGTAATATTTTTCAATAAAAAAATTACTGAAAGTTCTTCAAGATGTGTTCTTTAAGATGGTATATTGATCGATTAAAAAAGTTTTCTAGTTTTCTTTAAAAAAAATCATGAAAAAGGCCTTTTTTGCGCTACAAGTGGGGGCAACGCCTTAACAGTGTCATTTTTCCTCGAAAAGTCGAAAAAAAAATCAATTTCTTTTTATTATTGAAAAACATAAAAAACTTAGTCAAGTCTTAGCCAACATTATCTATTTTAAGAAAAGACTGTTTTTTTTTGTTTCAGACCAACTGGATGGCTAAAATCAAGTACACCGTTGAGCCCCTTAAGGGTTCTTTACGAGATTGTTTATAACTTCTTTAATTATGGATATTTTTTAATGGAATTTGGCACACAGCTTTGTTAATATACATGCAAATAAATGCTGAAATAATTTTTCAATCACCTTATTCGTTCAAAATTGATTTTTTTTAATAACCCGAATTTTCAAGTCGTCACAGTAGTCTAACCCCTTAAGCATTAATGAGAAGAGTGCTCGAAAGATTTCGTCCTTCCTTCGTAACGTATTATTATTATATTGTGGATTTCGTGATTAAAGAAAACGCCCAAAAAATTCTACCCCGATGCATCGGAAGAAAAAAAAACAGACGATAATTAATGACAGTGAGTCGCTATAACTATTGTCAATGAATCACGACAGTGACGGCAATTATTACGTATGAACATTTATCTAATTTCTAGAGGCTATTAATATCCCAGAAGTATGTGCGAATTAGCTTGTACCCAGTACGTTTTTTTCCCACACTTGTTTTGTCTCCGTTTAAAAAAAAAGCGAACTTTATTGCACCCCATTGCAATGCGTTATTTATTTTAATTGTGAATAAATTTGGCACAAAATGATTTCTTACTCCTCGTTTTATCGCTTATTATCTCTTCTTGCTCGTACTTGTTCAGACACCGAACGGAGCACTCCTACGGGATTATGTGTGTTTTTTGTCGGTTTTTCATAAAGGTACGGATGTCTCCATAACCGAGGTTTACGAGTTAATAACAAAAAAAAATCATTATACAAGGTACGTAAATTATGAAACCAATGTCACAGGATTGTGTCAAATTATGCGAATATTTCTTCTTTTCTTTTAATTTAAGGGACAAGTAGAATATAAGAGATGAAAAATTGTTTTCTTACGTCATCGGGATCGGACACTGCGAACGTTACGTTGAGCGGCTTAACGTGTTTCGTTTTGTAATTGTGCTCCAACAGGAGTGGCGTGTAGAGAACATTTTTCCATTGTCGACTCAGCACTATTACACCCTGGGAAAAGAAAAACAAAGCACGAGAATTAAATACGCTCGACGTTTTATACGGAACGAATTTTTCTATGGTGAAATTCTCCACCAATGAGGGGGTTTCGAGCTTTTTTGCTGCGAAAAGGAAGACCTTTCATTTTACATGCACTTTTCAAACGCTTCGATAAATTACGTTTAAGATATTGCGCAATGGTGAGCAGAGGAGAGATGTATCATTTGATTTATTTTAATCAGTTACCAATTGTACGCTGCAATTTTGAGAAATGAAACAGTGTGCAATTAAGCATGATATCTTTTCACCTACTTTAAGGGGTTAGGCTACTGGAAAAATGACGAACACTCGTTCGTTGCTTGAGCGAACTTAAATTGAAGAGGGCGGTCCAACATATGGTGCAGGGGTTGCAGATTGAAGGTAAACTCAGTATTAGAACTGCTGGTACAATTTTAAACGCGTTTTTCTCAAAACTTTTTTTTCAAAACGGTGTACACGATTTCTCGACATTTAATGCAAATATTGACTTGTGATTTGGTACACTTATTTAGCGTAATAGTAGTTTAGTCTTGAACGCCGTTTTTTCTTCGTAGCATTGTTTTTCATTAGATATTAACAACGATGTTATTTTCCCTCGCAAAATCGAAAAAATATTGCAATTTTTTTTAGATTAAAGGATCATCAGTGCCAAATTTTAAAAAAATCGAATTTGTTTTGCATTATCCGATAGTATAGACGGTTATGAACATAGATCTTGCTTCGCCGATTGATCGTAAGTAGACAATTTATATGAAAATTCCGCACTCGAAAGTTCAAACGCGTTTTTCTCAAATTGTCGTTTTTCAGAACGGTGTACACTCTCGAAGGAAAAGTTTTCGAGGTATCCGTCTCAAATTTTGACACAACATTTTTCACGCCATTCTTTATCTTGCTATGGAAGCTTTTTTTTAATCTTCATTTTTTTTTAACGAAAAACTTTCGAAAAAATAGGCTAAATTCAATACTTTTTTCAAACCACCGCCACTTTGTCAATTATGATTTTTTTAAAAACCTCCATAGCAAGATAGCGGCTTTCATACTGATCAATAATCTTTTTTACAAATTTTGTTTCAAATAATATTTACGGCCACAACCGTCTGCACCGTGAGGACTCCTTTTATTCGAAGACATTTTCAACCGTTGATAAAAATGTAAAAAATAAAAAAATAAACGTTCAAAAATGCATTTTCCGTTCTTCACGAGTGCTTTGATTTGACATAAAAAAGATCAGACTGATCAGCGTATTTTAACCATCGAAAAAAAAATCGCAAAAATCAGCCATGTTTCGATCCGTTGCATTGTGACCTTAAAACCCTTAAAACACGATAAAAAAAAAGCTCGGTCAAGTCTTAGCCAATATTACCAATTTTATGAAAAAAGCGCGTTTTTTGTTTCAAATTAACCAGATGGAAAAAATCAAGTATACCGTTCAACCCCTCACGTTCAAAGGACCTCCAGGAGATTGTTCATAACTTCTCTATCTATGGATAATTTTTTATGAAATTTGGTACCCAGCTTTGTGAATGTACATCCAAATAAATGTCTAAACGAATTTTCATTCATCTTACATATTCCTTCAAAATTATTTTTTCAATAATCCTGTTTTTTGACTCGTCGCAGTAACCTAACCCCTTATCCACACTGGTATTATAAGATATTTGGATGAAAAACTGCTTCTCTCTCAATACTCGGAATAAGCGCGTGTTTAAATTTTCCCCCTCTAAAAACATCTCGCACTCCGACAAAAAACTATGAACAAATGCTAGTTTTTTTTTCTTCATATTTGAATATTGGCCACGGGATCTCAATTTTTCAACCGGAACTCCGACGAATCTTCAGAGTGGGGCCTAAAACTCCATTTTTGTTCTTATCCTGCAGAGGAAAAATGGCAACATTTTCGTTCTCGTTCAGGGGGTTGTTGTAGAAATAAGTTTAAAACGATATACAACCTGTCGCAGTGTTGACAATAACGGTAAATCGGCTTCTCTCAGATTAGCTGCGATCGTGGCAAGGTCTGACAGTAGAACGTAATTCTGCAAAATACTGCACAGCTGACAGGACGGATCTTCCTGCAAGGTTTTCGCCAGTGGTGTCAATCTCCCGTAGCGGCTCTGTAAAGAGGCAAAAGCAATTCCTTTGTCCATGAAATCGAAATACAATGATAGAAGAGGCTCGAGGCGACGAATGAATTACCATTATGAAAGAATAATACCGATATGCGATTAAATTTGTTCCCCAAAACAGATCTACTGTAGTTCAGGATATTCTGGCGCTTCAGTCGCAAAGTAGTACAAAAGTTGATGAAACGCAATTACAAGGAGGGTCGACCGTTTCACCGATGGATGTGAAAGTACACTGGTCTTTTGTTCACGCGCAGGTACGTCTAAGAATATTTCAATTTAGAAGTTTCAAAAAGTTCCGCCACATTGTTTACGAGGGAAAAAAATCAAAATTTAAGCGAGCTAATGCAGTGTCTTGAGAAAAATCGTGAATGTCGCCACACTTAATATCTCTTGCTGACTTATATACTGCGCTAAAGAGACAAATTTACAGATAATTGCTGCTAGAGTAAAAAATTTTTCTGGATTTCAGAGGTTGCTTGTTTTACGTTTGATGAACTTTTTATTTGCTCGATATATGATCGATTGATTGGAAGTAATCATTGATATCCATATACATATACCTGTGCTATATATATGCATATCTATATGTATATGCATAAACTAATTATGTAATGTTATTTCCAAAAATTATGCTTGATTCGATGTTTTTTTACGAAAATCGACAGGTTTTTTTTTACGCATATATGATTTTTTTAAATTTCCTAGTCGATAATAAACTTGTAGCTCAATTCGTGACTCTTCATAAGAAACTATGTTTAATGGTGTAAATTTTATTATTTGTTTCTTGAAAACAATATGGCGGAACTTACGGTCGGAGGTTGGCCCCTTAGACTAAGTTTACGAGATAAGGCTACTTCGAAAGATAAGAAACACTCGTTTTTCGCCTGAGGCAACTCAAATTCAAGAGGAAGGACCAAGATAAGCTGCAGGAATCGCAGATTTAAGGTAAACTAATGATTATAACGATAGAATTGCTAGTGAAACTTTAAACGCGGTTTTCTCGTCAATACGTTTTTTAAAACGGTGTACACGATTTTGCGACATCTAATAAACGGATTGACTTGAAATTAGGTACACTCATTCAGTGTAATAGTAGTTTAGTCTTGACCGACGTTTATCTTAACATTTTATTTTCGTCAGTTATTAACAATAATAATGTCATTTTTCCTCGAAAAATTGAATAAAAATTCGAACATTTTCTTTTAAGATCGAAACACGATAACAAAAAAAGCTCGGTCAAGTCTTACAAGGAACATCACTTTGGTGTCCTCCGCCGATTTTGTTGTTTTTTATGTGGACTTTTTTATGTGGAAGAGTATCAAAAACTAAGAAACACGTATTTTTTTTATCGGCGGAAAAAAGGTTTCAATGGGTGAACCGCGCCTTCGAAAATAGGGGTGTTATTCGTTTTTTTGTCGATAACGTTATCGTTATCATCACCAATGTATTGTACACAAAAAAATAACCATTGTTGCAATTTGAAATTTTTTGATATCCCGTACCGTTAAAACGTTATCGGCGAAAAACGAAAAACATCCCCATTTTTAAAGGTGCGTTTATCCCTTAAAAAGGTTTTTCCGCCGATAAAAAAAATACGTGTCTATTGGTTTTTGATACTCTTCCACATAAAAAAATTTCAAAAAAATCGGAGGAGGACACCAAAGACATGTTCCTTGCTAGTCGATATTATCTATTCTAAGAAAAATCACATTCAAAGGTCCTGCACGAGATTGTTTATCAATTATTTAACTCCTAATTTTTTTTAAATGAAATTTGGTACACAAGGTTGTTAGGGGATAAGGCCACAGGATTTTCAAAAAATCGTTTTTTTCCGCTAAAACGGTGCTTTATCATCATAAGAATAAGTTACTAATCGATTTATAGCAAGGACATTTTTTTTCACAGACTTTAAGCGGATAACGTAAGCCCACCTCTTGCACGGCCATAGATCACCTAAAACTTTAAACGTGTTTCTCTCGAAACAGCTTTTTTGTCCAATTGGCGTGACAAACAACTTCAACAATTTTCACTCGATTTACTTCAAATTTAAAAGTTATGTTCCTAATTGCATTTCGCAGAGAAGTACGTACGGAATTTCTGATTAATCGAAAACTTTTCATTTTATGAGCAGTTTTATACGAAATTTTTCACTGAAAATTCATTTAAATACCTACAACTCAATTCAAATAACTACAACTTTTGAATAAAACAATATTTTTTAAATTCCGTACGTACTTCTCTAGGTATTCTAATGTAGATTGACGAGGATTTTTGTTTTTTGTTCTAGGTCAAAAATTGTGGAAGCTAAATGTCACGCCGCGGAGCGCCTAAAAAAAGATAACAAAAGAAAAAATTATTAGTCGGCCATTTTGTACATCGATAAAGAAATATATATTTTTTAACAGATTGATATTCATACTAAATAGATGTGTAATTAATTTTATGAGTGAATCACTTTTTTATACGAAAAAAAAATGTTAAATTCGCACATGATTTTATACCCCTTAATGTACATACAAATAAACGTCCAAACTATTTTTCAATCATTTTACTTACTCCTTTGAAATTAATTGTCTGAGCAGCCCTGATTTTCGGGTTATCACAGTGGCCTAACCCCTTAAAAACATTAACCTTCAATATAAATGGATGAAACGACCCGTCTCCAGCGGTCAAAGTGACCGTTCCCCCCGAACAGAAGGGAACCTGTCGATACGACGTCGCGTAGCTTTCTGTTGCAAAGATAGCACGAAAACTTTAATTTTCACCGCAACATCTTTGGGGACTAGACTATTCGCTGGTATATCGGCAGGACTTGTACTTCCGGTGGATAAAGATCGATACCTTGATGGGCATGTGAATGGCCTGTACGTCCAGTGCTTCGGCCATGAGACAAGCAACTATGGCGGTCGATCTCTGATACATGCTCCGGAACATATGAACAATTCTTATGGCGAATCGATTGCTCGGATTCATCCAAGCGTTGATAGCGGGCGATGCGGTGCTCAAAAGATTCCAATCGAGCCTCGTGAAATCGATTTTTCTCGTGATTGGCGTTCTCGGCGGTGCGGCGAAGTTAAACCACACGGTTTTCAGCTCGATCACGCAAGAAACGGTATTGCCATTCGAGACTCTCGTTACGAGGCTGGTGCAAGTTGCGCTTGTATTTATCGGCCCGTTACTCGGACCGTTTGTCGCGCCCGCCTCGGTTTCCGTAGCCGCTGCTGTCGCGGCTGCAAAATTTCGGCCTTCGAATCAACAAGCTCGGTAATACGATGTGCGAAATGGACACTTGCGTATTGCTTGTCACAACTTGAGGGGGGCGATCCCTTTAGGCAAGGAGAAAATTTGCTGATTTTCATGATTTTTTTTTAAACAAAGATTTCTTCACTATTTTTGAGACTCAGGGTATTTTTTGTTACTACTTTTGGCTGGTACATGGTATTTCTTTTTTACTGAGGGATCATCACAGTGTAAAATTTAGAAAAAATCGTGTTTTGTTTGCTTGATTTATGTGATAGTATAGACGATTATAAACATGGACCTGGCATCGCCGATTGATCGTCAGTAGACAATTTATATGAAAATTCCGCACTCGAAACTTTAAACGCGTTTTTCTCGAAATGTCGTGTTTCAAAACGGTGTACGCTCTCAAAGGAAAAGTTTTAAAGCTATCTGTTTCAAATTTTGACACAACATTCTTCACACCATTCCTTATTTTGCTATGGAAGTTTTTTTTTTTAATCTTCATTTTTTAAACGAAAAACTGTCGAAAAAATAGGCTAAATTCGATACTTTTTTTCAAACCGCCGCCATTTTGTCAGTTGTGATTTAAAAAAAACCTTCATAGCAAGATAGCGGCTTTCATACTGATTAATAATCTTTTTACCAATTTTGTTTCAGATAATATTTACGGCCACAACCGTGTACACCGTGAGGACTCCTTTTTTTCGAAGACATCTTCAACCGTTGAAAAAAATGTAAAAAAATAAAAATAAACGTTTAAAAATCTATTTTCCGCTCTTCATGAGTTCTGTAATTTGACAAAAAATCAGACTGATTGGCGTATTTTAACCATCGAAAAAAACATCGTGAAAATCAGCTATTTTCGACCGGTTACACTGTGATGATGCCTTAAGGCGGGATATACATTTACAACGATAAAAAAAACGATTTCGTTTTTTGTCTTTAACCTATAGAACTATATATGTCAAATATTTTCCGAAAGTTTCAAAGCGAAATTCGAAAAACTTCAAACGTTACAGCCCGTCAACGCTGTGCCTCACCGCTCGGATTCGGAGCGGGCGTGAACTTCAAGCGTTTTTCTCAAAACTGCATTATCAAAATTGGCGTGCAGGATTATTCAAAAACTATTAAGCTGATAGAGTTGAAACTTAGTACAAATATTAATATTGGTACCTTCTACTTGACGGGAATTGTTTTTGAAAAAATGGAGAAAAAAAACTACTCTTTTAATAACCCATTTTACAGAAATGTTGCGTGAAATGTTGATTTTTTGCAAATGCGTGCCATTTTCTTAAATTTGCATTTTCTTCATTTTAATTACCGTCACATAGAAACTATACATGTTCTAACTGAAAAAATGTTTCATCTTTTTTGCAAATCAAAGCCTACAGGAAGCTAGACTGCACGCCGATTAGCAACTCCCGCGGTGACCTTGCTGTAACACTCTGCCACAGCTCCGCCATTTTGATGATGAATTAATTTTGAAAAATTATTTCGTATACTCAAATATACTATCAAAGTATACCTAAAGTTTGATAATTGTAGAATAATTATTTCTTAGTTAAAAAAATCCCTCAACATTGCTTTTTTTCCTGTCTAAATATATATCCCGCCTTAATCTTTACAAATGCCGGAGGTATGGCACGGTCTGCTAAACGGGTTGCGGCGGATGTCGTCAGACGGCGTGACACGCAGCGTCGGCGGGATTAATCCGAAAGAAACCAACGAAGGTTTCTCTTTCATTAACACTCACATGCAGAATATGAACGAAGAAAAACTGAGAAATGTTGAAAATCGATAAAATGATACGCTTTGAAACAAAAGGATTGAATTTTCCGAAAAAAGCTACAATTTCCAGAAAAAATACTTAAAAAATTTTTTAAAAGCATTTAGGATCACTTTTTAGACAATGAAGTTAGAAAGATTTATACTAAATTCCATCAGAATCGATAGATTAGTTTTTAAGCTATACGTCACGTCAATTTCGAAAATGGAGTCTAGAAGACCGTTCCGTACCTCAGCTATTTTTAAAGACTAATACAAAAAATACCATGTAACAGCCAAAAGTAGCAATAAAACATACCCTAAATCTCAAAAATCGTGAAATCTTTCTTTTTAAACAATCATGAAAAACAGCAAATGTTTTCCTCGCCTAAAGGAATCTCCCCCCTTAATTCCATAGCTAGTGACGAATTATTTTCCATGCTACTAACGAGCAGGGTTGTCCAGATCGTCGTGACTCTTGACGCTATCGGTATAAAAAATTTCCGTATCCGCTTTCTTCGAGTCCTGTCCGTTGTCGCCTTTCTCGAATTGTGATCTCTTGACGACTTTTAGCTTTATGCCCTCCAAGCCGCACTCGAACATGATAAAGCCGAGCCGGTCCTCGCCGCTGCCCGCGGTAAATTCCTCCGTAGCTTGGGGGGAGCCGTTTTGCTTCTACAACACGCCGCGAAAGTTCATTTTTTATAATACGCTCGGTGCCATTGCGACACAGATAGTCGAATAGTTACATTAGTCTTTTCCTTGTCGTCGGTAGGCTGATGAAGATAATAATCGATGCACTTCAGCGGCGACGTTATTCGCGTGCAGGTGAACAATACTCTCGAATAATGAGCGGGTATCGCCGTTATCACTGCGTCCTTCAAGATCGACGATTCGTTTCGTAATCTTCGCAGTTGCGAATGAATTTTCCCTGTATCGTAAACACTTCGTTAAAATGCGATTCCCTTTTTCTTCAAGATCTTCCCTATAATGTTGCTCATAATCGATTTGTTAATGGACATGGTAAAAAATTCATCAGTTTTGTTTCGTGCTTTTGAGCATTTTTTATTTATTCTACGTATCAGCTGAAAGCGAATATACTCGTGACTAGTTTTAGTAATTTTGAAAATTTATGAATTGCAATTAGACTTTCGTAATTTGTGATTAGAGCGTGTAGGGGAACACTTCCGCAATGGAGTCGAAAGAAGTAAAGAAGCGATGTGCAAAGTTCTTTTTACACATTGTTGCATGGCTGAACTGATATCCATTGTGAATAATCGCAACAGTCCGGAAGAAACTATCATTAGTGTTGTGATTATTATTGTCCGATATTTAATGGGCTACATCTAACTAGAGGCCAAAAAATGGTTTAATTCCGTTTTTTTCTGGGAATCGGTTGGTGAAAAAGAAACGTATTTTTTTTTAACACAAAGGTACTAAAATTAAGGCTTTAACAAAAATCACCAAAAAATGCAGAAAACAACAAAAACATGGCCGCCGGCAGTTGATACTGTTTTCAAAGTCGGTGGGCACATGATAACTCGCGAACCACTTGGTGGATTGTTTCCAAATTTACAGGAGATATGATGAGAAACATTTAAAGATCGTTGACGACCTCACTTTTTTAAAATCCATATTCGTTTTTTATTAGTTACGTAAAAGTTACGTCTTTTTTTATATATTTTGTATGCTCGAGTTCAAATTCGTCGTTACTTCGTTAAAAAAAAAGATTTTAAAATTCGACAGTTGTCAACGACTTTATTGTTAACTCGAATAACCCGTTCGGTTTTTAGATTTCAGATGGACCGTTCATGCTGGAGTGTCCACTGCCAAACACCGCTAAAATTTCCTACCGGCAGCTACGTTTTTGTTGTTTTTCTGTATTTTTTGGTGATTTTTTTAAAAGGCTCTCGAAATATGTACCTTTGTGTTTAAAAAATCTTGAAATATCTACATTTGTGTTTTAAAAAAATGCATTTCTCTTTCACCAACCGTTTCCCAGAAAAAAAATCGCAATTTGGCCACTTTTTTGGGGCCTCTAGGTAGATGTAACCCCTTAAAGTGAAATACCACAGGTATCCACTAGCCTGAGGTATTTTATTTAATTTTATTTAATTATTATCGTCATTATTGTTAGTGTTATTTTATTTAATTTTATTTAATTAGTATCGTCATTATTGTTAGTGTAATTTGATGTAATTTTATTTAATTATTATCGTCATTATTGTTAGTGTTATTATTACTGATGATTCCCAGCCGAAAATGTTGATGAGGTCAGTGTGCGTAGAAATTCTAAGACACTTTAAGGGGTTAGTCTACTGTGACAGTTTCAGAACTCTCATTCGTCACCTGAGGCAACTTAAATTTCATTTTTTCTTGAAAAATCGAAAGAAAAGATTCGACATTATTTTTTTAATGATTAAAAAGCGATAACAAAAAAGGCTCGGTTAAGTCTTAGTCAATATTCTCTATTTTAACAAAAATAGCCGATACTATAGATTTAAAAAAAAACCTATATACATTTTTACAAAAATCTATATCAACAAAAAAACAGTCACAGTAGCCTAACCCCTTAAGCATGTTTATGCACAGGTGCGCAGTATCCGAACTATTAATAGCAATTGTGTTTTACATTTTTTCCAATAATTGAGCTGCAAAAGTTTGAGTTGTACAAAAAAAAATACGATTCACCTATTCCAAGCGTAACGATTATTTCTTCTTGCTGTTTCTCCGATGTTTCGATGTAAACAGTCTCGCCACCGCCAATATCGGTAACAACGGCGGCACTTTGATGTCCCGGCAAGAATGCCTTGCTTATTTTATTGACCTTCTTCTGGTTGGGCAGTACCGTTGGTTTGTGAAAAGTCTGCACAACCTCGCGCGCTTGTTTGCCAAGATAAAATCTGGCGGTCACATCGTCGAAGCAAATCGCGAAGAGAGAGACGCACGTTAAATCACGTATATTGTCGAGAGCTGAGAAAGATATTATTTCCTCGACCACGGACGCTTGGAGAAGCGTTATATTCAGCTGTGAACAGACAAACGATCATTTGAATTTTTTCAAGGGTCGTTAAGAGGAAAAATCGACTGTTTAATTGCGGTCATTCAAGTTGAGACGTAAAAAGAAAATGGTGTCTGTTTCCGTCGAGGCGACCCGAGACGTTTCGTATCAATTTTCACGCAATTCCAATTAATTTGGCTGTCTTCGTTCTCTGTCATCTCTCGATCAAGAAAGTTTAACCGCGATGGAACAATGACAGTAGGATTTTTAACGACATTAGCGAGAAAAAAAACCATGGAGAAGTCCTGAAATTTTGTCGTTTTGGGAATGGGCATTTTTCGCAATGCAGCTTCTTGTAACGTTCGACAGAAGAAAACATTTAAACGGAAGCACCTGAGCACAGTTTCTTGTAAAAAAAAGGTGAATCTAGCCATAGTTCATATCTCATGCTGACAATTCATTGCATTCGTTGATAATAAAATTCTACCTCAATTCGCGATTTTCCACAAGTGTCTTAAGGGGTTAGGTTACGGTGAAAATGACGAATATTCGTTCGTCGCTTGAGACAACTCATATTGAAGAGGAAGGTCCAACTTGCGGTGCAGGAATCGCAAATTAAAGGTGAACTTATGATTACAACCATAGAACGGCTAGTAAAACTTTCGACACGTTTCTCTCGAAATTATGTTCATCAAATCGGTGTACACGATTTCTCGACATTCAATGAACGGATTGACTCGAAATTTGGTACACTTATTCAGTGTACTAGTAGTTTAGTCTTGACCGACGTTTTCCTTCTTGCATTATTTTTATTAGTTATTAACAATAATTATGTCATTTTTCCTCGAACAATCGAAAAAATCATTTTTTTGCGATTTAAACACGATAACAAGAAAAAATTCGGTCAAGTCTTAGCCAATATCTAATTTAAAGAAAAAACGTTTTTTTTTTTCTGATCGACCGGGTGGTCAAAATCAAGTCCACCGGTCAGTTCAAAGGTCCTTTACGAGATTTTTTCTATAACTTCTTTAGTTATTAATATTTTTGAATGAAATTCGATACACAATTTTATGAATGTACATACAAATAAATATCCAAACGAGTTTTCAATCATCTTACTTATTCCTTCAAAGCTAATTTTTTTAAATAACCTTTATTTTGGGTCGTCATAGTATCTTCACCTCTTAAATTGTCTAAATTTTAATATTTTTTTTCGGAACTGAGTAATCAGACTTGAAGAAATTTCGAGGTTTCATGTTTGTGTGACGTCTGAGAAAACGGCGCATGTATAAAGAGAAGAACGAACGTTTTCATACTTACTTTTGGCAAGATAATGCTACCCTGTATCTGCGTTGTGATACTTTCCTCGTACACGCTGGTTTGTAGCGCAATTTTGCCTGAGAACGAAAAAAAAACCGCGAGATAGAATGCTTATTATTCGTCAGTTTTCATTGATTTTTCGTCTCCCGTTTTACTAACTTTTCTCGTCACCTTGACCGCTCTTTACGTTACGCTCGGCGGTGGAGCGTTTCGAGCTCGTTTGCACTTGACTCCAGTACGACAAGCTCTGATCTTGCTTCAGTATGTTCGCATCTTCGACCCTCGAGATGCACTCGCTGTGCAGATGATTGAGAATGGTGAGAGGATGCAAAGTCGCGAGAGTCGGCGTTATAACGTCGATGAAGCGTTGAAGGGACTCAAGAACCATCGGGCTTATCATTATATCGACGTCTCCTTTCAATTTGACGATCACGGTCGTGCGCGAGCCCGTCTCGTGTTGCACCGCCAATAATTCTTCCTCGTCGCGTACTGCGCTGTCGTCGTCGGCTGCAACCGAACAAAGGTTCGTCGCAATACGATATTTGACTGTTGTAAGGAAATTATTTAAAATGGGTAATTATTTTGTATTATGCTCATAATATTTTTTTATATAAAATAAAAAAATAAAATTGAATAAAATTGAAATATTCAACCAGGTCGCCAAAACGCTCCCGTTGCCAGTTATATGACGCCTGTGACGTCACAATGCCAGTAAACAAGGTAAAGGACCAATATCGCCGCTGAGTTGTCGCACAGCAAACCTTCCTCTCCATTCTTATATGAAAGTTCTTATTTCCGTGTTTTCTCTGTTCATTCGTAGTTACTTGTAGTGATAGTTACCATAATAATATGGTAACAAGTGAACAAATAACTATGAATGAATTATGAATAACTATGAATAACTATGAATGAACAGAAAAAACACTGAAATAAACTAGAAAATCGCTCATTACTCGTCACAGGACTCGTAATGACATTCTGTTTGCTGGCATGTGACGTCACTACAGATCCAACCAAACCCGGAGCGTTTTCGTTGACGTGACCAAACGATCGAATTTGTCCAATTAAAAAATTGAAATAAACGAAAATAATGCATATTTTTGCGATAAAATTATCGAAAATGCTTTTTAAGGGGCTATACCATTGTGAAATGCTTCAGCTTCTCAGCAGGCATTATTCGAGGAAGAGGAGGGTCCATTGTCTAGGCCAGGTATAGCTGATTAACAGTCTTTATGGTAAATATCAATTTGTCTTGCAAAAATCGATAGTTTAATTTTTAAACGCGTTTTTCTCGAAATGAGACTTTTTAAATTTGCTAACATTGTAACTCAAAGAGCAATTATCCGATTGACTTGAAATTTAAACTGAGTACTCTTAAATATATTTACTCTACGATGACGTAGGATCTTTTTGATTGGATGAAAATTGACGATTTGGCATTGAAAAAAACGACCATTTTATAGGCAAGAAAACAGACCTTTTTTCATAACTACGCCATTTTGTTAGATTTTGATATTTTTCTAAAATCCTACGTCAGGGTACAGGAAATACCTTCCAATTTAACGACATTTTTTCCTTTTGCGGTTTCAGCTACTCAATCGGCCGGAATCATGTCATCAGTGGAGGTATTCTTTTTGGCGCCTTCGAAGGCAGTGCATAAGTCGCTTGGATCTGAATATTTTTCTATGAAAAAAATATGTAATATAGGTCAAATATAGCCAAATATATTCTTAATTTTCCGAAACATTTGAGTACTTTTCTTCCAAAAAATTCTCGAAAATCACCCACATTTTCATCGTTCACACTGGTATAGCCCCTTAAACGCTATATTCTTTTAGGATGACAAGGGAATGAACCATATTTTTAATGTAGTCAAATGTCCTATTCACTTCAACGCTGGACAAACAAAACTGCGAATATTTTCAGCATCATAAAGCTTTCGAATATGATAGAGAGAATATTTCGCCGATCTTCGAATTTTCATTTTACAGTTTTCGTGCATATTTTCGATTCGTGTCTGAACGAACCTTCGGACTGTATCAACGTTGCGTTATCCCAGAGATACGGATGAGTCGGCGTTTTATTCGAGGAAGTTGCGGTTGGGGAGCCATCGTTTCGCGTTATCATTTTCAGCGAGGTGAAGCCCTCGGTGATCGTTTCGAATTTGGGCACGTATCGACCACCCACGTACACGAGCCGACCGTCCTCGGTTCGCTTGAACATTGGCGTCGTGAAGGCATCGCTCGCGGATGGAAATGACGACTGGCTCCAATTTGAACAACGGACCTTCGAAAATAAAACGATTTTTTATATGTAGATGGAATATTTTTCCCATCGCGTCTTTTATGGGCAAGGAACACTCCCGTTGTGGAAAAAAAAGATGTACTTCCATTGAAAAATGACAATTAACAGACGACTATTGTCGAGATGAAGCAATAAAAATGGAAATTGTCGACCGTTTTGTTTTTGAGATAAAATAACGAGAAAGAGTGAATTTCGAGCGAGGTTAGCCGCGTGAAGTTGTGCGGTCAACGGTCAAAACTATTGCATTCTTTCCATGGGCTTACCTAGTTAAAATATTTGAAAATATCGATTTTTCGGTTTCGATGGTTTCTCAAAATATAACATTTTAAAAGTATTCTCTGAAAATTTCGAGTCGATCCGTTCAAAATTAAGGGAGTTATGGAGGTTGATAGGTAGGTTTCGCGAACCGGCGAACTTTGAAAGCGTTTTTCGCAAAATGCCTTTTTTAAATTCGGTGCTTAAATTTAGATTCGGTGTCAACATTTTTTTTTCAAATTTCGGTCGAACTTCAAATTTGACAAGCTTTTTTCGCATATCAAAAAACAGTGTTTGAGCGAACGATTTTTTTTTTGCCGCACAGTTTTTTTTTATTACGAAAACAGAGGTTTTTTCACAAAAAATCGATACTTTCACTTTGGACTGCGGCCATTTTGAAGAGAATCAAAATTTTATTACATCCACGTTGTTAAAAAAAATATTTAAAAAATCGACGATCGTCAACGACTCGTTTATTGTTAACATGAATAACGGGTTTGGTTTTTAGATTTCGTATGGACCGCTTAAGCTGTAGTGTCCACCGCCAAACGTCGCGAAAAAATGTCATCAACTGCTGGCGGCCATGTTTTTGTTGTTTTTCTGTATTTTTTGGTGATTTTTTAAAGGCTCTCAATGTATGTACCTTGGTGTTAAAAAATACATTTTTTTCACCAACCGTTTCCCAGAAGAAAAAAAATGGAATTTGGCCATTTTGTCGAGCCTCTAGGTAGATGTAGTTAAGGATAAAAAGGGACATCAGAGTTCGAATAAAATGAGCGACAGCGCACTTTTCCCTTGATCGTATTTAGAGTAAATTTTGGTGTTAACCTGTGTCAAATGACTGATGTAACTGGACATCAACACCGCGGAGTCGACGATCGGTTTGTTGATTTGCATATGAAGATTGACGAAAGTCATATCTTCCTGGGACGATACGGCTGATATGAAACTCGTCGACGACACCGAATGGCTGTCTGACGAATCGTGATGAGTTCCATCCTCTCTTCCGCGCTCGTCTTTCCGAAAAGTCCCATTGGCGATCCGCGGACTTCGACGACTCGTTGCCGGCTGAGGCTTCGATCTCTCGAGAGTGTGAGCTTTTTCGCCGACCGCAACACTCACGTTCGCCGTGCTCTCGACTATCGACAAATCGGAGGAATACTTTTTCTTTGTGCTGTCGTTACGATTCAACACCGAGCCCGAGCCAACGATCGACTGGCGCAAGCTCGACGTACGGCTGCCCCCTAAACCGTGACTCGTATCCTCGTCCGCTGAATAAAACGCCTCCGAATGATTCTCCGATGACATTGATATCGTTCGTTGCACCTGTTGAACAAGAGGAAAGACGTAGGAAAAGAACATATCCGTTTTCGTCGTATACAACTGGTGAGGGAATTCATTTTTAAGAGGGAACATCCGCCGTATTGGAACGAAAGCTGATCAGGAGACTTTGTAACAGATTTTTAAAATATGCTTGAACTTTATTTAAAATTCCGATCGGTTCCTCAAAATACCGCAAAAAAGTTTGTTACGATTTCAGCACCTCTGCGGTGGTTTTTTCCATTTTTTATGGAAAACGCCTTAAGGCGGTCATCCCATGTGATAGATCCGAAAAATCGAAAAATGTTCTGCACAAATTGCAAAAAATGTGTGCGTGTTATATGGACCCGGCAAAGCAGGCTGTGAGTTTACATTTTCTTTGTGTAAATCGTACTTGAACTTTTAAACGCGTTTTTCTCAAAATAGTTCAAATTGGTTTCCACGATATCTGCTTATATAATATTTCTGATATCTGCCAGTTGTTTTTTCAGCTGAAAAAGTCGAAAAGAAATAACGAAACTTATACTACTTAACTTTTAAAACCGTGCAAAAAATTCAATTTTCCATATTTTTACTTTACTCTAGTTCCGGTGGTAGCCTCAGGTCTACAAATTGAAATGCCGTTTGATTTTTGTTGTTTCAGATGGGCTAAAGCTTCGAAATCATGGCAGCGGTGAACCAACTTTTTTGACACGGTGTTCCGAACGGTGTAAAATCGAATCAACTCGTTATGTTTGTTTGACAAAATTCTGAGAGACTGTAAAAATATGAATAAATGTATGGTAAAAATTCAAACATAGTGTGTTTTATTGGTTCGTAAAAAAAATCCCAAAAAAGCGAAAAAAATAGTTGTCACATGGGATGACCCCGTTGATGTCGACATGAAAGACTGAAGAGGTGGCGACGATGTTTAAAAAATATTGTTTTTCGGAGACCGGCGGCGCGCTTACGTTAAAAGAAACTTTTAATTAAAATATTCAGGGGTCAGGCTACTGTGAAAACTTTAAAAACCCATGGTCGATTGAGGCAACTCAAATTAAAGAGGAAGGTCCAACAGATGGTGCCGGAATCGAAGATTCAAGGTAAACTTATAATTACAACGATAGAACTGCTAGTAAAACTTTAAACGCGTTTTTCTCAATACTATGTTTTCCAAAACGGCGAAATTTGGTACACTTATTCAGTGTAATAATAGTTTAGTCTTGACCGACGTTTATTTTCGTCACATTTTTTTTTCATTAGTTATTAACAATGTTATTTTTCCTTGAAAAAATCGAAAGGTTCAAATTTTTTTTTGGCGATTGAAACACGATAAAAAAAGCTCGGTCAAGTCTCGGCGAATGTTATCTATTTTTGGAGAAAAAAACTAATTTTTTCGTTTCAGATCAACCAGGTGACCAAAATCAAGTACACCGTTGAGCCCCTCACCTTTAAAGATCCTTGACGAGATTGCTTATAACTTCTTTAATAATGAATATTTTTCATCACATTTGGTACACAACTGTGTTAATGTGCATCAAAATAAATCTCCAAACGATTTTTCAATCAACCTGCTTATTTCTTCAAAATTAGTTCTTCTGCGAAAACATTTTCAACATATTTCCCAAAAATCTTTGGTACTTCTGTAGTGTTCTATACCTCCATTAAAAAAACGCTGTCGTATTTCGCGTCAGGTTCAATGCTAAAAACTGGAATGTTTTTTACCGCGGAGGTCTTTGGCGAAAAAGCCATTTTGTAATTGAGAAAAAATCCTAAGAGGTTTGATGTTTTCGTTTTTGCGTATATTTTTAGGAACCAATAGTAAATTTCCAATAAACTTCATTAATGTGTTGTAGAATCAACTTTTAAGTCCCCACATCAATGTTGGGCCTCCAGTGAGAGTGTCGGTCCTTGAAGGAACGACCATATTGGAATAAATCGATCAGTATTGTTGAAAGTTGAATTAAAGTTAGCACGTAATGTTATTCGTGTATACTTCTGGAGTATAATAGAGAGATCTCTTACTTCTTGCTTAAGTCGCTCTTCCGAGTTGGTTCTCGCGCACAGGGAATGATGAGAGTCCGAGATATTAACGCCGTCCGCACTCTTGGCTGTGGTAGGAGTATTCAACGCACGCAAATCAGTCGTTACGAGTGGTAACGACTGTGGACTGCAACTCTGTTGCAAAAATTCGTTGTCCATTGCATTGAAGTAATCCACCGCTAGCTTAGAGTCGGATGCGCTACTCTTCGGTCCCATCTCGATCTCCGGCACGCTCAGTATCGATTTGCTCCTCTCGGCGTTCAATTTCGAATCTGAGTCCAATTTTTGTGGTAACTGAGTCGAGGGACTGGCGTCGACGAGACGCGAGTACGGCACGTCTTTCATATTCGCTCCCCTGTAAATTCAACATGTTTATTCCAAGTGCTTTTGGAAAATATTAACCGGCTACATCTACCTAGGTGGGTAAAAAATGCATTTGCCAAATGTATATTTATTCGGTGGTATCACCTTTTAGCTATATTGGCTTCGAAACACCGTTTTCAAAGTCGGTGGACATATCTCGACACTTGATGAATTGTTTCCAAATGTATAAGTACGATGAGAAACATTTAAGGCCGAAGCCTGAATTAGAAGGTCCGAAAAATCGTTTTTTTTTTGCTTAAGGGGCTATACCAGTGTGACACTTAAAAAAAATCGATTTTTTTGCCTTTTTCGACAGTTTATACTTTCAAGAATATCGTTATCATTTATATCATTTATATCAAGATCATTTTATCTTGCAAAAATCGATAGTTAAATCTTTAAACGCGTTTTTCTCCAAATGAGATTTTTCAAATTTACTGACATTGTAACTCAAAGAGCAATTATCCGATTGACTTGAAATTTGAACTGAGTACTCTTGAATATATTTACTCTACAATGACGTAGGATATTTTTGATTGGATGAAAATTGACGATTTGGCATTGATAAAAACGACCATTTTATAGGCAAGAAAACAGGCTTTTTTTTATAACTACGCCATTTTGTTAGATTTTGATATTTTTCTAAAATCCTACGTCATTTTACAGGAAATACCTTCCAATTTAACGACATTTTTTCCTTTTTCGGTTTCAGCTGCTCAATCGGCCGGAATCATGTCATCAGTGGAGGAACTTTTTTTGGCGCCTTCGAAGGCAGTGCATAAGTCGCTTGGATCTGAATATTTTTCTATGAAAAAAATATGTAATATAGTTCAAATATAGCCAAATATATTCTTACTTTTCCGGAACATTTAATTGAGTACTTTTCTTCCAAAAAATTCCTGAACATCACCCAAATTTTCAGCGTTCACACTGGTATAGCCCCTTAGATGGATAGATAAACTATCCAAGGATATATTTACAGAGTTACAGAAGCCAATTGTAAATATTTTCGAAGATACAAGGTCAAAAGCAGAGAAGCGATTGATATTTGATATTAATATTCCCTCCTATTGAAAACTTTGAAGCGCGGTTTCTCCGGTTTTTTAATTTCACGATTTTTCCAAATTGGCGGGCGTGATAGCAAGAAAACGAAACGACCTATTGAATGAAACCGAAGTTTATTTTCTTCAGTATGAAAATCTCTTCTAAGGGAATTAAAAAGTCGCTGAAAAAGTCTTTTTAAATAGTTTTTATAGCACGTTACGTGTTTTTTTCAATCACAATTTTTTCCAAACCTGAGAAAAGTTATAATTTCACGATTTTTTCAGCTCTTTCTTAATTCACCCAGAACAAAAATATACGACAATTGAAAATTTGTATTGGTTTTTTTGTTTCAGTCAAGAGTTACGAGCTACATCTTTCCCGCCGATTGCGGACTGCAGTGGCAAGACGCACATGGATATGTGCGTCTGATAAATCTGTCGATCTGGTCTGGCTGATAAATCTGCAGTAATTTATTGTTTCATGTTGAAACATTTTTTTTCACATTTGAAATATACATGCAGAGATACCTCAATGTTTACTGGGCTCACTTGTTTTTTTTCCTTCTAAAAAATTCCCCAAAAAAACGCTTTTTGGACCTTCTAATTCAGGTTCCCACTTTAACACTTTGGCACCTGACGGGGCCATGCTGTCCCAGGCTGGAAAATTTTTGAAATTACGGCTGGGACAACATACGTCCCAGTTACTGAAAAACATAGGCGCATTTCAGTGGTGAGGAATTTGCACCCCCATTGAGCAAGTTTCAGACAGAAAAGTGATTTCATCGTAATAATCACTTGGTGGAGAAATAACTGTTCCCGGTAATGAGGCGCACTAAACTGATTGTTTCGCCGTATTGAAAGGGTCCAAGGTCGTTGACGATCTCATTTTTCAAAAGCCCACCGCCAAACGTCGCGAAAAAATTTCATCTGCCATGTTTTTCTGTATTTTTTGTTGATTTTTTTTTAAAGGCTGTCAATATATGTACCTTTGTGTTAAAAAAATGCGTTTCTTTTTTACCAACCGTTTCCCAGATTTTTTTCTCGTAATTTGGCCATTTTTTCGGGCCCCTAGATATAACCCCTTAACCCTAGGACCCTACACATGGGTACCGCAAACGCCACATTATTAGTGAGAAATGCTAACATAATTTTTCTTGCTTCGTTCAATCGCATTTTTCACGGTGATAAATTTATATTAGGTTTTTCCCGCGAAGCCTATTCCATACGTCAGTTCTGGAGCGTTCGATTTAAAAAAAATTTCTCTACGATAAATAGTTCGTTAGCAGCGTTGATTTGAAGTGCTGGGGGTGCTTAATCACAGAGTAGGTTATTTGTTTCGTACAGATAGTTTAGGGTCCTAGGGTTAACGAATCTCCAACGGAAACTATGGAGAACCAAAAAAGTCCGCAGTCTTTTGCGTAGATAAATATAAAAGAAAGACGAAGATGGATAGAAGTAAAATATCAATAAGTATTACCGCATTGAGGTGTATGAAAATCGTCGCCCCAATGGTTTTCTCTCATTGGCAGCGGCGATTGGACTGGCCGATGCTGTACTGAGCCTCGTACTACCGCTCTCGTCGGCATTCGAGTCTTTGTTATGGTCCATCACTGATCTCGACCTTTCAACGCCCGTTTTCAATAGCGTCGAGGGATAACATATGTCTTGCAAAGATACGTCCTGAAGACTGTAGGGTGGTGTGTGGAAAACTAACTGGCCATCGTGCAAAATCGATTGGCCGAATCCTTTATCCTTACCAGGCTCGTAGATCCTGCAAAAAAAAATTCGAACTTCTATGATCGTTCTTCTTTTTGAATTTACACATTTTTTCACAGTTTTGTATCCACAATTAAATTCTCATGTATTTGGAGCACGAGAACTGGGAAAATCTTACGATACTTTTTCATTCGTCAAGTACAATCGTGACCATTTCTCTGCTGTGATAAGAAAGGTACCTTTATATTCGAATTTATCGTACTCCGATTTATCTTCACCCTCTGTTCTTCTTTTGTTACCCACTTGTCAACCTCGGCCTGTCAAAATTGACGTTTACAGTCAGTAATTGCGATTTCTTTTCTCCTCGCGTTCTGCCTTTGGTTATCGCGTTAACGTCTTGCAAAGCTAATCGCGAATTGGAACGCCCAATAATCTTCGGTGACGATGAAACGAAGGATCAAATAAGATTGCAATATGGCCGAAGACGCGGAGCTCGTTCTGGACCAGCATTATCTTTTTTTCATATCATTCGCTAACACCTACTATCCGTACGTGACCAACGAGAGGGACAAGAAACTGTGCGATCAATGGCTCCGAAAATTATGCAGCGAAAAAGTTCACGGTATAGCGCAGAAGCGCAACAGAAATTCCTTTCTGGCGTACTTTCTGATGAATCTTCAAGAGGGAAAAATGACGGGACCTTTCTCGAAGCCACCGGACGACGGTCCACTTCCGGAGGCGAGACAAATATTCACTAACGTCGAATCGACGGAAAGCTCGACACCCAGAGAAGAAGAGGAACTGGGTAATGAATTTCGAACGCGTTTTTAATTTCTCTTCTTGCTCATTATTAAACCTGCTTTTTTCTCGATTCGGCCTAAACTTATCATTAAAAAAAAGAGAATAAACCTCTAGTGTACCTTTAATGAATATTACTCGTCGCTTCGACAAAGGCCTTACGGCGTGCATTTAGAACAGTGTAAATGAAAAAATGTACCGTCGATGAATATTTCTCGTCACTTCGAAAGAGGCCTTAAGGTACGTATTTTAGATCATGTATAGTTTCTATTTGACAGTAATTAAAATGAAGAAAATCCAAATTTAAGAAAATGGCACGCATTGACAAAAAAATCCACGCAAAAATTCTCTAAAATTTGTATTGTAAAAGGAGTTTTTTTTTCTAATTTTTCGAAAACAATTCTCGTCAAGTAGAAAGTAGGAATGTTATCAATATTTCTACCGAGTTTCAACTCAATCGCCTTAAGGTGGGATATACATTTACAACGATCAAAAAATCGATTTCTTTCAAAGTTTCAAAGCGAAATTCGAAAAACTTTAAAAGTTACAGCCCGTCAACGCTGTGCCTCACCGCACGGATTCGGCGCGGGCGTGAACATCAAACGCGTTTTTCTCAAAACTGCATTATCGAAATTGGCGTGCAGGATTACTCAAAAACTATTAAGCCGATTGAGTTGAAACTTGGTAGAAATATTTATAATATTGGTACCTTCTACTTGACGAGAATTGTTTTTGAAAAATTCGAAAGAAAACTACTTTTTTGATCCACATTTTACAGAAATGTTGCGTGAAATGTTGATTTTTTTTGTAAATGCGTGCCATTTTCTTAAAATTGCATTTTCTTCATTTTAATTACCGTCACATAGAAACTATACATGTTCTAACTGAAAAAATGTTTAAACTTTTTTGCAAATCAAAGTCTACGGGAAGCTAAACTGCACGCCGATTCGCAACTCGCGCGGCGACCTTGCTGTAACACTCTGCCACAGCTCCGTCATTTTGATGATGAATTAATGTTAAAAAATCGTTTTGTATACTTAAATATACTATTAAAGTATACCTAAAGTTTGATAATTGTAGAATAATTATTTCTTAGTTTAAAAAATCCCTCAATATTGCTTATTTTGTTACTGTCTAAATGTATATCCCGCCTTAATAAAATTGACGTAGTTTAGACGTCTGATTTTGTTCGCCAGCTCCTCAATTTTTATCGCGTCGGGGCAGAGCCTACCTATAATTCGCTCGAGCCTTGTTGTACTCGCTTTTGCCGCAGTGAATCTCTCTGTAAACCTGTAAAATGTATATCCCGCCTTAATAGTTTTTGAGTAATCCTGCACGCCAATTTCGAAAATGCAGTTTTGAGAAAAACGCATTTAATGTTTACATAAAAATTGAATTAAATTGCACTAGGCACTTGTGGTAACTAATTACTTAAGTAATCTGTTACAAAGTAATTAAATTATCGAATAGAATAGTAACTGTAATTGTTGATTGTTAATTTAATTACTTTTTGCCCATCTCTGCCTGCCGTTTGAAGTTCTTCGAATTTCGCTTTGAAGCTTTGGGAAAATATTCAACATATATATTTCTATCGTTAAAAAAAAATGATTTTTCGATCGCTGTAAATGTATATCTCGCGCTATTTTTTCTCCGATTTACAGAAATTTTGTACTAATTACTTTATGAGCGCTACTGACAATCTTGTGTACCTTTTTTTCTTTCAAGTTTCATTCAAAATTATTTTTCCAAAAAAATTGTACATTTTGTTGCCATCCGATAATTGTAGCAACGAAAACAATAATTTCCTCTTGTTCTATGGCAGAGACAGAAAGCTAATGAGTTAAATCTGGATCACCACTTCCGGTGATTAGGCATTGCAATTATTATTTTTTCTCGTTGTTGGATCGTCAGACGAGGAGCCTGAGGATTTCGAAGAGCGAACCGCAGACGGTAGGACGTACGTAGCGATACGATGTTTGCCAAACGATCGAGGAACATATGCAGTCGTGGCATTGAGCATGGACAAGGAGGACGATACGGACGATGTAACGGTCGTTCCTTGCACGGTAGATCGTAGCAAATTGCGACACGTCAGAGCTCTGCACCGATTGACGACCAGCAATACTCTGGGCAGTCATCCCTCGGAGAGCCAGATGGAGGATTTTTACATGAGGAATATCGAGACGAAAGTATCCGGTGAGCTGAGGAAAAATCTCATGACAATCAAACACCTGAGAGCAATGTCATTTAACTTCTCTCAAAGTCGTGTTAAAGAAATTTGAACCATCCTTCGAAAAATCATCTCTCGATCAACGACCAATCTTCAAATACGAAAATAATTGTTTGGCTTGTAGAATCGGAGTAGAAATGGAAGACATAGGTGGGAGGTCGGTACAACAGTGTGAAATAAAATTGCAATTATTGCCATTGCCAAAACAATCATTTACCAAAATAATGTTCCCTAGAAGTACTTCCACAAAGATATTTTACCGAATATTCGTAACTTCTGCATTAAAGGTGACATATCTCAACTGTACAAGACGTTGGGTTATCCTCAGGGGGAACCCTGCGGCAGAGATCCGTCAGAGATAGCTTGCTACGAAGTATTGTTGAATCAAATAGACGAGGAGATAAAAGGTGTGGTTACGGGTGAAAACGAATTGGTACGTTTTCTCGTGAACAGGCTTGCGCAGGATTTGAAGAAAGTCCCAAAAATGAAGCATCTCTTCAAATTGTCACCGGAACAACGTAATTTACGACTGTTGGAGATACTTCGACAAAAGCTCGTCGTCAGGTACTCGCGCCATTTTTCCTTCTTCGAAGAATAAACCGTACCCTTGCAGCGGCAGGTCGTAATTATTTTTCCCAGCGACCTCGACGATTTACAGGAAATGTATCAACGAAAAAAAAAGAAAGAAAAACAAACAAACAAACAAATCCAATAATACAGGCAACAGGAGGAAAAGCGTCGAGATCTTCTGGCCGAAATGGAGGAAAAGATTTATTGCTTCGACACGGGAACCGAGTGTTGTACGGGACGTACGGACGTGACGACAGAATCGATGTGGCAATTGGCCGTAACGAGACCGCTCGCCGACGGTGACATGAAAAAATTGTCCGCCGTTTATCCCGACAACGCGATAGCCACATTCTTGGATCTCCTGGCCGACGACAGAAACGTGATACTGGAAAGGGGCAAAAAGCGCCAAAGAAAAGCTATGAACAGCCTGCGATCGGAGGTTTACAGAGAGATTCACTGCGGCAAAAGCGAGTACAACAAGGCTCGAGCGAATTACAGGTAGGCTCTGCTGCGACGCGATAAAAATTGAGGAGCTGGCGAACAAAATCGGACGTCTAAACTACGTCAATTTTATTAAGGCGAGATATGCATTTAGACAGTGACAAAATAAGCAATGTTGAGGGATTTTTTAAACTAAGAAATCATTATTCTACAATTTTCAAACTTTAGGTATACTTTAATAGTATATTTAAGTATACAAAACATTTTTTTGAATTAATTCATCGTCAAAATGGCGGAATTGTGGCAGAGTGTTACAGCAAGTTCGCCGCGGGAGTTGCGAATCGGCGTGCTATCTAGCTTCCCGTAGACTTTGATTTGCAAAAAAGTTCAAACATTTTTTCAGTTAGAACACGTATAGTTTCTATGTCACGGCAATTAAAATGAAGAAAATGCAAATTTAAGAAAATGGCACGCACTTACAAAAAAAATCAACATTTCACGCAACATTTCTGTAAAATGTGGATTGAAAAAGTAGTTTTTTTCAATTTTTCAAAAACAATTCCCGCCAAGTAGAAGGTACCAATATTATCAATATTTCTACCAAGTTTCAACTCAATCGGCTTAATAGTTTTTGAGTAATCCTGCACGCCAATTTCGATAATGCAGTTTTGAGAAAAACGCGTTTGAAGTTCCCGCCCGCTCCGAATCCAAGCGGTGAGGCACAGCGTTGACGGGCTGTAACGTTTGAAGTTTTTCGAATTTTGCTTTGAAACTTTGGGAAAATATTCTACATATATAGGTCTATCGTTTGAAGAAGAAAAAAAAAGAAATCGATTTTTTTAACCTTGTAAATGTATATCCCGCTTTAAGTCCCGAAATATTTTGGATCAAATCCGGCCCTGAACATCTCAAAATTGGTTAAAAACTGCCTTTTCAAGCAAAAAGGCTTGAAGGAGTTGGGCACAAAACAAATAAAGTAAGAAAATTACAAAAAAAATAACATGTTTTGGACACGTCTGGTTTTTTTCGTCAGCTCCTCAATTATTGATCGAACGGAAATTATTATGTTGAAGTTTGCATCGTTGGAGTGCAACGAAAATTTTTTTTGCCCTTTATTTCTTTACTTTCAGTATCAACGAAAATATTTTCTTGCCAATTTGTGTTGTATAGATTTTTAATCTTTCGCGGTCACATGCCACGCGCGACGTTGAGCCAAAATTACTACAAGTTGTAGACGGCCAAGGGGGCTGACCTGCCTTGTAAGGGTGCTTTGGAGTGTCCTTTGTAAGTAACGACTAGGGTCGGACGATTCGCGACAGCAGTTTCGTCGTGGTAGTCGATAAAAATTGACGGGGCGCTGGGGTCATTTTGACCCCCATGTGACCTGCGCGAATATTTTTTCGTATAAAAGTGCTATTTTTCTTCTTCTTCGTGGGATCACTCTACGTAATGTAAGTATGAATATGAGAAGGGTAAAAAAATATTCTATCAAGTTTATATGAATTACTCCGAAATGCGAATTCTTCGCAACGTCCGTCTGCGTAATTGAAAACTCGTTACAATACTACCTGGAAAACCATAAAATCATTTAGAATGTGCGACAAGCACAGAGAGTTCATATGTGTCGATTGTGGAAGACAATCTTTATTTATTTACGATTTTTTAATATTTCGTAATTTTTAATATGTTTTTTAAAATATCTTTCATATACATTGTGTTTACACTATGATCTTGTAATTTTTCAAGTCGCTGTTACGAACAAATTGCTAATTTTTCGTGATCATCGTTATTTTTCTTACTCCGAAATGGGCCCTCTCCAAATGTCCAAATAAATACCTTTTTTGAAACGCCCACTGTGAAGCTTTTTTTTCCTTCAACTATCATATCTCAAGAGTATCGCCCAAATTTTCTTTCTTTCTTAATTGAAAATTGCAAGAGTTATGATTTTTTAAAGTAAAAATGGTTTTTTTCACGCATTGATTCCTTCCTATTTTCTTCCGCCATTTTAAATGTCGATTACAATATTATACCGAGAACACCACATTCTAGAAGGTTCAAACTAACACCCTGAATTTTTATAAGCCATTCGGAACAATCGAATCAACGTGGCAATCGTTTAAACATGGCTGGGGCCACACAGACCCCATGTGAGTACGAAGTTACAGGCCGAGGGTGTGACCTCGAAAGGTTAACGAAGATCCTGAAAAACGTTGGAGTGACTTTTGTAGCGCAAATCGGCAAAAAAAATATTTTGGCAATCGATAAAAATGACCATTCGTTGCGTTCCAACGATGCAAACTTCACCATAATGTAAAATTGGTAATTTTGTCACACCGAGTAGAGCCGATAACCAGATCATTTAACTTTAGAGAATGGAACGAAATATTGTCGATCGTCGAGGAGATGATGTACGAGTCGGGCAACCAGCTGCTCGAGGAAGACGTCGACGAAGCGACAGAGCCAAGCAAGAACGACGCGCTCCTCGCGAGCATGATAGCCAACGTTAAGGAAACGAAGAACCTCGTTATCGAGGAGGCTCAGCGCGCCGAGGCGTTGACCGAAAAAATCGCCGATGCCAATACGTGGAAATTTTCCGTTTACGACGACCAAGGACGAGACTCTTCGTGGGAAATCAAATCGGCGATCGAGAATACGCGACGCGAGATCGAATCTTGCAAGCTACTTGTACACAGGCAGAATCGTCGAATCGCGGAATTGCGAGGACAGTTGAGCTACGAATAAATCGAGTCGACGGGCCAACGCAATAAAATCTGTGAGGCTAATAATCTTTGCGTTGAATATTACAATCGGACAAACGAGGAACGTTCTCTTCGAAGTCGATCGGAGAACATTGTTAAAGGCTTACACCACTGTAGAATTTTCAAAAAATTGATTTGTTTACAATTGGCTTAAGAGATGCTTCGAACCATCTAGAATAAGGGGAAAAAAGTTTGGTACATGTAAAACAAAGGCAGTGGCTGACCCATGTGCGAAACGTCGACAATTTTTCTCGGAACACAATTTTTCAAAACGGCACGCAACATAACTCCAATAATTTTCATTCTTTTCACTCTAAATTTTGAGCACATTTTTAAAATAACATTCCGAAGAGAAATACGTACGGGATTTCCCATGAGTTAATTATAACATTAGTTATTAACAAATGATTGTTCTTTTTTCTGTCGAAAATTGAGTTTTTACTTTTAATGCTTGCCAATTACACGAAAATTCAAATTTTCAAAATCCCCTACGAATTTCTCTTGCTATACTCATTACATGAGTATTATTAACAAATGTTTGTCCTTTTTTCTGTCGCAAATTGAGTTTTTACTTTAAATGCTTGCCAATTACTAAAAATTCAAATTTTCAAAATCCCGTTGCGGCACGCAATATAACTCAGGCAAATTCGAATTTCGAAAAAAAATTCTATTGATTGTAAATTAACAGAATTTTAAATGTTTGTGTTTTTACTTGAGTACTTAAAATAACATTCCGAAGAGAAATACGGGATTTTCCATGAGTTAATTATAATATTAGTTATTAACAAATGATTGGCCTTTTTTTCTATCGGAAATTGAGTTTTTACTTTAAATGCTTGCCAATTACACAAAAATTCAAATTTTCAAAATCAAATTTTGAAATTTTGTGTAATTGGCAAGCATTTAAAGTAAAAGCTCAATGTTTAAACATTCATGTAATGAGTACAGCCAGAGAAATACGTAGGGGATTTTGAAAATTTGACCTTTTGTGTAATTGGCAAGCATTTAAAGTAATAATTCAATTTTTTACAGAAAGAAAAGGACAATCATTTGTTAATAACTAATATTATGATTAACTTATGGAAAATCCCGTATTTCTCTTCAGAATGTTATTTTAAATGTTATTTTAAGTAATACATTTTTAGTACTAAAGTTTAGAATGTTATTTTAAATGCTATTTCAAGTACTCAAGTAAAAACTCAACAAATTAAAAACTCTATTAACATACAATTAATAGAATTAAATTTTTTTTTCCAAATTCGAATTTACGTCTGTTATATTGCGTGCCGCAAAGCGTCGCAAGTTCAACATACCTCGCGAGAATGGCTCCAGCATCACCATTTTGTATAATTTTTTAATATACAATTATTGTTGTTCACTTGAAGATATGACTAATAACATCCTCGAATATTATTGTCCTGTTACTTCTCCTTCCACCCAAAAAAATCGCGATAAATCACTTGATCTCAAACGTTTACAGTGGTGTAAGCCCTTAAACGGGGGATGAAAAAAGGATAGAAGTTCATACCTGTAGGCGGCGATGTTTATTCCATCGACGAGATCGTGATAACTCGGTTTGAAGAATTTCGGGCCGTTGCGATTTTTTCCAAAAAACGCGCAACCACCTATACAACCGCATTTCGTTGTTTTGACGGCAGTCTCCTGTGGCCACAGGAACCAAAGTCTCTTGGTCGACGCGTCGTGTGTCTTGAGATACTTGTTCTGCACGAGATGGAGATTGTGCTCGGGGGTTGGGAGAGACATCGCTGCCTCGATTATTACCGGACCCATCGATACCGATCCCACCTCGAGCCAAGTATCCGAGCCGTCGCCTGGCAAGATCGTGCGAAAAATTTGAAAATCCTACCGGAAATCACTGATTTTCCCGATAACGTCAATAAAATTCTCCCGCGGAGAAGAAAAAAAAAACGTCGTACCGGACATTCGGCTGCTGGCGTTGTTGTGCGATCTCCCGCTACCTGTGGTGTTCGTGTTGCTCGCGTTCGCGAAATGTCCCGCAGCTGAGACAAACTGCCGCGTCAATACCGTTGGCAGCACACCCGTCACGCCTGATTTCACTTGTTGCCCGTGCAGATTGCACGTGGAGACGCGAATCGGTGATATCCAAATTTGCGTCGCGGTCCCGGCCTCTTGGAGGTAAAGATCAATCGCGTCTACAGCGACACGGGTCATTCTGTACTTTATGTCTTCCGAGCTGGGACATCTGGAAGCCGAGAAACGTTTTTTTCACAATCTTCCTTTGGAAATAAATTATCCGTTAAATAACTCTCGTATCGAAATAGCGACTCAGTAATGACATCCATTTTGAGGCGAAGCAAAATAATTGTAGCAAAAAAGAAATGTTCGTTGTAGCAAAACGTCTTTTGCGAATAAGCAAAGGAAGGCTTGGATTGACTCCGAGGGAATTATTAGAACGTTGACAGAGTTCTCGCTGTTTTTCAACAGATGGCGATACTACATCTACGTGCCTGTAGTTTAAGGGATAACACCACTCTAGGACTTTGGAAAAATCGTTTTTTTTTTGCTTAAAAAATACTTTGGGGTCATAAAAACAATATGCAATTGGTCCTGTAGCGAAAAAATTTGTTTAAAAGGGTCAATTTTCAATTTTTCCGTACAAATTTAAACGCGTTTTTCTCGAAACCACTTTTTTAAACTGGGAGGACGCATTACTCGAACACCTTTGCACGGATCGATTTGAAATTTTGATAGTAGCTTCACAATTACATTCTCAATGGGAGTACGTAGCCGTTTTTTTTTTTTAATTAAATGTAAACTTTTTCTTTTATAAACAATTTACTGCTTATTTCTTCGGCAAAAAACGATTTAATCTTTCAAAGTGCGCCATTTTTTCAAAATTTGATTAAAAAAAATCCCTACGTAGTCCCATAGCAAGTAATATGTAGATTATATTTTTGTTTGGTTTCTGTTCCAGGTCTTATACATTACGAGAAAACCGTCCTCCTGTGAAGCTATTTGTAAAAAACACGTTTTTCAAGATGGGCTCTGTCGCCGCCATTTTGTATGAAAATTATAATAAATTTTTTTTTAACTTTATTATGTGTTAAATAAACCCTCTCAAACGAAATCCTATTCCTTTTTTCATACACCCAAAATAAATTGTCAAAGTTAGGCTGTATTTTCTGCTGCTAGAGTGGTGCTATCCCTTAAGGCGAAGCAGAAGATGTACCACGTGACATATGAGTGCGAGAGAGATGGCTGAAATTTTCGAACTGAGATTCTTCGGAGATGAATAATCTTTAGGGCAAAAGGAAATCATCAAGCTCTGCGTCAGGGAATTCTCCAGAGCCTAATGCTTTGTTTTTCCTGAAAAATTTAACCATCTATGAGAAAATTGGGTTGGAAAATTTGTGAGGTTATGTTGACCTTCTACATGCCCTTAAGATGGTAACGCATGTCTAAAGAAGTACTATAAGCAAGCTTGAAATTCAGTGTATGTCATTTCGCCGAAGTGTAAACAACTTTTTTTTTCATCGTGTTAAACATGTCAAATTTCGTGCCAAAGAAAGAGAATTTGCAGCTGAAGCACACATCATTCTTTTTTAGACTTACGGCGACCTTGCTCTGTCGGAAACAACATACAACGTTTCAAAAATTTAGTACTCTTTATATATAATACAATTTTTCAAAAATAATAATTTTGATGTATTGAATTGGAAGCATTACTCCATAAAGACTCATGTCAGACGCTAGTTGAACTTGCAGAATCATTAGGAGTTGATCACACAACAATTTTGAAACGTTTAAAAGTATTAGGAATGATTCATTCAGACGAAGCATTAAGGGGTTAGGCCACTCCAGAGGCCGAAAAAATAGGCTTTTTGGGAATTTTTTTTCAGAAAAACTACACAATAAATCGTGATTACAAAAAAGGGTGTCTATCATACATATCAGCGACTGTATACAATAATTTTTTTAAAGCGATTGATTTTAAAATGGCGGCTGTGCAGCGTTTATCTCAAAACTGCATTTTTTAAGTTGGCCGGAAACATAACTCAGACAATTGTCAACTGATTCACTTGAAATGTTGAATATATTTTGAAAAATACATTGTCTATGGAGGTACGTAGAATTTTTTTATATTGCATAGTTCATTTGTTATTAACAATTATCTGACGATTTTTAGGCAAATTTTTGGAAAGTGAAAAACTTCGTCAGATAATTGTTAATAACAAATGAACTATGCAAAATAAAAAAAAATTGTACGTACTTCCATAGACAATGTATTTTTCAAGATATATTCAACATTTCAAGTGAATCGGTTGAAAATTGTCTGAGTTATGTTTTCGGCCAACTTAAAAAATGCAGTTTTGGGATAAACGCTGCACAGCCGCCATTTTGAAATAAATTGCTTTAAAAAAATGATTGTATACAGTCCCTAATGTGTATGATAAACACCCTTTTTTGTAATATCGATTTATTGTGCAGTTTTTCTGAAAAAAAGAAATTCCCAAAAAGCCTATTTTTTCGGCCTCTAGAGTGGCCTGAGACCTTAATTTTCACGAAAAAAACAGCGAGAACTCATTCAACATCCCAACAGATACGGTAAAAAGAGCGGCAGCGAGAGCCAGCAACCTTCAGTATCTCGATTGAATAAATAAGAACCTGTAATGATTATCGAGATCGCTGTCGGAGCATTGCAGCGGTGGTAATCCGTGATGGCAATGATGCGGTAAGCCGGGTGGTCTCAAATTGTTTTCCGTATTTTTCGCCATGAGAACAAACGTCTCAAGGGAAGTGGCCAAATGGTGTAACTGGGGGGAGGTGATTTTGCCGCTCAATTTGCCCAATTGAACCTCGATGAGCCAGGCGTACTCGAGGGTTTCCTCGTCGAGGCTGCGTCCCTCGTTGCTGAACATGGCGTGTCCTCTGACCTGAAGGGCGCTGAGCATCAAGTGTCCCTGCTTCAAGTGGGCCTCTTTGCCCGGTCTGGTGACGTTGTCGGTGAGTAGCATGATCGCGGGTGAGAGTAGCAGCTGCAATTCCGTCTCTTTGAAGCCCTTCTTCATCTCGAAGCCGAATCGTTCCAGCAGTATAACGGGGCACGGTGGATCGTTGTCGTTGCAATTTTTGATGAGATGTGCTTGTATGTCGTGCATTGTGATGCCAACGGTGACTTCGATGGGTCTGTAGTAGCGTGGATCGAACGATTTCGTTCGCGTTTCCTCGTCTTCGATCGAGGCCTCGACGCTGCTGTTGTTCGGCACGTCGCGATCTTTGTTTCGCTCGTTGGTCGCGGCTGAGGTCGTTCCCGGCGATTGTTGGGCCCGCGAAGCTTGCATGTCCGTGAACGTCTGATAATAACCGAATATATTTTCCTTGAGGTGTATGAAATTTTTGATCAACGATCCGTAGAGAATGAGGGTGGACGAGCCGATCTCGAGATCGAGGCTGACTCGATCGGGCGCGATCGATTGGGGATCGAACTTTTGCGTGCCGTCTTGGGTCCAGTGTAGACCCGGTGATTTGCGACAGCGAGGTATGCGCATGGGCGACAAGAGTATCTCCTCCTTTTCGGGGGTCGTTATGTTCGCCTGTGGCGTCGGTCCGAGCGGTGGAGACGGATGAAACGTGTAATTGATGCTCAGAGCGACGATCGGCACCGACCAACAGTCCACCCAGCCTGCGCCCCGCTGGCAAACCTTGCGCCATTTCTTTTGCCTCGGCATGTCAGCCAGTCGCTTCGACGTGCCGTCGCGCGTCATTATCTTGGCGTTTTTGTCCAACGCCAGCATGACGACGCGATTTGTGTTGACCTCCGGCAGATAGAAGGACAGATCGACGCTCTCGCCTTGGATCCAGAAGCGCAGTGGTATCGTCACCGGTAGAAACTCCACGAAGGGCAAATCGAACGAGAGATCGAAGAATTCACCGCAGAAGGCAATGTGCGCGTTCTCCTGATTCTGCGACGAACAATCGATCCAATTGTACTCGTTCGATATCGTGATCAGCTCGAATTCTTTGAGCAACAGGCTAAACTTCCACGTGTAAGGTACGAAGTGCAGTATGTCCGGGCGTGATTTGCTCGCCCAATCGTTTATCATGTCCTGGAAGAACTCCTTGTGCGAATAAACGAGATTTGCGGTCGCTTTGCAACCGGTAAGATTCAACGTCCACTCTTGATGATCGTTCCATCGTATTGGATAGTGACACTTGACACCGAACTCCAGAGTCTCGCTCGCCACCAAGCTGCGATATTGCAGGCTCGTTGTCGCCTCGAGATGCAACAGCTGTCCCGTTATCTTAGTCGTGAAACCGTTCTGCAGGACTATCCAGGGCATCGTTATCTCGAGATACGAGCCGGCCCCGACGTTCACGTGTACCGCGTTCGTTTCGCGATTCTTGCTGAACAATATGTCAACCGTTGCCTCGTTCAGCGTGGACAGCCGTATGTCGAAGGATTGCACCTGACGCTTGTCGCCGGGTTTCGGTGATTTGGTGATCTTCAACGGTTGATAGTCGCTCGGGAAGAAGAATTTGAAGAGATTCTCACGCTGACGATCCGCCCAAGGACCATAACTGAAATCTGTTCCTTTGCCACACTTCACGTCTATGCCCCATATAGGAGGCATCGCCTCGACCATGTCCCCGTTGGCCAGCCTTATCATCTCCGGATGCTCCGGCACTACGCCCGGCTCGTCCATGTAGTAATACACCTCCATGTTGTTCGAACTCAACACGACGAAACCCTCGCCCATGTATCTCGGTGGATCGTCCACCATACCCGTGTACTTCGGACTCGGCGCGAGGATCACTTTGAAATTTTCCGCTTTGCACTTTGTGAAATGCATGAAATGGTCGTGACGCGATGCCGCTGGCTTCGTCGAGTAAACGAAGTGCGCCTCCTCCACTGTCAACGATAGCGTCGTCGGTACTAGACGATTCCCGAATACTATTCGGCCCTGAAATCAGTCGAGGAACGTTTGTTCGTTTGGTAAAAGATTCTCGCTTTCTCGGTGGGGATAGTTCGTTTTTATCGAGATATGGATGCTTGAGGTATTCCTTTCGCGGAGGGCCGTATTTTGTGGGGGCATTAACAGTGACGCTTAAGGGGTAAGGCCACAGCAGAATTTTCAAAAAATCGATTTTTTTTCGCTAAAATGGTTCTTTATCATCATGAGAATAAGTTACTATTCGATTTATAGCAATAATTTTTATTTCAACGACTTTGAGCGTATGACATAAGCCCACCTCTGGCATAGCCATAGAGTACCTAAAACTTTAAACGCGTTTTTCTCGAAACAGCTTTTTTCCAATTGGCGTGACAAGTAACTTCAACAATTTTCACTCGATTTGCTTCAAATTTAAAAGTTGTGTTCCTAATTGCATTTCGCAGAGATGTACGTACGGAATTTCTGACTAATCGAAAACTTTTCATTTTATGAGCAGTTTTATACGAAATTTTTCATTGAAAATTTATTCAAATACCTACAACTTTTGAATAAAACAATATTTTTTAAATCCCGTACGTACTTCTCTAGGTATTCTAATGTAGATTGACGAGAATTTTTGTTTTTTGTTCTAGGTAAAAAATTGTGGATGCTAAATGTCACGCCGCGGAGCGCTTAAAAAAAAGATAACAAAAGAAAATATTAGTAGTCGGCCGTTTGTACATCGAAAAAAAAAAATTACTAACAGCTTGATATTCATATTAATTAAATAGATGTGTAATTAATTTTATGAGTGAATCACTTTTTCATAGGAAAAAAATTGTTAAATTCGCACATGATTTTATACCCGTTACCGTGGCCTAATCCCTTAATAAAAATAAGTCACAATGAATAATAACCAACGATAAACTGGAATAAAAACATTTCGCGCAAATTTAGTAGATTTGGACATGTTTACATTTTCTCTGAAAAGTCGCGGCTACGAAAATACTTCTGCTAGTCACGTTTTTCTAAGTTTTATCATTGATATTTTCTTTAAACATTGGGGGACCCCCTGTTTTCATGGTCGTTACGGAATCTTTAGATTTTTTTACAGGCGTGAGCGGTTTATATCAGACATTAAAGCGCCGTATGAATGGGACGATTTTTAGAGTCGTAATTTTTCGTTGAAATTTCGGTACCTTGGTTTACAATTTTACCAGTATACTGGAATGTATTTTTTACTTGATTATGGACGAAAATCAGTTGATTATCAAATATTCGTGTTCTTGAAAAGAATACCTTAATTACAATGACAACAGGTCCGACGTGTTGAATAATCTCGATTAATAGATATGGAGCCATATTAGAATGTGTTGAAAAAAAGTTGAATCCGAACTCTTTAAGGGGTTAGGCTACTGTGGAAATGACGAACGGTCGTTCGTCGCTTGGAGCAACTCAAATTGGAGAGGCAGGTCCAACATATAGTGCAGAAATCGCAGATTGAAGGTAAACGCGTTTTTCGAGAAACTATGTTTTTCAAAACGGTGTACAGGATTTTTCGATATCTACTGAAAGGATTGACTTGAAATTTGGTATACTTATTCAGTGTAATAATAGTTTAGTCTTGACCGACGTTTTTCTTCTTCACATTTTTTTTCATTGGATATTAAAAATAATGATGTTCCTTGAAATATCAAAAGAAAAATTGCATTTTGTCAAAATTGAAATACAATAACATAAAAAAAGTTCGTTCAAGTATTAGCCAATATTATCTATTTTGAGAAAAAACAAAACGAGTTTTTGTTTTGTTTCCGATCAACCGAGTGGTTAAAATCAAGTACACCGTTGAGCCCCTCACGTTCAAAGGTCCCTCACGAGATTATTTATAATTTCGTTAATTATTATTGTTTTATGAAATTTGGTACACAACCTTGTTAATGTGCATACAAATCAATGTGCAAACGATTTTTCAATCATCTTACTTATTCCTTCAATTTTTTTTTTTTCAACAACCTCGATTTTCTGGTCGTCATGGCTAAGGCTAAGTGATAACGCTCGGTTATTTCTTCCCCCATTTTATAAACACGGAAATTTTGCTCTTTGCGTTCGAACTTGAATAATGCAACGACTAATTAAACATTTTCAATTTTGATTCTTAAGGGGCCAGTCCACTTTGAAAATTTCAAAAAAGCGAAAGCAAGCAAGACTTGGAGATATCGACGATGATGAGCAATCAGAAGGGATTTTGTACAGTGCAGGAATTGCCGATTGAGTTTAGGTAAGAGTTTTTCATAGTATAAACTTCAAACGCGTTTTTCTCGAAACACCGTTTTCAAAATCTAGCTCCATCGTATCTCTAAAACTAATAAACCGATTCTCTCGAAACTTGAACCACATATTGTAAACATGATCCGCAACAAGATGACCCTCGATGGTTTTAGAATTTTGATTTTTACTCTTCTTTGCGAAAAACTGCGAAAAAACGCGTTTTTTTTTTACTTTTTTCGCTTTTCATCTACCATTTTTTTATTTTTTGATAAAACTTTATATCCGAGGGTCATTTTGTAGCTGGTGTCATACTGAATCTAATCGACTTTGATTTTTTTGTTTCAGACAAGCCGTTGCCGAGTTGTGGTGGAGCTACCTTGCCCGCCTATTTTTGAGGCGTTACGTTAAACTATAGTTTTTGTACTTAAAAATTAATAAAAATGATTAAAAATATTTTTTAAATGTGTTTCAAGACTTTATTTATCAAGCCCAACAACTTTTATATTCATATCTTTTATAAAATCCTCCAAAAAAATCGCGGAAATAGCCTTTTTTCATGGCTCCAAAGTGGACTGGCCCCTTAAATGTCACCTTTATAGTTTTGAAAGGCTTGTTTTAAATATCGACAACATTAGTTTTAAACAGACTACGACTATTTGAAAAATGCGTGCATGCGTGTCGGAAATAAAGGTTTTTTTTCAAATAACCACAAAAAGTGTCAAAATAATGATATCGAGCTTTAAAGAACACTTTTTGAAGGTGTAAAGATTGAGCTTTGAGAATCTTCCACCGGTTCTGAAAAATGTTACGTAGTTGTAGATTTATTCAAATTTTAACGAAAATAGCGAATTGCCCGTATGATTTAAGTGTGAAAAAAATCATCCAGCGCTGCCACTTAGACTTGAGTTGACGAGCTTAAATTTAGTGTGAATTTTTCTTATACCCAATAATATTTGTCGAAGTGTTAAAGATGATTTTTTCGGCACACCCTAAGGTGTACATATTCATATATAGTCAGCTTGCTCAAATTCAAACCTAGGCGAGTCGAAATCGACGTAAACTATTTGGATGAAATTTTACACTGTAACGCAATTAGACGGTATCGCACAGTTATCCTAACTAGAAAACTGGTCCACAGAATTTGTTTTTCGTTTTTCGCAATTGCAAAAAAAAAGTGAAATCTCGACCTTGAGACTTGCGAGATCAAGTTTTGAAGATTTCGTTTTTTTCTCACAATACGAAGATCTCCACGAAGAGATAATATCATAGTTTCTTTTTCCATCCATTCGACAGCCGATGTTTTCTACTCCGTTAAAAAGAGATGATAAAAATTCGATAAAAATATTTCTCCGCAGGATTTCGTCTATCGGATGCACTCAGCAGTCAGTTCATTGTCATTCCAACGTGTAGCGTGGCGAATTTTCCAACTTACGGTACAAATGTCTAATTTGATAACAGGTATCAAATCACGCCAGGTTCGCGCAATAACGTGAGCCTCTTGTCGTCTAATATTGTCTACATGGCGCGACACGTCCATCGCGTTTAATTGTTGGCGGGTCTCGTTGGCCGTGTTGCTCATCGATTCCGCGTCCCGGTCATCCATGTTCATACTATGATTCTCCGCGTCCGGGAATATCTGCGAGGATAGGCCAAAAGTTTTCTCGAGGTGGGCGTACAGGTGGCCACGATTGTACACGTGAAGCTCGAAGCCGTTCAACATTACGGATAGGCGCGTATCGGAATGCGATAGATCTGTGGAGAGAAAATGCAATCTCACGGACAAGGAAAGAAATGAATCATACGCGACGCTCGTGCGAAAGGACAAAAAAATCGTAGAAACATTGTAAATTTGTTAAATTACACAAAGTACTAATAATCCCGAATAAAATGCGGTTCGTACTTTAGACGCTAAAAAAAGCTTTCATGAATTTTTTTGATAGCTATATATTATAGATATTTATATAAAAGTTGTTACACTTAATGAATACATAACATTTTTATTTGTTTATTTAAGTCACTATTTATAGACGAAAATGGTAGTTAAAAAAATGTCCTAAAAAAATTGTAGGACTGCACTGTTGATGAAATCTCGGAGATGGATCGTCCGAAACAAAAAAATCAAACGGTTTTAGATTCAGTATGTTAATGGCTAGCGCATATCATACGATTTTTCATATATGTAAAAATAAAAAAATGGCGGACATTTTTCGACAAAACAAAAAAAAAGTGTTTTTTTTTTCACCGTTTTGGCAGAAAAAAATAGTAAATATCAAAATTAAAAAAAATCCTTGATATGTTAAATAGCTATAGTTGTAAAGAATATGTGGTTAAAATTTCATAAGGATAGGTTCAGTAGTTTCGAAGATTTTATCAATAAGCCGTCGAAAAGTGTTTCAAGTCTATTTGGGTTACATAAATATATGAAAAAAAAATTTTTAGGTATTTCGATAGTGTATTTATTGAGTGTAACAACTTTTATATCAATATCTATTATATAAACCTATCAAAAAAATCCATGAAAATAGCATGTTTTAGCGTCAAAAGTGAGAAGACCCCTTAAATAAAATCGATTTTTATGATCGTTATTTTTATTCTGTATTTCAAGAACGTCGCATCAAAATTTTAAGTCGAAACTTCGAACAGTTTGAATTCCATGATGTAAGCGGACCCGTGTGTACTTAGCGCGCTAACAATTTAAAAAGTTTCAAAATCATTTTACGTCCGTTAGGGGCTTAGGCTACTATGAAAATAGCCGCGTCCAGACTGGCCGAGGCAAGAAGCGAGGTATCCCTAGCCCCATAATTGTGAATCGATTTCAAAACGTTTTATTCCGATATCTTTCGCAAGAAGAAAAAATTGAAACCCTGTCGTTTCGACGTATGGCCACCCTGAGATGTAAAGTTCGAACGATAAATCTTTTTCTCTCATCGAAAGGGGGAAACGGTCGGAACAAAAATAGAAGAAAAGTGTATCCACCTTCTGAGACGTCCTTCGGCACGTAACTTCTCCACCATCTGAATATGAGCCAGCCGTCTTGAATTCTTAAGCTGTAGTCAGTCGTGATGTATACTATATCTCTAAACATGATTTTTCCACTGAGAGCGCTGAGCGTGAAAGATCCTGAAAGGAGAGCGATCGAAAACAACGGCACCTCAGTCGCAGCTCGGTAGAATAAAAATAATCATTCAAACTAAAGCACTCACCGACTTTGACGTATCCTTGCCTTATCACGAACCGGTTCAGCAGCCGTGTCACGACGTATCCTATCACGCGACTATTGTAGTACGTGATGTAAATGACCCATGATATCGCCGAAACAAGGGAACACAGCAGCCAGATGAAGTTGCTGTCTATTCTCAAATCTTCCAGAATCACGTGATCCGAATAGTTCCAGAACGCCGGCTCTATCCCGGAGAAGGACGGAGCCGTGGCGTTGTAAGCCGTCGTATCCGCCATTTTCTCCTCCGACGGATTATCAGAAACTCCGAGTGTAAATCGTTGCCATCTTTATCTCCGAGCTTGAACAAACAGAAAGGAACAGCATTCAGCAGCGTCAACGTTTCTCGAACGAAAAGATCCAGCGGCAGGATTCTCACGACACTCCTGTAAGCTTCAAAAGCTTGCGAGGCTACCAAGCCAAAACAAACCCAAACAAACCAAAAACATTGATGCGAAAGTAATTATTTTTGCTGTCTACGCTCGATCCGTAAAGCCGCTACATATATTACCAGAATTCTCTGCACGATTGCGAGTCCTCGAGTCGCGAATAAATTTTTTACGTTTCTCGCCGTATTTATCGCCAAGATTATTCGGAAATGTCTTAAAAATCAAATAAATAACAATGCGACACAAATGACAGACCAATGTTTTTTTCCCCTTACAAACGGTTATCACATCCGAGGACTTTGCAAAGTCGAAAAAAAAATGTTTTTTTCACTCTGAGCGAGCAAACGGGAGATGTACAAGATACCGGAGGCGATATTTATTCAACATTTTCTAAACATAACCTATATTTTAAAAAACAATACGATTACAGGGTGTTACGCATGATTCAGCACTGCTTGAAAAGTAGCATCGATTGTCGATTATTGAGTACGTGACTGATATCTGTCATCTCTGATAAGACTGTGCATTCGTCTACATATTCATTCGTACGCATACATACGTATAGCCGTACCGATGTGATGTATGCATGATTATATGTACACACCTACACTGCCCATTAACTCGAATTTCACGTGTAAAAGACCTGTGATTGCAACAATGGTCGTGTAGCAATTAAACAATTTGGATCAGTGTCATCGAACTTTTTCCGCCTTCGTTGATTGTTAGGAATAAAGGACGATTGTTTTGTCACTGACACAGGAATTATTGACATACACCGACGCCTCGTTGAGTCTTGTAACGTCAGGGGAAAAAACAAGGACTCGAAGCATTTATCCGTCAAATCCGCGATCATTGGAATCGCGATAACGGAAGATTTATCTTGTCGGAATGTTACTCACCTCACTAGGTAAGAGGTGTATTACAATCTCATTGTGACATTCATAATTTACTGTTTTTTTCCTATAGCAGTGTTTGGAACACTCGGAACAGAAGGATTTCTTCGTACATGTCAAAGTACGAACTAGCGTCCGTAGAGTGGATATACATGTATTTACGTACACTCAGCTGAGCGAACGTCGCATCATTTATTCTCACGCACATATACGTTTAACGAAAATGCACGGTCTCCCTCTTTTTCTCCGTGTGTCTCGCTTTCGTCGGCTTGCCGTAGGAGTCATCGATTGGTGTTGGTAACCGACAACTTCAGATCCTTCATGTATCAGAAAACTGCGAAATTTTGACGCGATCTCGAGGGTATTGCAGAACTCGTAGTTTTTGGTTACGAGCCGCTGCAAACTACCGCCAGATGTCGCAGCAACCATCTGCTACTCACCCTATAGCAAATAATCTGGCACAATAGGCGACGGTTGCTGCAAGGCCGTGTGTATGCGTGCGTATGTACTCGCTCATTATGCGGGATCGTCGCCAAGGGGAAAACTGATGTACTTGATTTTAAGCATTATCGATTATATTTTGACCTTCGTTGGTACAATTGTGCTAGTTTTAGGTAAAAAAACACTCCAAACCTTAATTTCTTTGTCATTTTTTCATAAAATAAGTTGAAACAACACTCAAAGTGTGTTTTTTTTCACTCCAGAGCCTAACGGTCTTGAAATGTGCATGAATTCTAATGCATCAGGTAGTAATTCACAATTCATCCTATGGTAACTAGAATCTGTAAAGATTTTTTCAAAATTGGAACAAATGTTAACCGTCAGGCTCTTTCTGCAACAATATCGCATGTTCACAATAAGTTCCATACCGATCGATTGTATCGTTTGGTCGAAATTAGAGTTCAACATTTCGAAGCGGTCGGAGCGTGTGATTCATTGCCGCGAAGTGAAATCTGCACCACGTGACACGAGCGCGAGGAAGACAGCTGCATTTTTTAATAGAGATTTCGCGGGGATTCATAATATTTGGAGGAAAAGAAAATCTGATCCTTTGTTTGCTTTCGAACAAAAAAACTTGACCTTCTGTGAGAAAACTCTGTTGGCCTTGTACACACCGTTAAGGGCCGAGCGTTAGACGGATGCATTTAAAAAGATAGTGTTTCTTTTTCAGGCGTAATTACATTCAATGAGGGTTTAAATTTGAAATTTTATCGAAATTCGTTAGATTTCAACTTTTAGCGAAACAAAATTAAAACTTATAAAAATGAGTAAATTTGAACATGAAATTCATATCCACTGTTTTAAGGCGGAACACCACAACGGGGAGCAAAAAATATCGATTTTCGGCATTTTCGCAAAGTATACATCTTAAAGAATATGTGGAAAAATTTCAAGTTAAAATATTGAAAATTGACCAAATTACAGCCGATTTAGCAAGAGCAGGTACCGCAACGATTAACGTACACTAAAACTTCAAATCGCGTTTTTCTCAAAACGACTTTTCTCGACTCGGCCGGAATCATAACCTCAATAACGTTGTTATTTTTTATGTAAAAAAAACATCTACACGACACAAGTTTAATGTATGCTTAATAATATACCTTCTTTCCAAATCCCAAAAAAATAATCTAGTAGGCAAAAAAATCCTCTTGAGGGGTAGGACCACAGTGGAATTTTCAAAAAATCGATTTTTTTATCGCTAAAACGGTGCTTTATCATCATAAGAATAAGTTACTATTCGATTTATAGCAAGAAATTTTTTTCACCGACTTTGAGCGTATGACGTAAGCCCGTTTTTCTCGAAGTAGCTTTTTTCCAATTGGCATGACTAATAACTTCAAAAATTTTCACTCGATTTACTTCAAATTTAAAAATTATGTTCCTAATTGCATTTATTTAATTCCTAATTGCATTTATGAGCAGTTTTATACGAAATTTTTCATTGAACATTCATTCAAATACCTACAACTTTTGAATAAAACAATATTTTTTAAATTCCGTACGTACTTCTCTAGGTATTCTAATGTAGATTGACGAGAATTTTTGTTTTTTGTTCTAGGTAAAAAATTGTGGATGCTAAATGTCGCGCCGCGGAGCGCCCAAAAAAAGATAACAAAAGAAAATATCAGTAGTCCGCCATTTTGTACATCGAAAAAAAATATATTTTCTAACAGCTTGATATTCATACTAAATAGATATGTAATTAATTTTATGAGTGAATTACCCTTTCATACGAAAAAAAATTGTTAAATTCGCACATGATTGTATACCCGTTACTGTGGCCTAGCCCCTTAAAGAAATCAGTGCAACGGGATTTTTGCTCCATGCAGCGCGGTACAAACGATCGAAATACAAAATGTAAATGTTCCTATGATTACGTTCCTCGTTCGAATTTGTTTACCATTTCGGAGAACGTGCAAATTCCGTTCTGCAGCTGCATTCCCCGTGAAACTCGAAGTGACAACTCCCGCGCCTTAAATTTCCATCTACCCCGGAATCGAAGATCAGCGCCTCCCCGTGGCATCTTCCCCAAGCGTGTACGAAGCGCAGCCCGCCGGGCGCAGGTTCCGTGCTCAATGTTCGCGGTTTTAAAATGGTCACACGCGATGTAACGGAGTGACCTGAAAAAAATCGCATCAAATAAACGTACAAGTGCGATTGTAAAATTTCATCGTTGAAATCCGAGAAAGGCCGGCAAGTGATAATTCATTCGATGTGCCTCGTTTGACAAGACCCCCGGGGGCTTCACCAGCCAGCCTCTTTTTTCCGAGGTCAAAAAATTCGCCGTAGCACGTACACACACACGCAGTTCACGCATCGCGTACATAACCCCCAAAAACGCCCGGTGAAAACGGTTTTTTTCCAATGAATGTTCCGCACCAACGCGATTTCCAAATTTCACTCGAGACATGAAGGAACTTGAAGACACGAAATGCGAGGTGAGTCCAGCTCGTCCAAACTGTCGTTTTCTCTGTGCGTGTTTTTTTTGCTCCCTCGGCGAACGCTCGAGGAAAAAAACCTCACGCTTGGTTATGTCGGTACAAAACAGTTAAATTTTCCACGAGCGTATTAGCCCGCGCTACACTGACGTGAGACTTTCGCAATTTGCTTTCTAACTGCATTTGCATTGGTTCGATCGACAAGTGGCGAACTTGCGATTCGAGTCGACATTCCTCAGCAACTATCTCAGAAAACCTTCGTCGATGCTTTCATCTCCAAGAGTGAGGAATGCTATGCATCATAAGAATATTCTTTCCGTCGCTCCGGTACGCATGCTCCGTACCGAACACCCAATGCGGCAGCAATGAAAGTAAAGAAGTCAACGAGAAACTAAAAGTTTAAAGATAAGCGTAAACACTGTCTGCTGGCAGGCTGACGGAGAACAATATCGCGGGAGAATGAAATTCACACGCAACAAATCCAACAGGAAGTTTCCGTCGAGGCAACAATTTTAAACGATTTTTTTCTGATTGATCTAAAAGTAACAAGGTCTTTGGATATTAGTAACTTCGTTAATTATTTTACGCCGATACTTGTCTGACGATTTTTTTAATTACCGTGATACAGTGTTATCATGATTACTATTGCTATAACATTCATTATTATTTATATTTATTGTATAGTAGTATTGGTTTATTCCACATGTACGCCCTTGCGAGTTTTTCCAACCCCCTATCCATTGTTCAGTTTCCTTTTTACGGCGGTCCTGAATGTTTCTTTTTGCATATTATGTTTACATTGTTCCACTTAGTCCTATTCTTATTTTCTATTATTACTAGTAGACTAGTAGTTTTTCTCCTCTATCCTCTTCCTCGTTAGCTTCTCAAACTGTCTCAGTTCCTTATACATTTCTTGAATTATTTCCTCTCGTTTAGCACCGTGATCCATCCTGTCCCTATCTCGCTCATCGTTGATACGTTTATTATATATTTCTTCAACCCTCCTCCATTCTTCCAACATTCCTTCGTTCCTTCGCAGCTCAATATCTCCCAATGTATGTCTTCGCGAATTTTCACATCCATTTCCCTTTTGCTTTTATCCTGAACTTGTTTTGCCATTTTCCTGGAGACATTCCGGATCAGTGTCCACAGTGACTATATTCAGCTGAGTTGCCGTTGCATCGCCATTGAAAAGGCGATAAAACCCCCAACGATTTATTCATTATATTACCGTAGAAAAATGTTGAGCCGGCACAATATATCGGTGGATAATTCCATTTGCGTAGGTTTGCAAAACGATAGATCTGCAGTTATCCGTGTGGGATCGTTTGAACGCGTCACCGGAGGAGGAGGGGGCAACCTCGTCAGGGTCGGGAAGCGGCAGCTGCGAGAATGCCCTGGGGAATTTCTTCGCGGACGCGACTTACGCTTGGCTCAGTAGCGGCCCTAGACTGGTGGTCGTGAACGTGAAAACCGGCATCGGCATCAGTTCTTGGACGTTCCGGGAGAGGGTAACGTGCGTGTCGCAGTTCCCCGCCCAACCAGGGCAGATACCGTTGCTGCTCGTCGGTTTGGACAATGGGGCGAGCAAGGCGCGAGATTCGTATGGACTCGTTTGCGTCTTCGATTGCACGACTTCTCAGGTTCTCAGGGCGATCCGGGTGAGTGGAAACTTTGTGCTCGTTGGAGCGTTTGTCTTTGGCTATCAGGGGTCCGTCGAGGTTAGACGAACGTAATCGAAGAATTGGTAAAGTATCCGTGTTTATTCTTCACGTTTTGGCAAGCCATGATCCAGCATTAAGACGGAATGACACCTCATCGCGGTCGGTATGGTAGAACAATTGTAGATACCCAAAAATCTCTGAAACGGCTCTTCAGATCCCGTCAAAACTTTGTCAAACGAGGTCAAATAGATAGACGAACAGCTGTCTGCCCCTCAAATTTTATGAATTTGAGAAAAAAAAATGTAGATTAGGTTATCATAAGCCAATCTACGTTTTTTTTTCTCAAATTCAGAAAATTTGAGGGGCAGACAGCTGTTCGTCTATCTATTTGACGTCATTTGGCAAAGTTTCGACGGGATCTGAAGAGCCGTTTCAGAGATTTTTGGGTATCTACAATTGTTCTACCATACCGACCGCGATTAGGTGTCATTCCGTCTTAAGGGCCTACGTCAGGGGTGGCCAAAACGTCTGCCCCAGTCGACCGCCTATTTTCTGTGAGAGCTGTGTAAAACCAGTTTAGAAATTCATTGAATAAATATGTTTGGGTTTGTTTGGGTTTAAAACTGTTGCCGGCGGTAAACCGCCAGGGATATTTTGAATCGTAGTGTCGACCGCACACTTCAAAAGTTTGGCCAACTCCGGCTCACATCTACCTAGAGGTCCAAAAAAAGGCCAAATTCCGTTTTTTTTCGGCGAAACGGTTGGTGAAAAAGAAACGCATTTTTTTCAACACATATTGAGAGCCTTTAAAAAAAATCCCCAAAAAATACAGAACAACAACAAAAACATTTGAATTGACAAGTATATGAGAGAAGACGAAGTTCTACTCACTAACAATAGTCGAAGATTTTTATCCGCCGAATAAGAGAAAACAGTTATTGGATGGTACGATCGCGGCGACTTTTTTTTACGTTCTCATTTTTAAGGCCATTTACCGACGTATGATCAACGCCAACGTCTCGCCAATATTCCCATCATTGTAGATGGTTCTGTCGCATTGGTTCGAGAAAAATCGACTTTGTGCTATATTTATCTATAATAAATAAAGTATAATACATATTACTCAAATAATTCAACATTATTCATAATAAAAACAGTATAATACTTATTAACGATAAATATAGTATAACACACAATTCACTGAAGTTTTAGACTTCTTTGGAGTATTCGTACCTGACAGTTTCATTGATTGCAGATGCCCGCCGGTGTCGAGCAAACGTGCGTGGTTTCCGGCGGAGCGGAATGGGAAGACTTCGACGACAAGAGAACGGACAACGTGCTCGGTGAAAGTAGCGGAATGGCTTGCGTTGCGCTGCGTAATCTCGATCATCTGATGATAGATCTGCGCCGGTCCTCGTGGGACGGTCCGGCTGTTACGGCCGTGCTCGACGAAGCCAACCCTGCGGGCTTGGACTTTACGCAATGCAATGGAACAACGTCAACGAGGCAGCGAGTCAACCGTGAAAAGCACGCGGCGTACAATCTCATGAACAGTCGTGAGTATCTCGATCTCTCCTTCATTCGACGATCGGATAAAAACGCTTTTTCTCCAATGAAAATCCTCGTCGATCACAGTGCCAACATTTATACCCTCTGCTTTCCAGGTCTCGAGAAGTACATAGGCTTCAATCGCGAGGAATTCGAGTCATCGTCGATTTACGAAGAATCACTGACGTCGTCGTTGATATGCTCGCGAAAGATCGGCGGTTTGGTGTCCGGTTGCCTCGGCCGAATAATAATATGGCAGACGGACGGTGAGATCAGATGGATAAGCGGGCCGTTGGACGAGAGCGCCTCGATAACGCATTTGGCTCTCCTCGAGCCTGCCGACGACCCGAGGCCCTTTTGTTATCTGTGGTCGGTCCATCAGGAGGACACCTGCCGTACGCCATCGCCGATTTTACGAATGTACGCGATGCTGTTCGAGCGCAAATACACGGACAAAGGTACAAACTCGTACTTCAATCTCGAGGCAGATCCTAGCGTCAAGTTCGAGCTCGAGCTCGAGGAGAACGAGAGAGTAACGAGTTTGTGTCCTATCGTGCGCGACAGTAATCCCGAGCAAACCGATTCCACGTGTAAACGCGGCGAGGACAGTATTCTCCTGATAAGCACGGAAACGCGAGTGATACTCTTCGATCTGAATCAATGGTACAAGGAACAAATGCCGCAGACGATAGGCGATTGTAACAATTCAAACGCTATCCTCGCGAATTACCGTACCAGGCAGAATACGCGTGGCCTTCCGATGGACGAGATTATCCTCGATTGTGCCTACTCGCCGGAAACACTGAAGGACTTTCCGTGCAACGCGGCCGCGCCCTCGGAGGAGCTCTTTTACCCGAATTCCTTGTCCCTCGAGTGGATCGACTTGAGCAATTCTCGTTTGACGTACTGGACGACGAGGGGCTTGCAGGCCGAATTGTTGCGCGAAATTTCCATGTCGGGACCCGTGATAATGATCGAGCCATCGGAAACGTTTCGTCGTTGCGTCGCGGCGGGTCTCGTTTCGGCGAGCGGTGAAACCACGGGAAGCAACGACAAGGATCTTCAACGGGACGCACTTCTGTCGCTCTGTGTCGAGCAACGTTGGTCCAAATTTTTGCTCAAGTGCGCCCGTGAATGGTCGGACGGCAGCGCCTCTTATCTGTTCCACGCTTTTCTACGCTGGGGCATGCAGCGCGCCTCGTCCATAAAGCTAACGGCCGACCTTCTCTCGGTGCCGCTTTACGATCAATCGGGCGCGGGTATCGGCGAGGCCGAGATCAAACAGTTGCGCTTTCATTGTCAACAATTGGAGTGCATCACGAACGTCGTGACGAATCTACGGATCGACACTGTCGATTTGACCAACGAGAGACGAGCTCTTCGTCGGGTCTCGACCTATCTTCAAGTCTTGCTCTGGTTCTACGACGTTGATCTCTTACCGGAGACACAGGAGATCGAGGACGAAGGCGCGATGCCCTTGTCCTTCTCCCTCAAGATACCCTATCCTTACGAGAGACTCGCCACTATGTATCGCGAGAAACGCAAAGAGTTTGCGAAAACGAGCACGAAAAACGCCGGCGATCACGAGGAGGACATGTTCATCGACGAGCTCGTGACGCGCGAGTGCGCAGCCTTGAAATCACAGTGGGAATGCGAGGGCGGTGAATTGAGCGTGGGCGGTTATTATCCACCCTCGTCCCTTCAGTCGCTCTTGCGCAGCTACCTGACCGACTGTCACGCGAGCTCGGCCGATCACAGCGAAATGGAGAACAAGCATCAGATAACGATATACCTGCTGATGGATCTGGCGATGCTGTTGCAAAATTCTTGTCCAGCCGTCAATCAGTTGATCAAATATCCGTCCGCCTTCAAATTGTCGCCAAGCTTGATCAAGCTGACTCAGGCATTTTGGCTTCTCGATCACGAGGATTATCACGGTTTTCTCGAGATGATGACGGGCCAACTGGTCTCGGATCCGGACGTCAAGGATTGGCATCACAGGCTCGTGATGCGTACCCTCATACGCAACAATCAGAACAAATTGGCGCTGATTTATCTGCGCGTCCGGAAACCACCGTTGTCCACGCTCGACGATCAATCGGCCGTGATAAGTCTCTCGGTCGAGCACGGCCTCGTACAGTCGGCATTTCATCGCAGACCACCCACCCACTACGCCCAACTACTCACGAGTTTCTATCGAGCCTGCAAGAAGCACGATCGACTCAACGACATACTCCATCTGGCCCTCGATCCCGAGGAGGAGGAAGTCTTCGTCAAGTTTCTCGAGAATGAGAGAACCGAGGACACCCGTCTTCTGTATTATCTTCAGCGATGTCGTTACGCCGAGGCGAGCAACGTTTTTCCCTTGGGAACTTCGAGCCGCTACGCGAGAAGCAACGAGAAAGCCACCTCGCTGACGATATTCAACGCCTACAACGCCACTCTACCGGACGTAACGAGGAAATTCTCATCGAGTCTCGCCTCGAAATCGTCCAACGGCGATACCACCTCGAGATATCCCAGGCCGATGTCGCACTGCAACAGCCGCGCGAGGACGCGCGACACCCACGAGATCGTGATGAGAAAAGCGCGCGAAACATTCCTGCGACGGGATCGTTCGCGGATACCGTTCGTAAGTGCGCCTTGCGCCTCGCTGAGACCACGCGCCGACAACGTTGACACGAATTCCGTTCTCTACGTCGAGAGGCTCAAGCGGGCCCGCGGTAAACGCTCGTTGGACGAGATGCGCGCCGACGACGATGGCGCCGCGAGCGGCGAAAACGAGGACGACCGAAAGCGTCGAAAGACCGCAGCCTCGGCCCACAAGGCAGATAGCGAACGTGCGAACGATCGTGAAATTGGCTCGAGTATGGTATTCGATACACCCCTCGTGAAGCGGAAAAATCAGATGATCAGCGCGAGAGGCACGACCGTCGAGACGCCACACTCGATATTGAAGATACGCCAATTGATACGGGACTCGACGTCGCCGTGTCACGTCGACCAATCGTCCCAGGATATTCTCGAGCGAAAGCTTCGCGACGGAGAGCGCAAGCGTCGTCAGATAAGATTCAGTCTTGGTCGACAACAGGCCGAGAACGAGACGACGATCGAAGACTCCGAGTTATCGGACAATGACGCGAAGCCGGCGCAGGATGACGAGAGCGACGCCACGGGCGATAACGCGGAAACCGCGATGAATCTCGATAAGGATTCTTCCGAGGAGGAAGAAACGGAGGATGCTTACTACAGTCCAAACGCGAGCGAAAAATCGAGCGGCGACACGACCCTCAATGACACGAGGAACGTTTCGATCAATGTCTCCGGGCCGAGGCCAAGACCGAGCCTCAGGCGAAGCAACGAATCTACGTCGGGCGATATCACGAAGATGAGCCTCGAGAGATCGCCAACGGGCGGTTCGCGCGCTACGAGCGATATCTCGCTCAATGACGAATCGACGCGCAAAGCGACATCCGTCGGCACGACGGGAGAACAAGACTCGCTATCGAACACCGCGTACACCGCGTCGATATTGTCCTCCGACACGAGTTACGAGCGCACGCTGTCAACGAAATGGACACTCGAACGCACGCGTCGGGAAAGCGCCTTCTCGTTTTCCGAAAAGTCCGTGGAAAAGTGTCGAGACGTCTCGACGACAGCGCTGTGCGAGAGAAGCGACAATTTCCGAAAGTTCAGCCAGGCGGTGACGAGGATCAGCACGATCGGGAGAAGCAACGTTTTCGAGGAATCGACCAGCGATCTTTACGACGTCGACAAGAACTCCGAGGTACTCATGGAGGTCGACGGCTTCGGTCTCGATCGAGAATCCACGAATCAGTCGCCCGCGAAACGTACGTGGGACGTCGACAACAATCTCGAGAGAATGGACAATGCCGAGGCTTCCACGATTCAGAACATTATGGATGTTAGCACGGCGATCGAGGAGGAACAGTCGGCGGAGGCGCAGAAAGAGGAGACCGATGAGAACGAAGAGATTACGCAGAGCCATTCTCGCCACGAAGTTTCTCCTCGACTTCGAGTTCCAGAGAGTGACGATAAAGTCGAGACTCCAGAGGACGAAGCCGGGGATGGAGATCGCAACAACGAGGAAGCCGAAGACGAGATTCGCGTGGATGAGACCGACGAGGATGAGGTGGAAGAGAACGAAATGGAAATTGCCGTATCGACCGAGGATCACGATGACGATTCCATGGCTTTGAGATACGAGGAAGAGAACGACGACGACAAAGAAGAAGAAGGAGAAGCGGACGACGTCTATCAGAGTCTATCGAACTCCGCGGAAATAATGCCTACCGAATCAAAATCGTCGGAAACCTGCGTCCCGAGCGATCCGATCGACTCGGGAATGAAGAAGTTGAACAACAACGGTTTCTACGAAATTCCGAGAATCTCGTGCCAAGACGCGAATATAACCGACGACGAGTCATCGAGGAGCGTGGATGGATCGGTCGCGAGCGGTGCCTCGGCCAATCCGAACAACGATCTCGAGAAAACTCTCCCCGTCGATAAGTCTTCGTTGGACATCATCAACGAAGCTTCCAACATCACCAACGACGATTCTTCGAGTAGTTTCGACTCGTCGCTCTTCACGGTGAAAAAGTCCAGTCAAGCTTTACCAACAGTGAGCGAATCGAGAATCGATACGGCGAAGCTAAGCAACAACGAGGAAAGCAGCCACGATTCTTCGTTGTTCACAAACAAGCTTCGGCATGTCCACGAAGACACGGCCGATACGTTGAAGCTCAGCGATAAGGAAAGTTTCACCTCGAACGCAACGGAAAACGACGCTAGCGCAATATCGAACGATTCCGTGGACAGCAAAAAAACGGACGAGTCAAAACCAGAAATTTCGCTTCGTTCCAAGGCTGGAAAAGTTGATGTCACGAAACGAGAGAGTCCCAAGGAGACGAAAATATCGACTCCGGTCCGAACTACTCGATCGCGAAGAGCGTCCTCGGTCGTTCACGAGCAATCTCCGATGTTCGAATCGCCGGTCACTAGGTCCAGCACAGCTGGGAGATTGCGACGGGCGAGCTCGCTGGCGAACGACTTTGGCGGCCCGGTGAAGGATTCGGCCGAAACAACGCCCGTGAAGCCTGAGCCCAAATCCGCGAGACTGCGAAGATCGGTGTCTCTAGCGAGCGATTTGACTCCCGTGAAGTCTCGCATCTTCGAGGAAGAACCGAGCAGCGAGGCGGAACCGACGCCGATTGGACGTCGAACGAGGCGAGCTACGTCGGTACAGAAGGAAACTTCCGTATCGACGAAGGCGAAACTCGCGAGATCTTCGTCGCAGGCTTCTCTGTCGGAGGACGCGAACGTCGACGAGCCATCGACCAGTCGCAAAGCAACGAGGACGAGGAAAACAGCGAGCGTGAACGAGGAGGCGAGCACCCCGCCGAAGCGACTCACCAGAGCGTCGTCTTTGGCGAAAGAAGCGGAGGATGACCGTGTCGACGACGATGAGCCGATCGCAACGAGGAGAAACACGAGAAAGCGCGGTAACTCAGTGCCAAAGGAAAGCAGCGTGGAAACGAGCGCGAAGTCTTCGTCGCAGAGATCGAGACGCGGCAGTAGCTTGGCCAAAGATGCCATACTGAAAGAAACCAGCGAGAACGTGGAAGAAGTCAAGAAACGGAGGGGAGGTTCGAGGGAAAAGTCAACCGGGGGAAAAACGAAATCTACGAGTCCAACGACCCCGACGATTGGCACCCGCAGTCGGTTGTCCTCGATTACCGTCATACCCGAAGAGGAAGAGCGGGAAAAAGACAACGAGGAATCGGACAATGAAATATTCACGTGGAGAAACAAATCTACCGAAGCTGGTAAGAGTAACCGAATGAGGCGAGCAGTTAGCGTTGATTCGTCGCTCGGCGCTGTCAAACGACGAACGCGAACGACGTCGATTGCCATAATCGACGAACCGATCGAGGAAGAAACTGCGGATGTCGAGGCCACGCCACAGCGTAAAAATAACTCAGCCAAGAAGGCGGCGGCCCCTGTTCGAAGAAAGAGAACTACGTCCGCGACCACCTCCAGGGATGTCCTGGAAGAAATGGACTCGGAAAAACCGCCTCCGAGGAGGACCCGAAAATTGTCGACGAAGAGCAACGAGAGCGAAACCTTTCGGTTCTCACCGCCTGGCAAGGCTCGCGATAGGCCGGATGATGTGCATGATGATGATGATGATGAGGACGAGGATAAAAGTACGTGGAAAAAATCATTATTTCGTGGTTGTTACGCATTATGTTCCAGGGAAATTGGGATCAAATAAAGAACATATTAGGACGTTGAATAAGTTCACGCCGTTTTCCAATAGATGGCGTTACCAGAACTGCGTGAGTGTAGTTTAAGATGGTAACGCATTTATAAAGAGGTACTATAAGCAAACTTAAAGTTCAGTGTATGTAATTTCGCCGAAGTGCAAATAACTTTTTTCTTCATAGTGTTAAACATGTCAAACTTCGTGTCGAAAAGAGTATTTGCGGGGAATTTTACTGCACTACTCTATTGTTTTAGATAATATGCAGCTGAAGCACACCGAATTCTTGCTGAGACTTACTTCGAAAATAATTATTTTAATGTGTTGAATTGGAGGCGTTACTTCATGAAGACTCATGTCCGACGCGAGCTGAACTTGCAGAATCATTAGGAGTTGATCACACATCATTTTTGAAACGTTCGAAAGCATTAGGAATGAGTTTTTTTACACTGCGGCTAGCCGTCCGGTTATCGGACGGATAAGCGTATGTTGTAACAAACCCAAACAAAATCATAAAGATTTTATTCTGACGAATACGTGTAAATTATTCGTCCGGATAGTTTGTTTAACAATTTAACACATTCTATCCGGACGATCATATATATGTTCGTCCGCATACTAGCTGATACGAATGACAATAATATGTACGCCCACTAGAAATCCGACGTGAACTGAGCCGCTATCCGGCCGAATAACATACGCTTATTCGTCCGATAACCGAACGGGGAGTCACTCCGTTTTTTTAAATAAAGCATTAATTTTCACGGAAAAACAACGAGAACTTATTCAACATCTCAATATTTTTTTCTTAAGATCAAATATATGAAAATGTTAAATATTAAAATGTTTTTTTTTTTTTTAATGAAACTGAATTTGGAAAAATAATCCAAACACTGTAAAGAAAAAAATGCATAAAAAGTCAATACAAAACCTGTTCTTTATTATAAACGGAACTTTTTCTGTAGGTGCCAATAAGTAAAAAATAAATATAAACATTTATCTACAATAATAATTGTGTGGTTGTATATCAACAAATCGAAAGCAAATGTATAGAACTTTAGAGTAAATTAGTTTTTAGTTTTTTAAATTTTCAATGTTTGGCACTGACATAACTTTTTTTGTATATGAAGAATAACATAAATATTAAAAATATACAAAATATATATATTTTCAACCGTTTCGGTATTCTTTTTAAATCGGTTCCATTTTTTGTGATTCTTGCAAAAAGCAAATTGTGAAAATAATTCAGAGAATTTGAAAAATTCCCTGAGTTTTCCCGGTTTTCCATATGCGTAGCAGCCATGTATTTCCAGTGGCGAACTGATCAAAAGGCTCCGTTCTTGTTCCCTGTCTTAATATGAGTTTTCAGACCAGCTGTTGGTCCGTAACGCGAGAATCACAATTAACAATTATAAAATATTTTAACGAATTTCCTCGTGTACTTCCGGTACACTTTCGTTTGTCCAGGATCCAGTGGAGTACCAGATTTCGTATTTTCGGCACCGCACACAAGAACGAAGCAGGCCACTCCCCAACCTCGTAGGTACAGACTTCTTGGCCACCCATCGTTTCACTCAAGTTCTCCGAACATTCTTGCTTCTGTTTTCATTCTACATTCCCTTCCCTCTCGTAAACTCTGCGAACCGCACAAATTGTCTTAATCTACAAATGCATTTTTCGTGTTCACCTTGTCCATCTCTGGCAGGAAAGTAAATCGTGACTTCATACCGATAACCGAGAAGGAAAGAGAAGCAGGAAAGCGAGCAATGGAAGGATTCGTGACTCGACCCTCCATCAAGCTGTCCGGCCCAACGAGGGATCCTTTTCTACTGTACGGTCCGCGAAAGATCTTCTCGTTTCCTAAACGCTCCAAGAGCCTGACCGAGGACTCAACGGGGTCGCGTCAACGGGATCGCAAAGAACGATGATTTAGACAATTTTCGAATAAACGCGAAATAAAAGAAAGACATTTTGAAACGATAGAATAAAAAGGAGAAAATAAAGCGGCGCGAAGAAAATAGATCGCGCACGAAAAATCTCGTAGTTTCGAGGAAGACGCGAGTCCCTGCAGTCGGGGAATCGATCGCGAAGCAACAAAAGTGCGGAAGTATTTGGCACTTTCAGAAAGTTAACACAGATGCGTACATTCGGACTCTTGTTACGATGAATCCAAGTGAAGCGGTGAATTTCGAACGGTGAATAATTAAACAGAGATTCCGTCTACTTTTTTCGTTCATACACCATTGATTTTACCCTTCTTTCTCACGTTTATTTTCCCTCGTTATCCGAACGATGTAAATATCGAGCGAGAAGCACTTTGCAAATTTTCCACACTGTACAAAAGTTAAAACCGCCCCCTACGGGACCACGGAATGCACACATATATGTACATATATGTTCTGCGTTCGTATGTTCACCGTACTCTTGTTTTTTATCCGTCGTATAATTATGAATGAATAAAAGACAGTATTTTTTCACAAACAAAAAGAAAGAACTCGTTGATCCTATCACACCGTTTGATTTGCGTTAACCTTTGTCGAATGTACAGTCGGAAACCTTATCTCACTTCGGTTCTTGCGTTTATCTGCGCGCACACATTGAGGTGTTTGAAGAAAAACTTGTCCTCGCGGACGGAAATTCATTATTGGGCTGCAATTTATTTTTGCGGGAGGGAAACTCTCGATCTGAATTCTGATATGACGCATGCTACTATTTGTTTTTACGCATTTTTATTATTTCGGAGCACGAGTATGGGCATCGTCAAAAGTTTCTCAGAGTTTATCTTGTTTGATATTTTCCTAAATGTGAGTGATCGAGGGACTCTTGACCGTTGCGAAACAAATGTTTTTACGATCTTTGAGGGACTAGGCTACTGTGACGACCCGGAAATCAGGGCTATTTGAAGAAATTAATTTTGAAAATTGAAAAATCGTTTGGGCATTTATTTGTGTGTACCAAATTTTCTACAGAATTTTATAAGAAATGTTAATGATTAAAAACGTTATAAACGATCTCGTGAAAGACTTTTGAACGTGAGGGGCTCAACGGTGTACTTGATTTTGGCCACCAGGTTGATCTGGAAAAAAAAATTCTCAAAATAAATAATATTGGCTAAGACTTGAGCGAACTTTTTTAAAATCATGTTTCTATTTTTTTTAAATTCTATTTGAATTTTTTGTTGATTTTTCGAGGAAAAGTGACATTGTTAATAACTAATGAAAAAAAAGCTAAGAAGAAAAACGTCGGTCGCTATTATTACACCAAATAGGCATGGCAAATTTCAAGTCCATTCCTCCGCCAGATGTTGAACCTTCCTCTTCAATTTAAGTTGCCTCAAGCGACGAACGCGTGTTCATTTTCACAGCAGCCTAACCCCTTAAGTCGGCTTCTTGAAATTGGGGAAAAAATAACGCCAAATTGTCACTTGAGAGACCTTGAAATATTTAATATCATTTGTAAGCAACATATCGCTTAAACAGAAATTCAGATAAATTTATTTTAGTAACTGGGTGACCTTTAACAATAATAATTCCCACACACCCGTGATACGAAATATCGGAACCACTTAATCGTCGAAGCAGATCCAAAAAATCATCTGAGCGGCCTGCTGGCACTCAGCTACAAAAGTTTGCAAAAATTGGCGTAAGGAAACATTACCTTTTACCGGATTTTGACGTTTATTTAGCCTTCTTCTCGCATACGCGGTGTGACAGTTGATTTGTTTCTCTTTTGACTTCGAGCCTCATCGGAAATAATAAAAATGTATTATTTCGATGAAGAAAGAAAATCATTACGATAATGAAACTTTTGAGAAAAGGCAGAACCAGTATTTTTTCTTCTATTTATGCAAATAAAAAATGGGTAGTAGCAACAAGTTTCGGAAATTCGTATTTCCCGTATTACTTTTGATTTTTAGAATTCATTTTCACTACTGTATCGTGATTGAACAGATTGCCGAATTTTTCTGTCTCTGATTAAAACATTGGAATACTCGCTACAAAATACAACCGTACCCGCTTCAAACTTATGTCAAACAACTATTTCGATCCACCACGTTTTTTCCCCTCTCATTTATCGTAACAGCAATGGTCCCTGTGATTCGAAAAAAATCTTCGCCCGAAGATTATTGCATCGAAAAATGAGATTCAACGAGATCGATAATAATTTTCGTTGCAGGAAGATTTTTCAAATGATTTTGGTGAAAGAACTTGTACCATAAAGTTTGTAAATAATTTATTGATAGGCTCATGTATAATTGTGTTAATACAATAAACGTATATGAAAATTAATGTAGAAAAAATGTTTTTCAGTGACGAAAAAAAAAATATTAATTTTCAATCACCGTACTTATTGCGATTATTCGATAAAATTTGGATTTCAGGCGACATAGTATATTTATAATGTATATAAATTTATAAATTTGATATCGCTGCATATAAATTGTCTTGGTAGGCCCTCAAACTTTCTTGCTTCTTAGGCGGAATGCTGTACGCGAAATCGTACGTATTAGAGAAAAAAAAAAATCTCGCATGATCGTTGCGATTGCGATTCTCAAGACGGACATTTCCGTGCGCTCGCTCCTACTAAATTTTCGAAATAAATATCATTAAATAAATCGTAAAGTAATACGCGATACTTTGTTCGACAGAGACGAGAAAAATCCGATTTGTTCGAGCGGCAAGCCAAAAAGTGTAACTTTGCCAACGAACGCCACCGTAGTTCGATTGATTATTCGCGATTCATTCAAGTATCTCGTATTACTTTTCACATTATTTGGTACAGGTAACCGTACGAAAAGAAGATGCAAAAAAAAACATGTCCAGCCCATTGCGTTACACATAATACTTCATTCGATCTGCGTGCAAAGCCAAACGGTTAAAGTTTCAGATCTTTGGCAATGTTCCCTCGTTGGTCATTGATTTCCGTTTTATTCTCCTATTTGACCTTTGCATTGCAAAATTCAATTATAAATACTATAAAAAAAATATATATAGTATTTGCGTGTGTCGACAATCAATGACAACAATGTTTCATCGTTGAGACGGACGAGACGTGAGATTCGCGTATTGTACATTTTTCTAGAATTGCTCGATTGATTGTCCATCCCTCGTTTTCGTTTTTAATAGTTAGAATGGTAAATTCGCGATCAAAGTGAAAAATCGACGAGGCAAATTCACTCGTGATGGCAAAACGAAAAAAAAAACTGATTTAAACGTGAGTATATATTTCATTCGCTTCTATATCAAAATACTTGTTGCACCATAGAAATTGTATATATGGTTTATAAACTTAGTATGAAAAAAAAAGTTCGAAGTAAATATCGTGAGCAACTATTGTATCTGATGCGTTGTCTAGACCACAATCAATTAAGGGGTTGGGCCACTCTAGAGGCCGAAAAAGTAGGCTTTTTGGGAATTTTGTTTTTCAGAAAAACTACAAAGTAAATCGAGATTACAAAAAAGGGCGTTTATCATACATATCAGTGACTGTGTACAATAATTTTTTTGAAGCGATTCATCTCAAAATGGCGGCTGTGCATCATTTATCTCAAAACTGCATTTTTTAACTTGGCCGGAAACATAACTCAGACAATTTTCAACCGATTCACTTGAAATGTTGAATATATCTTGAAAAATACATTGTCTATGGAGGTACGTATGATTTTTTTTTATATTGCATAGTTCATTTGTTATTAACAATTATCTGACGATTTTTTAGGCAAATTTTTGGAAAGTGAAAAATTTCGTCAGATAATTGTTAATAACAAATGAATTATGCAATGTAAAACAAAAAATCATACGTACTTCCATAGACAATGTATTTTTCAAGATATATTCAACATTTCAAGTCAATCGGTTGAAAATTGTCTGAGTTATGTTTCCGGCCAACTTAAAAAATGCAGTTTTGAGATGAACGCTGCACAGTCGCCATTTTGAAATTAATCGCTTCAAAAAAATTATTCTATACAGTCACTGATATATACGATAAACACCCTTTCTGTAATCTTATTTATCTTGTAGTTTTTCTGAAAAAAAATCCCCAAAAAACCTATTTTTCCGGCCTCTAGAGTGGCCTAAGGCCTCAATCCGTTTTTCCTCCCCAACTAGATTCGATTCTAATAATCCTGTAGGTGAGTCCTATCTACGGTCGTTTGCTCACTCATCGTATCATTAAAACTTCGGATAACAATTCTTTGAAACTTCTATGGCTGCAACGAATATCGAATAATATTTTTCTTCGTTTTTGGCTCAATCCGATATTACTTCGGATAAATGCGATTGAGCGCTCCGTATATATTTTGAAAAGAAATGCCTTTTCCGGAAAAGGCACACGATTGGCTCGTATCTTTCGTATGGATACGATATGTGGTACGAATATGTTAAACGCTATGACGATTCGTCGTATTGCTCTCGGGCGGTATACTCGCGCGGACGACGCAGACTCGTCCGAATTTTGGAAATTCACTTGCATTATTCGAACGCGGATATCGCGATATTCTTCATATTAAAAAATTCGATAGCCGCGTGACAAACGTGTTTGTTTTCGTCGGTTTAGTTTCATCATTGACGGGGCAGTGATGCCGAAGGGAAAAGAAAAGTTTTCTTTAACGATTACAGCATGCCATTGTGGGATTCAGGGGTAAAGACACTCCACAGGGCTGGAAAAACGATTTTAAAAATTTTTAATTATATTTTAGCGAAAAATCGATGTTTTCAGCGGTTAGGCTACTATGAAAATTTCAAAAATTAAAAAGTAATCGATAGAACTGCTAGTGAAACTTTAAACGCGTTTTCCTCGGAACTATATTTTTCAAAATGGTGTACACGATTTCTCAACATCTAATTAACTGATTGACTTGAAATTTGATACACTTTTTCAGTGTAATAATAGTTTAGTCTTGACAGACGTTTTTCTTCTTAAGTTTTTTTGTTCCCATTAGTTATTAACAATGTCATTTTTTCTTGAAAAATCGATTTTTCCATTTTGTCAAGAGATTGTGTATAAACTCTTGAATTATTATTTTCTTACAAAATTCGGTAAACAACTTTGTTAACGTACATACAAATGGATGTCCAAACGATTTTTCAATCATACTTACTCTTTCGAAATTAATTTTTTCGAATAACCTTGATTTTCGGGTCGTCACAGTAGCCTAACCAGTTTACTAAATGTTCACTGTTAAACTCAATATTATTCAGTGCAAAACTTTCGAGGCCTTTTTGCCAAAACGTTTTTTTAAATTCGTTTGCATCATCATTCCAATAAATATCCACTCCAAATCTTTGCAGTGCCTTTCGAAATAAATGCTCTTCGGAAATGCACAGGGATATTTCAATTTGTTCAAAACTTCTCTTGCTAGAAGCCATTTCCCAGGATTTGTTTCCTGAAAACTGCTTCTATAAAAATGTTTGCTATTTTTATGGTAAATAATATTTCAAAAATCCTGTACGTATCGATTCTATTATCATGCAGATGACGAATATTTTTGGTTTTCCTACGAGGCCCCAATTTGCAGCACTCACGCTGCAGCTTTTTAGGGTTGCAAGATTAATTTTTTTAAATGATTTCATACTGTAGGATATGTGCAATAAAGACCGTCAAATAGAGTTTCACTTTACTTTTCTGACCCTGAATAATCTTGAAAGTTGCACCTGTTTTTCGGGCCTCTGGAGTGGCGTCATCCCTTAAGAGAGTTCTCGTTAGTATGCGTTGAGGTCGATCGAGTAGCGAGTTGCGAAAAATTGTTTGCACACGTTTTCGCTGAACGAGTGACAACACTGATTGATATGCTTCGTAGGGTGGTGGCCGGATGTAGAAAAAAAAAAACTTATAACAACCGATGCAGTAAACGTCAGCTTACTTTTCGGCACTGATGTCATGTCAACATTTTCAGTTTTTTTTCAAGCTCGAAGTCGTGAAATAATCTCGCTTTTGGCCATTTTTTTTCTGTTTTGGGACCCGAGCAAGTGGCAAAGTAGAGATTCTTTCCAAGTGATCACCGTCTAGAGTCGATTCATTTTTTTAAAAGGCATTGTGCAAACTGCATTTTGCATGGCAGCTTTTTTCCGCGATACTGATATTCTAGATTTGACATTTTGTAGGAAGAAATTCCTAACGAGCTCTAATCATCGACGTATATTGAGATTTTTTGCTCCGCTTGTCCGTTTACCGACATACGACCAGCCCCTTTTTTTTCGTTTGATCATAGCTGCACTTCGTTTATAAAAAAATATTTGAATTTCCACTTTGATTTTTCGCATCTCGATTGCTCAGCTTCAAATCAATTCCAGCGCGTGATCGTATGTCTAAAGAATCTCGACTCTGGTCACTTTCCACCCGCTGTAACGTTCCAGCCGAGCCACAAAAAATAATTGTTATAAACAGATCGTTACGATATTCAAAGTTTCCGGTCATCCCATAAATAATGCGGTTTTTTAAATACTTTTATTTTTCAAAATTAAGAGCCAAATTCATTTTTATCGAAAATATATTGTCCGCCATTTTCTACAACGCTCTTTCATCTTTCCGGCAGACTTTTAAACCCCCTCTTTCAAAATTCACTTGTCCGTGCCAAAAAAAGCAATTGAAAAAATCCGCATAATTTATGGGCCCGATAAATTCTTAGCTGCAAGTGCTCGGAAGAAGCAGATGCAGAGGCAGCACAGGAGATCAATCGAAAATGATTGAAGAAAATGGCGCAAAAGTGTCTCCGAAATGATCGAAAATGCATGATTTTCCCGTGATTTCAGGCTCGCATAGTTTTCACGTAGATCGGGACAACGTTCTTCAACACCGAATAAGTTTCGTTCGCGAGAATGTGTGCTCGAAGGGCCGAGCGTTCCGCCCGTCAATGTTAAAGGATAGTGATTTTTCTCACGCGGTTACCTTCGATAAAAATTAAGCCGCGCGTTCTCGGCAGGTTTTCCTTACTTTCCGTTTTCGTAAAAGAATCTACGCACTTCACAAGTTCTCATGGAGAATCGCGAATTGAGCTGAAATTTTATTGTCATTGAGCGCGGTGAATGTCACCAAGAGATATCAATTGCTGCTGTCTTTACGATTTTCCACAAGAGACTGCGCTGAATTGCTTAAATTGTAATCACTCTCCTCTCGTACGATTCCAAAAAAATTGCAGAATCGTCCAAGTTGAACTTTCATCGTACGTATCTACGTTGAAAAAAATTATTATCCTTCAACATTGATCGACGAGACCCTCGGACCTCCGTGAAAACGTGTGCCAACTGTAGACCAAGGCCGAAGAGCGTCGATCGACCGTAGCACAGCACAGCTACCGTTGAGGGGGGAAATACCTTTAGGGGAGGAAAAAATTAGCTGATTTTCGTGATTTTTCGAAGGCACGATTTGTTCATTATTTTGAGACTCAGAGTACGTTTTATTACTACTTATGGCTGCGACATGGTATTTTTAAATTTATTAATATTTAAAAATGGCGGAGGTACGGCGCGGTTTTCGAAACTTCATTTTCAGAATTGGCGTGACGTATGGCGAAAAAACTCATCGACCGATTCTGATGAAATTTCGTATAAATATTTCTATACTCGTCTAAAACATGACGCTAAATGTTTTTGAAAATAACAGAAAATATTTTTTATTGTAAAATGTAGCCATGTTTTTTTTTCGGAAAATTCTATCTTTCTGTTTCAAAGCGTAGCGTTTGATCGATTTTCAACATTTCCCACTTTTTCTTGGTTCATATTCTGCGTATGAGAGTTAACTCTAGCATGCCACGCTTATTTTTTTGGGACATACTTGCCACCCTCGGGTTTGTGGGACCTCATTCAGATTTTCAATCATAACTCCGAGTAAAATAGTCGTATCTCAATGCTTTTTTTAAAAATCGATAGCCAATTAGTCGAGAAATCTGTCTATGCATTGTCCGAATCGTCAATGTTAAGAACTTCTGAGATATACTTGTTTAAAATATATTTTCTCTAAAGCGAAAAAATTGTGATTTTATGAGTTTTGTTCGGGTTTCTCAGACCCCAGTGGGGCATGCGCGGGTTAAGACGGGAAACCAGTTCAGATTAAGCAAAAATCGATCCTTTTCATTCCATAAATTGTTAGTGAAACTATTCAAGAATATGTTCCCAAAGTAGTGTAAATAATTCATTGCTGCCTTGAATTTTGTTTTCGGTAATTTTCTTTCCAAACGTGTTTTTCTCACAACGACTTTTTTCCATTTGAGTACACTCTAGCTCAAAAAGTTTCTAACCTATAATTTTATAAAGTCTTCGCTAGTTTCTTTATACAATTACGCTCTATATGAACCTAAATTTGGAGTAATATCATTGTTTAGAATGTTTTTTTTTAGCAAAAAAGGTTATAAGATGATTTTAAAATTATACCTTTTTGTTTAAACCTCTTTAAAACGCAATTTTCAATTTTTCGGTCAGAGTTAGGTTCATACAGAAGAAAAACAAGTTCTTAAAGTAGTCTCCAAACTGCTTTAATTTCTGATGAAACCTTCGGTCTCCAGAGTGTGCACAAACAGCAAAGTCTGATGGCAACGTTCGATGATCGGCAGGTTATATGTTCCATATTGTCAGAGGAAATGCTTCGAAAAAGTTTAAATATTTGTTTGAAACTATGTATAAAATATTCCCAAAGTGTGAATAAATTCTATTAAGACCACGTGTCACGTCCGAGCAGCCACGAGTGCGAGAGAGATAGCTGATTTACAGATTCCCAGTACTCTCCTAAACAGTTGATTTTTCGGAAAAAAGAAAAGAAACGCTCTGTTAAACGACGAACGTCTTTTTCTTCGTTCGCCCGAAATGTGATGCGTCTGAGAGAGAACTTGGCAGTAGGATTTTTATCAACTGGGCGTGTGAGCCACGTCCTTAATTCAGTCCTCGTAAAAAAAAATCATGATAATCACTTAATAAATCGTACTCCTAAACCGCTTCCCGCCTTACTGAAAGAAAAATCTTCGTTGATTTTTTTTACGTGTCACGCCCTCTTACAACATCCGCCGCAACCCGTTTAGCATACCGCACCATACCTCCATTTTTAAAGATTAATAACAAAAGAAAAACGATTACCACGTGACAGTCAAAAGTAGTAACAAAACATACCCTAAGTCTCAAAAATGGTGAAGAATTCTTTGCCTAGAAAAAGATGAGGAAAATCAGCAATTTTTTTCTCCGCCTGAAGGTATTTCCGCCCTCAATCGTATCTCGTAATTCTATTGCTGCTTGCAGCCGTCTTTGACTCGTCGCTTCTGTTTCTCCTCGTGCGATAGCGACGGGGATTGGATCTGCGTGCGTCGCTGGCCCTGTATGGGCATGTAGCACGGTGCGTCGTCGAGCATCAACTCTTGAGGCGGCGTTGGCAGTGCGTAAGTCGGACTGACGGTGTTGCTTGAGCTGCTCGAGGAGCTGCGATGCGTGTGTCCGTTGTAAGTTGGATCAATCATCGCCGCGACGTTCGGCAATTCTCGCGTGTCCTCGTTCAACGGCTCCTCCAACACTTGAATCTCCTCAGGGTCCGAGTACTGAGACGGATTGTTCGTTTGTACGCGCGCTCGAGGTTTCTCGTAGGTAGGCTTGACGTCGAGTTTGTCCGGTCTCGTTGGTCTCTCAGCCGTGCCCTGAGCCTCCAATTGCAGCATCTGCTGGCGTTCGAGTTTCTTCTGCCTCGCGCGTTCGCGTGCCCTACGTGCCTTCGCACGCTCCTTCTCCTGCAACAGACGCGCCAGCTCCGCGTCCTGCGCCTCCATCGCTATCTTGCGGTCGAGCGAGAGCTGCTCGTCGATCGGCGCGTCGTTCGTATCCACCGAATATTCTTCCTCCTCCTGTTGCAACTGTTTCGCCAGCTCCTGGGGCAACGAGGGTAAAGCACAGTGTGAAACTTCGATACTCAAGGTGACCAACGGTTCGCATTATTGGGAATGGAAGACCATTCGATAGCGGTGGGCTTGAAACAGTTCCCTGCGTCACGGGGATCGAAAGGATCTTCTGTGACTGACAAGAAACGTCACTTAAGGGGAGACCACAGTAGAATTTTCAAAAAATCGATTTTTTTTCTCGTTCAAACGGTGCGTTATCATCATAAGAATAAGTTAGTATTCTATTTATAGTAAGAATTTTTTTTTCACCGACTTTGAGCGTGTAACGTAAGTCCACCTCTGGCACGGCCATAGACTACCTAAAGTTTAAACGCATCTTTCTCGAAACAGCTTTTTTCCAATTAGCGTGACAAATAACTTCAACGATTTTCACTCGATTTACTTTAAATTTAAAAGTTATGTTCCTAATTGCATTTCGCAGAGAAGTACGTACGGAATTTCTGATTGATCGAAAACTTTTCATTTTATGAGCAGTTTTATTCGAAATTTTTCACTGAAAATTCATTCAAATACCTACAACTCAATTAAAATACCTACAACTTTTGAATAAAACAATATTTTTTAAATTCCGTACGTACTTCTCTAGGTATTCTAATCTAGATTGACGAGAATTTTTGTTTTTTGTTCTAGGTAAAAAATTGTGGATGCTAAATGTCACGCCGCGGAGCGCCTAAAAAAAGGTAACAAAAGAAAATATTAGTAGTCGGCCATTTTGTACATCGAAAAAAATATATGTTTTTTCTAACAGCTTGATATTAATACTAAATAGATGTGTAATTAATTTTATGAGTGAATCACTTTTTCATACGAAACAAAATTGTTAAATTCGCAGATGATTTTATACTCGCTACTGTGGCCCAACCCCTTAAGTGTCGACCTTGAATTTTCTTGAAATTCATATATGTGATAACGCATTGGAAACTATTAGACACGTATTTTGGTAAATATTCAGAAGTGGAATATTCGGAAGTTTCCTGCTAGAATCAGGTTAATTTTTGGATGTTTGTTTGGGTTTGTATAACCCAAACAAAGCTTAGCCTGATTCTAGCAGGAGCCCCGCTTCCGTATATTTACCCGTATTTTTTTCATATGCGGAAATACGTTTTTAAGGGGGGAGATGACCCTTCAAAAAAAGGCGTGTCACCCCTTAATTAATTTTTTCAATTATTCTATAGTGGATTTTTCATCACTTTACATTAGAGGAATTTTGATTTTTGTTTCATTCAGATCGGTGGACTGCTTGTGGGTGAAACTGCGAAACCACCCTTCAACACGTCATACTTTGAAGGGTAGTTTTCCCCCTTGAAACCATTTTTCCGGAGATAAAAAAAAATTCTTGTCTAATGGTTTTCAATGCATCACATATATGAGTTTCAACTAAATCGACGGTGGTCACTTACATGATGTTCCTTGTGAGGTGATTTCGCGCACATTGTCTGTTGCTGCGGTGGAAGTTAAGTATGGAAACGCTTCGATGTTTAATTTTTATGCTTTCAGAAATGGAGGACATTGATATCGGACCAAAATGATAGAAAAATATAAAATTTCAGGAACTGATTGATATTAATAATCCAATTGATAAAAAAATAAAAATATCACCAATACGTTTAGATAATACAGTAACTATACCTCAATTAAATCTCGTTTCATTGTAATAATAAATAACTAAACAATCTAAAACTAATCCGAATCCATCCAAACTATGAAGCTTCCGGGGCAACGGTCCTCGACCAAGCTTGGAAAGGTCTGGGTTCATAGATGGCGAAAAGGGACACATTCATCGCTCGTAGAAAAGCTTTATTTTAGTTTTGGGAATTGCGAATGCAGCAGTGCGCGGACATTAGTTGAGATTGTTTAGTGGGGAGGCATAAATATCATTGATAATACATTGTCAATGATATTTACAATTCATAGTACGCTGTTGTATAAAGAGAACATACTCATTGTAGGATTCCGTCGGAAATTTTGCAATTTAAACAAATTGTCTCCATTCATAAGCAAGTTTTTGAAGCTATTATGCAATATTCACTCAGTATTTTCGTACTATCCAATTCGATGTCCAATTATATTAAAAGACCGATTGATCTTCGCGTGTGTCCATTGTATCTCGACATTTGGATGAAATAGGGTACCATTCGATCTGCCATTGAATCAGGCCTCGCTTTCTCAATTTTCGACAGAAAAAAAGTACCATAATTTATTGATAAACTAGTAGTTCGCCCCGAATTGAATCCTCGCGATGTTCCGTTTTCACCCGACTATAAAAAAAACGGAGGATGTATATGTATTTTACATACGTTCATGTGTTTCCCTCATATCTCACAAACTATTGAACGTACTTTGAGAAGTAAGGTGTCAGGTGATGTGTCTTCACTCCGAGTGTCATCTATTTATCTATATCTATGAAAGGACATGTCCGGACCACTGACTGACAGATCAATGCACAGCCCAGACCACTAAAGATAGAATCGTAAAATTTTTGCCGTAGTTTCCTTTTATGATGTAAACACCCACTAAGAAAGGAATCTGTGATATTAAACTCCTAGAAGGGTAAAAGGGGTTTCTACTACCCTTTGAGGGTAGTAAAATTCTAGGAAGCATGTATATGTATTTTACGTACGTTCACGTGTTTCCCTCATATCTCGTAAACGACTTACGTTTTTATTATGTATTATTATTATTGTGTATATTATATAAACTATGTTTATCTTTTTGTCTATATTATTATATTATCTTTTTGTTTTATTTTTTTTCAAATTATTTTTTGTTATACTTTTCTTCACACTATTACACTTGCTGGATGGCCCAATCTCCTCTCTTCATTGATTCTCGACTGCAAGGCTTTCATTTTTAAGCACATCTAAACATCACCGTATAAACCCCTTGACCGATTAGACTCATTATCCGAACTTAACAATTTTAGTTGCATGAATTACTTACATACAAAATTATACATCCTATAATACTGTACTATAATACACTATTATAAAAGAAAAAGTGACTATCTTTCTGAGTGTCTGTCTCTTAGATTTTTAGTTCACGGGAACCTCGCTTCGCTCAGTCTCGATGCCCCGAACTGATACCTTGCAACCCTTATATTTTTACAACCCCTTAACCGATTTCGCTCATATTCGAACTTAAAAATTGTATTAGTATGAACTACTTGTCTACAAAATTTCATGAAGATTGGATCAACGGTACACAAGTTATCGTCAAACAAACATACGAACACCGATTTGTTTCAGTAAATTGTGAGACCTCGCTCGGTCAATAATGTTATAATTTACTCATGGAAAATCCCGTACGTATTTCTCTTCGAAATGTTATTTTTTTCACAGTTACCAAACTCTTTTTCCCTTATCCTAGATCGTTCAAAGCATTTCTGAAGCCAATTTTAAAACATCCATTTTTCGAAAATTCTAGTGTTGTTACCGCTTAACTCAATGGCATCGCAATTCAACCCACCTGATCCTTTTCCTCCTGTGCCCTACGCTGCATGTCCAGTTGCGCTTCAATTTGAGCAGCTTCGTCGTCCAGCCTCAGCTGGAGCCTCATTCTCTCCTGAAGGTCGCGCTCCTTGAGTCGCTCCTCGCGCTCCAGATTGAGGGCGACCCGTCTGGCGATCATGGCGTCTCTCTCCTCCCTGTCAAAAGCTGTGTTACAGGCACATTCGACTACTTTCCCAGGCGTGGATGATTGCATGGCGGAGGTTTTCGGACGCTTACTGTTCGTGAACGATGGACTGATATTTTATTTCCTCCAATTCTTGTTCTATGCGAGCCCTGGGCAGATCCTCTCGCACCTGTGCATTACGAACCTTGTTTCCGGTGTAATGTTCCTTAACTGGAAGCAAAAACGATATATTCCGGTGTTCCGACACAACGTAGCGGCGAACATTTTCTTCTGCGAAAAGTTCGCAGTAGAAGGCGACAGGAAAGATTTACCGGAAATGAGAGTAAGGACGAAATGTTTTTCAAAATACGTACTTTCTTCATCCTGCAAGCGATAGGCCAGAGCGCCGTCCTCGTGCACCAGCCACTCGCGACAGACTGTAACATTTTTCGTTTTTCAATCTCATTATCATCACGACGAAGCGACAGGCCAGGGAGATTTCAACGCGTGTCGGGGCGCGATGAAAGAATGTCGGGAGACAACTCTTTGTACGAGAGAAACTTTTCTTCTCTCTCTTTCTCGCTCTTCACCGCTTTGACTCGTTTACCTTCGTTCACTCGTCCAGCCTTTGGCATGGTGTCCGAGCTCAGAATGGATTTCGCCATTTTTTTCCCAGCGATTGTAGTTTATCCCGATAACGAGGAATCTTCTTCGCGGAGCGGTACGATCTTTCTACTTTATTGTTTACAAGCGCCTTATGGGACGACCGCTCCGGCCTCGCGCACCATCTTGAATGTCGTGCTGCTGCGAATACGGGGGGGCGCGCATGCGCCGAACATTGGTACTACTGGAAGAATGCGGCACGCCGGAGCACACTTCGCCGCGCGTGCGCACGTGTGTGTGTGCGAAAACAATAAACAGGTGGCTGACACGAGAGATCTTGCTTGATCTTGCTCTCTTATACGCTAAATTACTCGAGGCAACGCGTACGTGATCTTGTTCGTAATTTCCGCGCTCTACAGTCGAAAATCGCACGAGTCCTACGTGCTCACTCGGCGTACACTTTTCTTCCTCACTTTATCGTCGTAACGTGATCGCGGCGGCGTACTTTTATCGCAAAACGCTAGCGTGTCTGATAACTGATCTGTCCTATCGTTCCTAAAGTAATTTTATCAAGGGCTTCAAACGTAGTTGACATTTTTGGAAATATCGATTTTTGGTTTTCGACGGATTCTCGAAATATAACGTTGCAAAAATATTCGCGGCAAATTTCAAGTCGATTTGTGCGAAATTGTGGGAGTTGTGGGCGTTTATAGGTAGGTTCCGCGAAACAACGAACTTGAAACGCGATTTTCTTGAGGTATTCCTTTCAAGAATCGGAATATTTAACATTTGACTGATTTTCATCCATAATCAAGGAAAAATATATTTCAGTACACTGGTAAAATTGCAAACCGAGTTACCGAACTTTTGAAGAAAAATTACGGCTAAAAATCGTTGAATTTATACGGCGCTTTATGGAGATGACACGCTGGCCACATTTCTGTGGTTCTCTAATCATTTATACACTAAATAACTTTAGATGCCGGATGTAAACTGCTCACGCGGGTAAAAAAATCTAGATATTCCGTAACGACCATAAAAACAAGGGGTCGCCGAATGTTTAAAGAAAACATTAATAACGAAAATTCGAAAAAATGACTAGCAGAAGAGTTTTCGTAGCCGCGACTTTTTAGAGAAAACGTAAACATGTCCAAATGTCCTAAATTTGCGCAAAATTTTTTATTCCAGTTTATCGTTGGGTATAATAATTAATTGTGACGTATTTTTATTAAGCGTCACTGTAATTTAACAATGCTTCGGAAGGGCCCTACTTGTGCCTCCACAAAATACGGCCCTTCGCGAAAGGAATATCTTGAAATGACTTTTTTCAAGATCGGTGATCACGTAAAAAACTACTGCATCGATCAACTTTGCCGTTTACAAGCTTCTTTTACATATCAAAAAGCACTGCGTTAAGGCGGGATATACATTCAGACAGGAAAAAAAAATTAGCAATATTGCGGGATTTTTCAAGCTAAGAAATAATTATTCTACAATTATCAAACTTTAGGTATACTTTGATAGTACGTATCGTTGAGGAATCATCGTCGATTCGGCCAATGAGAGTTTCCAAGGTCGTGATGGAAAAAAAGTTTTTCTGTTACGTTTCGATCCTTGGTTCGGATCCTCTTCAGAATTTTTTTTTGTTCTGAAAATTGTCGATATGTCCAGTTTTTTTGTTTGTGCTTGGAAGATGATTAGCATGGATAGTATTTATGTTGGTCCAATACTATCTCGTGAAGGTGAATCGGAGGATTGAATTGATTCGGACCCTTTGTTTTCAATCGATTGAGAGAATTGATCGTTTTTTGGAGATTTCTATTATCAATTGAAATTTTAGATTTTTTAAAAATAAAAATAACTATATGTTCGCAAGTACAAAGAAGAAAACTAGAAATTTTCTCTGTTTTACATGTCAAGTAGTGATGTTTCAGAGAGTTCGAGAGAAACTTAAACTTTAATAGTATATTTAAGTATACAAAACAATTAAAAAAAAATTAATTCATCATCAAAATGACGGAGTTGTGGCAGAGTGTTACAGCAAGGTCGCCGCGGGACTTGTGAATCGGCGTGCAATCTAGCTTCCCGTAGACTTTGATTTGCAAAAAAGTTAAAACATTTTTTCAGTTAGAACATGTATAGTTTCTATGTGACGGTAATTAAAACGAAGAAAATGCAAATTTAAGAAAATGGCACGCATTAGCAAAAAAAATCAACATTTCACGCAACATTTCTGTAAAATATGGATTAAAAGAGTATTTTTTTTTTCAATTTTTCAAAAACAATTCTCGTCAAGTAGAAGGTACCCATATTATCAATATTTCTACCAAGTTTCAACTCAATCGGCTTAATAGTTTTTGAGTAATCCTGCACGCCAATTTCGCTTTGAAACTTTAGGAAAATATTCTACATATATAGTTCTATCGTTTAAAGAAAGAAAAAACAAATCGATTTTTTTATCGTTGTAAATGTATATCCCGCTTTAACAAAGGAATTTTCTTTTTTGGCGCATAGTTTTTTTAATCAACGAAAATAGAGCGCTTTTTCACCGAAAATCGATAATTTCACTTTGGAACGCGGCCATTTTTTCGAAAATCAATATTTTATTGAGGGATCATCACAGTGTAAAATTTTCAAAAAATCAATTTTTTTGCATTATCCGATAGTGTAGACGGTTATAAACGTACTGTTCATTTTTTTAGACGACATTCGAATTATTCCGTTTGACACAGCATTTTTCACGCCATTCTTTATCTTGCTATGGAAGCTTTTTTTAAATCTTCATTCTTTTTAAATGAAAACTATCGAAAAAGTAGGCTAAATTCGATACTTTTATCAAACCGCCGCCATTTTGGAAATTTTTATTAAAAAAAAACCTGCATAGCAAGAAATCAGACTGTATTTTAACCATTTAAATAAAAATTGTGACAATCAGCTATTTTTCGACCCGTTACACTGTGCTGATCCCTTAAATCCTTCGTCCAAGCACTAGATAATTTCATGCAAAAGCTAAATGCGTTCGATGTTTTTATTTCGGATGATTTGTTTCCGAGCAGCAGTGGACGCCGCGAAGGACGTTTTTCAAACAGCGATCTGTACAAACCACTGTAAAGGGTGTCTCAAAAGGACACTTTAAATTGCGCGCCATTTTGTTTGTGGCGAACATAGAGTACTAATCTTTGACAACTTGCATCAGGAAGTATTGAGGTTTAGTCGTGGAGAATTACACGATCGAGCAACGCATGGAAATTGTCAAAATGCACAAAAACAATGCAGTTATTGCAGACGAAGTTCCATGGTCGTGTTATCTCGCGCCGCGGCGATGTGAATTGGCCACCAAGATCGTCAGATTTGACGCCATTGGACTTCTTTCTTTGGGGTTTTCGGAAAGAAAAAGTGTTTGCCAATGATCCACAGACCATTCCGGAGCTCAAGGAAGCAATTGGACGCAGCGTTAATGAAATTAGTCCGCAATTATGCCAAAATGTTATTGAAAATTTCGTCAAACGAGTGAACGTTTGTAAACAGGGACGAGGCGGCCATTTATCGGATATTGTGTTACACACATAACCTCCATGTTTGTACCTTATATTAAAATTCAAATATTCGTACTTTTCAAATAAATAATACGTTTTACTGATAAATTAAAATGTCAGGGCATTTTGAGTCACCCTAAGTCAACCATATTTATAAATACTTTCTAATACGGAAATTGTAAGACACTTAGTCCTTAGGCCACAGTAACGGGTATAAAATCATGTGCGAATTTAACAATTTTTTTCGTATGAAAAAGTGATTCACTCATAAAATTAATTATACATCTATTTAGTATGAATATCAAGCTTTTAGAATTTTTTTCGATGTACAAAATGGCCGACTACTCGAAACTTCTCGAAACAGCTTTTTTCCAATTGGCGTGACAAATAACTTCAACAATATTCACTCGATTTACTTTAAATTCAAAAGTTATGTTCCTATTTGCACTTTGCAGAGAAGTACGTACGGAATTTCTGATTAATCGAAAACTTTTCATTTTATGAGCAGTCATAACGAAATTTTTCACTGAAAATTCATTTCTTAAGTTCAAATACCTACAACTTTTGAATAAAACAATATTTTTTAAATTCCATACGCTCTTCTCTAGGTATTCTAATGTAGATTGACGGGGATTTTTGTTTTTTTGTTCTAGGTAAAAATTGTGGATACTAAATGTCACGCCGCGGAGCGTATCAAAAAAAGATAGCAAAAGAAAATATTCGTAGTCGGCCATTATGGACATCGAAAAAAAATGTCTAACAGCTTGATATTCATACTAAATAGATGTGTAATTAATTTCATGAGTGAATCACTTTTTCATACGAAAAAATGGTTAAATTCGCAGATGATTTTATACCCGTTACTGTGGCCTAATGCCTTAACCACGATACTCTTTAATGTAAAAAAAAAGAAAGCCTGCTCACGTTTACCCCGAAAAAATTCTTTCCGACCGCGATCTAGGTGTAACCCGTTAAATTTGCCTCTACAATGTTGATCGCAATGTTCGTATTTTAAAAAAAATCTCAGTAAAAGTTATTCCCCGTAAGACAATCGCTTCGAACTGTACTGCTTGGCGAATCCAATGCAATATGGATATCGCTAGACTCTGCTTTCGCTGCCCCCTCAGCCGCTCGCCCATCAGGAGGGCGTTGCGGTCAGTACGAGCCATTAGCACAAATAAACACGCATCAGTCGAGCGCGTATGTAAAAATGAGTAACGATGAATTATCTCACGAGAAAGTACATTTTCTCTGATCACTACGATAAAAAATGGATTCCTTCATCGGGAATATTCGGATTTCTTCGATGTCTGTACTCGGCTAGTTGGGTTGGGAATAGAACAGGCAATGGCGTCTCGTGAATCCCAATTAGCATCACTGTGTCGTCGTTAACGTGATTGTAATAATGATCGGGTTGGGAGTTGTTTTTTTCTTTATTCACGAAACAGCATTCTTTTATCCGCGGTGCGATTCGCTCTCACGATGTAAATGCTCGGTCTTAATGAAACATTGTGTTCGCGCCCGTAGAATGGCATTTTCTCGGGGCGCGATTCACCGTAAGCGTTCTTTGTTCTCGTAGAAAATTCGTTATGAGAAGACGGATTATTCGTAGCTCGATGCGCATTTTCTGTGAAAAAGTTTATCGGTGAGAATAAAAATATCGCTCGATTCGTACGTGACGTACGACTCTGAACGCGGTATCAGTTCTGAGAGCACGAGATATCGATGCCGCCTTGTTTCCGGTTCGTACGTGGTTGCTCGTCATAACGAGACGCGTAACTGCTCGTTTATTAGTGTATCGCTCGCGGATAATTGCGCGTAACTGAATTTACGAATTCGTCGAATTCTGTGCGATACGGGGTCTACTCGAATGTTTCAATAGTTAAGGGGTTATGTTACAGTGACGATCCGAAAATCAGGGTTACTTAAAAAAGTTAATATCGAACAAATAAAGTAAGATGATTGAAAAATCGTTTAGATATTTATTTGTATGTACGTTAATAAAGATTTGTACCAAATGTCATTACAAAAAAAATAATGATTGAAAAAGTTGTAAACAATCTCGTGATGGACCTTTAAGGGGCTCAACGGCGTACTTGATTTTTATTATCCGGTTGATCTGAAACGAAAAAAAAAACAGTTTTTTTTTTCTTAAAATAGATCATTTTGGCTAAGGCTTGACCGAGGTTTTTTTGTTATCGTGTTTCAATTTTTTTTTAATGATTTTTTTTCTCGATTTTTCGAAGAATAAAGACACGATTGTAAATAACTAATGAAAAAAATGTTAAGAAAAACGTACCAAAATAAATGTACCGAATTTTAAGTGAATTCAAGATTATTCCTTCTAGAATAATCGAGGAAAAGTCAGAAAATTTTGGAAATTCTCTGGAATTTTTCCAGAATTTACTTTTTGCAAGAATTACGAAAAATGAAACCGAATTAAAAAAAAATCTGAAAAGTATATAAAAAAATATTTTTTATATTTACATTATTCTTTAATATATAGAAGAAAAAGTTACGTCAGTGCCGAACATTGAAAATTTCAACGACTAAAAATTAATTTACCTTAAAGCTCTATACATTTGCATTTGATTTGTCGATACACAACCACACAATTATCATTTTAGATGAGTGTTTTTCTTTATTTTTTATTTATTCGCGCCGGCATAGAAATGTCTGTTTATAATAAAGAACAAGTTTCGAGTTTTTAAAAATTCTATCGCAATATTTAACATTTTCATATATTTGTGTGGAAAACCCGAAAAAGTCAGAGAATTTTTCAGTCGATAATGCGTAACAACCATGAACTTCCTCTTCAATTTGAGTAGCCTCAAGCGAAGAACGAGTGTACGTCATTTGCACAGCAGCCTAACCCCTTAAAGGAGACAGTCAGTTTAGAGCCCGGAAAATTGAGAATTTCGACAATTTTTCATGGATACCTGGTTGATAGGATGAAAATCCGCAAAGTGACCTTTATTCTACGTATCGTCAATTACCTTTACAAATTCTTTCACACCATTTTGCAACACGAAGGTAACTCGCTTCATCCAGGTGCAGCGCCGCCATTTTGTTACAAAATCTGGTTCAAAACGGATTAGATTCTTAAAAATATGTAGAATAAAGGCCACTAGACAGAAAGTTCATCCTATCAACTGGGTATCTACAAAAAAATGTCGAAGTTCCCCCTTTTCCGAGCTCCAGACCGGTGGTCTCCCTTAATTATTGAAAGTAAAAAGTGGAAAACTCTCGAAAGGCCGGTAGAGTTCGGAGAATGAATTTCGTAGCAGGGTTAAGGTAGTACGTGCGAGACAGTCCCATTCGAAAGCAAACATACGTTGAAATTTGAAATAAGCAATAGTTTTGAAACAGTAAAGCATTCACCTACTTCCAAGCTACATAAGTAGGATATCTTACTGTTAAACCGTTAAAAAACCATATAGTAAGTTAATTGAGAATGAGTTTAAGAGCGGTGTTCTCCCCGGTGGTAGCAAACTTTTAGCAGGGTTTGCCCAAGGCATATGCCAACACAAATAATGTTTGCGTATGCGCATGCTCGCATACTACACCAAACGTACAGTCCGTACGTGTGGCAACGTCGCTGGCGAGCACACCCAATCCCTTACCCTAACCATACTTATTATTGTTGTTGACAGTAGAGTTTTTGCAACTCGTGCAGTGTACGAATCAAAGATTTAATAAAATGGAAAATCGGCTGCTCTAAAAGGACGGCTGCTCAAAAAAGCAGTCAGCAGCAGTTCACAGCGTTGCCAGGGCATATTCGCATCGACTCATTCAGCTGATCACGTTTCATCACGTATTTCTTTGGGTACTCATATACTGACAAGTGTATGGTGTAAAGTCATAATTTTCCCCTCATAATACAAGTCAATCATGCATCATTTCATCGTTTAAAAGAATAAGATTCTCCGTCGTAATTTTTCGATTATCAACAGAAATATGTTCTTCGAGACTTGCCTTATGCAGCGCGTGCTAAAAATGCCAATTTCACGATCGAATATCCCGCGATAACGGGATGGTCAATGTATTTCAGATTCCACAAACGCATGCAGGATACCCTGGACAACATTAGTATTAAATCACAAAACTTTCTGTCCCAGACCATTTTTAGCATGTACTTCCTTAAGGGGTTAGGCTACCTCACTAGCTACCTTAAGGGGGTAAGGCTTACTAGCACTAACTACCTCAAGGGGTTAGGGTAGCTACCACTAACTACCTTAAGGAATTGGGCCAGCTACCACCGACGACCTTAAGGGGTTAAGCTACTAGTCTTAAGGGGTAAGGCAACTGTAAAAATGTCAAAACTCTTGTTCTTTGCTTGAGGCAACTCAAATTGAAGAGGAAGGTCCAACATATGGTGCAGGAATCGCAGATTGAAAGTGAAGTTATGTTTGCAACGATAGAGCTGCTAGGAAAACTTGAAACGCGTTTTTCTTGAAACTATTTTTTGCATAACGGTGTACACGATTTTTCGACATCTAATGAACGGATTGACTTGATTTTTAACATTTTTTTCATTAGTCATTAACAATGCCATTTTTCTTTAAAAAAAGCGAAAAAAAATATTTTTTTTTCCTGATTGAAACACGATAAAAAACGTTGGGTCAAGTCTCAGCCAATATTATCTATTTAAAAAAACAAACTCGTTTTTTTCTGATTACCGGGTGGCCAAAATGAAGTACAACCTTGAGCCCCTCACCTTCAAAGGTCCTTCGCGAGATTGTTTATGACTAATTATTAATATTTTTTTATGAAAATTGGTACACAACTTTGTTAATATAAAGGGGGGAGTTGTAACGTTGCTGATATCGCGACTATCGGAAAAAAGTGTGGTAAGCGGACTGGCGTAGCTCAGTGGTCGGAGCATTCCCTTATTTATTCCCTGAAATTTTTTTTTATAACCCTCATTTTGGGATCGTCAACACAGCCTAACCCCTTAATGCATTGCACGTCGGTGTGCGTCGCTGCGATGTTTCGCGGATGAATGGATATTCAGCACTTGGCCCTGTTTTCGAAAGTATTACGGTATTCGCGTACAGATGTAGCGCGGGTAAGAAAGTACAAGAAAGAAAACGGGGAATGCGGCCTTCGAGTAGGGATAAAATTACACTCCCAATGTTTGCCTCGTAGTTTTATTCTTACAAAAGAACCGAAAATGCTACATCGATCAGCCGAAAGTTTACTTAATATTTTCCGATTTACCAAGCTCCGTAATATGTCGAGTGCCCGAGATTAAAATTGTTTTATTCAAGTACAAGAGCTTGGGTTTCGTTGGTCATAATTTTGCTTGTACACTGGACGCGTCGTCGGCTCTTTTCTTCCGTGCTATCATCAATCTCGGCCCTCTTTGCCCTTGCCATGACCATCTTTGTCGAAGCGTTCCTTGTGGGCGCCAGTGTATTTACTTGTGTCGGTCATTCTCGCCGTTATGTCGTCCGTCGTTGTTTTCTATAGAACAAAAATCAACGGTGCATGCAAAAAATCGAGTCCAAAGTTGCGACGAAAAATCATTGTGCAGTGTTCGAAGGGGATCGTAATTGGGCGATAGCTGTCGGCGTGCAATTTACGAAAGTTATCAAGACGGAATGACACCTCATCGCGGTCGGTATGGTAGAACAATTATAGATTCCCAAAAAATTCTGAAACGGCTCTTCAGATCCCGTCGAAACTTTGCCAAACGACGTCAAATAGATAGAAGAATAGCTTCCAGCCACTCAAATTTTCTAAATTTGAGTGGCTGGAAGCTATACTTCTATCTATTTGACGTCGTTTGGCAAAGTTTCGACGGGATCTGAAGAGCCGTTTCAGAGATTTTTGGGTATCTACAATTGCTCTACCATACCGACCGCGATGAGGTGTCATTCCGTCTTAATCCGCGCTCATCGCAACTCAGTTGGTATCACTTCAGCTTGTGAAAGAGAAAAAAATACCATGGCGAATAGAACTCAGTCGGCAAAGGCTGTCTTATTTACAAGATTGTCATTTTGGACGAAACAAACCAAAGCGCGAAATGGCCGCGCTCCTCCCTCCTCCGCAATAACGAATGTTGTAGAAACGTACGGAAACGATTTTAAGTCGTCTCTCATTTACCAAATAGATCACATCTTTTTTCCGCTACGGGTTTGAATTTCACATTCCGCTGTACCGCCAGTCGATAAGGAAGATATCGATGATATCGATTGCGGAGTCACGTGAGTTATTCTGAAGCTGTTGCTTCTAACGTTTTGCCACGCATTTTTATCCGTTTGACATGGAGAACTAGATTTTTGTTCGACAATGACGAAACTTTGTTTTGATACATATTTTTTAATGTTCAGATCTCATTTTCCGAAACACCTCCGAGCGAAAGCTTTAATTCCGTCGCGTGGACGCTCCTAAATCAGTATCGAAACTTCAAATGCGATTTTCTCGAAATGACGTTTTTGAAATCGGGAGAATCCATAATTCTAGCAGGTTTTCACCTATTTACTTGCAATTTTAATTGTAGCTTCTTAGAGAGATTCTTTAAAGAAGTACCCACGATGTTTACGATTCGTCAACAAATCTGGTTTTTATAATTAATTTAAGGCCGATTTTTTAGCAACAAAGACTAATTTATTTGAAATTATGCTATTTTGCGGAAAACCCATATTTTAAAAATAATGATGTGTACTTCTCTAGCAAAACTAATCTAAATGACCATTTTTTTTCTAGGTGCTAATCCATAAAAGTTCTGCATCTTCCCGCAGAGCGCCTAACAGAACGCTCTTGGTGTAGCTACGACTTAGCCGCCATTTTGTATTTTGATGAATTTTTATTTATTTATACAGCTCAAAATATTTAGAACAAACCCTCCATACCTCATTTTGACTGCTTTTTTAGTATTTCAAAAAAATTCCCAAAAAAGTTTCATTTTTCGGCGAACCATTAGATGTAACGTCTTGAAAGTCCGAGAAAATACTAATAGCCGTGGTAAGTACGATGACAGCATGTGACGACTATCGGTTATTTTCTTCACGCCTGTGTGTATATGTGTATATGTAATTATATATATAGAAGGTATTCCACGTGAATCCGGTGGACGTTTTCCCTGTCCCCCGCCAATTCAATTAATTTTTTAATCTGATTCCATTGACTCTAAAACACACTCTGAATTTTTTTACATTTTTCGAAACAACCCTGTCAAAAAAAAAAATTCTTCAAAACAAACGCCCCGCTTTAAAAATCGGAAAAAATTCCCAAAAAATGCGTGATTATATGTAAAAAATTTCAAGCTATCACCCGCAGTGGCAGTATGATTTTTTCTGTGCTTTCTGAGCGATTAACGTTTAAAAAAATTCGAAAAATTCAAGAACCGCTTACTTCGGGCGGATACTCAAATATTTTGATACCCACAATGAATTTTTTTGACCATTTTTGAGTAACCAAATCACAATCATAGATCTTGAAAAGTTAGCAATCAATTTTTCGGATTTTTTTTAACGTTAATCGCTCAGGAAGCACATGAAAAAATTATACTTCCACTGCGGGTGATAGCTTGAAAATTTTTACATATAATGACGCATTTTTGGGAATTTTTTCAGATTTTTATATCGGGGCGGTTTTTTCGGAGAATTTTTTTTTTACCACGGGTTGTTTCGAAAAATGTAATCAAAATTAAGGGTGTCCTTTAGAGTCAATGGAATCAGATAAAACAAATCGAATTGGCGGGCTTCAGGGAAAAAGTCCACTGGATTCACGTGGAATACCTTATATATATAGCTGGTTTTGATAGAATTTATTATTTGATAGATAGTGTATATATATATATATATATATATAAACACACACACACACACACACACACACACACACACACACACACACACACACACACACACACACACACACACATACACACACACACACACACACACACACACACACACACACACACACACACACACACACACACACACACACACACACACATTCTATCAAAACCAGCTACTCCTCTTCAATAATGAATTTAAAATGTACAAAGGGGTAATCCTCGCTAACGGATGTCCAGACTATCGTAGACTTCAGTGCAAATTCCTAAATTCATTTTCGACTTAAAATGTCACGTGCGATAGGCGGGTTCCGAGGGACCATTGGCGTTTACCAAAATTAGGAAAGCCGACGTTCCTAACAAAGGATATATAAATGTGGGAGGACGATTGAAAAAATCTTACCGTTACGCCAGTCAAACCTGGTGCTCCGCACGACGTCATTTTGTCCATGATGGTTTTTGGATCAACTTTCTTGCTTTTGGCCAAATCTTCAATGTATGCTTTGTACTCCTGCATATTCAAAGTCTTCTTTCTGCAATGTTTTTTTTCCAGAATTTCATCCGATCAGAGATTTGAGAGAAAAAAACTCGCTCAGAGTAAAATGTCGAAGATGAACGATGAATGAAAATACTTGAATTTGCCGAAGCATATTGCCGAGTCGGTGGTCGTGAGGGTTTTGTCGAAAACGTTGGCTTGCTTCATCCATTTGTCGCTTTTCCCCAGGTTCAATAATTTGCCGTCGGATTGTGTATCGCCGAATTTCGAAAATGCGGTAAATTGTTGCTCGAATGTGGCCATTGTAAAATTCCGAAAGAACTGTTGACGATTTAGAGCTTGCGGTTGTGAAGGGGTTTCTGTCTTGATTGTGCCAGTAAATTTGTCGTCGAAATTTTTTGTTGTTGAATAGTGAGTGAGAAGCACGTCCGCGTGTCACGTGAGAATTTTGGGAATGATCTGAGGCGAAGACGATTGTCGATTGATCAACAAATTTTTGTTTCCTGGGATCCTAGCGACGAGAGGCAACTAGTAGCTAAAGCCCACGGGCATTTCTTTCGTACTTCACACTTTCTCGCTCTTTTCTTTTCAAAGTGGATTTTTGTTTGGCTGCCCGGTCGTAGTATCTGTGACAAAAAAATACACATAAATTATCGCGGGATTTGGAAATACTTGCAATCATTAAAATCATGACGGACTTGATTTTTATAATTAGACTAAGGGGAAATATATATTGTCTCCTCATTCTTGTATCGAAAACTTTGTCGACGTAGTATCGACCTTAATAATTATTGATAATTCAGTAATTTTCGCATCCATAAATTAATAACTATTAATAAATTAGTTTAATTAATTATTAGGCCTTGATAATTATTAGTAAATTAGTCATTTTCGTATCGATTTAATTAAGTGGATGCGAAAATTACGTTTTTGACGAATAGCAGTTATTTGTAGATATATTTATATTTGGATTTATATATTTATATTTTTGTTTTTGGGTTAAGGGGTTGGGCTACTGTGAACATTTCGGAAAATCGTTCGTCGCCTGAGGCAACTTAAATTGAAGAGCAAGGTCCAACATATGGTGCCGAAATCGCAGATTGAAGGTGAAGTTATGATTACAACGATAATACTGCTAGTTTAACTTTAAACGCGTTTTCTTCGAAACTATGTTTTTCAAAACGGTGCACACGATTTCTCGACATCTAACGAACTCGTTGATTTGAATTTTGGTTATACTTCTTTAGTGTAATACTAGTTAAGTCTTGACCATCGTTTTTCTTAACATTTTTTTTATCAGTTACTAACAATAATGATAATTTTACCTCGAAAAATCGAAAGAAAATTCAAAAATTTTTTTTGATTGTGGAAGACGATAGCAAAAAAATCTTGCTTAAGCCTTAGGCAATATTATCTATTTTAATAAAAAAAAGCTCTTTTTTGTTTCAGATAAACCGAGTGGCCAAAGTCAAGTACACCGTTGTCCCTCACGTCTAAAGGTCCTTTACGAGATTGTTTATAACTCCTTTAATTATTTTTCTATGAAATTTGATACACAGCTTTGTTCATGTATAACAAATAAATGTACAAACGATTTTTCAATTATCTTACTTATTACTTCAAAATTAATTTTTTTAAATAGCCTTGTTTTTCGGATCGTCACAGAAGCCTAGCCCTTTAATATGTTTGGCCCTTGTAATTTAAAGGCATTTTACACAGATAAACAAAACTTGCCGGATCACAATTTGGCAATTTTATTACCGACTTGATAATTCGAAGAAAAATATCAACTAATTATCTCGGACAAAGAAATCTGAAATGTGCAAACGAAACACTGTAGGAACTTTTTCCTTCACCTGACATATTTATTTCTTCTCGAGAAGAAAATATATATATTTGTAGACAATGTTTACAAATATTATAGATAATCAATTAAGTTAAATAAAGCCTTATCGATTTTTACAATAAACACTTATAGGTAAGAGTTGTTCCACAACTCAAAGACAAATTCTTAATCGTTTGCTATATACCGTCTGTATGTATATACCGTCGATTTCCTTGCTTTTGGCCAAATCTTCAACGAGTTATCTTATATATATATATATATGATACTATTAAAGAATGGCTCAGATTGATTTTTCGTCAGTATTCGACGATTGGTTGTTGCTACGATTCTTGAAATAAATCGAATTAATTTTATAAATTTAATTTATAAATAATTACGTTATCTAGAATATTGATAATTGAGGAAATCTCATGTTCATTCGCACACGTTAGTTATCAATTTTCATCGTTTTCGACTTGTACGGCCATGGCGAATAATATATCGGCCATTACGCGAAGATCTTTTTTGTCGATCTCAACCAGGTCTGCGAGTTTCGAGGCGAGATCTCTGATGATTTTCTGGTTCCAGCAGTATATGTAAGCGCTGCACAACACGACCGACGCTCCCAAATACAAAGAATTTATTTCCATTGCCATAAAATTCTTTTTTTCCTTCTCTGTTCTAGCGCATCGTCCGTTTATCATCAACTGGAGGCTCGAGTAGAGTTGATTGTGCTACGAAACGAAACAAATTTTGCATTACATTTGATGAAGTTTAAACAATTACATTGCGTTCGAGCACGCGCGACTTGGCCTACACGTATTTCTTAAGGGGTTGGGCTGCTGTGGAAATATAAATCGGTAGATACTTGCGGCGACTCAAATAAAAGAGTAAGGTCCAACATATGGTGCAGGAATCGCAGATTTCCTGCGCAGGAATCGCAGGGTTAGGCCACTCTAGACTTTTCGAAAAATCGATTTTTTTTTAATGGACCTCCAAAATCATGTCCCAAAAGATTATGGCCGGGAAAAATTTCTAAGTACTCGGTTTTTGAATTTTAGTACAAGGCCACCTGGACCGCAGCTCACTACTCAAAACGTCGAACGCGTTTTTCTGAAAACTGCTTTTTTTAAGATGGCCGGAAACATAACTCAGACAATTTTCAACCGATTCACTTGAAATGTTGAATATATCTTGAAAAATACTTTGTCTATGGAAGTACGTAGGATTTTTTTTTATATTGCATAGTTCATTTGTTATTAACAATTATTTGACGATTTTTTAGGCAAATTTTTCACTTTCCACTTTAGAAGTGCGCCATTTGGCCAAAAATCAATATATCGAAAAAAATCCTACGTACTTCTATAGGAGTTATTATATATAATCGAAAAAAAATAATTGGCTCATTGTAATTAAAAAATTAGAGGAGCTGTTTGTCCGGCCGTGGACCCTGGAAAAACGGAGACGTCATCGCAAAAACGCTGCACAGCCGCCATTTTGAAATTAATCGCTTCAAAAAAATTATTGTATACAGTCACTGATATGTATGATAAACACCCTCTTTGTAATCTCGATTTATTTTGTAGTTTTTCTGAAAAAAAGTCCCAAAAAAGCCTATTTTTTCGGCCTCTAGATTGGCCTAAGACCTTAAGGTAAACTTATGACTACAAAGATAGAACTGCTAGACATTTTATGAACCGATTGAGTTGAAATTTGGTACACTTGTTCAGTGTGGCTAACTAGTAGGTAGTTTAGTCTTTACTGCCGTTTTTCTTCTTAACATTCTTTATTCAATAGTTAGAAATAATGTAATTTTTCCTCGAAAAATCGGGAAAAAAAAATCATACAATTTCTTTTTACAGTTAAAACGCAATGACTATTATATTATGATAGAATCTATTTTAAGAGAAAATTGCTTTTTTTTACAAGCTTTCATTCAACTTGACTTTCTGTGAGATGCAAAACAGAAAATCTATATTTCACCCACTTCCCGACTATTTAGAGCTCTGAAATTTTGCAAACATGCGTCTATAAGGTGACAATGTATGATTCAACATTAAAAAAAAGTCCATAAAATTTGCAACGTCTCATGTCAAATTAGCGATATCTAATCATCAGCAATTACTCGTAAGTTCAATCCCAATTATAGTCGTTATTTTTTACAAGCATTCCATGTTCCTAACGTACAAACTCGTAAACTAGTAGACTACTAGTAACAACCAACTGGTAAAACCAATTAAAGACTAAAAAGTAGAAAATAATTTATATGTAAAAAAATAGAAAAAAAATAGCTTTTATTTAATGTACTGAAAAGTAAAAAATAATTGTTTTAACCAAGTCACCTATATGTGACTGTAAATGAAAGCTTGGGGCGCTCAACATTTTGAAATATAATCTTTAATTTACATAAATCAGTTAACATATCAATTGTATTTGAGGCACAACACCACGGTTAAAAACATTTTTTGTTACATTTTCTGGAAGATACATTTGTCAAGAATGCTCTCACCAATTTTTAAAAAGAAATTTGTAAAATTGGCGGAGATACAGCATTTTATGTGAAACCGTTCGAAGCGCACGACCGCGCCGAGCGGCTTTGAACGCGTTTTTCTCGAAACTACGTTTTTCAACCTGGTTGACAACATATTAAAAAAACTATTCATCCGATTTGCATGCGCCAAGTCTTAAACTGTTCGAAATTCCAGCCTCTATGGCACTACGTAAGGATTTTTTTTTATAAAGAGCACCTGTCTATTTTTTTTTTTTACGAACCATGAAAATTTTCGATGAAAATCGGAAATAAAATTCGCCGCTTCGCCATTTTTCTTCGATATCGAAATTCCCCTACGCGATGCTGTTAACCTATATGTCTAGTCTCCAAATATATTTTCATTTTAGTTTTCAAATGAACCGTATGGCTTGATCGCTGTCAACCGCCGAGCAGCAATTTCGTCGGAGTGTCCTCTTGGAAGCGGCGTACACCGCAAATTATACATTAGATTCGAGTACAAAAATTTGTATAGTCTTCTATATTTATATATTGACTATGAGAATTAATGAAAAAAATTCCATTCAACGTTTGCTTGAAAATATTACGAAAAATATACCCTCGTACCGCGCACGAACCGTGGTGTGGTGCCTTAATTTACTGTAAAACAACCTTGGATTTCTTAAATAAAAATTCTGAAACTGAGTACAAACGCGTGATAATAATTTCTCTAATTACTATTGTGTCAATTTAAGAACGGTTAATGTAACTGAATTGATCAAATTTATTAAACATTTAAAATGTTGAGCGCCCCGAACTTTTATTCATATTCACATATAGGTGACTTGGTGAAAAAAAATTATTTTCTACTTTCAAGAACATTAAATGAAAGTTTATTTAAAAAGATATTTTTTCTCCATATAAATTTTGTTTCGAATCAACTGGGTGGCCAAAATCAAGTACAGCGTTGAGGCCCTCACGTTTACAGGTCCTTCACGAGATTGTTTATAACTTCTTTAATTATTAATATTTTTTATGAACTTTGGTACACAGCCTCGGTAATGTACATACAATAAATGTCCAAGCGATTTCTCACTCATCGTACTGATTCCTTCAATTTTTTTTTAATTCCTCTGATTTTCGGGCAGTCACCATAGCCTAACCCCTTAATCCGTATCCTTTATCTATAACTCTTTCAAAATCATGACTATCATTTGAAACAATGATTATTCTTTCGTTATTATTGTTACATTTTATTTCTTTTTTATGTTTCTTCGTACCTGGAGAAAAGACAGATCCAGCAGATGTACGACTATCTCGAAAATTTGCGGCGTTTTGTCGAGCCCGAGACACACGAGGAAAATTTCGGCACAGTCCAAGGGTGTGCTCAGTGGTATTTTGAAACCGACGGTTTTGAATACCTTGAATTCCGACGAGAGAATCGTGTTCGACGTGTACTCTTCATTGTCGTCTATTTGCCGGAGGATCGACATCACCTGAAAAAGACCCAAATTTGCTGGTTACGGAAACTGCACAAAAAAATAGATTAACGAGCTGCATCTACCTAGGCGGGTCAAAAACTTGCATTTTCCAAAATGATATATATATGAGGTGAATTCCACGTGAATTCGGTGGACTTTTTCCCTGACCCCCGCCAATTCGATTTATTTATTTTTATCTCATTCCATTGACTCTAAACGACACCCTGATTTTTTTTACAGTTTTCGGAACAATCCTTAGTAAAAAAAAATTCTCCGAAAAAAATGCCCCGAATTAAAAATCTGAAAAAATTCCCCAAAAATGCGCGATTATAAGTACAAATTTTCAAGCTATCACCCGTAGTGGAAGTATGATTTTTTCTGTGCTCTCTGAGCGATTAACGTTTAAAAAAACCGAAAAATTGACTGCTAACTGTTCAAGGTCCATGATTGTGATTTGGTTATTCAAAAATGGTCAAAAAAATTTATTGTGGGTATCAAAATATTTAAGTATCCGCCCGAAGTGAGCGGTTCTTGAATTCTTCCGATTTTTTTAAACGTTAATCGCTCAGAAAGCACAGAAAAAATCATACTTCCACTACGGGTGATAGTTTGAAAATGTTTACATATAATCACGCATTTTTGTGAATTTTTTCAGATTTTTAAATCGGGGCGTTTTTTTCGGAGAATTTTTTTTTTTTTGACTAAGGATTGTTTCGAAAAGTGTAAAAAAATTCAGGGTGTCTTTTAGAGACAATGGAATCAGATTTAAAAAAATCGAATTGGCGGGGGTCAGGGAAAAGGTCCACCGGATTCACGTGGAAATACCTCATGTATATTTTTTGACAGCATCACCTTTTGGCTAATTCCCTGAAAATTTCATTGAAAAAACTCTAAAGTTGAATAAGCTATATTTTCTAATAGTTGGCCGGGCGAGCGGTAGCGACACCATACGTCAAACTTTAAGGGGCCAGTCCAGTTTGAAAATTTCAAAAAATCGAAAGCAAGCAATACTTGAAGAAATCGACGATGATGATCAATCAGAAGGGATTTTGTATGGTGCAGGAATTGCCGATTGAGTTTAGGTAAAAGTTTTTCATAGCATAAACTTCAAACCCGTTTTTCCCGAAACAATGTTTTCAAAATCTGGCTCCATCGTATCTCTAAAACTAATAAACCGATTCTCTTTAAATTTGAACCACATATTGTAAACATGATTCGCAACAAGATGACCCTCGATGGTTTAAACATTTTTATTTTTGCTCTTTTTTTTGCGAAAAACTGTGAAAAAAACGCGTTTATTAAATACTTTTTTCGTTTTTCATCTGCCATTTTTTTTATTTTTTGATAAAACTTTATATCCGAGGGTCATTTTGTAGCTGATGTCATACTGAATCTAATGGACTTTGATTTTTTTGTTTCAGACAAGCTGTTGCCGAGTTGTGATGGAGCTACCTAGCCCACCTATTTTTGAAGGGTTGCGTCAAACTACAGTTTTTGTACTTAAAAATGAATAAAAATGAATTCCATTTTTTTGAATGTATTTCAAGACTTTATTTATCAAGCGCAACAACTTTTATATTCATATGTTTTACATAATCCTCAAAAAAAATCGCGAAAATAGCCTTTTTTTCGTGGCTCCAAAGTGGACTGGCCCCTTAAATGCGTTTTCTCGAAAAACCGTTTTCAAAATCGGTGGACATGATATCTCGAGAACCACTTGATGGATTCTTTCCAAATTTACAGGAAATTCGACGAGAAACATTTAAAAGTCGTTGGCGACCTCACTTTTTAAAAATCGATCTTCATTTCTCAATAGTTACGTAAAAATGACGACTTTTTCATAGATTTTGTATGCTTGAGGTTCAATTCGTCGCCACGTTGTTAAAAAAAATTATTTAAAAAATCGACGATCGTCAACGACTTGTATTTACTGTTATCTTGAATAACCCGTTTGGTTTTTGGATTTTAGACGGACCGTTAAAGCTGGAGTGTCCACCGCCAAACGTCGCAAAAAAAATGTCATCGGCCGGCGGCCATATTTTTGTTGTTTTTCTGTATTTTTTGGTGATTTTTTTAAAGGCTCGATATATGTACCTTTGGGTTTAAAAAAATGCGTTCCTCTTTCACCAACCGTTTGGCAGAAAAAAATCGGTATTTGGCCATTTTTTTGGGCTTCTAGGTAGATGTAGCCCCTTAATAGTTTGGCGTGCACCGATCGCGCCCCCATGAGTCCGGTTTTCTCTCAACGGATACGCGATATATTCCGGATATAAAGAACCACCCCCGCTCTGTAAAAAGCCGAACAGAGTCCCGGAAGAAACTTCTCCCATTTTTTTTACCGACCGAGCTTGTGGCGAATCTCAATACATTGCAATAACACGATAATTGTAAAAAAAACGAGAAATCAAGATCGCAATGATCGGTAAAAAAGAATATCGAGAAGAAACTAGACAAACCTGCGATATCCCTAGAGCGGCCGAGTGCGAGTCCATTTTACTCGCGATCTGTATACACGACATCAAGCGAAGTTTCGCCTGACCGGAAATTCTCTTGCACGTTTCTTCCCAGGCTGCGCGGCTGGTCAGCTTCCCGTTGACCGCGCTCATGTAAGCTTCCCAGAAGTTGTTGCACATAAATTTGTCGTACAGATACAGCGCGATGTATCGTGTTTTCGGGGCAAAATCGCACAGTCCGCTTATCGCGAAGAGCTCCTTGACGACCGGTGGCTGTATCGCTTTTATTTGCGCCGAACATCGCAACCAACTCCTTATTAACGTTTACGAGCGCGGAAGACGTAAAATGGTCGAACGATTGCTTCGCCCATCGCTACAACGAACTTACCCATGAAGGGAATCCAGAATTGTTCTCCATTCTCGATTATACGCTCGTACTCGCGATTCGTCTCGTGAATGTACTTCAGCCAGTCGTACAACAGCGGATCTGCTAATCCTGAAAAGGCAAGTTAATCTTGTTACTTCAAGCAAGTATATCCAGACGCCTGTTAGCCTCAAGGTCACGTGTAAAAGAAACCAAATCAAGCGAGATTACCTCTGCTGCCTCTTCGATCCATTTTCCCTCAACGCTTTCGCTCTTCTGTCGAAGACATTTTTTTTCTGCCACGATTTGTTTTGAAACATTTTCACGCATCGGTGCTCGCTGATTTCGAGGATACCAATGGGAGAGCAGAGTTTCCACGAAGTCGCACGCGCCTCTCCTGTATTTGTGTATACGGCGTGCTCGGTCGGTACGTCAGTTTTTCCTCAGCTTATCTTTGCGATATATATATATATATGCGAGTGTACAATGTGACAAGAGTTTTACATTTCGGCAAACTTGGCGTTCGTTCCTGTTTGATTTTCGGCCAGTTTATGCGTGGATTTTCTTTGACAATTGAGAAAAACTGTTGTTCTACGTTTGAACTTCGTTTGAACGTCAAAAGTGTCGATTTGTCGCAAGATCTTTCGTGTCGTCGCGTGAGGCCGGTGTTATAACCTCACTTTCGCCTCGACGGTAATACTTTTCGCTCTAATTTCAATAAATACGCGACGACAAGAATGTCTGCGTCGGTTTTGAGACACTTGAGTATTTTTCGAAAATGTACCGGCCCGATCGTCTCGAAGGTAAGTAAAATTCGAGAAATTTTGCAAATCGCCCTTCCGCTGCGAGTATCGAAAGAGCTACGAGTATTCGGTGCACGCAGCGACGAATTTGTATTGATTAAACAAAATTTCGTATTTTGTCGCCATAGACGAGACACTTTTCCGTGACGTCGGGACGACGCACAACTGCGGAGCAAACTGCACCGAAGAAGCTGAAGTCGCCGATCTCGTGGATGAGTCTGGGCATCTCCGCTGTCATCGGCAGTGGTCTGCTGGGCTACATGTATTATCTGAGGGAGAAAAAGGATTTGGCGATAGCGCGTGAAAGAAGGCGTCACTTGGGCAAAGCGGCTATAGGCGGATCGTTCGAATTGGTCAATCCCGAAGGAAAGCTCGTCAAGTCGCAAGACTTTCGTGGCAATTGGGCACTCATCTACTTTGGTTTCACTCACTGTCCGGATATATGTCCCGACGAAATTGAGAAGATGGTCGCGGCTGTCGACACTCTGGGTAAAGCTGCTTGTTTCCTAATTAAACATCAAGTATCGCTGCAAATGTGCATAAAAATCGCTACGATGGCGAATATTTGTAATCTGGAGAATATCGAGAGAGGGCCTTGACTCGTGATGTTCAAGTTTGCATAGTTGGAATGTGAAGAGAGTTAATTTTTCTTTCACTGCACATATTACTTAGCTGTTTAGGGTACGAAAATCACCCGAACGGTTTTTTTTATCCTTGTTTGAGTTCCTCCACCGCTGTTACACATGTGGAAAACCAGGAAAACTCCGGGAATTTCTTTCCTCCTGGAATAATCAGGGAATTTTGAAAATTCTCTGGAATTTTTACAGGATTTTCTTTTCGCAACAATTATGAAAGATGAAACCGACTTGAAAAAAAATTGAAAAGAATAAAAGTAAATATTCTTGTATATTTTCAGTATTTATATTATTCTTCATTATATACAACAAAAGTTATGTCAGTGCTCAACGTTGAAAATTTCAAAAACTAGAAACGAGTTTACTCTAAAGTTCCATAAATTTGTATTCGATTTGTCGATACACAATTACACAATATTTATTTTTTATCTATTGGCACCGGCGTAAAAAATTCTGTTTATAATAAAGAACAGGTTCTGTATTTGCCTTTAATATATTTTTTTAACGTCAGTGTTTAAATTATTTTTTGAATTTAGATTTTTTAAACATTTTTGTTTTAAATTATAACATATTCATATATTTGTTCCGAAAAAATTATGTTCTTTATTTGACTCCAATCTCCGTGGAATATTTGCGAACCTGTGTGGAAAACCTGGAAAAGTTCGGGAATTTCTGAGTCAATGCATAACAACCGTCCTCAAATTATAGTTCATAATGAAAATGAAGAAATTAAAAAAATAGATAAGAACTTTCATTTCATTCCAACGCTGCAAACTTCAACGCCATCTTCTATTCTATAGTTACAAGTAATTCTAAGTTGGGATTATGTGGAAAACTAAAGAAAGATACAATAGTCAAAGTCCGAGATGGGCAAAAATTAAATCAACAATTAACAATTACACTCACTACCGTAATTGATAATATAATATAATTGCTTTGTAATAGATTACTTAAGTACTTATTTACCACAAGTACATAGTGTACTTCGTAATTTGATTGAAAATCAATCGAATTACAAATTAATCGATTATATATTAATTCGAACTTATTGAGCAGTCAATAGCTGAACAATATTTTGATTTTGTAGTTGAAACGACACATCATTTATTACATTGTTTATCAGCCTTTAGAAGATAATACATTTTCTCTTATATTATACCATAACTAGTAACATCGTGATTAAATTACAAATTGTTTGAATACATTTTTAATGCGATTACTTTGTAATTAAATACATTATAACAGATTTTATAATTCGTCCTGAATAATCACAATTACAATGTAAGGAAATACAATTCAATGAGATTGCTTTGTGTTTCAACTACTTTGTAACCAGATTAATAATTTAACTACATTGTAATGGAGTTATGCCCAATTCAATTATTATATCATAATAATTATTAATTATTATGATATAATAATTAATAATTATATAATAATCGTTGATATCACCATATTAATATATAATTATACCAATTCAATTATTAATCTGGCTACAAGGCAATTAAATCACAAAGTAATCTCATTGAATTGTATTTCATTACAATGTAATTGTAATTATTCAGGGCATAATATGAAATCAGTTGTAACGTATTCAATGCCAAAGTAATCTGGTCAAAATGTATTCAAACACGATATGAAAAACAACACTCTGACCATCTCTAGCAAGAGCGTTGTCTTTCATATCGAACCAAGTTACTTATCGCACCACCCTCGTAGTAGAAAAGTCCCCTCGAGTTACCTGCAGCCCACTGAAAGGTTTAAGCAGCTGATAATCAAATAGGGGCTTGTCAAGGCTCTGAACATTTTCCACTGTTTTTGTTCCAGAAAAACAATACAATTTCAAGCTTCAGCCGATATTCATCAGCGTCGATCCCGATCGAGATACGCCAGCCGTCGTAGGGAAATATTGCAAAGAATTTTCGGATAAAATCGTCGGTCTCACTGGGACAACGGAGCAAGTGGCCGCTGCGTGCAAAGCTTACCGGGTGTACTTCAGCAGCGGACCCAAGGACAACGATAACGATTACATTGTGAGTACGAGAGAAATGTTGCTTCCATGTAAAAAGAAGATGGCGGTATTTGTGGCAGCTGGAATGGATGGAATACGTTTGGATTTTTCTTGAAAACGAAGAATAAGAAAATGAATTCGATGCGCAAAATAAAACGGATGTTATTTCAGGTTGATCACACGATAATAATGTACCTCGTGGATCCCGACGGTCTGTTCGTTGATTATTACGGACAGACGCAATCGGTCGATCAGATCGTAACGAGTGTAATGGTGAACAAAGTGAAATTGGATAGAATCCAAAATGACACGTGGTTGCCCTCGTTACCCTTCAGCAAGAGATCGGCCGAGCCGGCATAAAGGTAAAAATTCTTCATGGTTCTTGACAACATTTCCGGAAGTATTTGCGTACAATAATTTTGTGAAACGACACGAGTCAGCGAACGAGACTTCAGTTCATTTTGTACTTCGTCATCGGACGAGTGAATACGCGGCTTGTACATTGGTCAAGTGCGCAATATAAATATTTATACATATTTTGTCTTTCGCCGAATAAAATGTGGATAGTTTGAACACTCAGAATATCTTTGTATTTCATTTGTACAATAAATTTCTGCACATCACGCGTCGTCTTCATACTCGGAAAACATTTATCCCTCGTGCGTGAAGACTTTCAACTTGTTTGTTTGTTTGTTTGTTATACACATTTTTTTAATACATAGAGAGCCGAAGTCGATAAGTTAATGACATTCACAAATAGATTAGGAATCTTTCAGTAATTTTTCGCACGATGGTAAAGATTTTTTCTTCGATACGATTCTTCCTGTTGGAAGTGGAGGTATATTTTTTCATTGAACACACCGTGTTCAATCGCGGCAGCAGTTCGCTCCACTTTCTCATACGTTCGTTGCGATCTGTTGAACGCTTTGAGGCCTTAGGCCACAGTAACGGGCATAAAATCATGTGCGAATTTAACAATTTTTTTTTTCGTATGAAAACATGATTTACTCATAAAATTAATTACACATCTATTTAGCATGAATATCGAGCTGTTAGAAAATGTATATATTTTTTTCGATGTACGAAATGGCCGACTACTCGAAACTTCTCGAAACAGCTTTTTTCCAATTGGCGTGACAAATAACTTCAACAATTTTCACTTGATTTACTTCAAATTTAAAAGTTATGTTCTAATTGCATTTCGCAGAGAAGTACGTACGGAATTTCTGATTAATTGAAAACTTTTCATTTTATGAGCAGTTTATGAGCAGTGATAACGAAAATTTTCACTGAAAATTCATTTCTCAAGTTCGAATACCTACAACTTTCGAATAAAACAATATTTTTTAAATTCCGCACGTACTTCTTTTGGTATTCTAATGTAGATTGACGAGAATTTTTGTTTTTTGTTCTAGGTAAAAAATTGCGGATGCGAAATGTCACGCCGTGGAGAGCCTAAAAAAAGATAACAAAAGAAAATATTAGTTATCGGCCATTTTGTACATCGAAAAAAAATATAGATATTTTCTAGCAGCTTGATATTCATACTAAATAGATGTGTAATTAATTTTATGAGCGAATCACTTTTTCATGCGAAGAAAAATTGTTAAATTCGCGCATGATTTTATACCCATTACTGTGGCCTAAGGCCTTAAGGGCATCTACAAGGCCAACATAACCTCACAAATTTTGAAAGCCAATTTTCTCATAGATGGTTAAATTTTTTAGGAAATACAAAGCATCAGGCCCTGGAGAATTTCCTGACGCAGAGCTTCATGATTTCCGTTTGCCCTAAATATTATTCATCTCGGAGAAATCTCCGTTCGAAAATTTCAGCTATATCTCTCGCACTCATATGTCACGTGGTAGATCTTCTACTCCGCCTTAAGGAGGTTGGAGCTTTACCCACAATCCAAGATTTGAAAAAATATATATATGGAGGGTGTCCCAAAAATCAACGATAATATTGCAGGTGCTGACAGGCCAGCTCATGGTGATTCAGAATAACCAAATATGACCTCCGTGAAAGTGTCATAGTTTTCGAAATATGTACGAGTCATAGTTACGAGATAAGTACAAATACAGATCAATGGAATAACAGGGTATCTACCGACCTGAAAAGTCATGAAAAATCTTAAATGTCATGAAATTACACTCGACCCGGAAAAAGTCACGAAATGTCATGAAAAATTACCAGTCTACCTGAATTATTATACCCTACTAAATTATCGTTGAGTCTATATTCAATATGAACTAACTTTGTGGTACTTGTCGATAGAGAAACGAATATCGAATCGATAGAAAATAAAATAGAAGAAAGTAAAAGAAAATGATACGTTATCTCAACATATATTAGTTTTTCTTTGTTATTCGCGTAAAGCGATTAGATGATGTTACTCAAAGTTCCTAAATGTATGTAATATTTTTCTAGATGTTCCCAAAATATATTTCTTTACAGCAATCTTGAAATTATGTTTGTCTCACATTTTTTTACCATATGTGGAATTGTACAGTTTGGTGACTTTTCGTTTATTCCGTATACTTTTTATTGGCATACAACACACATCTGTTTGAAAGAGCAAAATAAAAATATAAAAATTTAGAAAATCGGTCGCACTGTAGATTCATTAAGTATACTTCTATGCCAGAAAGTCATACTAAGAGTCATGAAAAAATCCCTATTCCTTGCCTTAAAAATCCTTAAATGTCATGCAATTTCAGTTCTGGTCAAAATTAGACACCCTGAATAATTTCAAAATTATCTCTTTTTGTAATAAAATAGCGATATTGTTCGTTACAGTAAAAAAATTACTACGTGTCGCGTCTTTTCTAAATCTAGACTAAATTACCCCATTTTTAAGATATGTTACGAGTTCGGCGTCGTGCGTTTATTATGCCACTATCAATCAAACTGAGCAATGACAATTCAAAAGAGCTAACAATGTAAATATTCATGGCTATGATTGATAGCACGAATAAAACCGAAGCGAAAAATATCCCTATTGGCCGCAGTGATATGTGAAATTTTGCCTCAAGTTAAAGATTTTCACGAGTTTCGAAAAAGTGCTAATATCTCGAAAACTATGACACTTATACTGAGATCATATTTGGTTATCCTGGATCACCATGGGCTGGCCTGTCAGCACGTTCAATATTATCGTTGGTTTTTGTGACACTCGGTACATTTTATTGTGTAGATAATGAGTTTTTACAGATTTTTCAATTTTTTTCCACCAGCAAACATTAGAGATAAAAAAGTTCAATGTATGTAATTTTACGTGCAGTTAGATGGGCAAGACGTTCACGCTATGGGTAATGTAATTTTTTGGCTATTTAGCACCAAGATAAACCATTTCTAACAACGGATTAACGTAAATTAATTTTTTGTAAACATTTAGAAGAGTCTTGCCCATCGAGAACCATATTATATTCAATATTGAACCATCAAGGTTTGATGAAAGATTACGAATCTTGGCTGGCGAATGAATGGCATTGCTGCCAACCTCAGTGTCCGCGACGCTGTATTCCGGCAACACATAATATTGATTAATGGTAATAATAAATAATCTCATGACAAATATAAATAGGCATAATTATAAATTACTCAAAATTTCATTCCAAATTGTATAAAACATTCACTGACGCAGTTTTTTTTTTCGTAATCATCGATAATGTTGTACTTTTTCAAGTTGGTAGTAAAACAAAAGTATTGCTTATTCAAGTAATGCAAATATAAAAATGCCTTTTAATCATATATCTTATGAAAAGTTAGCATCTACAGAATAGATTTATACCTCGTACGTGTTTTTTCAGGTTTATTGGAAAATAAATTCATAAATCGTCATTTGGCTCAAGTGGATCGCTCCAACCTCCGCAAAACTTATTTTTTCTTTCCATCGATTCATCGCGATCTCCACGATCCTCGTATCTTATAGCAATCGCATGCGTATCGTTTGAAAAGGCGAAAACGTTATTTATCTCCGCTTCTATCGATCGACGACGAAACGCGTACAGTCTTTTCATCATTGCGACGTAATCTTAGATTACGGATGATTCATAACAGAACGTAACGTTTCGTTCAAATTCGAAAAACCCGCGCATGCGCTCGTTGAGCGCGATCGACGCGCCATCTGTGACACGTCGCGGTTCCGCGCTATACATTTCCGCATATCGTTCATAGGCCACTTCGAGTGTTCGGACGTCATTGGAATCACAACATCGTCTCCACCGGAAGTTTGGGAGATTTGCGTCAGAAGCGATCGTTCGCCGGACGCGACGAGGCCCGTCAGGGAAGCGTTTGTTGCTGAAGATTGTGTAGCTCGAACGCGAGGCTGCAACATTCGGAATCGCTCCATCTGTGCTGATCCTGAATTCTTGCGCTTCGGCCGTTCATCGGAAGAGCCCGAATCGAAGCTTCGGATGCCTGGAAACGTGAAGGCGTGGGGGCGCTTTGAAAATCTCGCGAGCGGGCCAAACGGTTACCCAACTCTTTGGTCCGAGTTGATATTCTTAATTACAGGGTATATCTTAATTACTACTTTTTCGGTCATAAGCATATAGGGTGTTCCTTTCCCAGCAAAAGACTTTTTTTTCAAATGTGCGACAAAATTTGTTGAATTTTTCATCCTATTTTTTTTCGCTGCATAATAAAAACGAATAAGTTATTTGCAAACCGATTATACTGTCCAATAATTTTTATTTATTAAATGAAAGTATCAATATTATTTTCTTTTAATTCATTCTGGGCGTTGGTGTTTTTCTATTCTTGTTTGGCATTTTTGTACTCACTGGATGTTAATCATTGAAAAAAAATAATCGAAAAAAACGTTTCGGTAGGTGTACCGAAACCTCAGCGTCGGACTTTACTCGTGAATATCTCTGTCAGTTTTTGTCGCACGACATTGTTTAAAAAAAAGCGTTTTGCTCAGAGAGACACACTCTGTATGCTTCGGAACGGAAAAGTAATAATTAAGATACAGGGAAGGGTAAAACAAAACGGTTTCAAGATTTTTTCAATTCAAAATGGTGGCACACTAGCAGTCTGAACGAGGCAATTTTTCGGGACGAAGTTTTTTGATTATTAGGCTTGAACTTGGACCGACAAACCAAAGCGTTTGTCAATGTACAGATAAAGCAATGCGAAATGCTGACAAATATTTTTGCAATGAACAATATTATAAAGATTCCTCCAGGCTCAGTCCCAAAAATTGTGAAAATTCCGCTGTGCAGGGTTTCAGCGGAAAAAAAATATACTTCCGACAGATTTCTGACATGTCACCATTGTGCATCGAGGAAAAAACTTTCAAAAAATGTATGTACCCTTTTTTGTACATATTTCGAGAACCCAATTATGAATGTCAATAGAGTTAATTATTTTTCTTAAGTCAACTTCAAAATTTTCGTATCAGTTTTCGGCCCAAAATGTTAATCCTTAAGGATGTTCGAGCGTTTCACCGATGAATGCTTCAGGGCATTTTAAAAGATGTGGATATGTCCGATAAAGTTACAATTTCGAAGCTTTAACAATGTTCCCCTACACCGCTTCAGCGAGAAACAAATTTTAACTACAAAATTCAACACAGTTTCGTACAAAAAATCGTGAATGCAACAGTCACTATCATTTCTATGCGCCATTGGCGTTAAGGGCATGTATCACTCTCGGACCGCTTCGAAATTTTTTACCCGAATTTCGACCAAATGATACCATCAATTGGAATGAAACTTATCGTGTACGATTTTATGAAAAAATGACGAAGAAATTGAGGTTTGGAGTTTTTCTTTTACATAGAACTAGCAAAATTGTGCCAAGGGAGCTCAAAATATTATCGGCAATCCTGAAAATCTAGTGCATCAGTTTTCCCACTGACGGCACGTTCCCGCATGGCGAACGTGCGTACATGCACACGCGTCGTGTGATACATAGCCTTAAAATTCTTTCGTGATTCAGGTTTTTCCCAAAGAAACTGCGTTAAATTGTTCAAACTAAATTGTTCGTTCTCGATAACAATGGGCAGCTCATGGGGCGTTTGAAGTTGAGTTTCTATTTTAAAAAACACGTTCGAAGAAAGACCGATCAGTATTCAACGTTCATCCGTAGCTCGAGCGTCCGCGAATTCAACTGTGTTGAAAATTCGCACTCCATTTTATTCCATAATAGTCGATACGTGAAGCTGCAGTTGCGTACCTCGCCAGCGATATTAAGGGAGGTTTCTACTCTGATTGCGCCAAAAAATGCCCGATTTTTCACCAACGGCTCAAGAAGAACTTTTTGAAGAAAAGGAAGGTGTGCTGTGGTCCTGGCATAGTAGGTTAGGTGTAAGTATGAAACTTTTCATTTTATTCGAACATAAACTTCAGTTTAACTTTAAGGACTTATATACGGTTAACATTTTCGAAAGATCGATTTTTTTATATTTTATTTTCGTAATGTAAATATATTTAAGTACACACACACACAGAACATTTCTTGTTAATCCGGCGAATATTCTCGAAGTTACACGCACATTTGCAATGACGAGTCAGAGCGTTCGAAAGCGCTTTTAAAACCTTAAATGCGTTTTTCTCAAAACTGTGTTTTTAAAGTCGGTGAGCAAGATTTCTCGGAAACGGCTGAACCGATCAGTCTCAAATTTTAACACAATCTTTTCAAGCATACTTTTTGGTAATTGATCGAAGGTTTTTCTCACCGATAAATATTTTCCATTTTATAAACAATTTAAGACCTAAATTTTTGTCAAAAATCGATTTTTTTAGAAGCCGCCATTTTGTCAAAAATTATTATTTTGCTTATTTCTCCGATCAATTACAAGATAATCCATTATATTAACGAAATATTTTTGGTTTTTTTTTCATTTTAGATCCAGTCCAGAGATATCTTGCTCACCGCAAGACGCCTTTTTTTTAGAGGTCCTCCCGGAGATCAGCTATAGCAGCTTTCAAAATGATTATTTTTACAAATAAATGTTAAAATACAGTTAAAAGTTATTATAATATGTGTACACATTTTTACGTTAATATATTTACAGGTCTTCTCGAGACAAAATTCTTGAAAAATCGATCTTTTTGAGCCTCCTGACTGTATATCCCCTTTAAACGCGTTTTTCTCAAAACCACGTTTTCCAAGTTTACGTGCTCTTACACGCCCTGAATGAGCAATTGTTATGAAATTCGGCAGGCACGTGCACAACAAACATCTTTATTAGTTGAACTAGAATTACCCAGAAATATTCAAACGTTTTTATCTTATGAACAAAAAACTGCAAAGATTTTTGGTAAAAAACTAAACTTTCCCTTCGATCGCTCACTTTTTTTTAGTTTTACAATTTTTCTTGATTCTAGTTCGACTTATACACAATATTGTACAAAGTAAAAATATGTTAGATTTTTTTCACTGCAGATCACCTGTTCAGGACTTAGGACATCCGCAAGCAAAGAATATCATCGCCGGCGCACCGACCTACGTGGCCCTCCCACTCCAACGTACCATGTTTTGTCACACATTCAAAGACATTATCGTGTTCAATAAAGACCGCTTGGTGAACATACCAAGTTTTAACATTATGTATTTAATATTTTTCGCATAGAAAATTGGTGAAAAATGGAACACTTGGGCCCAACAAAGCAAAGGGTGTCTCAAAATGACCGGACATTTTAATTTATTGATAAAACGTGTGGCGGAATCGCCACCTGCTCAAGCTGTTGTACCGACAGAGAAGGTCGCACTAGGAAAGGCACCACAGCGACAACGGAAGCAAACTATAACTCCCCGGCGTTGGGACGCCTAGGGGAAACAGCTCTTCCAGCTACCCGCTAGATACGTAGCGGTTCACTTTCTTCCGGTTTAAGAAACGAGCAGCACGCGAAAGTCATAGCCGATAAAGGAAATAAGATGGATTACAAAATAAAGAACAATTGTAAACCAATAAATATAGTGAGAAACCAAAACCCTCTTATAATTACGTTATTGGGGTACGTAACAAACCCCCAAAAACGTATTATTTATTTGAAAAGTACGAATATTTATATTTTAATATAAGGTAAAACCGTGGAGGTTATGTGAGGATAAGAATATCCGATGAATGGCATAAACGGCATGGACTTGGAAGACATATTCTTTCAACAAGATGGCGCCACTAGCCACTCTGCGGGCGAAACAATGCAGTTATTGCAGACGAAGTTTCATGGTCGTGTTATCTCGCGCCCCGGCGATGTGAATTGGCCACCAAGATCGAGCAATTTGACGCCATTGGACTTCTTTCTTTGGGGTTTTCTGAAAGTAAAACTGTATGCCAATGATCCGCAGACCATTCCGGAGCCGAAGGGAGCGATTGGACGGACCATTAATGAAATTAGTCCGCAATTATGCCAAAATGTTATTGAAAATTTCGTCAAAAGAGTGAGCGTTTGCAAACAGGGACGTGGCGGCCATTTATCGGATATTGTTTTCCACACATAACCTCCATATTTCTACCTTATATTAAAATAAGAATATGCGTACTTTTCAAATAAATAATACGTTTTATTGATGATTAAAAATGTCAGACCATTTTGAGACACCTTATGGAAACCTCGAGTAATACTTTTGCATTGAGGTCCGATCGGGCAGGAAGAAAACTAGACGAATACTCACGTTTGAGCAGAACGAGAGAAGCGATTGACCCGTATACTTGCTGCACAGGGGCGACAACACCGCGCTGTTCGGTACTGCGCTCTGATTACGATTGTCCGATCCAGGCACCTTTGAACCATGATTCACGACCTCCAGATAGCCGCGGCTGCTAGCTAAACTTCCGCCTCTCGTTGCGACATCTGTGAGATGGTAGCGCACAATTCGGAGGATTCATGTTAAAATCACGTGTAACACAGCTAGGACAGTTCTGAAGCGCATCTTACGGACATAAGCCTTTATCAATGATGGCGTGTGGGATTGCGGTTTGGAGAAGCAACTGGTTATACATATACGTGTGTGATATGTTTCGGAATATTTATATTCATGTATATATATAAATATACATAAAGTGTACTAGTTTTTTTTCGTCCACGTGCTTTCTCTTGGTACCGCTAGATGGCGTATTACGGCCCTAAGCATGGTACTCTGAAACAATAATTGCTACTGATCTAATTGTAAGAGTGGAGAGAAACAGAAGGGTGCGTGTGGTGCTAAGCGAATTAGCCGGAAGTCCGGTGGTAAGAAGTGCTGCCTAAACGTGGCTGTTGACTCTCGTCCAATTCCAATCACTTTTCGGTATTGCAGTATGACGAAAGCACTGGCCGTACCTTCCACTTTTTAGCTGCTTTGGTTATTTAAAAAGCCTAGTAATGCACAAACGTTCTTTTATCCGTTTTTACAATTCTTACAGTTTCACTTTACTTATTTTATGGGACGCGTTTGTCGCCAATATATTTGCAGACTGCAACAGGTGGCTGTGGGACTCATGAACGTCATGAAAAGTGCCGTCTCAAGATGGCTGTCACATTTCCGTTGCGATATCACCCAGCCCCCACTGCCGATACATTCCCTCCTGTTTCTCTTCACTCAGCTTCTCATTTCTTTAAGGGCTTGGACCACTGTGCAAATGATGAACACACGTTCGTCGCTTGAGGCAACTCAAATTGAAGAGAAAGGTCCACCACATGGTGCAGGAATCGCAGAGTGACGGGAAACTATGATTACAACGATAGCAATGCTAGTGAAACTTTAAACGCGTTTTTCAATAATTTATTCAGTGCTATAGTAGTTTAGTCTTGACCGATGTGTTTCTTCTTAACATTTTTTTGTCCACTACTTATTAACAATAATGATGTCATTTTTTCCTCGGAAAATAAAAAAAATGCAACATTTTTTTTGTTGAATGATACACGGTTACAAAAAAGCTTGGTCTTAGCCAATATTATCTACTTTCAGAAAAAAAACTCGTTTTTTTGTTTCATATCAACCGGGTGGCCAAAATCATGTATACCGTTGAGCCCCTCACATTCAAAGGTCCTTCACGAGATTGTCTATAACTTCTTTAATGATTAATGTTTATTTATAACATTTGGTATACAACTTTGTTAATCCACATGAAAAAATTTGCCCAAACGATTTTTCAATCTTACTTATTCCTTCAAAATAGATTTTTTAAAGTAGCTTTTCAGTAGCCTAACCTCTTGAGGGCCCGTGGCCGTTCGGTAGTCGCCGTGCGGCAATCCGAGCCAACTACAAAGAAATATAGATAAGTAGATAAAACCTCTATACGAACAAACTAGGTTACACAGTAACCAAAAGAAAGAAGGACAGAACCTTGGGCAACATGGCTAGCTATCGCACTAATTTAGTTGGTACTGCAGTGTACAGAGTAGCAAACCCCTCCACATAACCTTACTTTTTTCTCGCTACTGATCAATTGTGGCCCCCTAGCGATACAAACGAGTAAGCGGTAGGACGAAAAATGTTGATTAGACGTACACATACGAATATGCGTATTGTTCGAATAATATGCATATTACGTAAGCTCATAGACAATTATATATATATATACAAATACGATATCCAGATATGCGCATTTGGATGCCCTTCTGGCGATGGTCCATCTTTGCGACAATGTTACGTCACACATCGAACGGAGACATTCATCGTGAGGATCAAGAAGACACCTTGTGTACTCGCCATCGAGTGGGTTGAACGATGCGCATCGTCATCGTGGAAGAAGTACAACCAGGGTCTCGTCCACCACTTCAAACCCTTGTGAGCGTTGCTCAACTTTGCGCCGTTGTAGCTGCACGTGCTGCTCGAATGAGTCGATGGCCTCTGTCGCCAATGTTCACGGTGAAGATGGGGCCACTTTCTATTCCTCACGGCACGCGACACCTCGGCTCGTACCTCGCCGTTCAAGAAACAGTACAGCACCGCCACGAAGAAACCCTTTTGAGCGACAAACAATTACTGTGAATTTACGTTCATTAGGCTCGATGATCATGTGGGCAATGATCATGTGGGCCTTGGAAAATTCGGGTTCACAGCCGCGGAAGGAAAGTCTCGCTTTCGTTTAAGGACCTACAACTAGTTGAAATTTTCGAAAATATCGATTTAGCGGTTTTTGAAAATTCTCTGAAAATTCGATTCGTTCAAAATTGAGGGAGTTATGGGGTTATATGTAGGATTCGCGAACCGGCGAACTTTAAGGGGTTACCCCCACTTGCGATTTTGAAAAAAATCGATTTTTTTATTGCATTTTTTTTAAGTATAAGTATCTGAGAATATGTCCTGAAAATTTCAAGTCGATCCGAACAAAATTGACTACTGATAAACTGAAACTTTACACTTCGTGTAAACTGAAATTGAAACTTTAAACGCGTTTTTCTCAAAATGGCATTTCTGAAGTCGGTGACCAAGATTACTCGAACACTAATGAACCGATCTTCTTGAAATTTTGCAGGCTTATTTAATACATAAAAATGTAGTCTTTAATCGTTCGAAAAAAAGGCCGTTTTATAGCCAAAAAACGGCCGTTTTTTTTTCGTTAAAATCGAACCATTAACTTTGACTGTCCGCCATTTTGTGAAAAATGAATATTTTTAAAATTCCTTCGATTAAAGACTAGTTTATACTTATATTTGACTAAATCCATCCGCATTTTTTTTTCAGATGATCCACTTCGCCGCAATGTTGGTCACCGCAAACCGTGTATATAAAAACATTATTTCATTGACGGCCATTTGCCACTATACAATGTAATATTTTTCAATAAAAAAATTACTGAAAGTTCTTCAAGATGTGTTCTTTAAGATGGTATATTGATCGATTAAAAAAGTTTTGTAGTTTTCTTTAAAAAAATTCATGAAAAAGGCCTTCTTTTTGCGCTACAAGTGGGGGTAACGCCTTAAGGGAAGAGATACCTTCAGGCAAGGAAAAAAATTGCTGATTTTCATGACTTTTTTTAAAGGAAAGATTTCTTCGCCGTTTTTGAGACTTAGGGTGTTTTTATTACTACTTTTGGCTGTTACATCGCACTTTTTTTTATTAATTTTTAAAAATGACGAAGGTATGACACGGTCTTCTAAACTGCATTTTTGAAACGCGTTGATGTATAGCTAAAAACTAATCAACCGATTGTTATGAAATTTGGTATAAATCTGTCTAACCTTATTGTTTAAAACATGGCCCAAAATGTTTTTGAAAATTAAAAAAAGTATTTTTTTATTGCAAATGTAGCTTTTTTTCGGAAAAGTCAATCTTTTTGTTTCGAAGCGTTTCATTTAATCGATTTTCATTAATCCTACGCTACATTTAAAATGTAGCGTAGGATTTTCGCGAAAACTTGTTTGGTTTTTGTAAATTAATGTTTTTGCTGGTAAAATGTCTGTGAAAAATACCATTTTTTTTCTTCGGCTCGACATAAGTATTTTAATGGTAAAAAAAATCGTCACTCAGAATTGTAGCGACACTATTCACGAATGAGCAATTTTTTTTAGATGCTACATGAGCGAGTAACAGGTGGGACAACGACCGCGCGCATCGCGCGGAGGGCCCCCGCGGAAATGTGCATAACGCCGCCATTTTGAAATATTTTTAAGGGAAATTTATTTACGTTATTCTTAAAGTCCTTCCTGACGTTGTATAAAAAAAATTAAAATTTTCCGATTCATACTTTCGAGTTTATTATATATTTTTTTTAAATACACCCTTTTTCCGAGCGACCAGGGTGGCCAGACGCCTTAAATGTTTTACCTGGAAGGAAGCAAACAGCTGATCGCAGAACAACCAAACAAGTTCCACTCTCTCGTTGACCCCCATGCTGTAAGACATGCCGAGAAAGACGGAATAGTGTACTCCGAAAAGAGGAACTAGGACGAGTGTACTTCGGGCCCATCGTCTAGACAAATAAAATTATTAACGTATATCGACGAGACACTTGTTTGCATCGCAATTGAGAATTGTCTCGTAGAAACGCTGCTCTCCAATACTCACTTGTACCGCTGAGTTTCCTCGGACACGGTGGATTTGAGTTTGGACAGGAGAACTCTCACTATTCTGACGAATAGAATGAAATTGATCTAAAAGAATTATTCTATTTAAATTAAACGATTAAACTAATTATATTTAATTCAACGACAAGTTACCGTTCAGACGATGAAAAATTCGATTTTTTAAAACATAATTTGCATCTTCAAAGTGTTTAGAAGACGTGTGTTTGTTTGTTTGGGTTGTCAAAAACAAACATTAAATGCGATTTTTTATATCGTGAAACGTTAAATACGTTTTTCGAGAAAGTGCATTTCTCCGCGCGCGGGTCACTTTACAGCTTCAACGGATGAACCGATTCACACGAATCTCTGCGCAATTGAAAGGAAATTCAATTTGCGGGGCCAACAGAAAGCGATTTTTGGTCAAAAATTGATTACGAATTTTTTTTTCGTGCGTTGAAGCAAAAAAAACCGGACAAGAAATTGGGTTTTTTTTTTCAAACGCCTGCCATTTTGTTATCCGGGGGTTTTTCAGAAAACAAAAGACGATAAAAACTGCCCAGACCAAAACACGCCGTTCTTGGCTTTATTTGACGGGAGCTGGAGACATTTTGGATTAAAAAAATAAACATAATTGGAATTTATTCTCCATTGATAGAAGAATGATATACCTTGAAACCCATTTCCAAAAGTATTCATGTTATATAAATTAAAAAATCCAAAGTTCATGCATTTCATGTTTCTCGACGGTGAGCTGTTAAGGTAATCCTATCGCCAGGCTTCAATCCATAGGATTTTCATTTTTTTCAGCTGCTCTAAGTATATTAATAATCGTCTCTGTAAAATTTCAGGGTCGGTTATCGATCTAATTACAGAGAAAAAAATATTAAGATTGCGTATTTCTATGAAGGAATTCTGACACGACATGCAAAAACCCAATTTCCGCTCGCTACAAAAGTGTATATAATAGTGGGAATCCGTTCGATTCTCAAAAATAATCAGATTTACATACTTTACTCTTATAGTAATCCAATGCTTTTAGAAAACATTACGCTTATTGACCTAATTTTGATGAAATATCACGTTTAATTTGAACTTCCGGTACAATGCTTTATATTTCTCGCACCTGACATTGTTTGGGTTTGTTTGCTTCTCCAAACCGCAATGTTGCCACATATCAAACCTAGAAATAGTGCGCGAATCGTTGGAATAACTATTTTTTCATATTTCTAATTAAATGTGAGCATTCATTCAACAGTTTACACATGGAAAATTTTAGTTATTACAAATGATTTTTTTTGCATATGTTAAAAATATGAATTGCACAAGTCTCAAGTATGATCAGTGGTATGACTAGTGTGAAGCGATAGGATTACCTTAAGTTTAATTAAATTATCAAAGTAAAAGGAAGTTCCGAGCGAACAATAGTACACGAAGAGTTGAACTGAAAGTGACTTACCAAAATGGAGAGAATGGTTGGCAGGCGGATTGGCAAGAAGAGATATGGATTTTGATGGGTAGTCCAGCAGTAGTCGTCTTCGAGGGTAGCTCTCAAAATGACCCAGGGTATAACGAAGATAGCGGGCAATCCTATCGATCGTAAGCAAACAATGATTGCTTCCTCGTTTCTCCAACAGCGACACGAAAGAATGCCTTCCAATTATATTTCGACACGTGTGTAACGAGTAGACTCACCCCATCCTATGACGGCGTACACGGCTATACTCGAGTTGGAGTCGGTGAACAGGGCGTTGAAGACGAGATTGTGAAGATAGAAACCCTCCATCAGAATCCAAGAATAATTCGCGAGTATAAAGTATTGCCATATGGTAGTGAAGGATTTGCACTGCCAATTGCCCTCGACCTTGTTGTCCACCCAATAACTCTCGCCGTTTTTGAATAAAATATCCGATGCTAAGCCAACACCCGAGACGAATATGACATCTTTGAGAAGGGCCATGAAGGCCCGGGTCATGAACGATGCAAACAGGTGCATGTGAAGTATATTCCTTGGACATCTGAGCTTCCTTTATCCAAAGTGAAATTGTTGGACATATACTTTTAGACATTTCTTGCCAAGATTTTTAGATGCTGAGAATTCTTATACTTTTTTTTTCCTCGCGATTCTCACATCTTCGCACATGTTTTCATTACAAGTGAATGTTCAAAGAAAATCGGTATTTGGCCATTTTTTCCAGGTCTCTAGGTAGACGTAGCCTCTTAATTTCATTGAGTAGTGAAATGCTCGTGTTAATGTTCAAGCGTGACGATTAAGGCGCAGTAATATACGTACTTGATTGTCGCGAGTATCAGAAACGCGACGACGAGAGTTGAAAACGAAACGGCGTAACCCACCGTCGAAATCTTTTTGATAGCAGGAAGATAGTTCTGTAACGGAGGAAAAAGAACAGGAATTGAAGCAACCATAGGAAACGAATGTCACTCGTTGTTGAAAAGCTTGCGCATGTAAAGCTTTCCTACGAAGAAGTAATACGGGCTAGCCTGCATTTTTTTTGAGGGTTCGGGGGCTGGCCTGACCAAAAAGTGGTTTTGTTCACAATCATCTCTTTTTTTTAAAGGAGGTTGAAGCGTAAGCCACAATACAAAATTTGATTTTTAAAAAATATATGTTATTGTCTAGATTATACTGAGCTTTTGCGAATTTTTGGGAATTTTTTCACCACCAAACACCAGAGATAAAAAATAGTTTAATGTATGTAAATTTACGTGCGGTTAGATGGGCAAGGAGTCCCCGCTACGGGTGATGTCATTTTTTTTAGCTATTTAGCACCAAGATAAACCATTTTTAACAACGGATTAACGCAATCTAAACCTTTGTAAACATTTAGAAAAAAAAAACCCTATCTTGCCCATCGTAAATCATATATATTCAAAATTGAACCATCAAGGTTTGATGACAGATTACGAATCTTATCTGGAGAATGAACAGCGTTGTTGCCTACCTCAATGTCCGCTAAGTTACCGTACTTCGGCGACACTTAATATTAATTAAGGGTAATGATAAAGAATCTCGTGACATAAATATATATAGGCGTGACATAAATATATATAGGCATAAATGACTCAAAATTTCATTCTGAGTTGTATAAAATATTCGCTGACGGAGTTTTTTCATAATAATCATTGGTAATGTTATACTTTTTCAAGTTGGTAGGAACATAAAAGTTCTTATTTACGTAATAAGAATATAAAAATGCATAATTTTGCCCTTTAATTATATATTTTATAAAAAATTCCGACGGTCCAACCTCCTTAATGAAATTTACATAATAGTCGATAATCACGTAACACAATTAAGGTATGAAGCTTTAATCACACGTTCGTGTTAACATTAATTCTAATCGCTTGCAATACCTTAAAAAATAATCAACTCATTATTCAAGCTTCTTTAATTCAGTTACCAGTCTAAACTTTACTTTCAGTAGATATGCAATCGAATAAGTCTTAGTTTTCTATTCTTTTCAGCAAATAGGCACAGCACTTTTTTAGTTGGATTTTTTTTTCAACAATATTATTCTCTATGTTCACGAGCGACATATGAGAGAATTCTTCTTAAAGCACTGTGCTCCTGAGCCACGTTTTTATCCGCCCCATGGCAAAAAACTCGTTTCACAGCCGGTGGAGCTCACTGAGAGTACTACTGCTGCTAGGAAAAGTTTATGTGAATTAGGGCCCTACTCTTTTTTAATATGCTCTGTTAAATTTCCAGCATTTATTCGATCATTTTTTAATGGAAGTATGACTTCCATGACGATCGCTTCAGCTTCTAGGGCTGACGTATCAATTATTAAGATTATTTTGATAAGTATTAATTAAATTCTCTCCGACCTTTATATTCAATTTAAAAAATGCGTCAACTGCGTGAGCTAAGGGTAGATTTTTAAATCAACGTTTTAGATTGACAATATTATTATCTATTACTTGATAGTAAATGTTGTTCTTCCAGTATACTTATAGTTGTGCATCAATCGGCCGATCTGATGTACTGCTTTTGTCCACAGTTAATTTAATTGCCAAATTTGAGTATCTATTTTATTTACGTAACGAAGTAGCCACCTTTTATACAAGTTACGAAATTACGACGCCGGAAATAGTACAAGTTTTGTTAAATTATTTTGTTATGCTTGCTGGGGTGAAACAAATAAAAATAATCGATGATTTGAATTTAATTATTTTAGATCGATTTGGGGGGGGGGGGGGCAGGCTACGGGGATCATTGGGAATACGAAGGTGGTGATAACTCGTGACGGTGATGTCCCCATTTGGAAAGATTGCTTAAAAAATTGTGAATCAATAATATCTAAAACAATCAAATTTATTTCTGCCGTCGTTGAGACTCTTGATGAAGTCTCCTGTCAAGTGGCGATAGGATGTAACTAGCTAATTGGAGCTCTATAACGATCCTATGGCTTATAGTTAGGTTGGTAACTTTGATGTTATCTTCTTGTGATGTTGATATTGAGCCGTTTCTGTAGGGAACAGGGGAGTAGCTTTGCTATACTTCTTGTTCATTTACCACCAGTGCTTTGTTCACCCTGCACGCTTTCGTGTTCTACCATGCACGTGCGGTAATAGTTGAGCATTAATGCCTGTTGCGATTGAGCTTACATCAGCGAATATTGAATGTGGCGAAATACAATCACGTGACGATCAATATTGGAGTTGACTTATTGAAATGACGTAAGGATTGGATTCGATACGATAAATGTCGAGAATGCGAGCTCACGAAGCATGTGTGGATGTAAATTCATCCAGCATATACTTGCGTGTATGCATATATCTGCGCACTTGGGTTGTCGAACAACGATTCGATCATTGAGCATCAATGGGGGGGGGGGGGGGGGGGCAAAGGTGCTACCACTTCTAAAAAAATGAAATTTAATTTCAGATTGAACTACTTTGTTTTTCATTTTTCATGGTAGTTACGCCTCATTGATTCAGAAATTCTCCGACTTTTTCAGGTTTTCCACACAGGTTTTGAAAATATTCCAGGGAGATTGAGGCCGAATAAAAAACACAATTTTTTTAAAGATAAAATATATGTAAATGTTAAATATTAAAATAAAAATAGAAAAAAAACCATTGAAAGCAAATACAGAACCTGTCCTTTATTATAAACAGACATTTTTATGTCGGTGCCATTAAGGGGCTATACCAGTGCGACACTTTCAAAAAATCGATTTTTTTTGCCTTTTTCGACGATTTATACTTTCAAGAATATCCTGTAAAAATTTCAAGGCCGTATCTCTAATCATTTTATCTTGCAAAAATCGATAGTTAAATCTTTAAACGCGTTTTTCTCGAAATGAGATTTTTCAAATTTACTGGCACTGTAACTCAAAGAGCAATTATCCGATTGACTTGAAATTTGAACTGAGCACTCTTGAATATATTTACTCTACAATGACGTAGGATATTTTTGATTGGATGAAAATTGATGATTTGGCAATGAAAAAAGCGACCATTTTATAGGTAAGAAAACAGATTTTTTTTCATAACTACCCCATTTTGTTAGATTTTGATATTTTTCGAAAATCCTACGTCATTGTACAGGAAATACCTTCCAGTTTAACGACATTTTTTCCTTTTTCGGTTTCAGCTACTCAATCGGCCGGAATCGTGTCAGTAGTGGAGTAACTTTTTTTTGCGCCTCCGAAGGCAGCCCATAAGTCGCTTGGATCTCAATATTTTTCTATGAAAAAATGATGTAATACGAGGGTGGGGTGAAAAGTTTCCGGCCTGACCAAGAGATGGTGCCACTAGGTCTAGTTTTGGAGTGGCGTCCTACAGTACCATTCCTACCGAGCTTGTATGTACAGTTTCAGCCCAATCGCTACATTAGTTTGCGTTTGAGAGCACATTGCGCGAGACGCTTCCGTTGTTTTCGTAAAAATGGAAAAATTGGAAAAACGTGCTGTCATCAAATACTTCCATTTGAAAGGTTTTACACCAAAACAAATAAAAGAAGAGATGGATTCAGCACTAGGAGACTCCTCCCCATCATATTCAACTATTAATCAGTGGGTTTCTGAATTTAAAATTGGTCGTGTGAGCACCTCTGACGAGCTTCGCTCAGGACGGCCCGTTGAAGTCACAATTTCAGAGATGATTGAAAAAATCCATAAAATAGTGTTGGAAGACCGCAGGTTGAAAGTGCATGAGATAGCTGAGACCTGTAGGATGTCAGCTGAACGTGTGCGAAATATTTTGCACAACCATTTGAACATGGAAAAGCTGTGTGCAAGGTGGGTGCCGCGTTTGCTAACGCTCGACCAATCGAGCGTTTGCTAACGCTTGACGCTACCGACAATTTGGCGTTGTATAGACGTAATCCAAACGAATTTTTGCGTCGATTCATAACTGTTGATGAGACATGAGTCCACCACTACACTCCTGAAAGTAAAGAACAGTCAAAACAGTGGGTTGGAAAAGGGGAACCAACCCCAAAGAAGGCAAAAACAATTTGATCGGCAAACAAGGTTATGGCTACTGTTTTTTGGGATGCGAGAGTTATAAGAAATGTATCAGTGTTGATGGAGATTATGTTGAAAAATAAAGCAAAAAAAAATTTTTAAATATCGTTTTTCTTGTTCAGGCCGGAAACTTTTCACCCCACCCTCGTATAACCAAATATCTTCTCAATTTTCTGAAATATTTAATTGAGTACATTTCTTCCAAAAAATTCCCGAAAATCACCCAAGTTTTCAGCGTTCACACTGGTATAGCCCCTCAACTAGAAATTAAATGTAAACACTTATTGACGATAATAATTGTGTGATCGTGTATCGACAAATCGAATGCAAATGTACAGAGCTTCCGAGTAAATTAGTTTTTGAAATTTTCAATGTTTGGCACTGACAACTTTTTTTGTATATAAAGAAGAATAATAAAAATATTGAAATTATACACAAAAAATTGTTTTTTTTACCTTTCGTTTTTTTTTCTAGTCGCTTTAATTTTTCGTAATCCTTGTAAAAAGTAAATTCCGAAGAAACTCCAGAGAATTTTCAAAATTCCCTGACTTTTTCCTTATTGTTCCAGGAGGAAAAAAATCCCTTTTCCTGTTCTTCATATGCGTTACAGCGAACTGTTTACTATATGTCAGTATATGTTTGTACTGTCATACACTGACAAATATCTTATTGTTTATTTTTGTACGGTCGTCTTTGAGTTCTAAACTTTAGTCGTAATTTTAAACACAAGAAAATGGGGACCCTTGAGTGAAAGGTCACGAGAAGAAGTCCTTCAGAAACCGACGCGACAACATTGCATCTTGATGTCAGGACACGTTGACGACAGGGTAGTTGACAAACAGGCAGCTCGCGAGAAATTGCCATCACAACTTTTCCTGAGACCAGTAGACTCCGCGTGGAAAACGTTCGTGCTCGAGTAGTGCAGGGTTGAAGATAATTGATTTTTATCCAGCGGGACCGAACGTCAAAAGGAAAAACAGGGTGTGCTTGGTAATTCTTCTTCCGCAGTATGGCCCCGTCATTCGCTCGTGAGCAGACGCAGAGGTGAAAGGCAGAAGCGATAATGCGAACAGAAATCCCTGGGGAATGGGGCGATGAGAAAGGGACGTCGGGAACTTATCTGAATCCGGGCGATCACCATGACTGCTCATCCATTTCCCATTTTTTATTTCTTCTTATCTTTCCGCCTGTTAACCGTTTCCGCTCTTCATATATCATCCCCGTACCATTCCGCCTGCGATCTTCCTCTCATTTAGCGACGAGTCCGATCGATAACGCATTTTTATTCGCTCTTCGTGTTGTGCGCGCAATATACGATACGTTCGACCCCCCCCCCCCCCCCAGAGTTCGCTGGAATATTTTTCTCTTCCGGTCCTGTCCAAGTAATTTGATTTTATTGGCGCGAAGAGATGATCCTGTTCAGGGGAGCCCTCTCCATTTTATCCGTTGTAGAATGACCACTCGGTAGCTCCGATTACGCAAGCTTAGATCATAATGATTGTGAATGTCTTGGCAATTGTAGTCAGAAAGACTGTCATCGTGGAAAGTTGAATTTATGGATAAATTGGGCGTACCATCGTTATGTGTAAAAACCCACCTACAATGGAGTAGCTGCAGTCAGTTTTACCATGAACCACGGAACTTTCGCAAATTGCATGCCACCGTCAATTGAACATAGATTAATTTTAATTGCGAAGTAGGTAGGGAAATGGAAGAAAATATTACGGGTTTGAACCCCGACATACAGGAGAGGACTTAAGTGGTTAGGCTACTCTGAAAGTGACGAACTCGCGTCCGACGCTTGAGGCAGATCAAATTGAGGAGAGAAGTCCAACATATGCTGCGGGAATCGCTGATTGAAGGTAAAGTTATGAATAGAACTGCTAGTCAACCTTTAAACGCGTTTTTCTCGAAACTACGTTTTTCAAAACGGTGTATACGATTTCTTGACATCTAATGATAGGATTGACTTGAAATTTGGTACACTTATTCAGTGTGATAGTAGTTTACACCTGACCGATGTTTTCTTCTTACCATGTTTTATTCAATATTAACAATGATGTCATACCAATAGTATTAGCAATAATGTCATTTTTCCCAACAAAATCGGGGACAAAAATCATGACATTTTTCTACGATTGAAACGCGATCCCAAAAAAAGCTTAGCCAAGTCCTAGCTAATATTGTATATTTCAAGAGAAAACTCTTAAGGGGTTACCCCCACTTGCGATTTTGAAAAAATCGATTTTTTTTTATTGCATTTTTTTGAAGTATAAGTATTTTTGAAGTATAAGTAGCCCGGAATAGATGACTCTATGTAAGTTTACAAAAAAAAAATATTTTCTTCGTGTAAACGGAAATTGAAACTTTAAACGCGTTTTTCTCAAAATGGTATTTCTGAAGTCGGTGACCAAGATTACTCGAACACTAATGAACCGATCTTCTTGAAATTTTGCAGGCTTATTTAATATATAAAAATGTAGTCTTCAATCATTCGATTTTGTTTCGAAAAAAATGGCCGTTTTATAGCCAAAAAACGGCCGTTTTTTTCGTTAAAATCGAACCATTAACTTTGACTGTCCGCCATTTTGTGAAAAATGAATATTTTTTAAAATCCTTCGATTAAAGACTAGTTTATACTTATATTTGACTAAATTCATCCGCATTTTTTTTTTCAGATGATCCACTTCGCCGCAATATTGGTCACCGCAAACCGTGTATATAAAAACATTATTTCATTGACGGCCATTTGCCACTAAACAGTGTAATATTTTTCAATAAAAATATTACTGAAAGTTCTTCAAGATGTGTTCTTTACGATGGTATATTGATCGATTAAAAAAGTTTTGTAGTTTTCTTTAAAAAAATTAATGAAAAAGGCCTTTTTTTTGCACTACAAGTGGGGGTAACGCCTTAAGAGAAAGAGTTCAATTTAGTACACAACTTTGTTAATGTACGTACAAATAAATTTCTAAACAGTTTTTTAATCATGTTATTAATACCTTCGAAATTTATTTTTTTCCAAATTAACTCGATTTTTGGGTTGTCATAGTAGCCCTTAACTACCCCTTAACGACCACTACTCGACCCCTTAACAGCGATTCGAGGAGCTGTTAAAAAAAAAGTTCGGAAAAATTGCAGATACAAATGATTACCGTATATAATCGAAAAAAATCAAACAATTATTGCTCATAGTTTTGACATCGACATTAATTTTTCCATCTAAACAATGACGAAGATGATTCGTCGTTTGAAAGCAACAAACTCATTTTCTCATATCATTAATGTCGATGATCGCAAAATCTCCAAATTGCTGAAAATACCACTTTTTTTCACGTCCCACTCAACCGATCGAGACACTTCGATACCGATCGTCGCTATCAATTCCGCAGATCCATCTGCTATTGGAATTGCACTTTCAGAATTTATATTTTCGGATTTCCACCTAAGTCAATATATCTGCTCTCTGCATTGCGGAAAATTCCCGTATATATGGTTCACCGAGAGAGATGGCCCTGTGGCATGCTCTTTGTACGAACCGACGTGCGCGAGAGGATTTTAAGGGATTACGTATGGACATTAAGGGGGCGATACCTGTGAGCGAGCATTTGTTAATTTTCATTATTTTTTTTAAAAGAAAAGATTTTTTCACCATTTTCGAGACTTAGAGTATGTTTTGTTACTACTTTTGGCTGTTACATGGTATTTTTTATTTTATTAATCTTTAAAAATGGCGGAGGTATGGCACGGTCTTCAAAACTGCATTTTCAAAAATGGCGTGACGTTTAGCTAAAAAACAAACCGACCGATTCTGATGAAATTTGGTATAAATCTTTCTAGCCTTATCGTTTAACGCGGTCCTCTAGTTTCTCGGCGGTTTTTTTACGGCTTTTTCAATAATTTTTTACGGGCAAAGCATCGAAATAATCAATCTCATTGTTTTTGCATAATCTTTATTAACATTTAAATAAGCTGTACAAATTTTTTGAAGTCAAAATATATAATAGAATAACCGTTATAGTGGCCGACAGGAAGACATCAAGTAAAAGAGGTGCTTGACGGTGACCAAGATTGCGGCTGTTCTGTTTATCTGAAATCAAAAAACCAAACGGCATTTTAATCTTCATATTTAAGACTAGCGATTGAACTAGAGTGAATTCTAAATTACAAAAATTGACTTTTTTATACACTTTTGAAAATTACATTCTATTTTTTACTCATTTTTTCTTAAGTTTTTCGCTCGTACAAAAAAAACTATCGAGGCAATCATGATAATCCTAGTTCAATCGCTGGCTTATAACATATTAAAGATGCTGTATAAATTTGAACAAGATTGGTGCAGTAGTTTCTGAAATATCGTGGTCATCGTTTCGAAAAATGGTGTTTCGAGAAAAACGCGTTTGAAAGTATACCTGCTCCGTATACCTGCTCCGTATACCTGCTCCGTTCCAGGGCCGTAACTTGTGAACCACTTCGAATATCGAAAAATCCTTTGGCACACATTTTCTACACATGTTGTAGATGTGATTTATGAAAAAAATCGATTTTTTCGACCCGAGAAACTAGAGTTGCCTTAAAACACGACCCTAAATGTTTTCGAAAATTTGTAACATAAAATATTCGAAAAAAAAAGTATTTTTTTTGCAAAGTGTAGCATTTTTTTTCGGAAAATTCAATCTTTTTGTTTCAAATCGTATCATTTCATCAGTTTCCAACATTTCTCGCTTTTTCTTGATTCATATTCTGCGTGTGAGTGTTAAGGAAAGAAAAAATTTCGTTTTTTTCCCAAATTAATCCCAAATTAGTTGAGAAGACCTCCGCCACTTTTGACGATTGATAAAAAAAATTAAAACCACGTAACAACCAAAAGGAGTAATAAAATATACCCTGAGTCTAAAAAATGGTAAAGAAATCTTTCCTTTAAAAAAAAATCAAGAAAATCGGAAATTTTTTCTTCGCCTAAAGGTATCTTCTCCCTTAAGAATCTGTCACGATGAAAAAAGATAAAAAGACGAGCTTCAAAGGCACTCAAACTTCTCTCGCTCAACATTCCATCAGAAAATAATTCTTCTTAGGGCGCGACGTTGTCGTATCTCGTTTTTTGCGTTTCGAAAAAAAATGTCAACCATGCATGCGGCTTACGCTTGGCAAATCCGGGTAACGTTCGGGTCCATGTTGCCTGGATTTACGGTATTGCATCGACGGGATGCGAGTGAGCGAGGCATTTTCCTGGAAAACTTGTTTTTCGCAACCAACGTTCTTGCCATGCTCGTCATATGCAGTCGGCAAACTTGCATTTTTACTCGCACAACATAACGAACGGATGCGCTCTTGGTAACGGGAAAAAATTTCCTGTTTTGCGCTACGAATTTTCTCTCTCGCTTTACGTCGATAGAGACCAATATTTATTTACCGCGAGGTCCATTTTTTCCCCTCGTGATTTCCAACGATCGAAAAACAAATTGCCAGCTATCGAAAAACAAATCGAGATCGGAGCTCCCACGAAAATCCCTAAAACCCATGCAGTCATTCAAGATTCGTCGCATTCCTTTTATTCGCGACTGTCGATTTTTTTTTCGAATTCTCATTCACCCCCTGTGTACCGAGTATACAAATGCGGTGCGGAAGAAAAATGGACTTAGCGAACGGAGCTTTTGTTGAGAATCGAACACCTGCCGATGGAAAACCAATAGACCGATACGACGCGCACTTTCTTTACTTCGAATATCAGCTCTCGCATTGCTGACTCACGTTTCTCGCTTTTGTGCCCGGAGGACGCTGAGGAATTCAAAGCTTCGAAATTCGCCCCGGAAACTCGAGGAGCTTGAGCCCGAGGGTGACATCACTTTTAAGATAACGCGCGGAAATTATTCCTTCAGGCTCAAAGCTCGACGGAGTCCGACAATTCAGTCCAGTGAAAGCAAACTGAAGGTAGATGGTTACATACTGAAAGTAACCCCAATAAAATTCTCCCCTTCAACTCGCCCCAACCCTAAGAATTAGGGGTTGAAAACTTAAAAATCGCCGTATCTTGATAATTAAAAGCCCGATCGAAAAAGGTTTCGAACAAAAGTTGTTTGGAATAATAAAAATCGTATAAAGTTATCCGACGTCCAACGCCCTATCTTTGAAAATAGCGGCACAACAACGATTCGAACTGGGTCAGTGGTGCTCTCGTGTTTTTGTGCCTCTATTTTCAAAGATAGGAGATTGGACGTCAGATAACTTTATACGTATTTTATTATTCTAAACAACTTTTGTTTGAAATATTTTTTGATCGGGCTATTAATTATCTAGATACGGCAATTTTCAAGTTTTCGACCCCTATTTATTAAGATTGGGACGAGTTGAGGGGCAACATTTTATTGGAGCTACTTTCAGTATGCAATCATCTACTTTCAGTCGTAAATTCATATTCTACGCCAAAAAGTGATGGGTTTTCGTCTCTTTTACTGGACTGAGTCTGCCCATATGATGTTCCAGCCGATTACAAAGACTACCTGATGGATCATTAATTCGGAAACTTCGGGGTCACGTCAAATCGAATGTATGTCGGGGGAGTTTGCGTGCTAGTTACGTATACGAGGAGAATAAATGTTTATTATTAATATAGTTTATTATTAATATTATTATTATTGTATGCGTGAAATTTGTATTTTCGAAACAAATTCCCTTTGCGTACCATTTGCATGGGGGTGAGTTCTATTGGACTTGAAAGAGGGCTGAAAGTTGGTATTTCGATGTGGTATTTCGATAAAAGTGGACGGGTAAATATCGTCGAGATGAATAGTGTAAGACGCATCCGAAATGAATGAATTAATTTATTTCCTCGTAGAAATTATTCTCATTATCATGAACCCTCTGAATCAGATTTCTCAACGTCGAGATCCAGACGAATTACCGCAGATAATTAGGTTATTACAAATTGCAGAATAATTGGATTATTAATCATTTTTAGCATGCAGTAAATGTAGAATTTAAACGATATTAAAGTTCGGATCGATGGACCGCAACGAAAATTAATTCCTTTTTATTGATAACATTTTTTTTTTTGCCGATTCATGCTATGGAAATCATTTGAACGTTTTTATGTATTTTTACTACAGATGTACGATCTCAAGTTGCTAAAAAGGTTTCGAATAATAATGAAATGGAGAAATGAGAAAAAAAACATCGCTGCATTCCAACGATGCAAACTCTAACGTCATGCTTTTTTATCAAAATTGTTAGGTCTGTTTTTAGGATAAAATTCACGAATATACAACAATGGCTCTTTAAGTAGTAGATTGAAGGTTAAATAACAATTATGTAAAATCTACAGCATAAATTTGCGTTCTGCCATATTGTCATTATTTTTCGTTGTCAATTTTATGCTCCTCATCGTTATTCGAGGAAGATCATATTGGCGATGAAATTAACGTCCGGTGAATAAATTTCAACGAGGTTTGGGAATGGTCCGTCTTGTAAATCAATAGTAATAGTGAAATCAATAGTAAAAATCAATAGTCTATTATATTAGATTAATGGTAGATGGTAGTTCATAGATCAGATCAATAGTAGAATTAATAGTCAATCTTTTCAATTAATGGAAGGTTAAATAACAATTAGTATGTAAGTTCTGCAGCACAAATCTGCTTTCCGTGATATTGTAATTATTTTTCGTTGCCATTTTCATACTTTTCATTATTGTTCGAGGAAGATCATATCGGCGATGGAATTAACAAACCGTGAATAAATTCCTATAAAGGTTGTGGAGTGTCAATTATTTTACATTGGTGTTCGCATTGAATATAAAAAAATTGAGGGTCACCATTTGGGCGCGAAGGTGCACGATTAATGGAAACTCGAATATTCAGACGTAGACACCTGCAGAGGTTGCGTGAAATTGAAAAGGGAGTAGTTTCTTTTTGATAAAGATTGAAGGAAATTTGATTGAAATTCACATAAGCTTGACGATAGGCGTTGAAACGTTGCTCGAAACAGGAAGTTAAGGGGGGAGATCTCTTGAGGTGAGGAAAAAATTTGCCGATTTTTTTTTTGTAAACAAAAGTTTTCTTCACCCTTTTGAGACTTAGGGTATGGTTTATCACTACTCTTGGCTATTTTGTGGTATTTTTTTTTATTAATCTTTAAAAATGGCGGTGGTATGGCTCGTTCCTTTAAATTGCATTTTCAAAAATGGCGTGCCGTATAGCTGAAAAACTAATCGATCGATTCTGATGAAATTTGGTATAACTTTTTCCAACCTTATCAACTAAAATATGACCCTAAATGTTTTTGAAAAAAAAGTATGTCGTCATTGTAAAATGTAGGCATTTTTTCGGAAAATCCATCTTTTTGTATCAAAGCGTACCATTTCATCAATTTTTAACATTTCTCACTTTTTCTTGGTTCATATTCTGCGTAAGAGTGTTAATGAAAGAAAAATGTTCGTTGGTTTTTTTTCAGATTAATCCCGCCGACGCTACGTGTCACGCCGTCTGACAATATCCATCGCAACCCGTTTGGAAAACCGTGGCATAACTTCGTCATTCTTAAAGTAAATTTAAAAAAATGACTAGGTAACAGCCAAAAGTAGTAATAAAAGGTAAATGAAAATCTGACGATGTGCGACGCGCCGGTCTTTCACGGAACTAAATTTTATTTCGATGCACACGATACGCTTGAAATTTCAAAATGAAGAGCTCTGTCGTGTGACAATTTTTTCACACTGTCGAGCTGCAATTGCGCAAGTCTAATGAACATGCCGAGTGTGCAATAAACCGGACAATTCGCCCACGTCGATTCCATATATATTTTTTTTCTACGTTTGAAAGAGAGAGAGATCGATGATGTGAACGTTCATTCGGTAATTCAGTTTGTCGGGCGAGCGAATATTTCATTCCCCAATGATCAAAATACGTGCCGAATTATGATCGAGTAATGCAATCCATATCTCGTGCGTGATTTGTTCCCGAGAATGCGGAACGAGATTACAGTATTACAAGCCTTGTTTGTACCATCAAAAATGTATTATTTTTAGTTTTCAGTCAATTTTTGTGAAGATCGGTATAATTGTATCCTCAATTTAGGGTAATTTCGTATTTTATTAAATGACACACTTGCCATCTTTATTAGAGTCCATATTTTTATTAGTACGGGGAGAAATCTGCTTTCTCGTTATTAAATTTCATTTAGCATGCTGTTTTCTTGTTGACACACTTTGATTGGTCGTATATCATTAATTTTCTGCAAAGTTTCCTGTTTTATCGTTTCACATGTTTTACAGATTTCGAAGTAGTTTTTTACAATATTAGAATATTGTGGAAAAATAGTATTTAAAAATAGTCGAATATTGTAAAAAAGTAATATTTCACAATATTCGAAATCCAATATTGTGCTCTGAAATGTTTATTGCTAACGGAAACAGATCTGAAGGGGTTCCATCAGATTTTCCATTTCTATCTAATTCATTGGTAAATGCAGGCTTGTCGATTCTTGTTGACATACTTTTATTGATCGTATACGCGGAGAGAATTAAAAAGTACTTTTTGTCGTGAATATCACGGTAAAAATTACCGTCATATATTTCAATGTGGTGACAAGTGAGAAAAACATAATAATTCGTATGCGACAAGTTTTTTTTAATTCACGTTACAGAAAATTTCAAATACGTAGCAAAAATTTTACTATACAAGAAGGGTAGAAATTGGAGACAGTCAAATTTAGCATGTTTATTCGAAAATTTACCTACTGTCGGTTGAAAATTACCAACCGCACCGTACACGGTATTTTTACGATACTGCACAGTAAAATTTACCTGCGTCAACCTCAGAAGAAAAATTTCCTAAAAGGCTGGTAAAATTTATATATCTTCCCCTCATTGTGACCGTTTTTTCCTCTACTGTTTTTTGTTTACCTTTTTTCTCTCCACCTTCTTCGCTGTTCCCCCCCTTGCGGCCCAGCCGACTTCCCCCTCTGTGTCTTATTTCGCCGTGAAATGCCGAAGAAAAACATTTCACGACGAAATGTACCCCCAACTAGGTGTTGAACTCAGGACTCCCGGTTTGAAGGCGAGCACGCTAACCACTAGACCATCGCTCCGATTCCTTAGTAAAATGTATTTTTTCTTCAAAGACCGGTGCTATAATAATCATAATAATAACCGAAATAATAATAACCATAATAATAATAATAAATATTATTTATTATTGACAAATTGGTACAAATTAACGCTGTTCGTTTTCTGTTGGGAATTTTTTTCTCTCATATAAATTGGTATACTCAACAAACGGATAATGAGAGAAATTTAATTATTAGAATTTATTTTTCATTTAATACTACCAGTGTCCAGTATTCAGTTTATTTCAAGTATACCCTCTCCGGGTGTTTACATAATTGGTCCCCTCCGCCTTGTCTAATCGTCTTTACATACGTTCTCTTATATCTACTTATATTCTATTCCGTATTCTATTTCTTTTCACAGCTCTCTTTGTCTCTTTTCCCTTTCATCATTTGTTATTTCCCTAAAAAACCTTTCGAATTCTTTAACATAAGTACACAGTTGTGTCGTCGGCTTCTTTTTTAATTCCGCCTCTATTTTCTCCTCTATCCGTTCTCCCTCCTCGTCTCCCAACCACCGGTCTAGGTCTTCTACGATTTCTTTTTTGATTTTTTCTCTGATTTTAGGACACGTGCAAATGTGTCCTAAGTTTTCCTCCTCCTTTTCGCACGCTCTGCATCTGTTATCGTTGTATCCCTTCTTCCCATCTTTTCCCACGTTTCCGCATCTTAACCTCGCCCATGTTTCCTTCATATCCATTGATATGTTTCTTTCTTCCCAGTATTTTTCCGCTTCTATTGTGTGTTTCCTATTTTTGTACTGTTTACAGTATGTTGATTTTTCGATCTTAATCCAGTCCTGCTGAATTTCCTGATCTATTTTTGTTTTCTTTCCCCTTTCCAATATTCTCTTCATTTCTCTTACGTCGTTATTTGCGATGGCTTTCCACAGCCCTCCTTCTCCCACTTCTTCCAATGCTTCCTTCACCTCCTTTCCCCATTTCGTTGGTTTCCCATTTAGTATTCCTCTCGCTTCCTCTTTTAGACATTTTTTCGGCCATCTTTCGTCTCCCATCTTCATAATTTCTAATAAATAGTTTGCCGCTCTTTTCCACATTTCCACCGTTATGCTCCTGCACCCCGCTTCCATCCGCCAAATATAACCCGGCGTGTTCCTATTCATTTAATACTACCATTTTTTTACAATATATTTCGTACCATCGTAGGCTCGAGTGATGTGACTAATTTGCGCACATATTATTTTGTCAACATTTGAAATCGTGAAATCGTATTCACTCTTAAAATTTTCATAAGCAGTTTATGTACGCAGTTTAGACGAAATTTTTTTGGAAACCCCCATCGCGCCATATAAGGAATAGATAGACCACTGAAACCGAACCGCGCACCGCTACTTGGTATGAAGGGGAATTTTTACCATGCAGTGCCTCAAAATTACAAAGTACGTACCGCCCCATAATTTTAACCAAGCGCGCACGATAATTTTTACCGAGAGCACAATACATTTTCCTACAACACTCATTAAATTTTATAATAAATCTTAAAATAACTGTTATAAAGACGATACTTTTTTATAGAGATTTTTAAAAGGCATAAAATAATAAAATGCACAGTAAAATTTCGATGATATTATATATTTTTTAAATTTAAGTTTTGCGCATTTTGTTACACATCAAAATTTACTAGAAACTCTGGTAAAATTTTCTATCTGAAGACGAAATTTTATTTTATTTTCGTGAAAATCTGTGTTTTACTCAGCAATAATAAGCGAAGTTTCAGGGTTGTCATCTGGTTACCGTTACTGCACGGTAATTTTTAACATTTAATTCTCTCCGTGTATCATTCATCTTTCGCAAAATCTCCTGTTTTACCGTTTCATATGTTTTACCGATTTCGACGTAGTTTTTTTAAACCATATTTTACAACATTGGAATATTGTCAAAAAAGGAATATTTTACAATAATTGAATATCGCAAAAAGGGAATATTTTACAATATTCGTACCCCAATATCGTGTCCTGAAATGTTTATGGCTAACAGAAGTAAATCCAAAGGGTTACCATAAGATTTTCCATTTTTATTCAATTTATTAACAAATCCAGGCTTTTGGATACGTGAGTAAATAACGATCGACTTTTTTCGATTCATGGCAAGTATTTTTTTCAAACAAAGGATTGAATAACTCGCATCATGAATATCTATTATAATCAATGCTGATGCTTGAGCTTTTTATGTTTTTTTTTCGAATGTGTGGTCCGAACTGAAGAGTATAATTGGAATTCGTTTGTTCAGTTTTACTGAACGTGAGATACGTTTGGTTGTAAAGACCTCGTGAGTAGTTTTTCAAACACCTCATGCATTTTTTATTAAAAGAGAGTGGGATGTGGTGGACGGAGACAGCCACAATACAGATACCCGATAGTCGGGATAAAGCATGGGAGCATTTGCAGCCTGCGGGGTTGTGCAGGCGATGGAGTTTCTCTGAAAACCGAGAAATTTTCGCGTTTGCTGTACCATGTAGTCAGCTATTGTACATTTCCAGTAAATAATGAAAACAAATAGTGAACAATGCGTTTTTATGATCCCTCGCCTCAATATGCATGATAAAAAAGAACTTTTTTAAAAATGAAGCTACAATCCGAATGGTTGGGATATTGAATAACTGCCGCGTAATCGAATATCGTTCCTCTTTGGAATCATCACGATTCGGATCATTCAAGATTCCTTCTGCATTCAATAAATTTACCAAAACCATCATTTTATGTCCATTTTTTATTATCATATCAGATTTATCATGCGTTGTTTATTGCTCAATTAATCAAATACATTTTATTATTCAGTCTTTCGTCAATCATCCCTTTGGGAGTTACGCTCCCCACTAGGATTGCCTACAACAGCTTGCCACATGAAAATATCGCTCCACAGTACACTTGTACGGTTCGAGGATTTTTTCCTGAGGAATTTACGACTTTAGTAATGACAAAAATAAACACCAAAAGTATCAAGAGTGAATCGGGAATAATCTTTACCTTAATCAATGTTACATTGTCCGATTTGCCTTCTGCTAAGTCCATGAACACCGTAACAAGGGGTTCGTTGTAGCATTGAGTATAATTAGCCCAGCTGCTGTTCATTTCAGGACTCCAGTACCATTGACCATTGGCCATGCACGTCTTCGAAGCATTTGCCTGTCGATAACAGAATTACGATTTCTCATCAGTTTTCTTACGTTGCAAGCAGACAAATCGATTCTCAAAATAGTTCTTCAAATTGAGTAACGTAAATTGTAATTGTTGGTGGTTTTTGTTCTTTTTTTTCTTCTTACTTCCTTCGTCAAATCTTTTCGACCTTTTTCCGCAATGTACTGCATTATCATCGATGCAATTTCGTCGCGATGTAAATAGGGGATTATTGAGAATTAGTTGCGTTGAGCATTAATTAAAGTGTAAACTTGCAAATTTTCATTAATCTATCAGTTTTTATAATAGTTACGATGCTTAATAACGAAAGGTGAGCCGATTTTTTTGTGGAATAGATCCGTCGATTAATGAAAATGGGAAAACAATCTCTTGAAGAAGGTTGGAGCGTTAGCCACAACGCAAGATTAGATTTGAAAAAAATATATGGTATTGTCTACACTATATTCAGACGATAGGAATTTTTCGAATTTTTTTCGCCACAAATCACCCGAGATAAAAAATAGCTTAATGTATGTAATTTTACGTGCGGTTATAACGTGCAATATAAACGATTTCTAACAACGGATTGACGTAAACTAAACCTTTAGAAACATTTAGACGAAAGGAAGACCTAAATATAAATAGGCATAATTTTAAATTATGCCTATTTTAAATTTTCTCTCCGCTTTGTATAAAACACTCGCTGAGACAGTGTAAAAAATAATAATCATCGTTAATGTTATACTTTTTCAAGGTGGTAGTAGGGCGGCGTGGTCCGAAACCGAAATATTTGAAAATTATTCCCAAATCGTATTGTTTTGCTGACAAGTTGCAAAATAAATTCAAAATTTTGCCTTTTCCCTTGATTCGCTGTAAAAAAATAGGGGGTCGGGTTCGGACCATGGGGAGGTCGGTTTCGGACCACGATTTTTGCGAACGACCAATATGCAGACTTTCATTACGGCCTCGGTATCTTAACGGGGTCCTCTAGTTTCTCGGCTGTTTTTTTACGGTTTTTTCAATAATTTTTTACGGGCAAAGCATCGAAATAATCAATCTCATTGTTTTTGCATAATCTTTATTAACATTTAAATAAGCTTTACAAATTTTTTGAAGTCAAAATATATAATAGAATAAACGTTATAGTGGCCGACAGGAAAACATCAAGTAAAAGAGGTGCTTGACGGTGACCAAGATTGCGGCTGTTCTGCTTATCCGAAATCAAAAAACCAAACGGCATTTTAATCTTCATATTTAAGACTAGCGATTGAACTAGAGTGAATTCTAAATTACAAAAATTGACTTTTTTATACACTTTTGACAATTACATTCTATTTTTTACTCATTTTTTCTTAAGTTTTTCGCTCGTACAAAAAAAACTATCGAAGCAATCATGATAATCCTAGTTCAATCGCTGGCTTATAACATATTAAAGATGCTGTATAAATTTGAACAAGATCGGTGCAGTAGTTTCTGAAATATCGTGGTCACCGTATTGAAAAATGGTGTTTCGAGAAAAACGCGTTTGAAAGTTCGCGCATGTAATTTATACTTGTGAACCACTTCGAATATCGAAAAATCCTTTGGCACACATTTTCTACACATGTTGTAGATGTGATTTATGAAAAAAAAAATCCATTTTTTCGACCCGAGAAACTAGAGGACCCCGTTAAGCAAACGGTACCCGAAAACCTCGTCAAGCTGCTCAAAACTTCGAATAACGTTCCCTCTAAAGAATCAAAATTTGGTTTGAACAAAAAAATTAATTTCATGCACTTTTATCGCCTTTGCTGATTAGGCGGTCGGTTTCGGACCAGGCTACGCTAACATATAAGTTTTTCTTATTCACACAATAAAAATACATAAATGCATAATTTTGCCCTTCAATTATATATTTCATGAAAAATTAGCATCTACAGAATAAATCTGCACCTTGTATGCGTTTTTTAAAGTCAATTGAAAAAAAAACTTTATAAACCATCATTTGACTCAACTGACCGCTCCAACTACCTTAAATGTCTCGCCCTTAAGTAAGGGTGGTTTAAAAAGCCGTCACTCAAGCTACGGTTTTCTCTTTCATGAATTGGAAACTCGGGTCTGTGTTTTTTGTTACAACAAAATGTGCGTTTTTTTGGCAATTTCATTTGGTCATTATATTTCCATGTTTGTGATACGACAAAATAATATTTTTCGAATTATTGGAATTTTTTTCCTCGGGATCCATGCTGCTTACTACTTTTGCAAAATTCGGATGTCAGGTGTATCGTGAACGTGTTAGGTGCTCCCGGAAATAACACAATGTTACATGCCATATCGCAATGAGAAAAGAGATGAGGATTTTTTTTATATCGGCCGATGACATATTTTACTCGAATGGCTTCCCTACCTGCAAGTCAAATCCCGCAATATAACGAGGACATGCCTGCACAGACATTTCCCCCGGCGCCGTCGACGGCCAGCAATGTATGCTGTCCCAAGTCTCGGGACACCATCCTGGAAAAAGCAATGTAGGTTCAAAGACGTGGCAGGTTGATCTTTCACGGATATTTCTTTAATAGTTTATTCCATATGCGGCATCAGGAAATTATATCGGATATTCAAATGTATCGAATTGGTTGATTCCTTTCTTCTTTGCTCGCTTTACCGCAGTGCACGAAAAAAATCCCTGGGGCGGATTGAATTCGTCTTTACGGGATGCAAACGAATTATTTATGGAAAACATATAATTTTAGGATATCTGAGAATTCCTTCAAATTAAATAATAGTCGGGATAGTAATAATATTTTGGCAATATTTAAATGTTTAATAAATGTAAATGTTAATATAAAATGTAAATTTTATTTACCAATCATTTACCAACCAATATATAATAACATGTAAATGTAAAAATGTAAATATACAAATATTGAAATGTTTCATCACAATATTTCGCCTTTCCCCCGTGAAATAATAATCGAATAGTCGATCCAAGCGATTTTTTAAAAATCTTTCACTTTTTTTTTCTAGATTGTTTAATTTTTCCAACTGAATTCCGTACATGTGATTAATATATGCTACTCCTGAAATGTTGGAAATTCTAATAAAAATGCTACAGCGATCTTTGGTGGAATATTTTAATTTAAAAAAGTCCAGGGTGGAACGCCATCCAGATAAATCACCGATGGTTTGTCTCGATTTCTCGAGCCCGTTATTAGCGCACTATTTCATTCGAGAGGCACACAGTTGAATTCAGGCCGAGGCCTGGGAAAAGAAAATCTTCAAAAATATCGATTTCTTTCAGTAATTAAAATGTCCTTTAGGTCAACATCGTCCCTAAAATGGCTGGAATTAATCATGTCTCTTGTTACACATCCTCGAGTTTGAAACGAAACGTATCGATATAATTCTTGACGTTTTTGAGATTGAAAATGAAACGAGTATTCCCGATTGAGGCGGGACACCACTGTGACGGGAGGAAAAAACGGATTTTTCTTGCATTTTCTCAAAGTACACGTCGCCTTTTTCAAATTATCGTATGAAAAAATTAAATGCTTTATTAAGTTTCTGTGTTCGATAGCTTATCCTAAATATACATGGTGTCTGTTCATAAAAATCTTGGGGAAACACGAACAAACGAACATGTACATTAGGGTGATTCGTTTCAGGGTAACTTTTTTTTTCTGACCCATCGTGCCCGAAAACCTTTAGTTGGTACCCAAAAACGAAGTTTCGTGAAAGGGGGGTGTTGTCAAAAAATATTTGGAGGTCGCGAATCAAAATTGAAGGTTTCCCATTTGATTAACATTGAAACAAATGTTTTTCTCATTATTAGTGTTACCATTCCGCGAATTTTGATATCGCGATATTTTCCAAGTGGGTTCTCATAGGAAATATGATACTTTACAATAAAGTTGATTGAGCTATGTCCGTAAATTCAACCGTTTCAGCGGTATCATTATTTCAAGTGAATATTGTATGAAAATATCTATTCAAACGGCTGTAACGCCTAAGCTATTAGATATATCGAAAAAAATTCAAATGAGAACTATGTAGAGAAAGTAATTTGCTACAAAAAAGTCTTATAAGCCGAGCCCGTAAATTCAACTCTTTCTCAGCTATAGGTGGATGAAGTAAATGAAGTATAGATTTATTTTGTTTAAAAAGAATCTATTTATTTTACTTCATCCACCTATAGCTGAGAAAGAGTTGAATTTTCGGGCTCGGCTTATAAGACTTTTTTGTAGAAAATTACTTTCTCTACAAAGTTCTCATCTGAATTTTTTTCGATATATCTAATAGCTTAGGCGTTACAGCCGTTTGAATAGATATTTTGCACAGTATTCACTTGAAATAATGATGACGCTGAACCGGTTGAATTTACGGCCATGGCTCAATGAACTTTATTGTGGAGTATCATATTTCCTATGAGAACCCACTTGGAAAATATCGCGATATCAAAATTCGCGGAATGGTAACACTAATAATGAGAAAAACATTTTTTTCAATGTTAATCAAATGGGAAACCTTCAATTTTGATTCGCGACCTCTAAATATTTTTTGGCAACACGAAAGTTCGTTTTTGGGTACCAACTAAAGGTTTTCGGGCACAATGGATAAAAAAAAAAGTTGCCCTGAAACGAATCACCCTAATGTACATATTTAGGAATATGTGAAAAAAATTCTAGATGAAATATTGAAAATTGACCAAGTTACAGACGATTTAGTGAGAGCAGGTGGCGCAACGATTTACGTATATTAAAACTTTCATTCGCTAGCTATAATTGAGCGATGTTTAATTTAAAAAACCAAAATTTCCGTAATTGCCGGACCTATCGTTGTACGTAGCTGTTTTTTGTACTTAGTATTTTTTAAGCTCCCGAATATAAGTAAACATTTTAATATAAATAATAAGGACCACATTTTTTATACAGAGGATACAGAGTGTACCCCAATAATGTTGTTAATTTCATTTTTTTTAAATAAAGATTCCCACGAAATAAGTTCAATGTATGTTTAATAAATAATATACCTTTTTTTTCAAAATCCCAAATAAATAATCGAAAACAAAAAGAAAATTGGAAAAACTGACCATTTTTGGATCCGTCACAGTGGTGTCCATCCTTAAACCTTTTAACTGTTTTTCAAAATGTTTCTAATTTTTTTTCGGAAAATTGACTATGCTGTAGGTAACTGGGATCGATGTTTCCTCATCAGACATTTCATGGTTTTTATTTTCTGCTAATTTTAAAAGTACACTTCTTTTCTGTTCGAGAGCCTCAACTCTGCTTGATTCGCCGTGCTTTTTTTACCTCCTGCGGGGCTTCTTTACTTCTTAATTTTTGCCGGGAGCATTTTGCATCCGGCAGAAAATATCCTCCAACAAGCTGTATGTTTTCTCCCTTGAATAATAATATTGCAAATGGAGTTTCGAGACGAGCGTTTAAGGCTAGTGCACAGCTTCTGCTATGCAGGCGTTGGGGTACTGTATTTGGAGTACTGAATTTGCATAGTATCGAACGTGTTCTCGAGGGGTTTTCGTAGCCTACATGTAATGCAACTATGACTTGGCAACCCTTGTACCAGGAAGAAATGCGTGGATCCGGAAGTAGTGTTTGAAATTGTTTCAAAAGCTCTCAATTTCGTTCACCGAACTTCTAAAAGCAATCTACATATTCTTACGTCGATGCTCAGACTGCAAAGCGTCCAATGTTGCGAATCAAAAGGGTTCGATATTTCCACCCTCGTCGAAAGGGCACTTTACCTTCCTACCGCCGCAGTTTTTTTTCTACGCGCAGTAGTGAAAATAAAAAGCAGGAAAAATGTTCTGCTCGCTTCGCTATGATATTCCAAAATTAAAAATACAAAATAACTGATTGATTTATTAATTTTTCTTTGTTAACATTTTTATTATAAATAATTCTCATTCATCACAGATTTGAATTTATACATAAACGTTTATTAAAGTCATCACCACTTGTCTGCTAAATCGAGTCGGAAAAATAATATTAATAATAATAAATTAAATGATGACAGATAAAAATGAAGGTTTCGTGCGAAACAGTGACACGAAAAGTTTACGCTGAAGTTTTCATTAGGGCGGGACACCACTGTCACAGGGAAAAAAATCGATTTTTTTTGCATTTTCTCAAAGTACACATATTCAAGAATATGTGAAAAAAATGTGAAGTTAAAATATTTCAAAGTGACCCAGTTACAGACGATTTAGTGAAACAGGTAGCGCAACGCTTCATGTGTACTAAAACTTTTTCGACCTGGCCGGAATCATAACTAGCTATAATTGTTCGATTTTTAATTTAAAAAAAACCAACGTTTTCATAATTGCAGTAGCTATCGTTGTACGCAGTCGTTTTTCTGGCATTTAGTATTTCTTAAGCCCTCGAATATAAGTAAACATTTTGCCAAAATTATACTTTTTTAACACCCGCCATTTCATGTCATTTTTTTCGAAAAAAAACGTCTACGTACAACGCGAACTACATTTATATAGATAATAAAACTGTTTTGTTTTTATTTTTCAGACCAACCAATGTCGAGTTATCGATCCGGCAGTTGGGCGACATTTTTAATACAGAGGCTCTATTATACCTTAATAACGTGGGTAATTAAAAAAATATAAATAAAAATTTACATGCCATAAGTTTATTTCTATTTTTCAGACCAACCATTGTCGAGTTGTCGATTCGGCCGTTACACCACATTTTTTATAGAGACTATTATATCTCAATAACGATGTAAATTAAAAGAAAAATGCTATGAAAATTTGCACGCCATAAGTTCACATCCTTTATTTTAAATTCGAAATGAATAATCTACTGGCCAAAAAAAAATTGGAAATACGACCTTTTTCGGCCCGTCACAGGGGTGTCCTCCCTCAAAAGGTCGGTTGGTAAACAAATTAAACAAATTAAACAAATTGGTAAACAAATTAAGCGAAAGGATAACTCCTGGAGAAATCGTAGGTAGGTGATCTTTCTTTGGAGTACGAGGAATAAAGACAGGAGAGGTATTTTCTACGATACGCGTGGGTGGTTTGTCCCAAGAGCTGAAGGCAAAAAAGCCAACTACTTGAGCGTATGTATCCGATTTGCCCCAGGAGTACAAGCGAATGCGGGAGGAATAAGCAGGCAGGGAGGGTGGAGGGAGAGCTTAACCTTACACCTGGGGCAATTGTGGATGAGCTGTGCCGGGAGGATTTGGAATTCAGCCCTCTGCAAGCTGAATTCCAGGCACCTAAATCCCTATTTACTCCTCAATTTGGGTAAAAATAACGGGGGAAGGGGGGACAGACCTCAAAATCTGAGAAGCCGACGTGATAATCTTCAAAATAATTGAATAATACATTCTATCATTCAATAAAATTATTTTTTAAATGATTCCCCATCGCTCTATTCCTCATATAATACCGAGGAAATGGATACACATATCTTAAGGCGAGATAGACATCTAAACGGGGAAACATTAAGCAATTTTGAGGGATTTTTTAAGCTAAGAATGAATTATTCTACATTTATCAAACTGTTGGTATTCTTTAATAGTATATTGAAGCATACAAAACAATTTTTTAAAATTTATTCATCATTCAAATGGCGGAGCTGTGGCAGAGTGTTACAGCAAGGTTGTCGGGGGAGTTGCGAATTGGCGTGCAGTCTAAGCGTAGACTTTCATTTTCAAAAAAAATTTAAAAAAATAATCGTTTAGAACATGTACAGTTTCTATTTGACAGTAATTAAAATGAAGAAAATTCAAATTTAAGAGAATGGCACGAATTTACAAAAAAAAGTATTCTTCCCGCAAAATTTCTGTAAAATTTCGATTAGAAAAGTAGTTTTTTTCTTCTAACTTTTCAAAAAACTATTCTCGTCAAGTAGAAGGTCGTGGTATTATCAATATTTCTACCCATTGTCAACTCAATCGGTTTACTAGTTTTTGAGTAATCCTGCACGTCAATTTCGAAACTGAATTTTTGAGAAAAACGCGTTTAAAGTTTACATAGAATTTGATCGGATATACCAAAAGATATACCTAAACTTTACAATATACCTAAAGTTTTAAGGTTATCGCGTAAATAAATTACCTTTTTGGGGTAAAAATTGTCGAGAAAGTGGTCAAAAATATGAAAATTTGATCACAAAGCCTACTTTATTTTTAACTTTATACTTTTTTATATTTTTATAGGTATGTCCTTCCAATAATATTATAGTGAGAAAACTAAAATTTCAGCCAGATCGATCAATAATTTTTTGAGCTATAAGATGAGCTGTTTTTCGAAAGACGCCTAAAGGAACACCTTATAACGCCGTCATTGTGTGTCACTTAAAAAATATAAAACACTTTTTTAACACTTGAAAGTTGTAATAAGATAATGTCAACATTTTAAATGATGCAATTAGTTTATCACCTTTAAAAAAAATCATGAAAAATGACTCATTTCCGGGTGTCTAAAGAGATTTCCCCCCGTAATTCCTCCGAATGCATTCATTTTCCCAATACCTTCGAAACGTTCGGTAACAACGATGTGTACAAAAAGTTTTGGACACATCGATTCGAGGCAGAGATCTGTACTTAAGGGGCTATACTAGTGTGAAACTTTCAAAAAATGGATTTTTTCGCCTTTTTCAACAGTTTATACTTTCAAGAATATCCTGTAAAAATTTCAAGACCGTATCTCTAATAATTTTATCTTGCAAAAATCGATAGTTAAATCTTTAAACGCGTTTTTCTCGAAATAAGATTTTTCAAATTTGCTGACATTGTATCTCAAAGAGCAATTATCCGATTGACTTGAAATTTGAACTGAGTATTCGTGAATATATTTACTCTACAATGACATAGGATATTTTTGATTGGATGAAAATTGACCATTTGGCATTGAAAAAAACGACCATTTTATAGGCAAGAAAGCAGACTTTTTTCATAACTATGCAATTTTGTTAGATTTTGATATTTTTCGATAATCCTACGTCATTGTACAGGAAATACCTCCCAGCTTAACGACATTTTTTCCTTTTTCGGTTTCAGCTACTCAATCGGCCGGAATCATGTCAGCAGTGGAGGAACATTTTTTGGCGCCTCCGAAGGCAGCGCATAAGTCACTTGGAGCTCAATATTTTTCTATGAAAAAATTATGTAATATAGGTCAAATATAGCCAAATATATTCTTAATTTTTCGAAACATATAATTGAGTACTTTTCTTCCAAAAAATTCCCGAAAATCACCCAAATTTTCAGCGTTCACACTGCTATAGTCCTTAAGTACTTATAACATCCGGAACCACGATGGTTGCTCTTTGGAGGCAATCGCCAGAAACACATTTCCAGCTGTAAATAACTCTAAAGGAAGCTTCCGAATTAACTAATGGAGTTATTGCTCGAGATATATCGCGGACATTTTTATTCGTGTATTCACAAATAAGAAAAGGAGTCGTATTTCCTCAAGCATATCCAAGGTAATTAATGAACTTTGGACCGTACTTGCTTTGACGTGCTCATTGTATGCCAAGTTTGCCAAAAGGATTTAATTAACAAGAATTTCTCAGTCTTTATCAGTAGTTGGGCAAAGCTTTTGGGCGAGTGAAGACCCTCGAACGTCTCGTTTCGTGATTCTATTTAACTCTCACCTGACGTTGTTTTCCACGCATGCTCGATTTTTCCAATCGTACGGAATAGTCGAAGCTTTTTTCAAATATAATCAGTAATTACAAAGTAGCACGTCCCATCATCTTTAATTGTCAAGTTATTCGAATGTGAAAAAAAAGCTAGAAAGTCATTTGTACTGCCGAAACAATGAGGTTGAACAATTCTTCGGTCGGAATTTCCTTGTGGACGAACCCATTTCTATTGATAAATTTCTTTAGATGATTTTTTTGGCAGTGCAGTTGTTGGTCTGTACTAGAAAAGAAACGTCCTTTTCCAAATTTTTATTATTTGAAATGTACGTAACGTAATTATTATTTTTACGTCTAATCCAATCGCACGAATCGAAGGAAATCTCAATTGAAAACGTCAAAGACGTTATCTTTGACGTTTGCGAAATTGAAGAAACCGTGGTCGAAGAAGAAAAGAGGTTCGTAGGTGTGGTCGAAAAAAGTGTGCTGCGAGCGTATTTTTATTGGCTTTGGAGTGTTCTGGTCGTCCAGCTGTGGAGAGTCGAACAACAAGCAACCGAGATTTTCGCGAAATTGGATTTTTCGTATATTGGGACGTTTCGGAATGTGTCACTAAATCCAGGTGGCAGTATGGATGTTGTTCTGCCGCGACTGGGGGTTAATTTAATTAAAGAGGCTTTGCACCAGCCTCCGGTAAAATCGTCGGCTGGCAATGGCATCCGAAAACTTTTCGACATGGAATAAGCGAAGCGTTCCAGACATTCGTGGCGATAATAAGGCAACCGTTCCTATCGAAGGCGATTGATAAACCGGCTCCGAGGCTAACACGTTTACTCGTATATTTGTCCCTACTGTATTGCGTCCAACGAAATTCAGACGGAATTAGATCCTACGTCAAAACTGCAATCTTCATCTTCGGAATGATATTCTAGATCGAGACAGTAGCGCCTTTGATGCGTTGAGACAACAGACAATGCAATACGTGATTGCAGTACCTGACTGTGTAATTAACAACGTCTGCGAACTTCGACGTAGTCGCGTACCCACATTTACAGTAATTTATGTATTTGGGTTTGCGGTAAATGTCAGACTGTCAAAACTTTCTGCATATATATATAACTTTGAAATATATAATTTGATCTGTGTAACAAAAAATTCCAGTTTTTGTTTTAAGTACTAGGAAAATAATTTACATTTTCCTAGTACTTAAAATTATAATTTATTTTTCAATTTTCAAAAAATATTATTTCATCAGAAGTTATTATTATTATATAATTTATTATAAATATAATCAATATAAAATTAGAATTTTTAGTACTTAATATTATAATTTATATTAAATGTAAATATATTCATATCTTCGTGAGAAAGAAATATTGTTTCTTTTTCACGAAAATATAGATTTCTTACTGCGAAAAAGTATGATGATTTACATTTATCTTCCAGAGCGACGGCTCTCGATGTAGTGAAGATTTTCGAACATTTTTACGGATTTGTACGCAGCTAGCAAATTATTGGGATTAATGTTTCAACAGTACAGGCGATACGCGATTCAATTTCGCAGGTAAACTAATATATTTGTGAAAACAGCAAACGAATTCTGTATCGATCTATCGATACGAACCAATTCAATTTTTTTTAATGATCCACGCGATTTTTCATCACAAGTCATGAACGTAAACTTTCTAAAAATGTTCTAAAAACTGCGAGTCTAATAGAAGTTATGACTGGCTTGAAAAAAAATCATTTCTTTCGATAAGTCACGTCAAAATCGGATGATATTGAAGTTTGCATCTTTAGAGTGCAATGGAACCTGAATTTTCGAAATTTCCCTTGGCCGATTAAATCTAACTCTGTAAAACAAGATGTATAATAATTAAAGCGAAGTTAATAAAATTAAAAATACTCTTCGTTGCACTCCAACGGTGAAAACTTCAACACCATAAAATCGACCTTAAAAATTGGACGCACCGTCTCAAAAACCTTTAAGAACAAGGCTTTTCCATTGTTTGCCCAATTGTACAACTTGCCTGTCGATGAATAATGTGAGCGCGCTAATAAAATATTCCACGTACACACGAATGAAAAAATATGGAGGGAATTCGTACAAACGTAATTTTAGGTAGTACCGGCAAGCTGATGAATAATGAAAGACACCGGAGAGGGTGAAGAAAAATGGTTTAATTAAATAAGAACGCCTCATATATATGCATGTACTTCAACGTACATAGTACGTACATAGAGGCATAATGAACTTATGTACGAAGTTATATGTACGTGCATAGGGCGGAAAAGCTCACCTGGGGCTGTGACGAAGCCGTGGTGGCATCGTTGAGCCTGCGTCTCGAGCATCCTCTCCTGTATGCTCGGACTGTTGAAATCGACGTTGTCCTGCAATTTCGAGTAAAATTATAGTACAGGTAAAATTATCGTCTCAATACCGTTATGATTTTAAGCTTATAACATTAGTAGAATACCTTTTAATTAAAAAATTAAACTACTTTAACTGATAGTTAATTAATATATTTTGCTAATTTATGTACATTTAATTCGTGTGTTATTGAACTAATTTTTCAGTTGTGAAATTGTTAAATTATTATATTTGCGTAATTTATTTTCACAGAAAAATGAGAATTTCTTTGCCGTTTTGTAATTATCGTTCCGAAAAACCATAAAATAGGACGATGCGGCTGACATTGAAGATGAGTATCTCGAAATTTCGCAGCAGCACGCGCATTTTCGAAGTTTAACCACATTTTTCGAAATGGTACCGCTTCAACGATAAATGAATTTTTCACGAAAAAAATATTCATTTTTCCGAAATGTGCATCGTTTTTGGGATAATCTTAATAGAGTATTTTCAAGTTAACAATTAATCTACATTAACTGAGAGTTAAGGAATATATTTTGCTCATTTAATGCACATTTAGTTCTTGTGTTATCGAACGGTTTTTTCAATTATTAAATTGTTAAATTATTAAATTGCGTCATTAAATTTTCAATAGATATTTTCAGCGAAAATTGTTTTTGTTTTGTTTTTTAATTGTCGTTCCGAAAAATCGAAAAAAAAGATGCAGTACGCCTAAATTTCGCAGCAGCACACGCAGTTTATAATTCGACCACAGTTTTCGAAAATTCTGCTCCTTCAAAGATAAATACATTTTTTACAAAAAAAAAAATTTTCTTCTGAAAGTGCATCGTTTTTAGGATATCTGAAGGCGAAAATCAATTTGGTCCCATGTGTACTTTGAGATTCGTTACGAAGGTGTGCACGAAGAGTGCTCAAGATTTTATACACCCAAACTAACAATGGTACGGATTTTAATAAAAATTTCTTCCGCATGCGTAATTATTAATCTCGATACAAGGGAATTCCCAATTATAGCTGATGACATGTGATTCTATCCATGAAACTGTGCGTCATTATGAAAGATTAGCGAACCGACTGGGGTATGCAGTCGCAATGAAGCACGGCGTAGCATATCCGCTGTGACGATATTCCGGAGGTCTAGCACCGTTGAGACCCAACTCCAATTGGTAGACGCACTCGATGCGTGCCTTGATTTTAATTAACGGTTATAAGATACTCTATGCTGCTGCAAGCCATTTGTAGACAAATCGATCGATCAATGTAGGGGAAAGGTGTACGAGTTGATCCCATGAGGTAAGATGATCATTTTCAATAGCGACGAAACTATTAACGCTATCTAGTGGCGTTCTTTGGTAAATCATAGCGCCCGGCACCCCTCGCGTTAGTCAATTCATGACGGCGGTGTGAGCGACGCGCTTGTTGTGACGGAAAAAAATTAAAAGTGTAAGCTGTTGATCTAAGGCAAGGTTGACTTTGAGCTTGGGTAACTTTTATTGTATACTGTCAGTTACGATCATTATTGTGTTTGTGGCTTTATAATATGCTCAATTTGGCTTTTGGTTGGCGTGGTAACAGTGAAATACTTATAGGTTATGTTACCGAGCAATGAATGAAGAAGTTGAGTTGTGATCATTGTTGTATTTGTGTCTTTATAATAGGCTCATTTTGGCTTTTGATTGGCGTGGCAACAGTGGAATACTTATAGGTTATGTTACCGAGCAATGAATGAAGAAGTTGAGTGGCGATCATTGTTGTGTTTGTGGCTTTATAATATGCTCAATTTGGCTTTTGATTGGCGTGGTAACAGTGGAATACTTATGGGTTATGTTACCGAGCAATGAATGAAGAAGTTGAGTTGGGGGCAAGAGTACGCTCAGAAAAAAGATGTATTATGTTCTAATAAATTGGCACATTAGAACATAATTTATTAGAAATTAATAAATGTTTACTCGTATGGAGACATTTTTTATGTGATTGTAACTACAGCATTTATTCGGCGTCACTAAATGTGTTTTTTTACGTGCCGATTTTTCACACCAATTAAAAACCATATTTAAAATAGAAAATTTGAATAAATATTTCCTCAAATCAAATAAATACTACTTTCCAATCACGAAAACCTCTTATTTCGCGACTGTGATACTAATGCACGCATGCGCACTTTGCCTTTCAAAGGTCGTGTTCGTTGGGTCTCATCATTTTGATACGAACAAGTGCGCATACGCACAATGATGCGCAACGCGCAACTGCGCATTGAAACGAGTCATGCGCAAAACGAATGACTCGTTTTAATGCGCAATTGCGCGTTGCGCATTACTATGCGCATGCGCACTTGTTCGTATCAAAATGATGAGACCCAACGAACACGACCAATGCGACGGGCCCGACAGCCGGCCACTCGTCGGATGGAGCTCACGCACACGCTTACCATGTAGTTTCTTCCTATGCCAATGCTTTTGGCACAAGTGTCAGTGTTGCGGTTCGGAAGTGAGAAACTCGAAAGTGAGGAATGATTTAAGTGTAAGTAAGAATATAAAGTGAGAAAAAAACGTTCAAGTGAGAAAATAATGACGGACGAAATGACACAATTCCTCGAAAAAAACCAGCTGGGGGATTATGAAGAATCCTATTAGATGTTAAGAAAAATTCTTAATAAATCTTAAACATAATCTTAAATAAAAAAATTTTGTAGCTGTTAATAAAATCGTAGTAGCCCGACATACGAATAACTAAACTTATTCGCTGGGAGAAAAACTTCTTTGTCCTTAATAAATATTTTTTCTGAGTGTATTCCCTTCTAGATGTGTACAAGATGATTCCTAGGGATCATCTTGTACACAAATAACGTACCTACTTTATTTTTGTTGAATAGATTGTCTTTTTATGTTCAAACTACACTACTAATGTATAATTGATCTCACAAATAATAGTTGATATACCTAAGTGATTTAATACTGGCTGTAGAAGACTGGTTTAGTTTAATTCTAGTTGGGTGAGATAAAACTTATAATATAAAGGTAATTTAACATGTAAGTTCAGTTTATTAATACCTATGATGAATATATATAAAAGTGTTGTGAACTCAAGCAATTTTTTATTTATATTTACCTAATTTCTCCAAAACAAAAAAAAACCCAAAATAGGGGTAAGATGATTCGGGCGATCATCTTGAACACCGGGGTGTCCAAAATGATCCTTATGTAAGGTTTAAAAAAAGGAAATATTTTTATTGAAACCCTGATAAATTGAATATTTCGAATATGCCAATCGTAAGATAGATAAATATGTCAGTAGTAAACGCTTTCAGATGGTGATTATGTTCAATGTCTTTGAAACTACGAGCATTCTTCCTTAGGGGGATCATTTCGTACACCTTTCCCTTATATGTATCTTTACAAACTTCCATTTGTAAAGATCTAAAAATTGCATTAGAATCTATAATTTGCCTTTTTCATGAGAATTGTTCATCATTACTTATTACCCGATAGTTTTTCATTCGAATTATTATTTGTTTGCAAAAGTTTGACAGATTGATCTCATGCTCAATCGTATTAATATCTGCCGGTTGAATCGCTTTTAGTAATTTGCAATAACAATTTGATTATCGCCTGGGATGTTAGAGGGGCTGTGGACGTGAGGGTAGTTTCGCAAAAAATGTTTTTTTTTCGACGTGTAAAGTAGAATTTATTTTTTTTTCTCTCTCTCTCTCCGGACGAGTTTCCGTACCCAATTTGTCGATTGAGCAAACACTTACACGTCGCCACGCCTTGATTATAATAACTGGTAAAATAAAAATGAGCCGAGGCTCATGGCGAACATGCGAGTTGCCGAACTTTCGTCGAACATCGAAGGATGTTGCAATATTTACGAGATCATTTGCAAGATTGCGAACTTAAGGCCATTCGTACACGAAATAATAATTGAACAACGGACAAGAAAATCTTAGAGTGAACAAACGTGGCCCAGGATTTTTCTCTTCCTTCTGAAAAGGATTCCTTCTTTTTCTTCTTAAAGGGGCACTTCCCTTCCTCCTGAAAGGCATTTTTGTTCAGAAAAATGTTCGCAAACGAAAGTAATGGAAGGCAAGGACTCAATCCGATCAGATGATGTAGGCAAGATTGATGATCGAAATTGGATCAGAGTAAAAAGTTTCCGGATAAAAGTAAGGGATGGGCGTTTAAATTTTCATCGTGAATGAGCCCTTCACGTAGTGCTAATATCTTCACATAAAAAATTGCTTGGATAAAACGAAGTATATTCGGAATTGATAGGAAATCTTTGGTTAGGGTATACGCAGCAAAGTTAAAGAAAGTTCGTTCGATTTGAATCCTGAGGTAAGGTCGCACATGTCTTCGAGAAGTTTTATGATGTTGGCACACGACCGTGTTGCAGTGGGAAATTTATTTGTAATAAATATAATAATAAATGTACTCGGTATTTGATGTTTTACAATATTGGTTGACCCACAAACAGACAAATAGATGAATACATTGTTAAAGAAATCTACATCTAGTTTCAGTTTAAAATAAAATAACAATTTATGAAATATTCCATTGTTATTGTTATTTACTTGAGGAGGTTTTTTTTTCAATGAAACTCAAAAAAATGCATACGAGGTAGAGGAGATTTATTCTGTAAATACTAATTTTTCAAAAAAAAAATATATATATAAAATATATATAGTATATATATATATATATATGTTTCAAAAAATATATATAATATACAATATACATAAATATATAATTGAAGGGGAAAATTATGCATTTTCAAATTTTTATTACGTAAATAAGAAAAAAAAAATTGTTACGATCAACTTGAAAAAGTATAACATTATCGATGATTATTATGAAAAAATTGCGTCAGCAAATGTTTTATACAACTCCGAATTAAATTTTGAGTAATTTATAATTATGCCTATTTATATTTATGTCCCGATATTATTTATTATTACCATTACTTAATATTAAGTGTTGCCGAAATACGGTAACTTTATGGACATTGAGGTTTGCAGCAATGCTCTTCATTCGCCAGCCAACATTCGTAATCTTTTATCATACCGTGATAGTTCAATGTTGAATATACATATTGTTTACGATGGGCGAGATGGGCTTTTTTCTTCTAAAAGTTTACAAAGGCTTTTGCATTAACCCGTACATAAAATTGGTCTATATTAATGCTACATAGCCGAAAAATTACATCACCCGTAGCGCGAACGTCTTGCCCATCTAACCGCACGTAAAATTCCATCCATTAAACTCTTTTTTATCTCGGATGTTTTATAATGAAATAATTTCGAAAAAAATCGTCAAGACTCAGTATAGTCTAGGCAATAACATATATTTTTTTCAAATTCAATCTTCGATTGTGTCTAATGCTCCAACCTCCTTAAAATATGTACATACTGAATAAAAAGATCTGAAAATTGCAAGATTTTTGAGGCCAACATCATTATTATTTTCAGTTTTCAAATCTATTTTATTATTACCGATTTTTAAAACCTGGACATTGAAAAGTTTTTTTTTGGGTACTTTCAAATGCATCGTTACGCCCTTTTCAAACCCTCGTATTCCAGACACTCGTCAGATTCGCTCCAGTCAACTTACGCACGGCGCAAAGTTCACGTTGGAACTCATCTTATCGAAACCTCTATGACGATTCGGAACGACAGATCACTAAGCGTATTTAATGTGGGTCATAGAGAAAATCAGCGGGGTACGTGCGTAGGTGAATATAAGTAGTGAAAAGCTTCTTCTATGAAAAGAAACTCAAAGCATTGAGTAGTGCACGAGATAATTCTACACATGCGTGTTCGTTAGGCCGGCGATTGACGTTTTTATGTGTAATCGGATAATATTGAAAAGTTCAAGCACGTGTTACAAAAATACGATATTCTTTTTTTTCGCTGTACAGAATGGGTGTCGTGCGGTGGTTGAATATGCATGAAATAATATTATTATACGTCCTATAGATTATTTTGTACTATGTACAAAAAATAACATAGGACCGATAAACTTATTACATATAAATGGGAATATCTAATGATCAGTTTATTTAGTTTTGTGAATGGTTGATAATTTTATTGTACGGATGATTAATAATAATAATGACCAATTTAATCATTCTTAATAAGTAACGAATAACGAATACTTAATAGTGAATATTATTTTATGAATAATTAATATTTATTTTTATTTAGTTTGATTATTTAGCCAATTGATACTAATGAATGATGTGCGAGGAATACAAACACAGGAAAACAGGCATACACATGGAAACGGCTTGGGAGGCAAGATGATTAGCGAAGAATGAAAAGAAACGTGGGCGAGGATAAGATGTGGGAATGTCGGGAAAGACGGAGAAAAGGGTTATGTCGACGCCAAATGTAGAATATTCAAGCAGGCAATTGAAAATTTGAGACATATTTGAGATTTTGACATTTGGAAATGGGGCTGGGTTGAAATTCCGAACTTTGAATGCTCCGACGGTTTAAGGGGCTATGGCAGTGTGACACTTAAAAAAAATCGATTTTTTGCCATTTTCGACAGTTTATACTTTCAAGAATATTCTGTAAAAATTTCGAGGCCGTATCTCTATCATTTTATCTTGCAAAAATCCATGGTTAAATCTTTAAACGCGTTTTTCTCGAAATGAGTTTTTTGAAATTTGCTGACATTGTAACTCAAAGAGCAATTATCCGATTGACTTGAAATTTAAACTGAGTACTCTTGAATATATTTACTCTATAATGACGTAGGATATTTTTGATTGGATAAAAATTAACGATTTGGCATTGAAAAAAACGACCTTTTTATAGGCGAGAAAACAGACTTTTTTCATAACTACGCCATTTTGTTAGATTTTGATATTTTTCGAAAATCCTACGTTATTGTACAGGAAATACCTTCCAGTTTAACGACATTTTTTCCTTTTTCGGTTTAAGCTACTCAATCGGCCGGAATCATGTCAGGAGTGGAGGAACTATTTTTTTGGCGCCTCCGAAGGCAGCGCATAAGTCGCTTGAATCTCAATATTTTTCTATGAAAAAATTATGTAATATAGGTCAAATATAGCCAAATATATTCTTAATTTTCCGAAACATTTGATTGTGTACTTTTTTCCAAAAAATTCCCGAAAACCATCTAAATTTTCAGCGTGGTATAGCCCTTTAATATTCCTAATTTTAATGTTCCAAAATGACAAGTTTCGTCAAGATCATGCCAGCGAAAGTCTACACAGTTGACTGTAAAGCATGTCGAACGTATAACATTGTCTAGACAAATTTCAATATTGACGTAAAATCGCTTCTTAATAAATAAAAAAATCTTGAAACAATTCGTCGATTTATCGAAAATTTTGAAACTTTCAAAACTTCCATAGCCGAATTATTTTGACGGTGTTCAGATTTTCGAAGTTTTGGTCTTTCGGGCAACGATTTTTCGGAGTTTTGATCTTTCGGGGTAGTATTCTTTCGGAGTTTTGAGCGTTCTGACCATTCAAAGTTTGGAACTTCCAGACATTTCCGTGGAGAACTTTGGACAATAGTAAATAAACTGGGCCAATGGTTGGAAAATAGCAGGGGGTTAGAAATTGACGATCAATTGATTGATACAAGGAATAAAACACTAATACTACTACTACTACTACTAATGAATAATCAGTTTTATTTCAGAATAATGAGTATTTTATGTGAATAAGCAGCATTGAATTGAATGTAAAATCGGATAAATCTTTATGTAGGGGATGAACAATATTCAATAAAAATCGAATGAGGATTGGCAAGACATCTTGGCAGCAAAAAGCTAATGGTCTCAATGATAAATAAGCAAAAAGCCGTGTTAATATTCATTGTTAACAACCCCAGCAGGCTACATCCATTAATTATCAACATTTATACACATTAAAGATATATTTCCAACCCATCATTTTTTACTATGCACAAAATTCTTCAATTTAAATATGTATAAAATATTTACTATGATCCTACGGATACTATAAAATCTAAGTTTTCGCGAATAAGCAACATCGAATTAAATATAAGACAGGAATTGCAAATATGTATTTGGAGGAAGAAGATAATGGACATATTGATGAATAAATAAAAATAACAATCGTGCTAATAACGCTTCGTCACCATCGGTAAGGTATATCCAACAATTTGTAACACGCATATCGATTACAAAAATACACGCGATATTTGAATGAACAGCGGAAAAATAGATACTCGTCCCTCTGAGAAAAAACGATCCGGCATGCATAAATAGCTCATGACGGGTCAATGCACAGGAAATCTTGTTTCACGGGCAATGCATTTTCCGACGGACTGAAAGAACGCAATTTCTCGTTCAGTGCCAACTCGTTAATTATCGAATATCGCTTTCAGCATCGCTAATACGTAGGACGATAAAAACGGAGTCCAGGGGTCTCGAACCCCTGGTTATCACGTATATTTTTCCGACCGATGCCTCTTCATTCATATTTGCTCCATAGAGTATTTTTTTTGCTGTGTGCAATATTATACTTTGACAAAATTTTTCAGTTGAATGACCACTTTTCTGCTAGAGCAATTTCTTTGCCTTTACTTCCGACGTTTGAATGGACATACTTTCGAAAAATGCAATAGTACAGTCGTGCTGTCGCTGAAAAACCCCGTAATCGGAAAAAAATAGAAGGCTAGTTTTTGACAGTTGATTTTGTAGGTGACGAGGGCGCTAAAACCCAGTTTGCCTAAAAATCGAGGTGTAGGGTTTTTTTAGGGGATGAAAGGGGATGGGGCTTGATTAATGCCAAATTACAACCCCTACGAGGTCGGCGCCGTAAGACAAAATGTGCAGAAAAAACCGGTCTTTAGTTTTGTCTTCAGCACCGAAGTCGTGGAAGTTCATTTTAGGGGTGAAAAAATGGGGTGAAGTTTTGAAAAATCAGTTTTAATTCAATAACTCTTTAGAAAACATTCGTACACTTTTTGTTCAAGTGGGAACGTTGTACCCCTTAAAAAGACGCGTCGATCGAGTATTTCATCATCACTCTCCCATAATATCTCCACTCCCAAAAAAATGGTTGAAATACAAAAAAAAAATTTTTTTTTTGAATAGCTCAAAAACAATCGATTTTACGGGTATGTTTCAAATTCACGAAATTTAGAGAATAATTTTCTCTATATTTTCGTATCTATGGACCACCCTTGAGTTTTGATTTCCCAACCCGTCTCGGGGGTTGAAAATTCAAAATGAAATTCTGGGAAAACTATTGACTGCACGAATTCGCCGCCGTGGAAGAATTTGTAGCTTGAACCCTCAGCTATATTTTTGCCCACAGCGTCAAACTCGTATCTCTTTATTTTCGGTCAACAGTTTGCCCAGAATTTCATTTTGAATTTTCAACCCCTGAGAGGGGTTCGAAAAAGCAAATTTCAAGGCTGGTCCATAGGAACGAAAATATAGAGAAAATTATTCTCTACATTTCGTACATTTCAACCATCCCCGAAAAATCGATTGTTTTTAAGTTATTCAATAAACAATTTTTTTTATACTTCAATAATTATTTCGGGGGTGAAGATATTATTGGAGAGGGATGATAAAATACTTCATCGACGCGTTTTTTTAAGGGCTACAACGTTCCCATATGAACAAAAATTGTATGCATTTTTCCTAAAGAGTTATCGAATAAAAACTGATTTTTCTAAATTTCACCCCACTTTTTCACCCCCAAAAAGAACTTCCACGACTTCGATGCTGTGGAAAAAAATAACGCCCGGATTTTTCTGAACATTTTGTCTCCCGGCGCCGACGTCGTGGGGGTTGTAGTTTGGCATTAATTCACCCCATCCCCTTTCATCCCCTAAAAAACAACCCTACAACCCGATTTTTAGGCAAACTTGGATTTAGCACCTTCGGCACCTACAGAATCACCTGTCAAAAAACTAGCCTTCTTCTAATCTTTTCCGATTCTAATATACAGCACGACTGCACTACAACTAACTTTTTTATGCATATTCCTATCTCAAAAATGATTTTCGATGGCTAGAATTAAGTTGACGGGTGAACGCAAGTTTTGTCAAACACAAATTACCGAATTGAACATTCATTTTGAAAGTCAGTGCTCCGTTTTGACGAATTTTTTAAAATAATAGACAACAATCGTGAGTGCAAGAATAAAAGGGGTTCTCGGATAAGTCCGAAGAAGCTTTCGCAGATGCACATCAGCATGTGCTTGACGCTGTTTTTACTCCCGCAACTAACTCGTGTATTTTTAAACGGAAAGTATATATTATTCATGAAGATAATGTGTTCCAGACCCTCCAACGGGCACAAATAGACACTCAGGTATGGATTAGAGGCTATATCGAAGTGCAGGAGATTACCAGGAAATGAGAAGGTACACTATTCCCGCCTAGGCGGCTATACTCCACAAAGCACGAATAGTGCATTTCTCATATACGCTGGATACATGGTGGAAAGATTTTTATATGATTTTTCTGAACATTGTCGTGGCTGATCTTTGAGTATTGAAAATCGCTCTTTTGTGCTTAGGGTTTCTGATTTCTCAACTTATTTGTTTTTCTCGGGATTCGAGAATTCTCGACTAGGAATTCCCGGGAACTCTCGAATAGTCCAAAAAACGCAAAAATAAAAAGAAATCATAAAATTATTAATTAAATGCAAAATAAGACGCTTATTAATAATTAACATTTATCATTTATTCAGTCTTGTTTGGATAAAACTTTTCATTACTTACACATTTTTTAACAAAACAAACTAAATTAAACTTTGAGTATCTTTCTGTAAAACTTTTAATCTGTCTTTTTATTAAGATGTAAGTGCTTTGAATATTTATCTGAGCTTCCTTCCTGAGGTAAGTAAAAATATTAATCGCACAGTGTTTTAATTGGGTACATAAAAAAACAATGAGAATCTTCAAAGGAGGGTGCCTTATTAGTCTTGAAAACATAGAACAAGATAAAAAAAAAGTCGAGATGTAAACGCGAAACCGCTTGATCGGCGAACCTATTGATCTATATTTTTAATGAAATATGCTTTTAAAAATACGAGGGAATTGATAGCATCACCTGATAATCGGTTTCTTATCTTCGTGACAAAGTTTCCAGATAACGAGAAAACCCGTTCATTTTCTGTAGAGGTTGGCTTCACTGTCATTAAAGCTTTATATAAGTTTTCAAGATTCGGCGTTTTTTCAACCAGTTGACTGAAAGAGCTGAAATTCTTTTTTTATTAAGCTTTTTGTCATGTGAGCTCAGGCATTACTAGTAGCAGTTGCTGTCTCGGTAGTCCGTTTCAGTTGGAACCCAAAAGTTGTCGTATTGGGGTTCGTGTTCATTATCTTGAGTTTGGATTTTGGCGTCATCTTTGGCTGAATTTAAGCTGCCTGGAAATAATCTAGTATACAGTTCTTCTGTAAATTTGATCAAAGCCGTTTTGATGCAATTGCGTAAAATTCTTTCATTGTCATTCTGAAATGCCGTTGGGTCGCAAAAATACCTGATTAAAGAAATCGGGTTAACATTTCGTCTGTCATTAAGGGGTCTTCTCACTTTAGACGCTAGAAAAAGGCTATTTTCACGAATTTTTTTGGATAGATTTATACTATATATATTGATATAACAGTTCATACGCTTAATAAATACACTTTCGAAATGCATAAAAATTTTTTAAATGTATTTATGTAACCCAAACAAACTTTAAACGCGTTTCTCTCGGAACAACGTTTTTCGACGGCTTGTTGATAAAATCTTCGAAACTACTGAACCGATCCTTATGAAATTGTAACCACATATTCTATACAACTATAGCTATAGCTCATCCCAACGATTTTTCCAAATTTTGATATTTACTATTTTTTTGTTGTCAAAAACGGTGAAAAAACCACGTTTTTGTTTTCTTTTTTTTCGAAAAATTTACGCCATTTTGTGATTTTTGCATATATCAAAAATCGTATGATATGCGCTACAGCCATTAACATACTGAATCTAAAACCGTTTGATTTTTTTGTTTTGGATGATCCATCTCCGAGATTTCATCAACAGCGCAGACCTACAATTTTTTAAAGAAATTTTTTAACTACCATTTTCCTCTATAAATAGTGACTTAAATAAATAAAAAAATCTGTTTTATGTATTTCGAAAGAGTATTTATTGAGTGTAACAACTTTTATATCGATATCTATAATTATAAATAAACCTAATAAAATAAAAATAAAATAAAAATAAACCTAATATCAATATCTATAATTATAAATAAACCTATCAAAAAATTCATGAAAATAGCCTTTTTTAGCGTCTAAAGTGAGAAGACACTTTAATCTTCTTAAGATGTTCCAACAACTTTGTTGCCAAATCGTTTTTCATCGATTCTAGTTTATTAATCAACACCCAAACAAACGCGCAGCGGGGTAGGGACGACACAAGCACAATCGTCGGGATTTCTCGAGTTCTCGACATTTTTTTTCGTGTCGAGAGAGGTCAAATTACGAAGACGTGCAACTCGTGATGTTCTGAGATCGCCAACCCAAAACCGCATATTCAAGAGTAGATGAGTTTTAGCCATATAGGAGAATCTATTGTTTAAATCTTACCCATACGAGTACACGTTTTTGGCGGGGAATGATGCGAGCGTCGATGAAAATGAGTACTGGCGTTTGGTATTATTTTGCAAAGTCACGTTTTTTCTTACAAGCTTTTATTTAATTTGCTTCGTTCGTATAGTCTTTTCGGTTCAAAATTTGTAATCTATTTTTCAAGCACTTGCTGGCTTCCGATTGTGATGAAATTTGGCATACCTATGTAACTTCGCTGACAATGCAATAATGTGGTACTATGGAGCTGGTCTGATGATGGAGGTGGGAGCTGGGCGATGCAACTCCTTAATAGCATATACTAGGACAGTCGAGTTTGCGCTCATTTGTTTTACTATCATGAGCACTTTTCATTACACATGATAACGAGAGTCTGATAATGGTGATGGGAGGTGGGAACTGAAATTTCCTAATGGCAAATGGTAGGACATTCGAGTTTGGGCTCATTAACTTTGTTGACTTGAGCACTATTTATAGTAGTAGATTTTATTTCCACATGCACAGCTTTCGCTTTTTTACATTCACCCGACTTATAACCCAATCTTATAACTAACAATAAAGATAAGAAAAAGACAGCATATCCGCTACGCTCTTTTCTATTTAAACTATTTACCCTACTCCTCGCACGCCCCCGTACTATTATCTTCTTCCTTCTCCTTCCGTTCTTCCGCAGCTTTTGCCTTTTTTAATTTTGCAAATGCCCCTAAATATTCGCATATTACCGCTATCGGGTCCCCTCTCAGCGTGTCTTTCGTCCAACGCTCCAACTCCTCACCCACTCTCCCTCCTCTCCCTTCGTCCACCCCCTTACCCAAACTTCCTTTATCGCCCTCCTCGCTGTTTGGCAATTCCAAATATGCTCTAGGCCTTCCTCTTCCTTTAGGCATATTTCGCAGGTCCAGTTGCTGAAACCTCTCTTTCCCACTTTCCCTACATTTCCGCATCTCAATCTTGCCCATTGTTCCTTCACTTCCCCCTTCAACTCTTTGTTATCCCAGTATTTCTCTCGCTCGCACCCCACCTCCATTTCGGTGTACCAAGGGCAGAAGGAAGCACTGTCCACTTTGACCCAATCTCCTTGCATATCTTGTTCCGTTTTGACCATATCAGGTCTATCATTCTCCCATCCCCTACCCCGTCCATCGCCTTCTTTAACTCCTTCCCCCACCTTGACGTTCAGCATATTTCTCACTTCCTCTCTCAGGCATACCTTCGGCCATCTCCCTTCTTCCATTTTCAAAATTTGGACCAGGTAATGTCCTGTCCTCCTCCATGCCTCCACTTCCATCCGCCTCCTGCCTTGCTTCCAGCTTCCAAAGGTAACTTGGTGTGTTCCTTGCTACACCCAGAGCCATTTTCACCAATTCTCCCTGTAGCTTCTCTACCACCGCTAAATCTCTATTCCGTATAGTGCTCTCGCCTTGACCAGAGAGTCGGCACTATTTATAATTACACTATTATAAAATTTCTCGCGAAACCTTTATAACTGAAGGCAAGGTTTTTGATTACACCGATCTTTAAATAGCAGGGGGTCTGGCATGGCAAATAAATAAACAAATTGTGATGCTAAAAAGTATAAAATAAAATAAATGTAAAAAACGTTTTGAAACAAGCAAAAGGTACTGCACTAAAAATGTAAAAAATAATGTTCAGTAAAATTGAAAGTCAAAACAGTATAACTACAAAGAAAGTCCCTTCCTTGCTCACTAATCATAGGTGCAAGTGCTTATGAGGTACATAAACGTAGATATTTAAAAATCTGAAATATAAATTTTAAAAGCTTGAGGCGTCAAACGTCATGAGTACTAAATTACTTTGAAATTTATGAAAAAAGCCTCACCCTTTTCAAATTTATATTTCATATTTTTTAAATATCTACGTTTATGTACCTTTTTTTAAAAATAGTTTTACTGTTTTGATTTTTAATATTACTGAACATGATTTTTTTCTTTTTAGTACAAAACCTTTTAAATAAAAGCTTGTTTTTAAAACGTTTTTTAAAACTTTTATTCCTTCTCGTTCTCTAAGAATTAGACGAAAGTGATGAATTTTTGAAAAATAAAACCCCACGGTACCCGATGGGTTAATTTTTCTCTAGTTCTCAGCAACTAAAAAAATTTTTTGCGAGTTCTTAGAAACTAGAAAACAGAGATAAATCCAGTGAAAATAAAAAACCCACGGTACCCGATGGGTTTAAAATTGTGAATAATATTGAACAAATATAAATAGTTGCTTATTTTGTTCCTTTTATTGAGTCGCCAAAGCTGTATCAAGTACGATAGATTAAATACACTTACGTGAGATGACATGTTGCGAGAGGGTGTGACGGTCTGCAACTTTCGCACCCCAGTAGCTGGTCTCTCATTGATTCATACTTTTCCAGATCTGAAACATTCGATGACCATTTTATTAGAAAAATCATATAAAATCGTATAAATAGCTTCAGACTTCCGGAATTACTTGAAATACACATGACTTTCAACATACGATATCCCGGCACGATAGCAAGACTCCACTTCGTATAATAATAATAATTCTCCATTTTTCGTAATCATTTTTTCTGTTTGCTTTCAACGCGATGTTTTGCAAATGCGTTAACCCCTTCGTTGGCAGAGCGAATTCGACAAAAAGTGTCCAAAATGGCAGGATATTTTTTTTATCCTGAAAACTTGTACTCTGGGGTTTTTGAGGGTGCTGATTACGAATCTGAAGTGAAAATTCAGGAATTCACAATGACGAACAAATATGGCGGATGAAAATACAAACAATACAGATTGATTTAGATGAAACTCGGTACTTATAGGTTGTGTAGGTCACTTATTATGAGCCCGAACATTTTGAATTTTCAAATTTGAAGTTCAGATTCGTAATGAGCGACCTCAAAAATCCCGAAGTACTAATTTTCATCTGAATCGAGTAAAGTTTTTGTTTTTTGTCCGCCATATTGGCGTTCCCATTTTTAATTTCCAAATTTTGACTTCAAATTCGGATTCAGCGAGCTCAAAAACCCCCGAGTGAGGCTCCGATTTCAAATCAGAGCAAGTTGAATAGGGAAATAAAGGTTGACGCACTATTGCGTCAATGCCAACGAAGGGGTTAAGGTGTTATGAAAGATGTAAATATTTAATGTGCAGCTTAAGAGGAGTTGACGAAGTTTCGGAACCAAATGCGTTCGAAATGTTAGTAATCTTACTAATAATAATTAGTAGTCATGATAGTTAATATTAGGGAGGAAAAGTGTTTGCTTTTATAAAATTAGGGAATGTATTTTCAATTTGTTGGGATGCTTGATGACTGTCGTCAATAATTGATGATAATTTATAGTGTAAAGTTGTTTTTTCCGTTACACCGTCGAATTATCACAACGTTATGGTAAAACCATCATAAAATTATTTTTTTTCAAGTTAATTTATTGCCGTAGGCGAAAATAAATAAATAGAATTCTTCCAAGAACAAAAAACTTGTATAATTACGATCCGTCGTGGAACTTCGGGAAATGGTGCCCGTGGAAACAGCGGTGAAAAGGACTGTCATGCGTTCATTATTATCCTCTTCCTATAGCGTCAGTAGACCCTTCTTCACAGATTCATTTAAAAAGGAAAATGCTCGATCCGTCACGATTATTTTTTAACTATCGAGCAGATAAAACTTCAAGCGAAAGTTTGCAGAAGTGTAGGACAGTTGTGTTGCTCAGGGAGATTTTAATGGATCGTTGGACTGACGGTGTCAGCGTGTCAATTTAAAAAAGCTCTGACGGCTGGAGTTCACAAACTGTAGTGACGTTTCAATTTCCCAACATGGGAACTCTGTTACCTCGTAACGAGGCGAGATTGCCATTCTCGCTTGAACTCTAAAATGCCCACGAAAAATCCAAATATAGTTTTTCTGTGGAAGTTTTTGACGAGATCGCGCGGGACATTCGTCACGTGGGAGGTTCTCAACATTTTCATCAATAAAATAGACTTCAAAGCGAAAAGCTGAGCGGCCAGAACGCTGAGTTTTTCATGAGTCATGGGAAGAGAAGATTTTTTATGCAGCTTGATTGAGTTTTATCTTCCGGTAAAACTTCGTCTGCTACGTTTTCTTACAAATCGAAGGTTGCTCGAGGGGTGAGCAAACTATCTTTGTGAGTGATACAAAACCGATAAGTTTCGAAAGTGAAAAGTTTCAAAAATTTCGGCGTTCGGAAAAAAAACCTTTTCTCCGGTCGCTCAAGTTTGGACAAACAATCGATCCTGCGTCAGAGGGTTCAATTATCACGAATTTATCAGCAAAGGTCTTGGCTTTAACATGTCAAAGAATGGAAGTCGAAAAATGATACTTTACCAAAGCACAAATTGGGTTCTTTTTTTCAATTGCACGAGATCGATGCACAAAAAGCTGACCCTTACGGATAAAGTAACAGTGAAAAGAACTACCAATCAACTAAAAACTTGCCAAGTGCGAGTCCGGCCATCAGGGTTCCGTACATACGGCCAATGAAATTTTTTTTAAACTAGATATTTCATTAGGTAATGCTTTTTTTCTGTCTTAGTTCTTAGGTAGTACTAAACTGAAACCAAATGGGGTGATGAAAGCTAAAGAAAGCTTCGTATACTCCTGCTGTGTGCTAACAATAAAAATATATAATATTATTCAATATTTCAATACTTACAATACCAAATTACTCACTTTTGGAGGCGGTATCAGCCAATTGCCAATATTGTCACATTTTTCGCGGAAAAAGAGGAGACGAAGAAAAATATATGAAATAAACGATCTACAGACTTTTTTAAATTTGCAATCTCGTTTCTTCCGTGACGTTAGTCTTTCGTTCTTGGCTGGCACCGAATCCAAAAATAAGTTATTCGGTATTGTAAATATTTAAATAACAATAATTTTATATATTTCTATTATAAATTTATTTTATTAGGTATACAATAAATTATTATACACTACCGTCCGAAAGTTTGGAAACACTCGCCCCAGTTCCGAGCAACACAAGAAGTTTCATCGTTCTTTTAAAAATGACGATATCTTAATTTACCAACCCATATAGGGTCGCCTGTCGTAACAAAAATGCCAGCATTCAGCCATTAAACGGTTTGCTGATAATCGGCCAATGATTCGTCGACCAGCATTGGGGTACTGTAGGCGGATGAACGGCTTGCCAGATCTATGCCAGCCATTCGTGGGCCAATACTATCGCACCGATAATGTGGCGATCAGCATTGGGGTATCGTAGGTAGATGAACGGCTTGCCAGATCTATGCCAGCCATTCGTGGGCCAATACTATCGCACCGATAATGTGGCGATCAGCATTGGGGTATCGTAGGCGGATGAACGGCTTGCCAGATCTATTCCAGCCATTGATGGTTTGTTTTTGGGTGTTTTGCAAATGCAGGTCGTTAAACTGTAACACGTAAAAACAAGGGATAAGGTTTCGAAAAGCATATCCCACTGATGAAGCTGAAAATTTGCACCAACTTTCTTTTCAATACTTTAAGAGAACCTTTAAAAGGATATTGGCGACTAGCAATAGTTTTCGATATATCGTATATTGAAAGTTATCTATTGTACTGCGCTTCTACTATATTAAATAAACCCAAACAAAACCATCCCACATGGCAAGTGATATGCACATACGGGCGAGCACTGTTTGCCAGGAAGCAGCGCGGCCGGAGGGGTGGGGGGTGTCTATCGGATATATAGATATACTCGTATGGCGTGAAATAATAAACTTTATAATGCGATATATCGAAAACTATTGCTAGTCGTCAAAAATCCGTTAACAGTTTCTCTTAGGATAATGAGAGGAAGTTCATTGCAAAATTTCAGCTCGATCAGAGGAGTATGCTTTTCGGAACTTCACCCAAAACGAGCGAGTTATTTTTACAGCCTAAATGGACCGAAAAAATTATCGGTAAACTTTAATGTCACGAATAAAATTATCGGCATAAAAGTAAGGAACGAACAAACGATGGATTCTGTAAGTGTTAGAATGGCTAAGTGGGTAGGGCGCTCGACACTAGAACGAAAGGCGCAGGTTCGATCCCGATGAAAGGCAAAAACTTGAACAATTCAGAAAGCGTTTTTAATGCAATTATTCTATTTACATGGACATAAGTAACGCATAAGAAAACAAAAAGGATACTACTAGAATTTTTATATTCATAATTTGTCAATTTTTTGTTTTTCATTTCCGGCAGAAGATCCGGCAGCCGTTGCTGGGCCAATATGGGCGTATGATAGTTGGCCAAGTCTTAGCAGCCATTCATGGTTTACCATTACCAACCATGCATGGTGCGGATCTGGCCCGTTTGTATAGCCATTACCGCGCCATCGTTTGTTCTCTGGCAACCAGTCGTGGGCCATTACTGTGCCGATTGTAAAACCCTATTTGGGAAGCGGCGTTTCAAAAGGGACATATTTAGCTTCGTTTAGCTTTTTTCAAAAAAAAATTACGATTTTTTTAAAACCCGGTACACACTTTGAAAGATGGTCGTTTTCTGGCTTTTTTTTGGGGGTTAAAATTTTAGCGCACGACTCATGAAAAAAAAATTAACCGATTTCCCCATAAAAAACTTTAAAACGGGAAGTACATGCTTCAATTTCGTTTTTTAAAAAGTTGGGTACGATTTTTTTCGCATAAATATTCAACTTTTTGCAAAAAATGACCATATTTATAAAATGTAGCCTAACTCTGAAACTAGTGGGTTTTCGTAAAACTACTAAGGGGTAAAAAGTTACATACAATCATTTTGGATTTACCAAAAAAATTTCAGACAAAAAAATCAAAAATTCGAAAAACAAATTTTTTTCAAAATGTTTTCTTAAGTCAATGAAATATTTCTTTATCTTTAAAAATCGGATCTCTTACCTCATCTACACGGCTTTTTAATCGAAAAAGCCGCCTTTCGCTGCGCAGCTTTCACAAGACGTGGCATCTGCTCGATCAATTTATCGATTTGACCTCGCTCCAGACCGGCCCAAACTTCTTGCAACTTTTTCCACAAATCCCCGGGAAATGTGGACACGTTCTTATCTTTTCAAATTTTTCAATTTTTTTTTAATTCTAATTTTTTTTGATATATCCAAAATGATTGCATGTAACTTTTTACCCTCTTGGTAGTTTTACGAAAACCCGGTAGTTTCAGAGTTAGGCTACATTTTATAAATATGGTCGTTTTTTGCAAAAAGTTGAATATTCATGCGAAAAAAATCGTACGAAACTTTTCAAACGAAATTGAAGCTTGTACTTCCCGCTTCAAGTTTTTAATGAGCAAACGGTTAACATTTTTTTTCACGAGTCGTGCGCTAAAATTTCAACCCCCCAAAAAAGTCGAAAAAGGACCATCTTTCAAAGTGTGTACCGGGTTAAGAAAAATCGGAATTTTTTTAAAAAAAAAGGTAAATGAAGCTTAATATGTCCTTCTTGAAACGGGGCGAGTGTTTCCAAACTTTTGGACGGTAGTGCATATATTACATTATGTATCGGCGTTTTCAGTATTCATTGTTTAAATACAGTATATGGTACATAATATACAGAAATCCCAAATTCCTAACCAATTTAGTTTTTGAGATAGACCCTGTGACAAAAATGGTCTAAAACTGAAAACTTTGACGGCCCCCCATTTCTTTATTTTTGAAGATAAAAAATGAAAAAAAATCTTTTTGTACTCTACTCAATGAGCCAAAAACAATGGCACCCCACATTCCAGGGTAAGGAATTTACTTGCTCCTTTTTCATGTATGGGACCCCCATGAAAAATAGTTTAGTTGAATTTCTCATTTAATATTGGGTTAGGGTCAACATTCTACACAAAATATCTAAATTGCATATGGAAGAAGGCGGCATCTACAAAAAAATCGAAAATGAGTTTTATTAAACAGAACGATGGGAAATTTTGTACTAATTCCAACGGTACCAAAAACGCATTTTCGATTTTTCTTGCAGATGCCGCTTTTTTCCAGATGACGGCAGAATAGAGCTCCGTTTTGCCCTTTGGGCACGGAACCCTAAAAATGGCCATTATTGTGTTTAACGCTCGAAAAAAGTGCTCCAATGAATTCTCGAAGTGGCGGGAAAAAAACCACGTTAAATTTTTTTCCACGAAGAGTCCGTCTCGTTAATGGCCAATCTTCTTCCTATTTCGATACGTATATATTTCTGCTTGGACGGAAGAGGCAACGGGCATGCTCACATAATTACGATTGCCGTGATAATCGAATCGGAAGTTCGGTCTTCATGCGAGAAATCGCCAATCTAACGATATAGTCAATCTCGCATTCGCAGCGTTATTTACGTAACGTAGCGGAACATCGTCGATACGACCAAGAAACTTTGGTGATCAATTTACGCGGTGAAAGCCACAATTATATGTGCTATAGGTTGTTGTCGCAACGGGTGCACGATGCTATCATTTTTTCAAATTCACCACCAACAGCAACGATGTTATTTAGATAGAATTACGAGGGAAATCAATTTTAAACTAGTTATTTTATTGCACAGTGCCATGTCATAACTAGTGAAACAACTAATTGTTGCAGGCATGTTTGCCACGTGCCATTTAATTGAGGGGTCTTCTCCCTTTAGACGCTAAAAAAGGCTAATTTCATAATTTTTTTGATCGGTTTATATTATAGATATTGATATAAAAGTTGTTACACTTAATAAATAAACTTTGGACATATATACAAATTTTTTAAAAATGTATTTATGTAACCCAAACAAACTTTATACGCGTTTTTCTACAAACAACGTTTGTCGACGACTTGTTGATAAAATTTTCGAAACTACTGAACCGATCCTTGTGAAATTTTAACCACATATTCTTTACAAAAAGCTATAGCGCACATCAAAGATTAAATTTTTTTTTGATATTTACTATATTTTTTTTCCAAAAACGGTGAAAAAACACGTTTTTTTGTTTCGTTCGAAAAATGTCCGCCGTTTTGTTATTTTTGCGTATATAAAAAATCGCATGATATGCGCTATAGTCATTAACATACTGAATCTAAAACCGTTTGATTTTTTTGTTTCGGATGATCCATCTCCGAGATTTCATCAACGGCGCAGACTTACAATTTTTTAGGACATTTTTTAACTACCATTTTCGTCAAAAAATAGTGATTTAAATTAATTTTTTTAAAAATGTGTTTCGAAAGTGTATGTACTAAGTGTAACAACTTTTATATCAATATCTATAATATAAACCTATCAAAAAAGTCATGAAAATATCCTTTTTTTAGCGTCTAAAGTGAGAAGACCCCTTAAGAAGCGTTGGGCATGGCCGATAGTTGGAGCGGTGGACGCTTAGCCCGCCCCAGTGAGTAGAAGGCTTCTGACAAACAAAGGTTCCGAGGTCGATCTCTCCGATTTCGATGAAATTCGGCATGCTTGCAGAATGGGTAAAAATAGGCGACACGTATTTTTTTTTATATCTGCGGAACCCGATTTTAGAGAGATGAAACGCACCCTCGAAAATAGGGGTGTTTTTCGTTTTTCGTCGATAACGTTATCGTTCTCATCTCCAATGTGTAGTACACGAAAAAATAAACATATTTGCAATTTGAAATTTCTTAATATCTCGTACCGTTAAAACGTTATGGACAAAAAACGAAAAACACCCGAATTTTTTGAAGTGGGTAGAAAAATAAAAAATATCTAATAGAGAAGAAAAAAAGAAGCACAACGAATAAATAATCAAAGTGTTATTCCGGCGAGTATATCGCTTTCGGTGTTTCGTATTGATTACCTGTGAAATGAGTTTGGTTTGTTCGACGCCCTTCTCCATTTAATCGGTATCGACCCTGTGAGAGTGGGTTCAAAGTGGAGCGTAAAATTTTAGCAAGGCGGAGGGTAAAATTGGCGTCATCGAAACTGGTGTGCCGCGTCGTGATATTCAAATTTTTTTTTTTTCATCATCTGGTTTGCAGAGCTTCAAACGTTATCGAATAACACAATAGGTTGATGAACAGTATAGGCGAAGGTATTTGGAAAAAAGCTTACGAAAGCTCTCTGAGAGTGCATAAAGCATAAAAATAAGGTAAAAAATAATTAAAAAAAAACAAATGTTTGAAAATTATCTTAACAGCGTTAGGAGTAATCGGCTTTGTAAAAAGTTGCGCGGTAATTTTCGACCTGATCGACAGATATCGATATCCAGTCGACCGACGAGATATCGATGCCCACGAAATATTAATAAAAAGCTTACGAAAGGTCTCTGGGAGTGAATAAAGCGTAAAAATGAGGAAAAAATAATAATGAGAAAACAAATGTTTGAATATGATCTTAACAGCGTTGGGAGTAAACGATTTTGTAAAAAATTGCGCGGTAATTTTAGACCTGATCAACTGATATCCTGTCGATCGACGAGATATCGATGCCCGCGAAATATTTATGATCAATAAAGCTTGATCGCGAGCTCGTTCGATCGGTCGAAGCGGTTCCATGTATTTCTTTTAAGGGGCAATATACCTTTGTGAGGGCAAAATCAAGGGTTATTTTTGACAATTTATTTAAGAAAAACAAAACAATATTTTTAAATTCGGTTTCTTATACTTTTTTTCATTATTTTGAAACAAAACGGCGGCGCAGTAGTCTATGAAAGAAAACTCCTTTTTTCATAGTGCTCTATGGGCGTAGTCGCACATATCATAATTTTCAAGCTAGAACAAAAAACGAAAAATATTTTGAAAGCAGATATAAAAAACTGGTCCAGTACGTAGGGGTTTTGCAAAATATTGATTTTTAAAAAATGGCGTTAATATGAAAAAAAAAAAAAATTGGAACAAGATCGGTCGAATATCGATCATAAAATTTTGAAATTTCAACTTATCGAAAAAATCCTACGTACTGGACTAGAAAATGTTATTAAGAAGCTACAGTTAAAATTTCAAGTCAATCAATTGAAAACTCGAGGCGCTACGCATACACCCGTGTCTAAAAACATAGTTTCGAGAAAAACGCGTTTAACGTTTCAAGTACTGTAAAATCATGGAAATTTCGTGTCTACGTTTAATCGGCTCCCTTTAATCCCCCTCATAAAAGCTTTCGAAAATCATTTTTGGATAGTTATAGGACCTTTTAAGCCAATAAAAAAATGCAAAAAAATGTACAAAGGTATATTCCCCCTTAAGGGGTTAGGCCACTCTAAAGGCCGAAAAAATAGGCTTTTTGGGGATTTTTTTTCAGAAAAACTACAAAATAATTCGAGATTACAAAAAGGGTGTTTATCATACATATCAGTGACTGTATATAATAATTATTTTAAAGCAATTAATTTCAAAATGGCGGCTGTGTAGCGTTTATCTCAAAATTGCATTTTTTAAGGTGGCCGGAAACATAACTCAGATATTTTTCAACCGATTCACTTGAAATGTTGGATATATCTTGAAAAATACATCGTCTATGAAAGTACGTAGGATTTTATTTCATATTGCATAGTTCATTTGTTATCAACAATTATCTGACGATTTTTTAGGCAAATTTTTCACTTTCCGAAAATTTGCCGAAAGAATCGTCAGATAATTGTTATTGTTATTGAATATCATTTTTGGATAGTTAAGGGACCTTTTAAGCCAATAAAAAAATGCGAAACAAAATTTACACAGGTATCTTTCCCCCGAAGGGGTTAGGCCAGTCTAGAGAACGAAAAAATAGGCTTTTTGGGGATATTTTTTCAGAAAAACTACGAAATAAATCGAGATTAGAGAAAATTAGAAAAAATGCAGTTTTTAGATAAACGCTGCACAGCCGCCATTTTGAAATAAATCACTTCAAACAAATTATTGTATACAGTCGCTGATATGTATGATAAACACCCTTCTTTGTAATCTCGATTTATTTTGTAGTTTTTCTGAAAAAAAAAAATCCCCAAAAAGCCTACTTTTTCGGCCTCTAGAGCGGCCTGAGGCCTTAAGACGGCCCTCTAGTTTCTCGGATCGAAAAAATCGATTTTTTTTCTTCATAAATCACATCTACAACATGTGTAGAAAATGCGTGCCAAAGGATTTTTCGATATTCCAAGTGGTTCACAAGTTACGGCCCTGGAACGGAGCAGGTATACGGAGCAGGTATACTTTCAAACGCGTTTTTCTCGAAACACCATTTTTCGAAACGGTGACCACGATATTTCAGAAACTACTGCACCGATCTTGTTCAAATTTATACAGCATCTTGAATATGTTATAAGCCAGCGATTGAACTAGGATTATCATGATTGCTTCGATAGTTTTTTTTGTACGAGCGAAAAACTTAAGAAAAAATGAGTAAAAAATAGAATGTAATTTTTAAAAGTGTATAAAAAAGTCAATTTTTGTAATTTACAATTCACTCTAGTTCAATCGCTAGTCTTAAATATGAAGATTAAAATGCCGTTTGGTTTTTTGATTTCAGATAAGCAGAACAGCCGCAATCTTGGTCACCGTCAAGCACCTCTTTTACTTGATGTCTTCCTGTCGGCCACTATATCTTTTATTCTATTATATATTTTGACTTCAAAAAAATTGTAAAGCTTATTTAAATGTTAATAAAGATTATGCAAAAACAATGAGATTGATTATTTCGATGCTTTGCCCGCAAAAAATTATTGAAAAAGCCGTAAAAAACAGCCGAGAAACTAGAAGACGGCGTTAAAGCCCATTTACGGACTTTTGTGGTAATTTTGATGAATCGCGACTTTTTTCAATCTCCCAATGATGAAGTGCGTCGAACCACCCAAGGTTTTGCTCGTCAAACTCATTGTCTAGTAGCAGCTGAGAACAAATATAGATCTGTGAGAACACACCTTCTGAAGACTATGCAGAAGGATGTGGAGAAGAAAATCCTGGACGACGAGAGTCACGGGTCCCTCGACTCAGCTTGTAACGTTCCACGTACGAACCGCCGTTCAATTAAGGGGGGAGACACTTTTAGGCGGTGGAAAAATTTGCTGATTTTCATGATTTTTTTTTTAAGGAAACTGGCGTGACGTATAGCTATAAAACTAATCCACCGATTCTGATGAAATTTGGTAGGAATGTTTTTAACCTTCTTGTCTAAAACACGATTCTAAATGTATTTGAAAATAAAAAAGTGATTCTTTTTATTGCATAATGTAGCCATTTTTTAGAAATGTTAATATTTTTGTTTCAACGCGTACCATTTAATCGATTTCCAACATTTCTCACTTTTTCTGGGTTCGTATTCTGCGTATGAGTGTTAGTGAAAGAAAAAAATTCGTTGGCTTTTTTCGCATTTATCCCGCCGACGCTACGTATATCAGGGCGTGCCATACCTGCGCCATTTTTTAATATAAATTAAAAGATACCATGCAACAGCCGAAAGAAGTAACAAAACATACCTTGGGTCTAAAAAATGGTGACGAAATCGTTCCTTTAAAAAAAACCGTGAAAATCAGTAATTTTTTCCTCTTCTGAGAGTATTTCCCCCCTTAAGTTCAGTAGCTTGGCCATCGGAGAAAGCCACAGGTACACTCGGGGCAATAATTGGATAGAACTTTTATTGAAATCACGATGGAGCAAAGTCACCAATGTGGAATGGGGCTAGAATGGAGGGGAGTTCTTTCCAGACGATCTTGGCGACACGGCACTCCTCTGTTTGTCATTTCATTAGTTGGGCATTAACAGGTCAACGAGACTGACATCGACTCCCCTTGTGCTGTTCATATGTTTGATGAACCCCGTATACTCCTGATGTCGATCCATCGTTTCGCACATCGACACGTAGCGTGTCTTAACCCCACGATCTTTTCGATCCCGTTAGCTTATTAGGTGGTCGTCCAGGATAATTATCACTGGCGATTCACCGGAAATTCCACGCGTAGCTGTTAATATTTTACGCCCATCTTTTCATCGCTTTCTCATCAATCTAACACTCTTATCAAACTCATTGATGTGATTCCGAACTGGTTATCAGTTTTAGACGTAATTATTTATGCAGTTATTGTTAATAATCGTCTTTAGCTAGTTGCCTGGTAGTTACCTGCAATTTCATCTCCATCCATTCAACCACCTCTTACGTGGCCCTCACTTTGGCCTGAAATTCCGAAACAATACTGAAAATCAAAAGGTTCCAAAAAATTTCAAAACGTCAGCCCAGCATAGATTACACAGGTCAACAAAAAATGTTTTGTGTGAGTTTGCATTTTAATAAGTAAAGTTTGATTCTATAGAACGAATAATAACCAAAATCTTCATTTCTTATAAAGTTTACTTTTGTCTTTTTTACGTTGGTAAATAAACCTTGAAGTTTTTGGTTGATTGTATAAGCAGCAGATTTGCTGTATTGCAGCATGTTTGAATAAAAAAAGAAAACTTTATCTGGTAAAACTATTTTTTCTTCTATTAGTTACGTGGAAGAAATCAATATTGGCATCCAGACTCAAAATTTCTGTATCGCGGTGTTATTGGTTTACTTAAGGGGGTATCCCTCTCTGGAAATTCCAAAAAATCGTTTTTATCCTTCATATTATAGTGTGAACTTTCAAAAATATTTAAGGGGTTCCCCCACTTGCGATTTTGAAAAAATCGATTTTTTTTATTGCATTTTTTTGAAGTATAAGTATCCGGGCCCATACTTCTGTATGGGCCCGGAATAGATGACTCTATGTAAGTTTACAAAAAAAAATATTTTCTTCGTGTAAACTGAAATTGAAACTTTAAACACGTTTTTCTCAAAATGGCATTTCTGAAGTCGGTGACCAAGATTACTCGAACACTAATGAACCGATCTTCTTGAAATTTTGCAGGCTTATTTAATACATAAAAATGTAGTCTTTAATAGTTCGATTTTTTTTTTCGAAAAAAATGCCCGTTATAGCTAAAAAACGGCCGTTTTTTTTCGTTAAAATCGAACCATTAACTTTGACTGTCCGCCATTTTGTGAAAAATGAATATTTTTTAAAATCCTTCGGTTAAAGACTAGTTTATACTTATATTTGACTAAATCCATCCGCATTTTTTTTTTCAGATGATCCACTTCGCCGCAATGTTGGTCACCGCAAACCGTGTATATAAAAACATTATTTCATTGACGGCCATTTGCCACTAAACAATGTAATATTTTTCAATAAAAAAATTACTGAAAGTTCTTCAAGATGTGTTCTTTAAGATGGTATATTGATCGATTAAAAAAGTTTTGTAGTTTTCTTTAAAAAAATTCATGAAAGAGGCCTTTTTTTGCTCTACAAGTGGGGGTAACGCCTTAAAGATCAATCGGACCTTGAAATTCTAAAAATTGATGAAGTTACACCTATTTTAGTGCAACAGTGTGCGTCGGGTTTATCGCGATCCGTCGAGTTTGAACGCGATTATCTCGAAACTACATATCTTCACACGTCGGGATTGATATCTTGAGTAACTTTCACACTATTGACTTGAATTTGCACAGTTAGCGTTCAAACAGTAGTCATTTTCGGTTCACGATTGCATTTTTTAATTGAATGAACAATTTGTTAATAACAATGACTTCAGCATGCTGTTTATGAAGAGAAACATGAGGTTTTCTTTGCAGAAGCTGTCATTTTTCGTATTTTTCGAAATTTCGAAAAGTGGATCGTGAACCCATAGCCAGTTGGATATATTTAAAGGAAGCATTGTTGGTTTTCGCTTCAGATTACATTCGAGCCTGGTAGAGATGCCGCCGTTTCGGGCCTCGGCGGTGGAGGACTGCAACGCCAACTGCAGCACCACGAACACTTTGAAAGATTTTTTTCCGAAAAAATTACATTGTAACCACAAACATGTGTACAACATGCTGGGAAAAAATTAATTTATTCGAACCAATGTGCTACCAGAAAAAAATTCATCATTCTGAGCCTTCAAATTGGGCTTCCATGTTTCTTTTTCCCTGCAGCCTTCGTATACAATTTTTTTTACTGTGTTTTGTCTGTCTAAACAAGAATTCGCTGTTGCCGAAAAGAATCTCACTGCTAACATCCATTATTCGTTTATCCTTTTTTTTTTCTAAAAACGGAATCACCCTTCTCATCATTGTCTTTTGAACACGGGTTTGTCCTCTGTTGATCGTTTCTTCAAGTGGAGCTTAACCTTCTACTGAATTTTCCACTCGTCAAAGCTTCGACGAAACACTTGAGTGTCACGCCTTTGTGTACCCAAGAACGTAATCTAGAATGTTGACCATCCACTGACGAGGGATCGCTCGCCGCTGTCCGCACACGCAACTGCACCCGCTGAAAGCGCAGGGCAGATTTTCCACGATGCATCGACAGGATTTAAATAGATCCGCCACGTATAGCGAGTCACCCGTTTCAAACGCTTCGTCCGTTTCAAACGCTTTTATAAAGCGATTTGTGCTTTTTTTTTAACGAGACAACCGATCGGAATGGAATCTGTGCGGAGCTTTATCAAAAAGTGAAAACGATCTTAATTTTCAGAAAAAAAGTGAAAAATGCATCACGTGGCATTTACGTATGAGTGCTAGAGATTTAGCTACAAAGAAAAATTATCAGGTTGATAAAAAAGTTTTGTCGCAATAATTTCAATATAATTTATTTATTTATATATCTTATACAAAACATTTCTAATCAACAATATATTCGCCATCGGTTTCTATGACACTCGACCATCTAGTTGGCAACTCATTTATTCCCTTTGCCCAAAACTGCGGCGGCTGGAACTTAAAGAAATTTGAAATATCCCTTCTGAGATCGTCGACGTTTTCGAAAGTTTTGTTTCTCAAATATGCCTTCAAATGTCTGAACAAATGGTAGTCAGATGGCGCGATGTCGGGAGAGTATGGTGGATGAGGAACGGTATTCCAGTGAAGCTCAGTGATTCTTTTGTGGGTTTCCTTTGCGACATGGGGTCTCGCGTTGTCGTGGAGAAGGTGCACAGTCGCGCGTCTTGGCCGTTTTTATCTTATAGCTTTTGCCAATTCCTGGAGATTTTCGATGTATCGTGTAGAGGAGATCTTCTTACCTACAGGGAGAAAATTGTGAAACAGCATTCCCTTTGCGTCCCAGAAACAGCACAACAAAACCTTTTGTGAGTGACGATCAGATTTCGGTTGGTGTGGCGGTTTTTCTCCGATAGGAAGCCAGTAGGCTAAACGCGTTCTGTTATCATACAAGACCCAGCTTTCATCTCCCGTCACAAGATCTTCTAAAAACTCCTTGCGATGGTGGCGAAGCAGGAGAGACTGGCAGATGGTCACGCGACAGTTCTTATTGTCGTCAGTGAGACGGTGTGGTATCCATTGAGCTAGAACCTTCCTGTATCCCAAGTTGTGTAAGTGATTGACTATTGACGGTTGGGTGCAGCCAAGTTCTCTTGCTAGCTCGTGCGTACTTGCTTCCGGTTTTTCTTTGATGCAGCGGAGTAATGCTTCATCATCGATGGTCGACGGTCGTCCGGAACGTTCCTTATCTTCAAGGCTTGTGTCTCCAGATTTAAAACGATTGAACCAACGCTGGACTGTTCGATGAGAAACTACGTTCTCGCTGAATGCATCCTGTATATTTTTATCAGTTGTGCTTGCGTTCGTGCCGCGCCGCCACTCGTAAAAAATCATCGCTGGAAGTTGCTCCTGCGAGATCGAAGCCATTTCTGTCCACTAGAACGCGCGCTCGCCCTTTTATACCCTGTCACGCGGAAGAGTAGAAAACATTCTAGAATATTCTCGACATAGCTCGATGTCATATTGCGTCAATACGTAAAAAGACATTTTTAAAATTTTTGCCACAAAACTTTTTTATCAACCTGATATAATAAGCCTACAAGGCCGAAATTCTTAATTTTTTTCTCGAAACGTTAATCACCCTAAAAGGCAATTTGTCCGATTTTTTCAAAATTACTTTTACCCATCGCATGCCGAAACACGAGTGCTTCTTTTTTCTTCGTCAAGCTCCATCGTGTATGACACATTTGAAAACAAATGTCACTATGTAGTCAATGATAGAATGTTTTTTTTTCTTCTGCGCATATTGATTTCGCGATTATAAGCGTGGAGTTTTTTAAGCTACGATGATAAAATGCTTTATTGATTGCGAGCTTATCGATGTTATTGTGCGCGACAAAAAGTGTGGAGTTGATTGCCATATGTGAACAGGGCCGACGGCTGATCAACAAAGGTCACGATCACTTGAGCTCGGTCCTTGAGGTACGAGTGTCACGACGTTGCGTCCCGAGGTTTATTAATCCAATCGTGAAATCAAAAGAGCTCGTCGAAAACCTATGTATCGTTCAACGTCGTGTCGAAGCCGGTTTTTCGAATATTTGATTTACCACTGCATATCGGAGCATGATATAGCGATTTTTGAAAATCGCTATCTTTGCAGGCTGTTTTAATAAGAATAATAATAGTTCGGCATCAGCGATACTCCGAGTTAGGCGACGCTTTGCATAGCAGATGCTCGGAGCGGTGACCGCTTAGCCGTGCACCGGCTAGTCAGCGCAAGGCCGATATTTCTGAAACCTTCACTGTAAAAAATGATATGAAATTGGAAGGAATGTAGGGAACTCTGGAAGGATTGTGAATGATGGAAGGAATAAAGGAGAGGATGGTAAAAGAAGAAAGAAGGACCCCGTGCCTCAGGAATACATACATAAAGAAAAAAAATACATACGTGCAGTGATTTCACTGCATTTAAATTTTATTATTCAAGTATTCAATATTAATTATGGGATAAAGCTGCGAAAAAATCATATACACAACTATCACGAAAGCATCGTACAGTATATGAATTGAGTGGTCTCAATTTGATAATTTTTACATAAAAACGTATTGTAACTATCAATTTCTGAAATAAACTTAATACTTATGATCAGTAATTTTAATACACACCCGCATATTGATATTAGCAAATGGTTCTTGAATTTAATATACACTTGTATATTGATATCAGCAAATGGTTCTTGATTTCAATATACTTGGATGTGATTATTTCTTTACACGTGCATTATTTTTCAAACGCACAAGTATATTAATATTACGGAACTACACTTTCATTTTTAAAATAACCTGTTTTGGATTTTCAAAATCGTATCTGAAATTTCATAAGCGGTATCCGCATAAAAACTTCCTACACTTGTATATTAATTTTCATACAGAAATTTTTTACAGTGTTGGTATTGATGCTTGAGTAAAACGTCTGTACACCAAAGAATTAGAAGAATACGGGGCCGTATGTACCAGTACGGTTTTTCTGCAGTTTCCCTGTACTCTCGGCAAACGCGGTATAGCGTAGCTTAAGGGGGGATATACCTTTAGGCGAGGAAAAATTGCTGATTTTCATGATTTTTGCTTAAAAGGAAATATTTCTTCACCATTTTTGAGACTTTGGGTATGTTTTATCACTACTTCTGGCTGTTACATGGTATTTTTTAAACTAATTTTTAAAAATGGCGGAGGTATGGCACGGTCTTCTCAACGAGTTGCGGCGGATGTTGTCAGACGACGTGACACGTAGCGTCGGCGGGATTGGTCAGAGAAAACACCAACGAAGATTTTTCTTTCATTAACACTTATACGCAGAACATGAACCAAGAAAAAGTGAGAAATATTGAAAATCGATGAAATGATACGCTTGGAAACGAAAAAATGGAATTTTCCGACAAAGATGGCTACATTTTGTAATAAAAAAATACTTTTTTTATTTTCAAAAACATTTAGGGTCATCTTTCAGACAATAAGGTTAAAAAAATTTACACCAAATTTCATCAGAATCGGTCGATTAGTGTTTTAGCTATACGTTACGCCAGTTTTGAAAATGCAGTTCAAAAGATCGTGCCATACCTCCGCCATTGTTAAAGATCAATAAGACAAATTACCATGTAACAGCCAAAAACAGTAATAAAACATATCCCAAGTCTCAAAAATGGTGAAAGATCTTTCCGTTAAAAAAACATCACGGAAATCAGTAAATTTTTTCCTCGCCTAAAGCTATCTCCCCCCTTAACCCTTTGCAGCATAGTGGAACACTGGTGTTACACCTAATTCAATTCAGATTTTGACTATTCAAAAGTGTTTTTTAATTAATTATGGCGGTTGTAAATGCGTTTCAAGGTTTCTAGGTCAATGACTACTAAAACATACCTATTGAATTTTTATTTTTCACGTAGCGGGTGTCATTGATAACGAACGTGTAAGAAAACGAACTTTTTACACCATAAATCTGATTACGACTAATTTAGCAGGTGAACCATAACCAAAAAATAGGTAAAAACTTCGTTTTTGATCCACTGAATACGAACCCGAAGTCTGAACCGTCATTTTGAAAATGGCGGATCCAATATGACGGCTGTAAATGCCAAAAATTATAAGATTTTGTCCAAATTTGATGATGTATTTTTTTTTTTCGGGGGAGCTTATTTCATGTAACAGCAACCCCGAAAGACGACTGGGGATGCAACGAGAGTTAGGTAGCATTAGCAAAGTGTGGGTAGGGAGTGGCTGAAAGGGGTTCGATTGGTAAGGGTAATTATGTAAAAACCCACAAGGGTACACGTTGGAACTCAGGAAATAATAAATTACCTGCTGTATTAGCATCATATACTTGAGAAACTGTTTATCATTGTCAAAGAAAAATTCGTTGAAGTTACGACCATTTTGTATGGTCAGAATTCATTTTTTTAACGCGCTCTACGATATAAATGGAATTAAAAAAAAATCTTTCCGATCCGAAAGTATGGAATAATTAACTAGTACTCACGATGCGTTTTATGCTCACCACAATATTTTCGTATATTCCAAGACTTCCCTAATTACTAACAGTAATAATAATGGTTGATGAAGGTGTAAGTGTATTGGTCGTTATGATAGTGGCGACCAGTGATGGATAAGAGTTGGCTTCTTTGAAAAAGCTTGCCGCTTATTATTGTTCTTAATGTTGTGTATATTGCTCGCAGTAATGATGCCAATTTTCTGTAGGGTTCATACATAACGGTGAATGAATATCGCAGTGAATATAAGGTCAGGTGGATGTGTAGATGGAGTTAATATATAACCACCCTCAGAGCCTTTGCTGCACCTGTTAACACTTCCTCGGTTTGTTCTGCGTTTCCTGTAAATTAGGTTTTTTCTCTCCGTTCAGTATCACCATCATTTCCATTCTTATTTTCCCTTGAGAGTGCTTCGTGTCGGCGTAAATTACGAGCCGCTGTAAAAGGCCACTGATTCTCTTTCAACTCGATGTTTATTGCCGGACTACTTCACGTCACTCTGCACTCTCGCTCGGAAAAAAATAAGTAGAAGCTTTCTGAGGTTCGGTTGCTCGGGGTGATTTCAAAGAAGCTTTGCACAAAATTGCACCATTGGTTTTTCGTGACCAATCGGAATTTTGCCGGTAAATATGCGTGGGGTAAATTGTGAATGTGCAAATATAATTTGGGCGTCGAGAATGTGTAGGTCTGTCAATTTGTCAATTTCCAATATATTACAGTTGAAACACGTCTTACCTACTAAATACTACTTCTCATTGAGCGCCTTCGTTAGAACTAGTTTTTCCTGGAAAACTAGTTTTTTTGAGAAAGGTTTTTTCCTAGGAAATCAAGTTTTTCCTAGGAAACTAGTTTTTTTCCTGGAAATCTAGTTTTTCCTAGGAAACTAATTTTTTCCTGGAAATATAGCTTTTCCAGGAAATCTAGTTTTTCCTCGGAAACTAGGTTTTCCTGGAAATCTAGTTTTTCCTGGAAAACTAGTTTTTTTTCTGGAGAACGTGTTTTTCCTGGAAATCTAGTTTTTTCTGGAGAACGAGTTTTTTCCTGGAAAACTAGTTTTTCCTCGAAATCTTGTTTTTCCTGGAAATCTATATTTTTCTAGGAAACTATTTTTTCCTGGGAATCTAGTTTTTTCCGAGGAAAAACTAGGCGTTCAGAATTTACTAACAAAAAATTTGAATGTCAGTGAAAACTCGTCTTATATCCAAACAAACCGAAGTGTTTGGGTATAACAGTGCTAACTGATAATTTGGTCAGAACTAGTTTTTCCTAGTCAAAACTAGTTTTAGCCAACATTCAATTTATTTATCAGTAAATTCTAGTTTCCACTGGGAAAATTTAATTGTAACGAAGGCGTTCATTTGGAGCTAGTTTTTTCTAGGTAAAGGACAACTAAACTGAAAACGAGTCTTAACTGTTACGTGTATATATATCTATTAATATTCGAGATTCTTAGCGTTTGAAATCAATATGCTGGATACATATGACGGGAATGATTTGTGCCAGAATTCTGTCGTAGTATTGAAACTCTGATCGGATCGTATTTTACGTTGAGAGCGTATGTTTCGAGAAACCTTTATGGCTTATAAACTCCTCAGGAAAACCAGTAGAAAAGGTCCACGCTTATTCAGACTTTAGCAGCTTTACATATTCTCGGTTTGCCCGTCCACCTCATTTATCAGGCGACTGGTAGGAGATTCTCGGAACTGCCGATACATGTAGAAGCGAATAGGCAACGTTTATAAAAAATACACCCATAGGGATTTCTGATGTGCATTCGAGTCTCGAGGTCACCATTTCTTTTTCTGACAAGCACCACAATCATTTTGTCCTCCACATGTTTCTTACAAACTCTTGATGTTCGAAAACTATTGAAAAGAATAATCTCTGGGGCTCTAGGATTAGCATATGTGGAGGGATGGTTTTTTGCAAGGGGCTGCATCTACCGAGTGGCCCGAAAAAATGGCCAAATTCCGAAATTTTATTCTGGGACACGGTTGGCGAATAAAAGAAAATCACTAAAAAATTACAGAAAAACAACAAGAACATAGCCGCTGGCAGAAGACGAAATTTTTTTCGCAACGTTTGGCCGTGGACACTCTCCAGTTTAAACGGTCCACCTGTAATCTAGAAACCAAACGGATTATTCAAGTTAACAATAAATACGAGTCCTTGACGATCGTCGATTTTTTAAATATATTTTTTAAACAAAGTAGTGACCAATTGAAACTCGAGCTTACAAAATCTATGAAAAAGTCGTAATTTTTATGTAACTATTAAAAATATGAAGATCGATTAAAAATGAGTGAGATCGTCAACGATCTTTAAATATTTCTCATTGCATCTCCTGCAAATTTGGAAGCAATCCATCAAGTGGTTCTCGAGATATCATGTCCACCGACTTTGAAAACAGTATCATCTGCCGGGGGCCATGTTTTTGTTGTTTTTCTGTATTTTTCGGTGATATTTGTTTAAAATGCTCTCAATATATGTACTTTTTGTTAAAAAATGCGTTTCTTATTCACCCACCTTTTCCCAGAAGAAAAAAAACGGTGTTTGGGCATTTTTTTCGGGTCTCTAGGTAGATGTAGCCTCTTAAGGCTGTTATGGGGTTTAGCAGTCGGGGGTGAAGTATGAAGGGAGCGCGCTATGCTTATGGACGGAGCCGATTGATTTTTACCAACTATTAGCTTTCAAATAATCGTCATATCAAAGTAGCACTAGCGGATTGACTAGTCAACAGAAAATCTATAAATTATCGAATCTGAAAAAAGCAAAATATAATGTATTTCGGATATAATAATAAACATGATACAGAAAATAATTATTTGAGAAGTGCATGTGATAACTGTTTGGTAAGTGAAGTAAAATCGCAATCAGATTTGACTAGAGTTGTCACAGGCCGCCATTTCATAATTCTGGCAATATCCGTGGCAACGCTGTATTCAGGTGCTTTCGATACATGTCAAGCATGTGTTTGTTTACCGTATGTGTAATCGTGTGCTGTAGTGTATGTGTGATGTGCATATTGTAACGTGAGAGATGGCAGACGCGGCTAGCTAGAGGTGGCGAACGCAAAAATGAGTCGATTAAATCGATGATATCTGCTCGAAATGTCCGGTAACCGAATTTTTTTATGGAACATACGTGACCGCGACAGTTTCTTGTTATTCGTCGCTTTTCGCATAGCTCTGATCTGACCGGGAAATATTATTATTTCCGTTCCAAAGTTCGATCCGCACGGATCAAGGAGCTGTCAAAAATGAATATCGGTCCGAGTGAAAACAATTCCGCTGGAAAGACAAAGTGCGTACTAAAGCTGTCGATAATCTCGAAGAAATCAAAAACTTTAATAATTTACCGATAATCTAAAAATAATTTATGAATGAAAAAAATCTGCGTTATTTTGTCTTTGCCTAGAAATGTCTAGAGATGTATAATTTCTGAACATAGTTATCAAATTGATATTAAGTAATTATTACTAATTGAGAGAATAAGTACCAATAATATTCGTTGTTAATTATCCTGACCGAGTAGTTTGAGGTTCTCGGGCATAATTACCGTATACCGATAAGATAGGTAGCATTTGTGCCGTCTACGACGTTGCCATGATTGCAAAGTCTAATATTTTGTGTGCTTGATTTTCGCACAAATTCGCTATCAAAAACATTAATAATTTTATAACGGTACTGTGAATCCTCATTTTCACTGTACCAAGGGTTAGTCCGATAATTAGTCGAACCGTACCTATTTGTTCGGCTCCGTGGTAAGATTCACTTAGCAGATATTAATAATGTACTGACAAATGACCGGGAGTTTTCCATCAGCGTAATGTAATTAGCCCACGAAATACGCCGAGTTGATCGTATTTAAACTGCCCAGGATGATCAGCAAAGAGGTTATAAAGGTCCAGAAAAAAATTCATCTCAGTGGTAACATGTAGACTTAACTCCATAACAACCGTAAGAGGATGGGGATGTGTGTTCCGCAGAAGGTGAAAAGGGGGAAACAGCCAGCCACCGATGAATTGCAGTTGGTTACATATCTCGCCGACATCCTTTGACTGTACGTCGAATTCATGAATAGCCGAGGGCTTTCATAGAGTTAAACCCAAATAAGGTAAAAAAATGGCAGCCCTTTGGCAACCTGTGTCCATATCCCCATATACGTATGGATGTATATATGAATATAGGCGAACTCCCAGAAGTTCAACACAGTTTCCTATGGCTGTCGAAGCCCCGGGGGTGCGCGCATCCGTGGATTGAGGCTTCGTGAATCCATTTGTGAGCTCAGCATTCGCAAATACACGGAGTTGCGTTACATCGTAAATCTCACTGGATATGTCGACGAAGATTTATATCCAATGGTGGAGTATCTTTGCATTGTTTACGAGTATCGTCCAGGGTTTGTCTTACGATTCTTATTTGCAGACGAATACACTGTTCAGCCCACTTATGGTCATTCTGCCGGAGAGTCTCGCCAACGGTGTCTTCAGGTCGCCATACTTTTTCTTGCAGACATATTCAGTTCAATGAAAATCTATATTCACTATACGGATGCTTATTATGAAGAAAAAGCAGCTGAACATTCAGTTCTGTAACAATCCCTAAAACTTTGGGGAATGGATTTGTGGGTCATGTACTAACATGTGATGTCAATTGTGGAAAATGTGTTTTCAAATGAAATAGAAATTATGCGTCTGCATTAAACTACATAGAGTGTAATGCAGACGCATAATCATTTTATCAGAAAAAAAAAACAGAAATTGAATAATGATTAAAGCTGGTGGAACTGCTGAATTAATAGCTGGGGACCTACTGAAAAGCTGTCTTATCAATACTGAAGGCGTGCCGCTGTTCTTTTGAAACGAAAATTTCATCCCTTCAGGGTCTGCTTGACGATTTGAGATGGAGAAAGTTTTCGGGAAATTCTGCACACGTTTATTTTCACATACCAAAAGTTCAGGAAAAAAGCTCCAGCTTTCACGCTGACTTCATTCGAACGAACAGGCGAAAAAATATAGATATAATCTCACAAGGGAAAGACGCCAATCGGGTCCAACCGATTTCGCCTAAACTGCGTGGGTAGAAGGAGATGGGTCCCCACTTAACGCGGTCCTCTAGTTTCTCGGCTGTTTTTTACGGCTTTTTCAATAATTTTTTACGGGCAAAGCATCGAAATAATCAATCTCATTGTTTTTGTATAATCTTTATTAACATTTAAATAAGCTTTACAACTTTTAAGTCAAAATATATAATAGAATAAACGTTATAGTGGCCGACAGGAAGACATCAAGTGAAAGAGGTGCTTGACGGTGACCAAGATTGCGGCTGTTCTGCTTATCGGAAATAAAAAACCAAACGGCATTTTAATCTTCATATTTAAGACTAGCGATTGAACTAGAGTGAATTCTAAATTACAAAAATTGACTTTTTTATACACTTTTGAAAATTACATTCTATTTTTTACTCATTTTTTCTTAAGTTTTTCGCTCGTACAACAAAAACTATCGAAGCAATCATGATAATCCTAGTTCAATCGCTGGCTTATAACATATTAAAGATGCTGTATAAATTTGAACAAAATCGGTGCAGTAGTTACGGAAATATCGTGGTCACCGTTTCGACAAATGGTGTTTCGAGAAAAACGCGTTTGAAAGTATACCTGCTCCGTATACCTGCTCCGTTCCAGGGCCGTAACTTGTGAACCACTTCGAATATCGAAAAATCCGTTGGCACACATTTTCTACACATGTTGTAGATGTGATTTATGAAAAAAAAAAAATCGATTTTTTCGACCCGAGAAACTAGAGGACCGCCTGAGCGTTCCTGAATTTTTAAGTATTCAATTATTTCGCCTGAGTGGACCACAGGAAAGGGTAAATCGCTCTCCAAAGATTTCCGAGTAGAGCTTGAGGGATATTTTTTCAACCATTTCCGAGTCAGCGGCGTAGCGCAGTGGTCAAGCGCATTGCCGCAATGTTTAACTATTTATTGTAGAATGAAAAAACATTCAAGCAGTTAATTTATACAGTCGAACCTCGGTATAACGAATCTCTAACGTTATATCCAGTTTTGTTACATCGAGATCATGTTGTTTAAAATGTTGTTTAAAAAAAACTAGTCGTATAAATATAGGGATATTTTTTAAAGAAAGAAAGGTTTAAATTGGAGCCACTTTTACAAGCAGTTAGCAATTAGGGCACAATGTATAATATTATGTTGTTATATAAAGGTTTCGTGTGTCTATCAGAAGGGAATGGACAAATCTTCGTTATATCGAGGTTCGACTGTATAATTAGGTGAAGTTTTAAATGAAAACAAAAATTCCGAAAATTCTTGCAAGAATTTTCGGAATTTTTATCCCAATTGGCGTCCTCCCCTTGTCAGCTTCGTACTTTAATCCTACCAGCTTTATTTTAGTCTCGAAAAACGAGTGTAGAGACAGTAATTTTCGTAATAGCGACATGAGGAAAGTTGATTTTTTGCGAAATTCATTAACCGTCTTAATATTTATTCACCGGCGGATTAATTTTTTTCATATAGCTTTACACGATGAAGATTTTATTCGAAAATTTAATTGTTAAAATAATTGTTGCTACCTTTTACTCGATAACTATATAAAAAAAACTTCCTGTAATTCCCAACATAACCTTTATTTTAATTCGCAAGATAAATCTTCCACGATTTTCATCCCATACTATGAGACCTTTTCGAAGTATAATGTTCTTTTTTCCAACAGTCTTCAAATTCTGAAGGAAATTATTTTGAAAAGTGCTCGTAAAATATTTAATTTTTGTTTATGTCTGTTGTTGAATTATCATGAACTCAACATATGTTCGAAAGAATAATCATCGAGCTGGAATATCTATTCAAACGAATCGTAAAAATAGCTGTTCGTTGCAGGTGCGGCACGAATCATAATGATATATCTGCCGCTTCGTTTGTCGCTAAATGTCAGGTAAAACGTCTACGACCACAGCTGTTCCGGATCACATTTGTCCGTCGACGTACACAGATATTACTTTTTATGCGTTGCTCTGTAAAGAGATTAGACTGTTCGGAAAAAAACGTGCTTTTTTCTATTTTTCATTCGTGAACTAAATTTAATGTACTGTAGCAATGAGCTCCGTCACAAGAGGAGGCAACAGAGAATTATTTGATGTACCCAACCAGAGAACGAAATGTTATCCTCCCAATGCTGCTTATTTCAGTACCGTTTGTTTAGAAACTCAATACTTGCAAGATTCTTTCCAGTAACGAACGACAACTTTCAAAAGTTCGACTCCAGAGATAATTAATATAAATATAAATGTTCTCGAGTTTTATTTTTCGAACATTTCTTCTTCATGTTTGCAAAATTGGGATTTTCAGTTGAATACGTATTGTTTCAAGAAGGATGGTATTGGCAAAAAAGCAGCAAGGGTATGTTTTATGTATTTGGGGACTTCGAATGGTGGCAATATTCTTTTTGTACGGTGTACTTCAGGGTTGATGGTTGTCCTTTTATAAGCTTATATTTTTTGTGTGCGAAAGCTTTATTTCGTTGATTATATATATTTTTATCTCTCCTCTATTATTTTTTCTTACCTTTTTTCACTGTTCTTTTTATTTATCTTTGATAATAATAGTAGCATCGATAATAATAAATTCCACACACACCTTTGTATTTTTTCGAACTTTTTTCCAACCATTCGTATAATCGATGTTGCGTTATTTTATTTCGTCCTACCTCAAGATTACACGTGTTATGAAATCGAGCTCCGAGTTTACCGGAATTTATCGAGGTGCTTCCATAGGAAATCGTTGATCCGTTGGAACTTCGGCTTGACAATATCGCTGGCTTCTCTGCTTACAAAACAACGGTCGATCTATAATCCATCTAGCAGATGTAATAATTGCAAGTGAAACATTTGCTGTTATGTGGAACGATTTCATTTACTGTCTGCAGGTATTCTTTTGCCTTATTTTGAAGTCAGACTTGATTGATTAAGGGGTTTTCTCACTTTAGACGTTAAAAAAGGCTATTTTCATACATTTTTTTATAGGTTTATATTATAGATATTGATGTAGAAGTTGTTACACTTAATAAATACACTTTCGAAATATATTTTAAAAAATTTGTTTATGTATTTATCTAACCTAAACAAACTTTAAACGCGTTTTTTTCGAAACAACGTTTTTCGACGGCAGGTTGATAAAATATTCGAAATTGCTGAACCGATCCTTATGGAAATTTAACCACATATTCGTTACAACCATAGCTATAGCGCATATAAAGGATTTTAAAAAATGTTGATATTTACTATTTTTCTTTGCCAAAAAAGGTGAAAAAAACGTTTTTTTTTGTTTTTTCGAAAAATGTCCGCCTTTTTGTTATTTTTGCATATATTAAAAATCATATGATATGCGCTATAGCCATTAACATACTGAATCTAAAAAGGTTACATATTTTTGTTTCGGATGATCCATCTCCGAGATTTCATCAACAGTGTAAACCTACAATTTTTTTAGGACATTTTTTTAACTACCATTTTCGTCTATAAATAGTGACTTAGATAAATAGTTTTTTTTAAATGTATTTCGAAAGTGTATTTATTAAGTGTAATAACTTTTATATCAATATCTATAATATAAGCCTATCAAAAAAATTCATGAAGAAGCCTTTTTTAGCGTCTAAAGTGAGAAGGCCCTTAAATATTCCGTATCTGTAATTTCGGTGTCCGAAATTAGAAAGAGTACTCGAAATTACTCGAAAAATCACGGTCAGAAAAAAATGAATGAATGTCTAAATGAGTATGTATGTACGTGCGTGAGTGGTCGTCGTTAAAAAAGCCATTATTCGCGGACCGACCAAGACCTTTTAATATGCACACAATTATAGTCAGAGTGGAGACAGTCCAAGAGTACCAGATTTTTTTTTGTCAACAGGAATAGTTTTTTTTGTGAAAATTTTCATTCCAGACAGAATAATGTTCCTTCACTGTGTAGGTCTTCCAAAATGAGTCAACATAACTTAGCGCCGTTTGAACTTTCTCTGCAGGAAAAATTTCGACAACTTAAATTCTTCTTTTTTTTGCGGGGACTAACCTTGGACTTGAGCATGAGGGCGATTTTTTTTCAGCATTGGATATAATTACCAATGGCGCCTTCACTCGGACAACACACACATGTGCATAATCAGATGTATCTCTTGAGACGGTATAATCTTTTGATAAATATTTTTGCAAACAAGACACAGTTCGGTAAATATTTGCCTGCGAGGATCAAGAGGGAAAACCCTGTGCATGTAATATACACATACATATGCATATATGTAGATGAAGAGAAAATTTGCATGGCATCACGCAATGTAGACGTTGGATTATCTTCCGCGAGCGCTTTACCACTCGGCTACAAAGCTTTCAACCTCGAGTCGCGCATTGCTTTAGCATGCTATACAAATGAAAAGTTGTGTTCTAAATGTCATGACATACATGGGCATTAATCGCTCTAGTTCCCCAAGAACGATGGGAGTTGCTCCTTCATGGTCCTTCGCAGGATACGGGGCCGAGGTCCTTCGACGGACTTGAACTTTTTCTCGCTCTCGTGAAAGCACATGATACTTTACGGATGACATTACGGAGGTATGACAATCCTTATTAATTTAGTCCTTCCATTTGGTCCCCTCAGGAAACATTTTCGGGGTCTGTGAAGCCTTTTTGAAAAATTCAGGTTGAATTACGTGATGTGGTACAAATAGGGAAAAAACGGTGATCGTAAAAATAAATTGTTTTTTTTTTTATAGCTACAGCTCCAGAATGCTTTCGGCACGCGATCTAGAATTTTAAATCGTCTTTACTTGTCGTCTTGGTAATCGAGAATACACGATTTGTGTGGCATTGTGAATTTTTGGAAAAAATGGTTCTTCCCGAAAAAAAAGATATTCAGAGAACAATATGTTTCCTTGACTATGTCCGCAAATGAGTATTTTGGCATTGAAGAAAGTCTCGAGCCATCACTGGGTCGATATTCCACAGAATTACGCATTCTTCGAAACAGCTACTTCAAAAAGGAGCAATAATTTAAAAGTAAATAAAAAACTTGTACGTTGCTTCTTAAAGGGCTATATCAGTGTGAACGCTGAAAATTTGCGTGACTTTCGGGAATTTTTTGGAACAAAAGTACTCAATTAAATGTTTCGGAAAATGAAGAATATATTTGGCTATATTTGACCTATATTACATAATTTTTTTTTATAGAAAAATGTTGAGATCCAAGTGACTTATGCGCTGCCTTAGGAGGCTCCAAAAAAAGTTCCTCCACTGCTGACATGATTGTCGGCCGATTGAGTAGCTGAAACCGAAAAAGGAAAAAATGTCGGTAACTGGAATGTATTTCCTGCACAATGACGTAGGATTTTCGAAAAATACCAAAATCTAACAAAATGGCGTAGTTATGAAAAAAAGTCTGTTTTCTTGCCTATAAAATGGTCGTTTTTTTCAATGCCAAATCGTCAATTTTCATCCAATCAAAAATATCCTACGTCATTGTAGCGTAAATATATTGCAGAGTACTCAGTTCAAATTTCAAGTCAATCGGATAATTGCTCTTCGAGTTACAATGTCAGCAAATTTGAAAAATCTCATTTCGAGAAAAATGCGTTTAAAGATTTAACTATCGATTTTTGCGAGATAAAATGATTAGAGATCGGGCCTTGAAATTTTTACAGGATATTCTCGAAAGTATGAACAGTCGAAAAAGGCAAACAAAATCTTTTTTTTTAAGTGTCACACTGGTGTAGCCCCTTAACCGCTCGTGAATATTCATAAACAATAAAATACCAAGTTTACGATTCTTCTAGACTTTCGATCGAACGGTACAAAATCAATAAAAAGGCTCAAAGTATGCCTTTTTTCAATTGCTTTTTTACCGTTCGATTGAAAGTCTAGTTTTAATTTTTTCTAATTACTTAACTTTTTTTCGACCCATTTTATCTCAAGAAATCCCATAATTATTTTTTACTCCTTATTTTGTGATGTACAATTGAAATCTGCAAAACGTACTTCGCACAATAATAAAATTAAACAAATAAAAATATAAAACGAACGTGCGTTGCGTTTCAACGTCGTAAACTTCAATGTTACGATGGCGTGAATTATTGAGAAAAATGTTTTACTTTTTGTACGCGACTGTACGGCCAGGACATTATTGACATTAATATAAAAGTGGCGCGCGTGGTGGCAAGAATAAGAGGAAGACGAGCCGGCTAATCGATTCCACCCCTCTTCACACACTAAATTTCCTCTCCCTTGAATGTCTGGAAATGTTTCCTTAATACGTTGCACACACGCTCACTTCCACTTACACGGGTCGTGTTAGAGTAGCTTTTTTTCGGCTTCACTGACGGAAGCAGCGGGTGAAATAACAGGAGCGCGCATAGTTAGTTTCTAACACGACGAACTATGCGGGAGCCACGTTGGACGTCGCGTTTAATTATGATGAAGGGCTTGTACTTCAACGAGGTCCATGTCCATCTGACAAATTAATAATAAAGTTGTGCCCAATACGATTAGGGATGCTAGCCACGACAACCCCAATCAACTACTCTCTTATAACGTCACGTGGTACAGGAAGTGGCAGAGATCAGACATGTGACTTGTTCATACACTGCCAAGAAAATACTTAATTTAAATAGGATCTATTTAAGGGGTTACGTCGGTTTTGAAGCCAAAAAAGCATATTTTCTCTATTTGAAAAAATATAATATATAAATTATTTTATTCAAAATGTTAAGCACATAAAAGAGCAACATTTTAACAATATTAAAAAAAAAAATTCATCAAAGTGTCATCGTGGTGGTCAGGATAACTCATGATAGCTTCATCTGAAATTTGAAAAACCAAATTTTTTCTGTTAGTAGATAAGTATAGCACGTGATTGAACGAAGGATTAAAAATGAATTGAAATTTGAATTTTTGGCAGAGTTGTATGCAAACTAGTTCAATTTTTGGTACAATTTACACTACGTATAGCATTGTAAAATTAGTTGTAATCGAAAAAAAACCTTCGTTCAATCACTAGTCAATGCTATTTTGAAGAAATGTGCAAAATTTCCATATGATCGGTGCATTAGTTTTTGAGAAATCGTGTCCACCGACTTAAAAAATAATGTTTTGAGAGAAATGCAACATACCTGCGTCGCTCCCGTCGGTCTTTCCAACGGAGGGAATTCCCAAAGGCTCTCTCTCTCCTAGACTTTTACTCCGATTGACTCACAACTTTGGGAGAATACTCTAGACATATTGTACTATTGGATAATAAAATAATTTAAAAAAATAGATTATTTTTTTGAAATGTTCAAACCCATGTAACCCCTTAAGGGATCATCACAGTGTAACGGGTCGAAAGTAGCTGATTTTCGCGAATTTTGTTCGATGGTTGAAATACGCTTATCCGTCTGATTTTTTTAGGTCAAATCAAAGCCAACATGGAGAACAGAAAATCATTTTTTAAACGTTTTTCTTAATATTTTGTTTACATTTAATTAAAATAAACATTACCTGAATCAAAATTTGTAACAGGATTATTGATCAGTATGGAAGCTGCTTGCTATGGATGTTTTTTTTAAATTTAAATTGACAACGGGCGGCGACTTAAAAAAATTGATGAACTTGGCCTATCTTTTCGACGGTTTTTCGTTAAAATAAATATGAAGACGTAGAAAAAGAAGCTTCCATAGCAAGATAAAGAATGGCGTGAAGAATATTCTGTCAAAATTTGAGACGAATAGCTTTAAAACGCTTCCTTTGAGACTGTACACCGTTTTGAAAAACGACATTTCCAGGAAAAACGCGCTTAAAGTTTCGAGTGCGGAATTTTCATATAAATTGTCTACTTGCGATCAATCGGCGATGCCAGGTTCATGTTTATAACCGTCTATACTATGGGATAATGCGAGAAAAATAATCGATTTCTTGAAAATTTTACACTGTGATGATCCCTTAAGACGGAATGACACCTCATCGCGGTCGGTATGGTAGAGCAATTGTAGAAACCCAAAAATCTTTGAAACGGCTCTTCAGATCCCGTCGAAACTTTGCCAAACGACGTCAAATAGATAGAGGAACAGCTGTCTGCCCCTCAAATTTTCTGAATTTGAGAAAAAAACCGTAGATTGGCTTATGATAACCCGATCTACGTTTTTTTCTCAAATTCAGAAAATTTGAGGGGCAGACAGCTGTTCGTCTATCTATTTGACGTCGTTTGGCAAAGTTTCGACGGGATCTGAAGAGCCGTTTCAGAGATTTTTGGGTATCTACAATTGCTCTACCATACCGACCGCGATGAGGTGTCATTCCGTCTTAAATGAAATGGATTTTTTCCTTGTCTCACGGCCTACTACGATCTTATTTGTTTTAAACATGTTTTTATTTGTTCCAGCTATTCTTGTTGAATATGAAATATATTCAAATTAAATAAATAAAGATTAGATTCAAGCACATTTTTTCTTTGAACGTATGGGAGATATTTTTAAATAAAAATGTCTTTATTAGCGTGAATAAACGTCTACCTGATTCAAATATATATATATCTGTTAGGTCCTGGAAAGGCCTTTGCGAATGAAATAAATCTTTATTTGCCTACAATATATGTGTCTTTAATTCAAATGTATTTTTACTTCAGACGTATGAAAAAATTATTTTTGAATTTTCGATATTTCGATTTGCAGATAGCAAATGTATACCTCAAATAGATTTTTGTGGGCACCATATGAAAGGTGTATGTGTGTGTGTGTGTGTGTGTGTGTGTGTGTGGGTATCGAAAGAATTTTAATTTTATATTCTTGTATAGGATGTATACATGTATAATGCGTGTGGTAACAGTATGAAAGCCAATAAATACATTTGTAGGATTGAATAAAAATTCCATGACCGTACGTTGGCCAATAGATTGATTCAAATAAGTAAGTATTTATTGCAACAAAGACAGACCATTAATTCAATCAAATAGAAAAATATTTGACTCTAAGAAAATTCTATTCAATTTAAATGTTTAAAAATTAAATAGATACATTTAGTGGATTTAACTAAATTGTTTTTTGAACGGATGATACCGAATCACAGATTTATTAGAAATAAATAAAATATTTATTTATTAGTCGATATCGAATATATCTTGATTTGAATAAAGCAACATATGTAAACAAAATTCCGATAATAGAATGCAATAGGGAACATTTAATTTCCCGAAAAATCGAGTTAATACAAATTTTTAAAAATTAACTATACGCATCTAATGAATATCAATAGAACTTTTCTGTCAGTGTGTTGTTTCGGGTGTGACGACACTCCCCAATTTCTCCAAGTAGTCGAGACAGGTCCACCCTCAAATTTGGATCCCATGTCTCAATTTTCTCTCAATTCAGCCTCATCGATTTACATCAGGAACTCTCGCGATTGCATAAGTCTGTCTGTATTTTTAATCGAGACGGAAATACCGGAAGCAGATATTGAAAACCACGAGTACATATTCCAATTGATTAGCTCCGTAAAAATGTTGCGCCCTGTGTCCAGGGTGATTTTCCAGTTGATATAAAAAAATCGCTCTCAAATTGCTCGGAAATTGACAGGTAAGCAAAGACCACTGCTGATCGGAAAAACGAGAAATTCTTGTGGCAGAAATAAAATTGAGGGGTAGCAAAGACTTTACTTTGATGGCTTTCCTCGATTGGATTTTTTCTTTGACGACCCTGCGTCTACGCTCCATTGCAAATTCTACATAGATGTGTATCGAATGAAATATTAAACGGAAAAGGGATGTCGATGGCGGCTCTGGAAGTCTTTTTTTCTTAAGGTAAATACACTGTGGTCCAGTCCAGTTCAATGGGTGCTGAACTTTTATAATTGTTTTTATACATTGTGGAGCTTTTATTGATAACACCGAAAGGTCGATGATCACATGGGTCAGTAAGGTAGAAAAATCCTAAGTGCAATGGATTGACGTAATAATCTGAGGTTTTGTTAATTCCCAGCAGTCTATAATCATCCAGTTTTTGTAATAACAGTGAGACTCGATTTTTGTAAATCAGCCCGTTTCGCAATACTATAGATTTAAGGGGGGCAGTCTATATAGAGGCTCAAAAAATTCATTTTTTTTATTTCCTAAATTTGCAGTTTAAAACCTGTAGAAAGCGATGCAGTTAGTGATTTTGGCCAATTCTCAAAAGTGACGTCCCGAGAGCCTTTGAGCGTGACTCACCTCTGCTTCGTTTGGAGCCCTATGCTCAGGTATAGGCATCATGTGGAGACGTGAGTCGTTTATTCAATAAAAGCTGTTAGAAACGCTTCTATACCCATGTAAATATACTATTACGAGGAAGTTGATGGACTATTGTATGGTGCTGGGATAGCTGACTAGTCGGTAAGTCACAGAATCATACGTTTTTCCCTTGCTGAAACTTTAAGGGGCTACACCAGTGGGACACTTTAAAAAAATCGATTTTCTTTTGCCTTTTTCGACAGTTTATACTTTCAAGAATATCATTATCATTTACATAATTTATATCAATATCATTTTATCTTGCAAAAATCGATAGTTAAATCTTTAAACGCGTTTTTCTCGAAATGAGATTTTTCAAATTTGCTGACATTTTAACTCAAAGAGCAAGTATCCGATTGACTTGAAATTTGAACTGAGTACTCTTGAATATATTTACTCTACAATGACGTAGGATATTTTTGATTGGATGAAAATTGACGATTTGGCATTGAAAAAAACGACTATTTTAGAGGCAAGAAAACAGACTTCTTTCATAACTACGCCATTTTGTTATATTTATAATTGTTTCGAAAATCGTACGTCATTGTACAGGAAATACCTTCCAGTTTAACGACATTTTTGCCGCCTCCGAAGGCAGCGCATAAGTCGCTGGGATCTCAATATTTTTCTATGAAAAAAATATGTAATATAGGTCAAATATAGCCAAACATATTCTTAATTTTCCGAACCATTTAATTGAGAACTTTTCTTCCAAAAAATTCCCGAAAATCACCCAAATTTTTAGCGTTCACACTGGCCCTTAAACGCGATTATCGCGAAACTTTTTTTTCAATAAGTTGAAAATCAGTGTACACGATTACTCCAAAACTATTTGACCGGTCAAGCTCATATTTGGCATACGGTTTTATGATACTTATGTACCATTGATGAACCTAAGCCCGACTAAAAATCATCAAAATCAACATGTTTTTAGCTGGGTCAAAGTTTGACTTCTTTTTCCGGAAAAATCAACTTTCTGTTCTAGGGCCTCCCTTTTTAGCCAATTATCGTTATTTTTCCAATATTAATGGTACATCAAGTGACCTCATGTGTATACTAATCAATTTTTTTTTGCGGAGACTGTTTCAGATAATCCTACGAGGTGCTGGAGCGTACACCGCATTCGGCTGGAAGGGTCTCACTTGCACAATGTTTATCTCTACAACGCTGCAAGTCCTTTTTTCAACTGTACAATGACTTATCTCTCATCTGTGCAAACTCGGCAATCCACCAACTGTACAAGAGTCTCACGTTTGCAATATTGAATCTCTACAACGATCTAGCCTTATGATCATCCCTACAACGTAGTTATTCGGATTTGTATCAACTGCACAAAGAGGCATTTGCAATATGCTTTAATTCTACAATGTATCAACTCTACAAGAACTTTGAGTACTCAACGTTCAACTGGGCAATATTGTCAACTCTACAACAGCTGGTATATCAGGTGTATCAATTGAAGAAGAGATATATATTAGCCTATTAACGCCCAAGCGACTATGTGTGAACACTTGAGATTTTCAAGTTAAAACTTCTTTTTCGTCCCTTAGGAAGGGTTAAAAGTCAAAGTTAATACCATAAATCGGCCATAATACCTTTTTCTCTCAAGTGTTCAAACATAGTCGCTTGGGCGTTAATAGGCTAATATATATCTCTTCTTCAATTGATACACCTGATATACCCGCTGTTGTAGAGTTGACAATATTGCCCAGTTGAACGTTGAGTACTCAAAGTTCTTGTAGAGTTGATACATTGTAGAATTAAAGCATATTGCAAATGCCTCGTTGTGCAGTTGATACAAATCCGAATAAATACGTTGTAGGGATGATCATAAGGCTAGATCGTTGTAGAGATTCAATATTGCAAACTTGAGACTCTTGTACAGTTGGTGGATTGCCGAGTTTGCACAGATGAGAGATAAGTCATTGTACAGTTGAAGAAAGGACTTGCAGCGTTGTAGAGATAAACATTGTGCAAGTGAGACCCTTCCATTCGGCTTCCCTTCCGGACAGCTTCACGGCGACTGGTTATATCTCCGCCATTTTTAACTTTTTTCAAGCAACAAAAATCGTTTTGAAAGCTAGAATTATGTAATAAAAAGTACCTATGACCCTGAAAAGATACACATATTCCTCATCCTCCGAAAAAAATCATGAAAATAGATTAAAATTTGGGGTTGTATGTGGAGTTCCCCCTTAAGACCAAATGACACGGTGAGAAGTTTTGAAGCCGGCCTATCCGGTTTTATCCTGACAATTTTTAGCGGCACAAGGCCGCTGCGAACCGTCGGATGTCACCCCTGACGTCCGACTAAGTGAGCGTGTATCGCTCACCTACATGAGCACATATTGAACGACGAACCCCTTCGTCGTAGGTAAGCGATACATGTTCATTTCATACAAATTATCAGCAATTACCCGCACGGTATCTTTCGGAACTTTTCTCAGCTACTTTTTTTTACAGAACGCAATTGTTCAAGTGTGAGAATACGTGTTTCTAGGGTGGTTGGAGCTATTTCAATTGCGATTTTCTCAACTCAAGCATCCCGTGCGGAAAACTGATAGGGCATCCCTAATAAAAATAAGGGCCTTTCAGGGCTTTCCTAGTGCTTTCCCTAGTAGTGATTTCCACAATGGGCCCAGACTTGGCCATTATGGGGATAAACCTGTAGGGATTTCCACAATAGGCCCCGACTTGGCTATTATGGGGATAAACCTGTAGGGATTTCCACAAAAGGACCCGACTTGGCCATTTTAGGGATAAACCTGTAGGGATTTCCACAATAGGCCAAGACTTGGCCAGTATAGGGATAAACAAGTGGGGATCTCCACAAGAGGCCCAGATCTGACTATTATAGCGATAAACCAGTATAAATAGCTTAGGCTATATGGTTGATGGTATTTCAATTATTCAAATCGATTATATACATCGATCGAATAATATTATCGAACGCAAATTGGGAAAAAGCGTAAGGGCATTAGCAAATGAAAAATCAACGATGAACACAAATATGCAGACAAACATCAGACAGTATTTATTTATCAAATTAAAGAAACCTTTTACATAGATACAAATAATTACTCATGGCTTCACTCATACATGGAGTAATGCTGGGGCATAAGTGTGAACAGTCTCAACCGGTTTTCTCGACATTTTTATAGCAACTAATTTCCGCTCAATACTCATCATAGGGAAAATTATTTCTCCTGAAGACTTCGCTGATATTTCCCATTCATAAACTTTATCTGACTGTGTAGGATAAGTAAATAAATGGGTCTTTCTTTTCCAGATCTTTCCCTCAATGGAAATAGATTCTAGTGATTCAGTAGACCCATATATTTTTTTTATTTCTACTACACATCCATTCCTTAGAATGGAGTATTTTTTGCATTAATTTTGTCATGGCAGTTTGTCATAAAAGCTCACATGCAAATACGCAATCACATTTCTACGCGCGCACACATACATACAATCACTCACGCCCACACCTATGCACATGAACAATTACATAAAAACAAATACAGATATACCCTGACGCATCTAACATACACGTATATCCACTGATACGGATATTTTATAGCGCTGAAATGGTTATGATGAGGCGCCGTTGAGGCATTTTCAGGGCGCTAAAATGGTTTTGATGAGGCGCCATTGAGGCAACTTATAAGGCCCCGGTCGTTGCGCCTTTAATGGCCCTTGTTGACAAAGTGTGACCGGCCGCTAACGGCCCTCATGTGGCTTCAAGATTAGGGCGCGAATAAAGTTAGGGGAATATTATTGGGGTCCGATCACAGCCCCAACTCAATTTCCGCACGGGATCATTCCCTTTCTTTTTCTTTTTTTATATCATGAATCGAAATATCATTTTGGTTCTTTTTCCTGTTTATGTCATGAATTGAAATATCATCGTCCTTCTTTTCCTTTCTTATATCATGAATCGAAAGATAATTTTCTTTCTTTTTATTTTGATGTAACAGTGTTGAAGTTTACATCGTTGGAAAGCAGCGATAGCTCTTTTTTATAGGTTATTTTCCTTATTTTTATTATTATAGAAAATCTATTTTTATACTTTATATTGTAGATCGCCAAATAAATATCTTAAAAAATGGTTGAGGGTTTTTCGCGGCAAAATCTTCCGAAAGAAATTGAAAATTCCAAAATGTAAATTTACATTGTATTCCAACGATGCAAAGATCAACCTCATTTTATATCATGAATCGAACGATCATCTTTTTCTTTTTTTCCTTTTTCATATCATGAATATCATTCAGGTATATCTTCGTTCTGTAGGGATCGGACGTCCACTGTTAAAATTTCAAGTAATTTAGTTCAGCTGTTTGCAAGAATCATTGCCGAGGAATCGTGTTTCACTTCGCGTTAAGAGTACCAGGCGAACATAAGCTCACAAATTTTCGGACAGAGTTTTCTCCTAGTTGGCTAAGCTTTTTCAGAAAAACAAAACGTCTTGCCCTGTATAATTCGCTGACACAGAGCTTTACAGTTTTCTTTTGCTCTCAATGTTATTAATCTCTGAGAAATATCTGTCGGAAAATTGCAGCCGTTTCTCTCGTACTCATACGTCACGTGGTGTAGCATCCATTTTGCGTTGAGAATCATTTGTAAATTCCACTGGTAGCAATACCACGCGGACATCAAAATCCCATTTAAGGCGGTCCTCTAGTTTCTCGGGTCGAAAAAATCGATTTTTTTTTCATAAATCACTTCTACAACATGTGTAGAAAATGTGTGCCAAAGGATTTTTCGATATTCGAAGTGGTTCACAAGTTACGGCCCTGGAACGGAGCAGGTATACGGAGCAGGTATACTTTCAAACGCGTTTTTCTCGAAACACTATTTTTCGAAACGGTGACCACGATATTTCAGAAACTACTCCACCGATCTTGTTCAAATTTATACAGCATGTTTAATAGGTTCTAAGCCAGCGATTGAACTAGGATTATCATGATTGCTTCGATAGTTTTTTTTGTACGAGCGAAAAACTTACGAAAAAATGAGTAAAAAATAGAATGTAATTTTCAAAAGTGTATAAAAAAGTCAATTTTTATAATTTAGAATTCACTCTAGTTCAATCGCTAGTCTTAAATATGAAGATTAAAATGCCGTTTTGTTTTTTGATTTCAGATAAGCAGAACAGCCGCAATCTTGGTCACCGTCAAGCACCTCTTTTACTTGATGTCTTCCTGTCGGCCACTATAACTTTTAATCTATTATATATTTTGACTTCAAAAAATTTGTAAAGCTTATTTAAATGTTAATAAAGATTATGCAAAAACAATGAGATTGATTATTTCGATGCTTTGCCCGTAAAAAATTATTGAAAAAGCCGTAAAAAAACAGCCGAGAAACTAGAGGACCGCGTTAAATAAAAAATCATGTATTTCCTCTTATGTGTACATATGTGGATGTTTATTTTTCATTCGAAGGATTTTCGTACACTTATGTCATCTCACGACCAGGCGAAACGGAGCTCGTAAAATTGTTTCCTACAAACGATTCCTTTCGCCATCTCGGCCGTTCCTCTTCCGTCCATATCGCCCGAGGTATTTATCTTAGTCTTCCGAGTCATATTTCACATCTGGATGAAAACCGTCGAGCCCGCATAGCCGTCAAATTGGATTTGCACTGCACCACGGTTTATGAGAGGGATGTTCAGCGTAGAGTCTACACGTATGCAATTACTGTCGACGATTCGTCGTGTGAGTGCTGTTGCATACGACGGCACATTTGCTAGCGGGCGATGCATAGGACATTCTGGACTGAATTGGCAGTATCGTACGCTCCCGGGATCTTGATCAACCTTTTTCATCGATGATTCGATTTCACGATCTACGATGTCATTTTTGCACATATTTCCAGCTAACTGTTAGCTAGCTATTCATTGTACGGATATCCTTTCGCGTTTTGCGGAGTCTGAACAAATTGTTATGGAAAATTAAAAAATTCACCATCTGGCATAAGGGCGTGAGCGAAATTATTCAAATTTTGAAAAAATCGTTTGTCGATGTGCTTGTACTTAAGGCCTTAGGCCACAGTAACGAGTATAAAATCATGTGCGAATTTAACAATTATTTTTCGCATGAAAAAGTGATTCACTCATAAAATTAATCACACATCTATTTAGTATGAATATCAAGCTGTTAGAAAATATATTTTTTTTTTATGTACAAAATGGCCGACTACTCGAAACTTCTCAAAACAGCTTTTTTCCAATTGGCGTGACAAATAACTTCAACAATTTTCACTCGTTTTACGTCAAATTTAAAAGTTATGTTCCTAATTGCATTTCACAGGGAAGTACATACGGAATTTCTGGTTAATCGAAAACTTTTCATTTTATGAGCAGTTTATGAGCAGTTATAACGAAATTTTTCACTGAAAATTCATTTCTTAACTTCAAATACCTACAACTCTTGAATAAAACAATATTTTTTAAATTCCGTACGTACTTCTCTAGGTATTCTAATGTAGATTGACGAGAATTTTTGTTTTTTGTTCTAGGTAAAAAATTGTGAATGCTAAATGTCACGCCGCGGAGCGCCTAAAACAGATAACAAAAAAAATATTAGTAGTCGGCCATTTTGTACATCGAAAATATATATTTTCTAACAGCTTGATATTCATACTAAATAGATGTGTAATTAATGTTATGAGTGAATCACTTTTTCATACAAAAAAAATGGTTAAATTCGCACATGATTTTGTACCCATTACTGTGGCCTAAGGCCTTAAGGCAAAAGCAAAGCATTAGGTTTGCAAAGTAAAAAAGATGCAGGGCTTAAGGGGCTATTCTATTGCGACGGGATGAAAAAATCGATGCATTTTTCAACTCTATTCCATCATAGAATTGATGTCCAATTGCTGGTAAAGTAGATTTTCACTTTGTCGACTCAGTACAGCGCTTTAAAGTGGAAGCGCTCGGTGCGCGCGCTCTAGTACGGCTACCCGCTGCGCGTCCCTGGCAGCTGTTTTGAATTTGTACCTGAGTTCACTGACTTTTCACTGTGTGAGTAAAAGGACGCTCCACCGGTTAGTATTTGATAGTATAGCATAGTTAACTTCAAACGCGTTTTTCTCGAAACGACTTTTGTCACCTCGCGTTGGTGATTTCGGAAAAACCGCTTAATCAATCGGGCTAAAAATTGTACTGCATATTCACCATATGTATGGCTATCGCTCTAACTAGGATTAATAAAAAATATTCATTTTAACTTACACTTTCGCCCGAATTATGACGAAGAAAAACGTGTTTTACGAACACGTTTGCAAAAACCGACGCCATTTTGTTATTTTGCAATATTAAATGATAATCCTAGTTCGGGCGATAGCGACACTCATACAGATTAAGAATCTTTTTGAACTTTTTCTTTCCGATTACGTGGAGAGCTCAAATCATCAACGCCAGCAACAAACTTCTTTTCAGCGCGCTTACACGATTATAAATTGTTAAACAAATATACATTTATGTGCATAAAACAAAATTATTTTCTATTCTGTAAGAGCGTACCTTTGAGCGGAAGTTTGTCCGGATACATGTAACAGTTTTCAAACAAAAATGATTCAAATAGCTTATTTTTTACCGTCACAGTAGAATAGCCCCTTAATGCTTCGAGTATTGCCGAATTATTATCAAATTAACAAAAAGTTTTCAAGTTCGCCATAGTATCAATTTATTTCATATTTCATTAAGAAGAAATAATCATGATCTTGACTTTTGCATCGCTGGAACGCAATGGAAATTAATATTTTTCAATCACTCAAACTTTTGTCTGGCCGACTTAGACTACGAAAATCACGTATGAATTTCTACGTATCCTTTTTAGAGATTTACGACCGAACTCAGCAAAAAAGCTTTGGCAAAGGTAAGGGTAAAGAAATTCAAAAAATTGGTGCATCCGCACGATGCAAGCTTTAACGTCATAAATGAGTTTGGAATCTTCAGCTTTTACAGTTACTTTCTCGTTGGTTCGTTATTTACTGTTTTTGACACACAACCCTACGATATTTTCCATACTATATTCGATCATTCCTCGAACAATTTCGAAGATTAAAAAGCCTTCTGAAATGCCGCCGACGATGTTTTGGCCCCCATGGGAATTTATGTAGGTAAAATATATGCAGGAAATATATGCTGCATATATATTATATCGGTCGCATATATAGTGACGAAAAATAGAATAATACGTATATATTCAGTATATATGCACCAAATATATGACACATATATGACCCATATATTTTCGATATATTTTCAATCTATTTTTTTGTCAGAAAAATATATCAAAAACGTATGCGTCATATATGACTCATATATGTGTAATTTATGCGTCATATATGATGCATACATTTTTTATACATATTCCTGACAAAAAATATATGCTGTGTATAAACACAATTACAGTTAAACTTAATAAAACTTAAAACTTAAACTTAAAAAAACTTAACTTACAGTTAAAGTACGCTATTACATATAAACATTATACACAGATATGCTACGCATATTTGTATATATGTGGCATATATGTCCCATTTATGCAGTATATCTGTGGTATGTACGCAGTGTGTATGCAACATATATGCTAAATATATAAGGTATATATGCAGGGTAAATGCTACATATATCATTGATATATGATACATTGATATACGAGTACAGTAATACCACGCATATTTATCTCATATATAAAAACGTTACGAAAATTAGAATTTGGCACATATATGCAACATATATTTTCAATATATGGCATACATTTCACATATATTACAATTATTAATAAAATAAATTTGCAGTATATTTTTGCGTATGGGGGGGGGGGGGGGGGGGAGGGGCGACGTTCTCAATACTTTTTCAAAATCCAACGATGCTGGGCTCTTTAGAAAATCTGCACTCGTATTCACCATGATCAGAACATATCCCAAAGTTATTTATACAAGGGATCTTCTCACTTAAGACGCTAAAAAAGGCTATTTTCATGAATTTTCTTCGATAGGTTCATATTATAGATATTGATATAAAAGTTGTTACACTTAATAAATACACTTCCGAAACACATTTAAAAAAAATGTATGTATTTATGTAACCCAAACAAACTTTAAATACGTTTCTCGACGGTTTTTTGATAACATCCTCGAAACTAATGAACCGATCCTTATGAAATTTTAACTACATGTTATTCACAACTATAGCGGTAGCGCATGTGAAGGATTTTTTTAAATTTAGAAATTTACCATTTTTTTGCCAAAAACGGTGAAAAAACACGTTTTTTTTTTGTTTTTTCGAAAAACGTCCGCCATTTTGTTATTTTTCCACATATAAAAAATCGTATGATATGCGCTATAGCCATTAACATACTGAATCTAAAACCGTTTGATTTTTGTTTCGGATGATTCATCTCCGAGATTTCATCAACAGCGCGGACCTAGAATTTTTTAGAACATTTTTTTAACTACCATTTTCGTCTATAGTGACTCAAATAAATAAATACATTTTTTTATGTATTTCGAAAGTGTATTTATTAAGTGTAACAACTTTTATATCAATATCTATAATATAAACCTACCCAAAAAATTCATGAAAATAGCCTTTTTCAGCGTCTAAAGTGAGAAGACCCCTTAAAAAAAGTGTACAAACATTCCAGAAATGGCTCAATCGATTGTTCCAGGAAACAGAAATCATCAACAAGACGAGTTTTTCTCAATCGCTTTTGTACACTTCGTCCGAGAGAAAGTGTGCATAAAAATGCATATATATGCAGAACCAGCTATGAGTTGGTGCTTGTGTCAGGCACCTTGGTCGGGAAGAACTGTCCGCACGTGGTGGTTCAAGATCTTCAAAATAATCTTCTAGCTTCACTGGTGCACGATATGAAACATCGCGAAGGCGACGTTAATTATTTTTAGCTTTTAGTGTCTATGTACGTGCCTCGGGCGATACCTAGATGCCCCAACGCAAGGGAAACTTGTCCCAGGGTAATATTCGTTACTAGTGATCGATAGAAATTTGTTTACAGTTGCTTTAACAAAAATGTGATATAATTATCCTTCGACCATACATTAAATATTCAATTTCTAACATATAAATAACTATTGTCATTTCAGCAGAAATGTTATTGCAAAAACTTATGCTCAAATTAATTACCACTTACCAAGCTGAAATATTTCTTTTCCAATAAGCAAATATGAGATTTAAAAAAATGCTGGTGCAGACATAGGTAAGAAATTTTCGAGGATAAATAGGATATATTTCGAGGATATAATTTCGAGGATATAATTGTTCTTCCATCAAACATTAAATATTCAATTTTTAACATATAAATAATTATTGTCATTTCAGCAGGAATATTATTGCAAAAACTTATGCTCAAATTAATTACGACTGAAGCTGAAATATTTCTTTTGGAAAAAGCAAATATGCGATTTAAAAAATTCTGATGCAGACATAGGTAAGAAATTTGCGAGGAAATAAACAAGAAAGGAAATTGACCGAGAAACCCAAATGGATGGTATCGTATGAAGGAAATGGCTTTAATTATGTGAGAACGATGAATAGAATATAACAGTGATGGAAACCTGATGTTCAAACTACTATGGAAATAGGGTTGAAAGTCATGTACGTTACAAGTCTGTTTAATATTTGCCTCTGGGGCGAGTAATCAAGTTGTAGAGGCAAGGGAGTTCAGCAGTCGCACGCGATCGTAAGACAGCGAAAATATGAAATACGATTAATGGCCTCGACCGAGAAAATAAAGATCGGTGTATAAAAACAAACAGGTAATACCGATAGGATCTAATTCTACAGAAATATTGCATATCATCGTATAATTTGAAAAAGGTAAAAAATTGTACGGGTCTAATATTGATTCAATGTTTAGGAATAAAGAACTGTGCAAGCTTGTAGTTTTTTCTACTGCATCATTTATTAGCCCTCGAGGCGTTACATCTGAGAAGAAAAAACATATTCTCCGTTTTTTTAAATTGGTTTAAATGATGTATAAACATCACGAGAATGATTTACAAAAGGAATTATGCGCAAAACAGATTTTAAAGAGTTTAGACCTAATTTTACAAGATTTACAAGAAAATTTACAGCGACCTAACAACTTAAGACCTACTATCAAAATGCCTCAACGGATGCCTTCATCCGATTCCATCCGATTTACTTGAAATTTTAACTGTGGCTTTTTAGATCGATTCTCTAAAGAAGTACACACGATTTTTACGATTCATTAACAGTTCTCGTTTTTATAAACAATTTTAGGCCGATTTTTTAGCGGAATTTTTTTTTTATTTAAAATGATGCTGTTTTTCGAAAAAACCATACTTTTTTACAATCGTGTGTACTTCTCCAGCAAAACTGATGTAAATGACAAACTTTTTTGTGCTGGGTGCTATCTATGAAAGTTCTGCGGTCTCCTGCAAAGGGCCTAAAATAAAAGCACCCTTAGTGTAGCTACGATTGAGCCACCATTTTTTTATTTCACTTTTTTTAATAACATTTTCTTTGCGTACATGTAGAATAAACCTTCACATGTAGAATAAACCTTGTAGAATAAACCTTCAAATGTAGAAAAAATAAACACATGTAGAATGTAGAACACATAAATGTAGAACAAATAAACACATGTAGAATAAACCTTCCAAACGTCATATTGAATGCTTTTTTAGTATTGTCAAGAAAAAATCCCAAAAACGTCTCATTTTTTGATAAGCCACATAAATGCAATGCCTCAAATTGTGTATTATCATTCGGACTACAAGATTCAGCTCCCCACTAAATTTGAGAAACTCCACGATAAAGGTAATCGCATTGGTTTTCCATGTAGAGTATAATAAAAAAAATGGCAAAATGGGAAAAAAGAAAAGAATAGTAAAAACCCGAGGGAAAGTTACGCGTATAAAAAAAAATCAGCAGCGGTTGTTACCGGGGATGTGTATGAGATTGTGTTTGGTTTCCAGGAATAAAGGGAACTAATTATAATTTTATCATTTATAGTCGTGCTCCTACATTTACCGCTTTTCCGCATTTTGTGATATCCCGATCACGCCCTCCATCTAAACCACGTACGTACTTGAAAATGGCAAAGTTAACAATTTACGCATGAACTGAAAGCCCTCGTTCTCATAGGTACTGCTGACGCCTCCTCGACTGACTGTCTTCAACACTTCAAGCTCTTCTACGTCTCTCGTCATCCGCCATCGCCAGGTATTTACAGCTTTTACTACTTTATTGAGCTACCGGCTGTACGATCATCACACTGGGAGATGATGGAGAATCGAATTCAACATAAACGGTAAAATATTCTTCAACTGTAACGATTTAATGCGAAAAATCATTGCGAAGGCTTGTTTTGACCCTGTACTTGTGTTCTAGCAAAGAACATCCCTTAAGTGTTCGCCTTTGAATTTGTTGAAACTCATATATGTAATAAAACCATTGGGAACTATCAGAGACGTATTTTTTTATCGGTGGAAAAACGGTTTTAAGGGGTGAAACCACCCCTCAAAGAAAGGCGTATCGAGGGGTGCGTTTGCAGTTTCACCCACAAGCAAAACCAAAAGAAACCACCATTTTTCTAATTCGAAGCTATGAAAAATCCACTTTAGAAGTATTGAAAAAAGTTAAATTAAGGGGTGACACGCCTATCTTTGGGGGGTCGTTTCCACCCTAAAACCGTTTTTTCGCCGATGAAAAAAATTCGTGTCTAATAATTTTAAATGCTCTATCACATATATGAGTTCCAACGAAATCGAAGGCGAACACTTAAGTGATGTTCCTTGCAAGTGGAGTATTACGGGGTCTTCTCACTTTAGACGCTAAAAAGGCTATTTTTTGATAGGTTTATATTATAGATATTGATATAAAAGGTGTTACACTTAATAAATACATTTTTCTTAATGTATGCATTTATGTAACCTTAAAAAAATTTCAACGCGTTTTTCTCGAAACAACGTTTTTCGACGGCTGATAAAATCTTCGAAACTACTGAACCGATCCTTATGAAATTTTAACCACATATTCTTTACAACTATAGCTATAGCGCATATAAAGAATTTTTTTTAATTTTGATATTTATTATTTTTTTTGCCAAAAACGGTGAAAAAACTAGTTTTTTTTTTGTTTTTCGAAAAACATCCGTCCTTTTTTTATTTTCGCATATATAAAAAATCGTATGATATGCGCTATAGCCATTAACATACTGAATCCCAAACCGTTCGATTTTTTTGTTTCGGCTGATCCATCTCCGAGATTCAACAGCGCAGACCTACCATTTTTTTAGAAAATTTTTTTAACTACCATTTTCGTCTATGAATAGTGACTTAAATAAAGATTAAAAAAAAATGTATTTCGAAAGTGTATTTATTAAGTGCAACAACGTTTATATCAATATTTATAATATAAACCTATGAAAAAATTATGAAAATCGCCTTTTTAGCGTCTAAAGTGAGAAGACCCCTTAAGCTTGTAGGCTTTTTTTGTCGGGTATTTCTTCGTAGTCGCCCATGGGCTTTTTTGTGCTGCGACGCCCCTATCCTTCCTGACGATACGTAGGTATACATCTATAATATTGGATATAGAGCTCGTGCCTACTTTTGTGATATCGAAACGTCGTTCGTCAGCCTTCGTGAAGTATCCGCCGACCATTTGTAGCAGGAAATCCATATGGCAAATCGTACGCAGTCGGAAATAACGATTCTAACAACAACGTGTATAAAGTCGAAGAAGTGGGTGGGGCGGTGAAGCCTAACGATAGGATCGTCAATCGAACCATGGAGGATTTAATGGCAAGGGCCCTTAAACGAGATTTGCCATGACGGGGAAATGTAAGTTCCTGAAATAGATTCACTTTATTCGGCTCGAATCGTTCCATTACATGCAGACATATCTCGATCTCTGAATATATAACTTTGTAACTCGAATATAATTTCCATAGTTATTCGCTAACGCTCAATCAACTTCCCTGTTGATTGAATGATTTTCCAAACGGATGCCTTATTTTTTGCGGCAATTGCCTCGTGTGTCGCTGTTCGAGACACGAGGCAGTTGCCAACCCCCTATACCATCGCCAAATAATTGTATCGGATTCCAGCAGTGTGCGTCACGTGTGCGTGATCGAAAAAACTTGATACGACGCTGATAATGCCTGCGAAGGTGCGGTAACCGAGGCTGACCACCCTTGGACAATAAATTTACAATAACTTTTCGTTACAATAAAAACCTTTACAATAAATTTCTGTTCCATCGTGACGAAGTTTGAAATACCTTGCAGTTGTTTGAGCATTTTTGCTACTTTGCAATTCTGCGCTTGTGTATGCTGACAAGTATACAATATATACCGGGTGTCCCGTTTTAATCTTACACCTGATTTATCTCGAAAAATACTGCTCTGATCAAGTAATGAATATAATGAAACTTTTAGGGTTCAAAGGGGGATGTTAAAAAAATGTTTTTTTTTTTCGTCCCAAATTTAAAATAGCGACGTTAAGATGGTCGAAATGTTTTGTTTTATGGGATCGTGATTTTTTTTACCAAAACATTTATCAGGCCGAAACAAACAATTTTTGTAGGAAAAGTTTTTTGATAATGTTCATAATTTTTTGGTTAGAATGCCTTTTTTGCCGAAGCGACGAACCGCCGAGATTTAATCCCTGTTTGGGTTTGTTTGGGTTAACGAACAAACCCACACACACACACTTACACTAGGGATCTTGAAGACTTTTCCTCCTCGTGGTACATTCTGGATAGCGCTGAAATTGTATAAAATGGTATTCTAACCAAAAAATTATGAACGTTATCAAAAAACGCTTCCTATAAACGTTGTTAGTTTTGACCTGATGAAGGTTTTGGTGAAAAAAAATCATGATCCGACTTAAAAAAAAACATCTCGGCCCTCTTAATGTCGCCATTTTGAATTTCGGACCAAACATTTTTTTAACGTCTCTCTTTGAACTCTAAAAGTTTTATTATACTATGTCTAACGTTATGAGAAAAAGAAACATGCTCGATCATGGCCATATTTTTTCAAGATTCACTCATTTTGTATATGTATATGTTTTGTTAAAAAAAATCAACGCACAGAATGCGTTGGGTCCATCAAGAATAGTATCGGATTCAATATAGTGTTCGATAATCTGGGAATCCTTAAGGGTTAAAATTGGATTCGTACATTGGACTCCAATGGGGAAACCCGATTAGAATCTAATGTACGAGCGTGACGTTGTAGTGTAGGGATCCAAGGTGATGAGCCATTCTATCCCAACGAGGAAGTAGGGATAAGTATGGGAATACAATTGGATCCCTACGACGATCTGCATAGGCACGGCTTCGTACAGACCTTCATACAATATGACGTTGATGTTTGCATCGTTGGAAAACAACGACTTGCTTTCAGTTTTTAATTCCTATTTCGCTTTTCATTTTTTGTTTCTTCATTTTTATTACTATCTAAAGCCTCTTTTTTACAAAGTAAGGTCGTGAATTTCTAATAGAGGAAACGTAAAAATGTTCGAGTGATTTTCATAGTCTAACTTCGCTACAGAATAATTTGGGCGATCAAAAAGAATCAATTTTCGTGCACTACAATGCAAACTTCAACGCCATGATACATGAGTATTATAATTAGTGACTCTCATGATCGTCGAGCTTCTAAATTAAGGGGTCAGATGCAGTCAGAATTAAAAAAAATCGATTTTTTACCTTTTCTTGAAGTTTCGAAAATATTCCCTGAAAATTTCAAGTCAATCCGATGAATATTTTCCGGTATATGACACAATTAGTAAAGGGGCGTCGGGTCCCCATGACAGGTAGTGGATTCTCAACGTATAGACGTGGCTGATAAACGCGCAAACGATAATACTCGGGAAGGCAGAATGCTTCGAAGACAGCAACAAATTGATATTTTGGAAGTTTCCACATCGGCAGAAGCCCTATTTTATGGGCCGGGAATTGATGATTCAATGTAAGTAATTTTTTCATTAACATTTCTATACATAAATCAAGCGTAAAATTGGAAAACGCTTTCAGAAATTTTCAAAAATTTATTACTCGTAAACTACGAACTTTAGCAAAATTTTATAAAGAATGCTTTCATTTTTTAATTGCCCAAAATATTTTTAAAAAATTATTCATTCCGAAAAACTTTAATTTTTTGAAAAATTGTTTTAACAATTGGCTATAAACAATTGAACGCTCGACCTTTCGGCGAAAATTGTGATATTCGGATTCAGCGGATTAAAATACGTAAAAAAAGTTTAGCTTTATCCATCGAGCTCAAAATTTTACAAACATATAATACCGTATCCACATCGAAAAACTTTAAACGCGTTTTTCTCGAAACTATGTTTTTCAAGTCGGTGACCACTATAATTAAAAAATCACTTGACGGATTTTGATGAAATTTGGTGTGCTTATTGATAGCATTAAAAACTAGCCCTTAATTGAAGGAGTTTCATTTTTGTTGAAAATTTATATTTTTCTTTAACAATAAACGAGCGATTTTTTGGTCGAAAATTAAAAGATATCTGTCGGAAGCCTCCATTTGGTTAATTTTTGAAAAAAAAGCTTAGATTAAGGACTAGATTTATTATTAAACTAATGATTTTTTTTTATTTCAGATGATTCAGTAAAATTTTATGATGGTCACCGTAAAGCACTACATGCCGAAGATGGCGATATTGTTGTAAATAATCGATATTTTTCCTTGAAAATTTGTACAAGTCAACTTGAAATATAAAATAAATAGTCTGTGTAACCACTTTTGTAAAACAAACTTAATTACTATAAAAAAAATTATTGAAAATGCTCGTTTTTTACGTCTCTGACTGCATCTCACTCCTTAACTGAGAACGATTTTCTATCCTTCTTCGGTAATTCCTTAGATAAGTGACTTTCCCATAAAAGAGCCTACATTTTTGTTGTTGCTATTATCTCATTTATTGGGTTATAAATGATGATATTCAGTCGGGGGAAGCTGAAATTCACTCCGCCATGAAAAGTTATGGGGTTATGAATTTCGCGGAAACACGTGATGAATTAGGGCATTTTTGAACATTTTGCCTATATTGGGTTTGTTTGGGTTTGCTCGTAATTTTTTATTATAATTTCGTTTAATTTTTCGGAAAAGTCACTTGTCTAAAGAATTAGTCCTTTTTCTCATTGCGTACATATCGAGTAAAGTTTCGTGCAAGGCAGTCCAGTTCATTATTACTGTCAGAGTGAAAAAAAATTAACGACTGCGGAGCCTGACGTACTAAAAATAATCGTGTTTGTAATTAATACGAACCAGGTAGTATCTATATTTGAATTCTCTTCAAATTCTTGATCAACGAGCGGGCGAGATGAATCTCTACGCAATTTTAATGCAACGTTTCACTTTATTCGTCTCATCGCTGGCGTATGGTATTTTATAGAATATTTTACCATCACAGACGTACCGAGGTGCGGCAACGGATGCTGTCAAAGTGCAATCAATCTGCGAAGGGTTTTCAGACACTAGAAATCGCTCCTATACGGTATTGAGGGTATCATATTCTACCGTAATATAATTCACGTGCGTGTATAACGCCGATATATCCCATTTCATGGGTTGTTCAAGTATTTTTGTTTTATATATTTATTTTCTGTATTTTATTTTTTGTATATTTATTTTCCTTCAGCTCGACGTTGTTATAATACAAGCGCTCCGTTGGGCTCGACGTTTGCGGGCACACGTATCTTCACCAATTGTGTACACTCATGGTGTATGGATCTCGTTATATTGGGACATGAAAATCGAGTAATTGTCTTTGCACTAATTACAATATGTCTGGGTCTTTTCATCTCTCGTATAGGTCACGTGGTTTTCATAACTTTTTCCACGCGCAAGAGAGTCAATAATGGAACCGGCGTCAATAGCGACCCAACTGGTATGGGTTGAATATTTTGAACGCTGCAATGCTCGCCCTACCGAGGATTCTGTTCTCCCGTGCAGCAACAATGAAACGAAAGGCGCAATTGTATTTTACTGTAGCTATATTTTGATATGCACTGCAATTTCTCGGATCTCGGTAAATGTTGAGCAAAAATGTATGCTATTTCAAGATATTTTTTAGTCAATTGTAACGTTGTGCTCGAAATGGTTAAAAAATCTAAGCTCGAAATTTTTGCACGGCCTGCTGTTAAGACGGAACACCAATGTGACGAGTGAAAAATGTATTCTTTTTGCATTTTCTCAAAGTATACATATTTGGGAATATGTGAAAAAAACTTCAAAATAAAATGTTGAACATTGACCAAGTTACAGACGATTTCATCGATTTCGGAATCATCACTCTAACTACAATTGTTCGATTTTTTATTTAAAAAAATCAAAATTTCCGACTCTGCGGTAGCTACCGTTGTACGTAACCTTTTTTTATTTAGTATTTTTTGAGTGCCCGCATGTAAGTAAACATTTCTTCAAAATTAAACCTTTTTGTGAAGACCCACCACTTTGGGATTTTTTTGCGAGACAGGGCTAAGTACAATGAGAAGTACATTTATATAGATTATAAAACGTTTTATTTTTATATTTCTGACCAACCATTGTCACGTTATCGATTCGGCGGTTGGACCACATCTTTTATACAGAGGCTCTATTACACCTCAATAACGTTGTCAATTATTTATTTTTTCAAATAAAAATATCCACGAAATAAGTGCAATGTATGCTTAATAATATGCCTTTTTTCCAAATACCAAATAAATAATTTAGTAGCCAAAAAAAAAACGGAAAAACGATCATTTTTGGCCGGTCACAGTAGTGTCTTCCCTTAATTTTTTGAGAGCAAATTTTCGAATTATTTTCACTTTTTCATGCGAATAAGACAAAATGGAATTAACAAATTTTTGCCATACACAGAGATGCATAGCTGCTGTTATTTATAACCTTTTACGGTGAACTTATTGTTCATTTAAAAATTAACTTACTTATTTTTCTGTTTTCGTCATGAGAACAAAATGAAAATGGTTGGATGAAAACAAAATGCACAAGCTTTCTGTAAAAGTTTCACACATCGTTGATCAGATAGGTATTTATAATTTATATTAATGTAATTTGCCGCCTAATAAGGCTTATTCATTAGTTAATACTCGATGGCAGTCAGAGGTGCTTTGAGATCTGAAGCTGACGACATTCATAGTCGTTTCGTCGATCTCATTGTCAGTGGATGTAGATTGTGACAGTTTTCAATCGGATACGGATCTTAAAATTATACAAGCGTGTATTCGTTTCAAAAATAAAAAAGTAGCGTTTCAGACGCGTCGGTTATCCTACAAGTCTATCTTCGCCCTATCATTAACGGCATCTCGAAGCTCTGAAAATCGATCTATGCGATATGATATTATAATCAAGGCGACATATCAAAAGAGACAAGAAGGTAAAGAAATTGAAGAATAAGAGGAAGATGAACGAGGCGAAGAATGATATGAAAGGGCGAAGGGAAAAAGAATCCAATAAAGCGAGAAGTCGGCGAGTAGGAACCCGATAAAGAAGCACCAGGAGATAAAGAAGACAAATAGTTATTGCCGAGCTAAGAGTTCTTTGGGTTTCGTTTCTTGCGCTCGCTAGTGGAATGGGCCAATGAAAAGTACCTCGTAGTCGTATATCATCAAAGGCTCATCAAATTATATCCATTCAGGCATCGAACCTGCGGCTATCAATTGCCACCTTCTAAATAAACAAGACCAAGATTGGATGATTCTTCGAATATTCAATGAGGTGAAGTGAAAATCTGCTCAACTCAAGTGGGGTGATATCTTTAGGCGAGGATAAAATAGCTGATTTTCATCATTTTTTTTAACGAAAGATATCTTCACCTTTTTTGAGACTCAGGGTATGTTTTATTACGACTTTTGGCTGTTACATGGTGTTTTTTTTTCTTAATATTTAAAAACGTCGGAGGTATGGCACGGTATTCTAAACGGGTTGCCGTGGATGTTGTCAGACGGCGTGACACGTAGCGGCGGCCGGATTAATCTGAAGAAAAACCAACTACAATTTTTCTTTCATTAAGGCGTTACCCCCGTAATGAAAGAAAAATTGTTCATTGTGTGAAAGAAAAATTGTTCATCAAAAAAGGCCTTTTTCATGAATTTTTTTAAAGAAAACTACAAAACTTTTTTAATCGATCAATATACCATCTTAAAGAACACATCTTGAAGAACTTTCAGTAATTTTTTTATTGAAAAATATTACATTGTTTAGTGGCAAATGGCCGTCAATGAAATAATGTTTTTATATACACGGTTTGCGGTGACCAACATTGCGGCGAAGTGGATCATCTGAAAAAAAATGCGGATGGATTTAGTCAAATATAAGTATAAACTAGTCTTTAATCGAAGGATTTTAAAAAATGTTCATTTTTCACAAAATGGCGGACAGTCAAAGTTAATGGTTCGATTTTAACGAAAAAAAACGGCCGTTTTTTGGCTATAAAACGGCCATTTTTTTCGAAAAAAAAAATCGAACGATTAAAGACTACATTTTTATGTATTAAATAAGCCTGCGAAATTTCAAGAAGATCGGTTCATTAGTGTTCGAGTAATCTTGGTCACCGACTTCAGAAATGCCATTTTGAGAAAAACGCGTTTAAAGTTTCAATTTCAGTTTACACGAAAAAAATATTTTTTTTGTAAACTTACATAGAGTCATCTATTCCGGGCATAAAAAAACTGCACTTCAAATTGCACTTCAAAAAAATGCAATAAAAAAGAAATCGATTTTTTCAAAACCGCAAGTGGGGGTAACCCCTTAATACTCATTCGCAGAATATGAGCCAAGAAAAAGTGAGAAATGTTAAATATCAATGAAATGGCACACTAGAAAACAAATTATTTAAATAAAAAACGAATTTTTAAACCACGTTTTTAAATCGGTCTAAAATGTATAAAATAATTTCTCCCAGCCCCATACAAATTTATAACCTAATACAGATTCCTAACCCCATATAGATTATCCTAAATATTTGTGATTGTGAATTTTTAATAGCTATGAAAATACTTGTAAGATTTAAAACGAAAAACGTCGGGCGCATGCAATAGATGGAGTGTAGGGAGTAGCTGTAGTTGAGAAAACTCACACAAAAGTTCATATCATTTGTAGTGCAATAAAATTGTTAGTGACTTAGGTGAACTATTCATGCATCAATTATCTATTGCATGCGGCCCACGTTTTTCGTTTTGAATCTTACAAGTGTTTTCATTGCTGTAAAAAAATCACAATCACAAATTTTCAGGATAATCTGTATGGGGTTAGGAATCTGTATTGGGTTATAAATCTGTATGGGGCTCCCAGAAATTATTTTATACTTTTTAGTCCGTTTTACAAACGTGGTTTGAAAATTCTTTTTCTATTTAAATCATTTTATTTTCTGCTTTTTAGTCTTGTGTGTGAGAATTTTTGCTTCTCCTTCTCTAGGCGTCACTTGGGTTGGGAGGCTGTCTCCTTGATCATCGTAGAAATGGTCACTAATGCACTATTTACTATTAATATTATTATTATTATGGATTAAAATTTTTTTTCTCTTCCACTAAACTGTATTTTTCATTTCTTCATTTATTTATTTTTCACAATTTTTTTCTCTATATCTCTCTCTGTGACAGACTTGCCTGCCTGTTTATTCGTCTGTCATCCACTGCTGAGCTATGTTTAAAGTTTCGAGTCTCTAGCTTATCGGGAAGTTCGTTTAAAATCGATTGCACAATTTGTACCGAACAGACAAACAGACAACAAAGAAAATGAGTTAATAAAAACGTGGTAAAAAACATTGGGTTTTTCGAAAAATCGCTATATTTTGCAATGTAGAATACTTTCGTTTTAATTTTCTAAAACATTTAGGATCATATTTTAGACAATAAGGTTAGAAAGATTTATACCAAATGTCATCAAAATCGGTCAATTAGTTTTTCAGCTATACGTCACGCCAGTTTTGAAAATGCAGTTTAGAAAACCGCGTCATACTTCCGCCATTTTCAAAGAATAGTTTCAAAAAATACCATATAATAACCAAAAGTAGTAGTAAAAAATACCCTAAGTCTCAAAAATGGTCAACAATTCTTTCCTTTTAAAGAAAAATCCTGAAAATCAGCAAATTTTTTCCTCGCCTAAAGGTATCTCCTCCCTTCAAAACAAGAGGGATAGATCAATCTATTTTGCTTTCAGAAGTGTACTGCAGCCCTCGAAACGTTGGGTTGCCACTGTAGTTGGTATCCGTTATTTCCTCCGTTGCGCAGTAGCGGTGATCTCAGTACAAGTATCGGTATCATGGTCGAATAGACAAAACTTGGTGACAATTCCGGCGTGCAGATAAAGTCAATGGTGACTTCGACCCGATGTGATTCCGTATCCACTACGTTTCCACTTGGCTGTTCGTAATAACTCCGTGACACGGTCTGGTAGCTTGCAAAATTTGCTTGAGGGTTTATGCTCGAACGAAAAGATCCTTCGATTCCTATCTCTTCGTATCTCATCGATCGACGAAATAATTTTATCGATTCACAAGATCGATTACATTTAATTTTTTTGTGTCTACAATCATCATCAAAACCTATGATTGTTGAATGGGCCTACACGTGAAATTTAGTTTTGTTATCTTGCGTGAATTATGCGTTGCTGCTGATGCGTCGGTAATTTGAAAAGTCGTCGACTTGTAGAGGCTTTACATATGGGCTTCACGTTGAAATTCTATTCGATGATAATTGTTGTTAACGTTGATCTGTTTTGCATTTTTGTATGGTCATGTTGCCACTTAGTGTGCGACTAGAAGTATAGGGAACTTTATGTACAAGTGTACAGAGTATTTTATTACTTAAGGGCATGTACAAGGTCAACATAACCTCACAAATTTTCCAACCCAATTTACTCATAGATCGTTACATTTTTTAGGAAAAACCAAGCATTAGGCTCTGGAGAATATCCTGACGCAGAGCTTGATGATTTCCTTTTGCCCTAAATATTATTAATCTCTGAGAAATCTCTGTTCGAAAATGTCAGCTATCTCTCTCGCGCTCATATGTCACGTGGTAGATCTTCTACTTCGCCTTAAGGGGAGATATACATCTAGGAGTCGGAAAAAAGGCCATTTTTGTGAATTTTTTCAAGGAAAACTATTTGAAATTTCGGATTGGGGTTTTAATTATCGAAAAGTATATACATTCAAAAATATGTTTAATTTTCTTTATTTAAAAATATCAAAAATATACAAGGATATTGTATGATGCTTGGATCGTCGTAAAAAAATCTGCGTGTACGGTACCCACTGGCGTTTCTTCAAAAATCATCTGACAAAAAAAACCAAAAAGATTATTAAATTAGATACTATAATCTAGTACTTGTCATAGCCGATTTTGAAAATATCGATTTATGACAAAATGGCGGACGTTGGAACATAAATAGTGATTTTTGGGCTAAAAATTAGTTATTATTTTGCCTATAAAACAAAAACTAAGTAACGGAAAAAAAATCCTATGACAAGTACTAGATAATGGCGTATAGAATAACCACAAAAAACCTCAAGGCAATCGGATCATTGGTTTTCGAGAAATTTTGGGTACCGATTTGAAAAACGTGGTTTTGAGAAAAACGCGTTTGAAAATTTGGGAATGAATAAATCATGAAATTTGTCAACTTACATGGAATCATCGACACCAGGCCCATAGTGTAGGTCTTCTACGGTCGACGGAATGTTCGTAGCTTCTAAATCCTCGACCTCGACCATCTAGGTGTATATCTCTCCTTAACACTTTGCCACTAAAAACTGGAGTGTAAAAAAGTTAATGGCTTTATCTATCATCGAAGTGAATCCATTGCGTTGATTTCACAAACGAAGTTGTACTGGTCTAGTTAGATTCGATTGTTCGTCGATTTGGATTGCTATGAAGGAGGTCCACCTGCTGATTTTGTTGCTTTCACGAACAATATAGTATCGTATATTTATTAGCGGCTATTGATCGAACTCTGTATATTCTGGTACGGTACTATCGCGGAAGCGGCATCTTTATTGGACTATAGAGTGGCCACAGATAATGAAGGGTTGGTGGAAAAGAGATCTGGATTGGATATAACATGGAGGGCACGCTCGAATCCGAATAGGAAAATGGACGTCGAACATGGGTGCTTCGAGGCTTCCAACTCCCTCTTTTCCTTTCTCTTCTTCCTTACTGTTGACTGATGAACGGATCACCTGTTTCGATAATTACATTTGCGCGATATCGGACATAGATACTACGGAGAAGATGTCCCCATAAATTTGCGGTCGAAGTGAAGAGCGGAAGCAGGGCTTCGTTGCTGAACTTCCACGTGAAACCGGATGCATCGTTACGAGAGAGACGAAGGCGTAAGATAAACGAAGAACAAAGCCGCAACGTCGTCTATTAATTATCCCAAGTTGAAGGCAGCAAAATACTGGACCAATTGAAAACTGCCATCGAACATTTATTCGCCCTTGTTTATTGAACCCACTTCATTAGCTGTACACGTCCAAACAAATGTATGATGTTTCGACTTGGCACAGGCACGTATTAAGATTTCATCGTCAACCCAAACAATCACTTCCACATCTCGGTCTTGGATACAGTATCAGGTACAAAAAAACTTGAGTATAACTTCCAATTACTGCGAAACACTTTCGATATCCAGCTTCGTCTGAATTCGCACACGAATCTTTACATTTCGATGGTTGACCCACTTACATCGTGCAATCTTGCATAAACGAATATCCTTCAATGAATGCTTCATATATACAACGTGATAACGAACCTCACGTTCTTATCCGAGAAAAAAAAACATTCATGGCCGTGCTTTTGGTTCACATGTTCCTATCGTTTTCGCAGCTACGACCTTGACGATAATTTTGACATTGAAAGTTATCTGTATATTTTAGCCGTCGATAAATACTCTTGCGAATCAGACGTTTCACAATATTTCGTATGATGCTTGTTTTTGTTTTCGAACCGAATGACTTCAGGTTTCAATGTAAACATCTGGGGGTAAAAATAGTTTGGACAACTTTTCGTAGTCCATTTTGTGTCAGAGATAAAAGTAAACGATTGTACATACTTTGCAATTATTGGAGAATATTTTTTTCAATGAGAGGTGTGATTTGAGCTTTGATTACATGGAAATATATCTTACAACTTACAAGTATGTAAGTTGTGAATATGTAGATTCTCATGTCAATGAGAGGTTGGTGTGATTGAGCTTTGACTACATCGGAATATGTCTTGTAACTTACAATACAGACCAATCTGTTTCGTTCGAAGATTAAGAAAGTGGTAGATCATCTCTTCAAATACTAAAACAAACATTGATCGTCGTGGTGGTTTATGCTTGAACGTGTAACTCATGCATCAAACGCAAGGATGAGCCATTAGCATGTTGGAGGTAAACCCCTAAACGGAGTATGCAAATTGATGGAGGTGGCATTCCAGGATCTCATAAATATTCCATGGATTATAATTATTTGGACGTAACTCTCCACCTGAGAAATTTATCTTTCCTTCGACTTTAATACCGCCCCTTAGCTTTGGAAACGTCGGAGCATTGTGAGCCTGGGGTTGGGAAGTTTTAATGGTCTATTACACTTCAGTGAAATACAGTAAGTACAAGCTTTCTTGCGATGTTATTTTTTTTAGCGAGCTTTCTCTGAATTAAGTTTACTTGTATATCAATATATCCGGTGCATACACAATGATATTTTGATTTCCCGAGTTCCAACATATACCCTTGCGAGTTTCGACGTATTACCCTTCCCAATTGAATCCTCTCCTGTCACTCCATACCCGCAGTTCGTTAATCAAACCGAAGTTTCGTTGCGTCGACAGCCATCTTAAGGGGTTAGGCCACTCTAGAGAAAAATAGGCTTTTTGGGGATTTTTTCAGAAGAACTACAAAATAAATCGAGATGACAAAAACGGGTGTTTATCATACATATCAGTGACTGTATACAATAATTTTTTTTAAGCGATTAATTTCAAAATGGCGGCTGTGCAGCGTTTATCTCAAAACTGCATTTTGTAAGTTGGCCGCAAAACATAACTCAGACAATTTTCAACCCATTCACTTCAAATGTTGAACATATCTTGAAAAATACATTGTCTATCGAAGTACGTAGGATTTTTTTATATTGCATAGTTCATCTGTTATTAACAATTATCGGACAATTTTTAGGCACATTTTTGGAAAGTGGAAAATTTCGTCAGATAATTGTTAATAAAAGATGAACTATGCAATATAAAAAAAATCCTACGTACTTCCATAGAAGTACGTATAATAAAACATATTATATCGTTGATCGCTGTTATTCCATATCCCCTTGATAATCCGCTGATTTTGTCTCCGACCCAGCTTGTGCCCCATTTTCATTCAAGGCCTTAGGCCACAGTAACGTGTATAAAATCATGTGTGCATTTAACAATTTTTTTTCGTATGAAAAAGTGATTCACTCATAAAATTAATTACACATCTATTTAGTATAAATATAACGCTGTTAGAAATTTTGTTTTTTTATGTACAAAATAACCGACTCCTAATATTTTCTTTTGTTATCTTTTTTTTTAGGCGCTCCGCGGCGTGACATTTAGCATTCACAATTTTTGACCTAGAACAAAAAATAAAAATTCTCGTCAATCTACATTAGAATCCCGGAAGAAGTACGTACGGAATTTACAAAATATTGTTTTATTCAAAAGTTGTAAGTACTTGAACTTAAGAAAATTTTCGTTATAACTGCTCATAAACTGCTCATAAAATGGAAAGTTTTCGATTAATCAGAAATTCCGTACGTACTTCTCTCCGAAATGCAATTAGGAACATAACTTTTAAATTTGAAGTAAATCGCGTGAAAATTGTTGAAGTTGTTTGTCACGCCAATTGGAATAAAGCTGTTTCGAGAAGTTTCGAGTAGTCGGCCATTTTGTACATCGAAAAAAATATATATATATATTTTCTAACAGCTTGATATTTATACTAAATAGATGAGTAATTAATTTTATAAGTGAATCACTTTTTCATACGAAAAATAATTGTTAAATTCGCACATGATTTTATACCCGTTACTGTGGCCTAAGGCCTTAATAGAATACTTCTCTATGTCTTGCCTTGTCGATTTCTATTCAATGTATTGCTTCATGTCATCTGAACTTGGCTTCTCACTTTTTAATTGTCTAAATTTTGCAGATAATCATTATTTTGAATCTTAATGGTTTAAAGTTTGTTACTTTTGATTCACGAAGTAAATCTGCAATCGAAAGTAGTATGCCAATTGCGCCAGAATTTAACTACGTTCAAGTTGACAATATTGAAGTCCTACGGAAGGAACACAAATTGAACGTTTTTGTGAAGCTTAAAAAAAATCGCGAGCACGACCTATGATCCATCATATCGAAACATTTTTCATCAGTACGAAAAAAACCACTAAAACCGTCTCCTCACTACAGCGGACTCGATCTCACGGTGCGCTCGGGTTTCATATGCGGCCCAAAAGCTGAACGACCGTCATCATCATTTACACTGATTGATCACCGTTCTCAGAGTACATGAGTAGGAGGCAACATGCCGGCTACAATGTTTTCAGGTAGCTGAAAAAGGTGGTAATACTTTTTTTTAAGCTCGGGGTGAAACATACACTCAAACTTACTATCATTCGATCGTAGCTACCACCAAAATGTCACACGATGTTTAGACTTTTTAACATCGTTGCGGCGAACTTTATACAACATTCTCTGATATTCATTGTGGATAGTAATAATAATGCTAAGAGATTATTAACCACTTCGTTACCAGTTGGTCAACGAATTGAAAGGACAGTATTGTCCATGAAATGCCATTGAAATAAAAGTATTTGCCATGTGAAATTAAACTGCAGTTTATTTTTCATAGCTATGATTTTTTTTATGAATATTATCCGCTTTTTCGATCTTTCTCGCATAGGAGTTTAGAGAATTGGATGAGATCCATGATGAGAAAACTATGAATAAATTCATATGTATTAAAAAAAAAGAATACCGAATTTATTCGATACAAGGAGAAACAAGATTTTCTAATAATTTGTTGAACATCGTTTATGTAAAACATTTTTCATAACTTTACATTGTCAATGTTAAAAATAAATGTCCCTTGAGTTCTCCACAAAATCATTTTTTCCCATTTTCATCTCTTTGCGAAAAAGTTAAAACGTCTGCCGAAGCTTGCATTAAAAATCTTTAGTGTACGATGAGTGAATAAAAAATATGAACATTTAAAAAAAAACCGTACCTGATAGGACTGACTATACAGAGACTTACAGACAATAAGAGAAGATACTTGTTTTGATGTAAGAATTGCTAATGAGAAGTATGATAAGACAGGGAACAATAGCGATATCGTGTTCTTCTCCAATATGTTTTCGTTAAGATCTTTTACTCCAATCATTAAGACAGTATTGTTGTCTGGAAGTTCGAAAAACTCGTTTTTATTTTTCATTTGATCATTCTACAGACCTTTCTGAATACGTCAGTGAAAACCGTTAAAGGATACTCATAAAATTAGCCAGGTTATAGAAATTATAAGGACCAAGCTCGAGGAGCCTGGTCGAGACGTCGCAACTTTAAGGAGTTTCGGGACAATTGACGATATTTTACGATTTGATTCAAATTTAATCATCAAATTATTTATCATATACTGAATGCACCCACCAAATTTTAAATCGATCGTTTACACCGTTTCTATAAAATCAAAAATTGAGGAAACACTTTTTAACATAGGATATGTTCAGGCTCGACTAACAAAAGGCAGGTGCATCTTTTTTATTTTTCATCCAATTCGATTCGATGTATTAACGATTTCTGTCTTAATGGGCAACTGCTTAGACTCATCGCTGAAATGCAGTTTTACGCACGAAATAGAGCAAACATTTTTTTGCATCTGTTTTATTTTTCATCTAATTCGATTCGATGTATTAATGTGAAATAAAAAAAAGTTATGCAAATCTGTCAAATCACTTATCTGTCAAATGTCACTCTTCTGACAAATCACTCAATTATCATGACATGAAATTATCATGTCATGATTATTATTATTATCACAATTTCAATGAGGCCCCTCCCTACGTTAAAAAGTGTTTCTTTAATTGTGAATTTTATAGAAAGGGTGTAGACGATCGATTTGAAATTTGGAGGGTGCGTTCAGCGTGTGACAAACAATTTAATGTATAAATTTGAATCACATGGTAACATATCATCAATTGTTCCGAAATTCCTTAAGGGGTCTTCTCACTTTAGACGCTAAAAAGGCTATTTTCGTGAATTTTTTTGATTGGTGTAATAGATATTGATATAAAAGTTGTTACACTAAATAAATACACTTTCGAAATACATTTAAAAAAAAATTATCTATTTAAGTCACTATCTTTAGACGAAAATGGTAGTTAAAAAATGTTCTAAAAAATTGTAGGTCTGCGCTGTTGATGAAATCTCGGAGATGGATCATCCGAAACAAAAAAAATCAAACGGTTTAAGATTCAGTATGTTGATGGCTATAACGCATATCATACGATTTTTGATACATGCAGAAATAACAAAATGGCGGACATTTTTCGAAAAAACAAAAAACGTGTTTTTCCACCGTTCAAAATAAATATCAAAATTTGAAAAAATCCTTGATATGTGCTATAGCTATAGTTGTAAAGAATTAACCGACGATTATTCCATCCCAAAAATCGCCTCCAAATCAGCATTCTGGACAATACTGCCTCAAGAGGTCCCATGATTTTGGCAGACTTCAACACGTTGAAACCCTGCTTGCTTATACGTGAAGTGCTTTGGCAAGATAAACTACACAAACGCCATTCGATCGTGATGATAAGATTTGCCATACGCAAATACATTTTGATTATAGGCGAGTCGAGGAAGAAGCTGCTTTGCGGTAAGCTTCTCAAGACGACAAGCGGATAAACTCTCAAGTGTATTTATCTCGACGATAATAAAGGCAATGAGTAAAATAGACGAACAAATATGTATACTCACTCGTTCAACGTGAAGTTCTCCTCCTGATTTTAGCAAATATTCGTCCCAACGTTAATACTAACTCAAGCTTGTGCTCTTTGAAAACCCAATACCCGATCGTCCCATGGCAAACGTAGAGACTTTTTCAACAGTTCAAATCGTAGTCCTCACTCAAATGACAAGTCTCATCCTCTTTGGGCATGGGAAAATATAAATGTAATATCGAATCAAAAGGTTGCCTGCTCAAATCTCATGGCACGAGCAAGGAAAAACAATATCTCGTTGCACATTGACACTTTGGGAAACAGACTCGAAACGCAATGGTCTATTGGTCTCGGGTTACATGATGACAAATTTTCACGTTGCCACATGTGTTCATCTGTGGTTACGTCCGCTAACATTCTCCCGTTGCTTTTTCAATCATGGCGCATTTCCGGTGCATGCACTTGATATTATTTTTTATTCACCACAAGCGTATCGCGACGATTCCAACATTTACTCATTTCGTTTACTCGATCGCTCGCGATTTAATCGATACCGTTTAATTGAATTTGAAAATTTTTCAAACGCTGCAGAAAAAAGAAGTCTTTCACCAAATGGACATTCGAAAAGATTCAAGGGTTTTTATAATATCGATCTTTACAAAAAATACATTATAATTTTTTCATTTGCTCATTGGCTGACAATGTTCACGACTTTTGTACGACAAAATATTTCGGCATTATTCCACAAAGTTACCTGACACCCAACTCATCTTAATTAATTAAACTTTAGGAATCTGCCATTATCGTTAAAGCGCGTGGTTGGTTTATTGTTACCAACTGCTATTGTTCTCTCGGAAACTTTGCCTTTGTACATTCGCTTTGCACTCGGAGTTCAAACATACAAAACTTTCGTCGTTTATGGGCAAACCTCATAGGCTGTCACTTTTTTTTTCGTGGGCGGAGGGTCGAAGTATTAACGTCGATTAGCGAAACAATTAAACTGAAGGGACGCTCTTTGATGTTCTCGACGCGCGCTCGCCCGTCGTTGGACGTCGTTTAAACGACGCTACGCTCCTCCGTCGGCCTATATCGTCGGATCTTACGCATGTCCATGCGCGATTCAGCGGCGCTTTGTAATCTCCTCGTCCGCCCACCCACAACGGGCCAATACCGATGACAGTTATCGACACCCAGCGTAGTTATTGGCACAGGCGAGAGTCGATGGGAAACATCGCTTTTTTATCGCTCGCCGGATGAATACAACTGTGCAAATTGAAATATTACCGATAATAGACGTCGTGAACCAAAACGATTTGGCTGTGAAAGCGCGCTAGAAAAAAAAAACGAATGTACCTCAATGTTGCTACGTTTACAGGAGTTTGGGAATTTGGGAAGAACTGCGCGTGATAGTGACTTTTTGAGGACTATTTCCTAGGGATTTTACTGAAGGCGTTACCCCCACTTGTTGCGCAAAAAAGGCCTTTTTCATGAATTTTTTTAAAGAAAACTACAAAACTTTTTTAATCGATCAATATACCATCTTAAAGAACACATCTTGAAGAACTTTCAGTAATTTTTTTATTGAAAAATATTACATTGTTTAGTGGCAAATGGCCGTCAATGAAATAATGTTTTTATGTACACGGTTTGCGGTGACCAACATTGCGGCGAAGTGGATCATCTGAAAAAAAATGCGGATGGATTTAGTCAAATATAAGTATAAACTAGTCTTTAATCGAAGGATTTTAAAAAATATTCATTTTTCACAAAATGGCGGACAGTCAAAGTTAATGGTTCGATTTTAACGAAAAAAAACGGCCGTTTTTTGGCTATAAAACGGCCATTTTTTTTTCGAAAAAAAAATCGAACGATTAAAGACTACATTTTTATGTATTAAATAAGCCTGCAAAATTTCAAGAAGATCGGTTCATTAGTGTTCGAGTAATCTTGGTCACCGACTTCAGAAATGCCATTTTGAGAAAAACGCGTTTAAAGTTTCAATTTCAGTTTACACGAAGAAATTTTTTTTTTGTAAACTTACATAGAGTCATCTATTCCGGGCCCATACAGAAGTATGGGCCCGGATACTTATACTTAAAAAAATGCAATAAAAAAAATCGATATTTTCAAAATCGCAAGTGGGGGTAACCCCTTAAGGTACGAACTATAACCTTAAGGATCAACGCGTTTGTTTGTACTGAGAGAAATGTATGATGTTCTCAACCATATTTCAACTATATTTCATATTTCCCTGAGGGGACAATAATATTTTATAGCCATAGTTACTGCCACAAGTATAGTACTGTTTATCGATATTTGAGCAGTTGCATGAATTGTGCATATTTGTTAACCGCAATCACCAATCTTCCAAACTACGTTTATTCTTCAATGCTATATGACGTAGTAGATTTTCATAAAATGGATATTCCCTTATACTATACTTCCGCAAGGTTCTAATAGTGAACTTAAATATATATGCATTGATAAGAAATGTTGCCTGTGATTTACGACGACGTTTATAGTGATTTGTACCACATTATAAGGTACGACCTGCTATATGCGCATTTGGTGCGTTATTCAAGTGTTGGTACAAGGCATCAATGCCCGTCTACTAAACGGCACTAAAATGCATAGAATATTTCATAAATCCAAAATAAAATACGCAACTGGAAGTTCTACCTCGATGATTTTTTGTTATAATTCGCCATCCCCTGACCTCCTGTAATGATTAATTTCGAAGAATATATTTCGCCTAATCGGAATCGAACCTAGAACCTAACTGCCTTCGGCCTATCCTACGCACGCTGCCACTACGCTACCGAGTACCCCATATAGGGTCGCCTGTCGTAACAAAAATACCAGCATTCAGCCATTAAACGGTTTGCCGATAATCGGCCAATAATTCGTCGACCAGCATTGGGGTACTGTAGGCGGATGAACGGCTTGCCAGATCTATGCCAGCCATTCGTGGGCCAATACTATCGCACCGATTATATGGCGATCAGCATTGGGGTATCGTCGGCGGATGAACGGCTTGCCAGATCTATGCCAGCCATTGGCGGGCTAATACCATCGCACCGATAATATGGCGATCCGCATTGGGGTATCGTAGGCGGATAAACGGCTTGCCAAATCTATTCCAGCCATTGATGGTTTGTTTTTGCGCGTTTTGCAAATGCAGGTCGTTAAACTGTAACACGTAAAAACAAGGGATAAGGTTTCGAAAAGCATACCCCACTGATAAAGCTGAAATTTTGCACCGACCTTCTTTTCATTATTTTAAGAGAACCTTTAAAAGGATATTGGCGACTAGCAATAGTTTTCGATATATCGTGTATTGAAAGTTATTTATTCTACTGCGCTTCTACTATATTAAATAAACCCAAACAAATCCATCCCACATGGCAAGTGATATGCACATACGAGCGAGCACTGTCTGCCAGGAAGCAGCGCGGCCGGAGGAGCGGGGGGGTATCGGATATATAGATATACTCGTATGGCGGGAAATAATAAACTTTACAATGCGATATATCGAAAACTATTGCTAGTCGTCAAAAATCCGTTAACATTTTCTCTTAGGATAATGAGAGGAAGTTCGGTGCAAAATTTCAGCTCGATCAGAGGAGTATGCTTTACGGAACTTCACCCAAAACGAGTGAGTTATTTTTTTAGCCTAAATGGACAAAAAAAATTGTCGGTAAACTTTAATGTCACGAATAAAATTATCGGCATAAAAGTAAGGAACGAACAAACGATGGATTCTGTAAGTGTTAGAATGGCTAAGTGGGTAGGGCGCTCGACACTAGAACGAAAGGCGCAGGTTCGATCCCGATGAAAGGTAAAAACTTGAACAATCCAGAAAGCGTTTTTGATGCAATTATTCTATGTACATGGACATAAGTAAAGCATAAGAAAACAAAAAAGATACTACTAGAATTTTTATATTCATAATTTGTCAATTTTTTGTTTTTCATTACCGGCAGAAGATCCGGCAGCCGTTGCTGGGCCAATATGGGCGTATGATAGTTGGCCAAGTCTTAGCAGCCATTCATGGTTCGCCATTACCAACCATGCATGGTGCGGGTCTGGCCCGTTTACATAGCCATTACCGCGCCATCGTTTGTTCTCTGGCAACCAGTCGTGGGCCATTACTGTGCCGATTGTAAAACCCTATTTGGGGAGTACCTAAAACTTTAAACGCGTTTTTCTCGAAACCGCTTTTTTCCAATTGGGGTGACAAATAACTTCAACAATTTTCACTCGATTTACTTCAAATTTAAAAGTTATGTTCCTAATTGCATTTCGCAGAGAAGTACGTACGGAATATCTGATTAATCGAAAACTTTCCATTTTATGAGCAGTTTTATACGAAATTTTTCACTGACAATTCATTCAAATACCTACAACTCTATTCAAATATCTACAACTTTTGAATAACACAATATTTTTCAAATTCCGTACGTACTTCTCTAGGTATTCCAATGTAGATTGACAAGAATTTTTGTTTTTTGTTTAGGTAAAAAAATGTGGATGCCAAATGTCACGCCGCGGAGCGCCAAAAAAAAGATAACAAAAGAAAATGTTAGAAGTCGGCCATTTTTTTACATCGAAAAAATATATATATATTTTTTCTAACAGCTTGATATTCATACTGAATAGATGTGTAATTAATTTTATGAGTAAATCACTTTTTCAAACGAAAAAAATTGTTAAATTCGCACATGCTTTTATACCCGTTACTGTGGCCTAACCCATTAACGGGTTATGCCTAGTGTAACAGTTGAAAACAGCTAATTTTTGGGTTTTATTTATATAGAAAATCGCAGTGATAAATTTTGACAAAAATTGGGCATTTGAAAAAGTATCATCTAAAGAACACTGTAATTTTTTTGTGATAAAATATTTGAATATAATCGATGTACAGCCATCTGCAGGAACCATGTCGACATCGTATTTTGCTATATATAAAATATCAAACAGATTTCGTTGGTATATTAGTTTATCCTATGATTAATCGAAGGAATTCCCGAACTATCAAATTGAAAAAAAAATGGCGTGTGTTCAAAGTGAGTCTTGATTTTTGCGAAAAAAATTGGCATTTTTCGTTCATCAAATCGAAAGTATGCATCGAAAAAACCCTCCGTTCAAATACTACATTTGTACATCTAGAATATGCTCTACAAATTTCAGAAAGACCGATGCGGTAGTTTTTGAGATATTTCGCTCACCGACTTTGAAAACGTACTTTCGAGAAAAAAGCGTTTAAAGGTTCGAACGACGCTCAACATAACAGCTTATAAAACAGTCAATTTTGTTCCGATCTCCTTAAAATTTTCAGGAAACTTTTATAAGATCAGGTACTGTCAAAATTGATTGGTTTTGAAAAAAGTCATTTTTCGACGTTTACAACTAGGTATAACCCCTTAAGAGTGTTTTTCGCTTTTCATAATTATATTCGTATTGTAATCGCAGTGAATTTTCTTTTTTCGTTTTACAATTTTTGTGTAATGATCTAATACAAAGACATTCGACGAGTAATACGTTCCTTGACCTTGATACACGGGGTCAGAAACATCAGCTGTCAAATTTGCAACATAATAAACATATATATATCTATAGTGCACAAAGTCACAAATCGATAACCACGCCACTGGGGTGGTCCTTCTATTTGCACATTTTTATGCAGGCAGATAGAAATACCAGGCTACGCTTCCTGTACTCCAGCCTCCACGCAGTTATCCTGAACAAGCGACAGCCCTGCAGACTTTCTGGAGTGTTCACTATAGCCGCAGAATTTTTCGCCCCCGCAAATGCAACCATACCGTATAAAAGGGCAACTCTTGAGGATGTCTCTCCAACGAAAAAAAACGCCGATAAAATGTGCCTCAAGAACTTCCTGAAGGTATGAACTTCGTAGAAATATATTCCAAGCTAAAGTAGCCTCTCGAGAGAGCTGTTCCTTTGGAGAGGTCCCATTGGATTTAACTGTTCTTCGTACTTGTATTTTGTGGCCAATTTGCAGAAACGTTTTCGTTACCCATTTAACAGATCCTCACTTATTATCGGGTTGTATAGCTGCAGGAATTTAGACGATGCCGTGCTACTGCATTATGCTGCCAAACTGCGCTGACTTGCCGAGGACTGTGGAGCCTGAGAAACATCGAAACACCCCTCTTTTCCCGCCAACTGTTGCTTCGAGCTTGCTGGTGCGTCGGCGAGGCTGGAATCTTTATATATATATACAGGGTGTTAGGAAGGTCGATGCAAAGCCTTAAGGGGATGATGGGTCACCTCGTTAGGAACATGTCTAACCTACCTTAGTCCAAAGTCTACGGATTTCGAGTGATCATGGTAAGTATGATTTTTGGAAAATTTCCTAAAATTAGGTACTAACTCGTTCATAATGTTCAAACAGACCATAATTGGTAACTAAAAACTTATTTCCGTCTTAGCTTAATGTTTATTCAATCGACAAACACTAATACAATCATCTGTATCCACACAACTAACTATATGGGACGTGTTGAATAATTAAAAACTTGCCAAACAAAATCCTCTTATGTTAATGCTATTTAAAAAACGTACTTACCATGATAACTAGAAACGTACTTACCATGATAACTAGAAATCCTTAGACTTTAGACTAAAGTAACCTAGGTTAGATATGTTCCTAACGAGGTGACCTATTGGCTTTGCATCAATCTTCCTAATACCCTGTATGCACAGAGACGTATGGTAGATACAGAGAACGTACGTTATAAGAGGTTCCTGACATCAAAGCTGCCAATAAAGCTTCGTGCATCGTAATCGATGAATTCCTTCCCACGATATTATGAGCTTCCATTGTTCCATCGCAAGCACACGTCATTCAAATTAGACGTTCGAAGGAATATGTTTCGTTCGAATAATAATTTTCTTTATCGTACCTTGTTAAACGATTGTTAACCCTTCGCCTACACACGGGGTCATTTTGACCCCATTTTTTTTTCAATTGACTGTATCGCAACACGGGGGAATCTATTCGTCAGCAGTGCGGGTCTCGAATGCTCCCCCACTCCTATTCTATGGGTGGACACTCGGGCATGTACTGGGGACAGCTGTCGAAAAAGGATCTGGGGTCAAATCGACCCCGTTTATGCAATAGTGCGGTGAAAGTGGAAACATTTTTTTCTTGTGATATTTGGTGTTTTATTACTACATGTAAGTAAGTTACGATGGAAAGTGCTCAGAGATATATTTTATTTTGCGCTACTGTAGTAAATTATGTATCCAGAATGCCGATCATAAAGCTAAAAGCAATGCAGGAGGGCTATGTGCAACGAGCACCGAATGTACTTTTGTGTCGATTGCGGTAAATGTGAATAATAATAAGTCATTGAAGTAAAAAACTGCGGAAAATATACGTTTTTGACAATTAATCTGCCAAAGGGGTCGATTTTTTCGGTTTTTCACTATCCCGAAAATGCTCAAATTCAAACATCCGGATAAATAGACTTTCTGGAAAGACGGTCGACACTGTCTTTTTTGGCATATACAAACCTTCCTCGTTTAAAACCTCAAAGGATTTTTTTTTATATTTCGAAAAAAAAAAGAAATTTTGATCATTTTCGTGCAAGTTCGTATGTGTCAACACATCGCCCACTTTAAACGAATGTTTGGGCAGTTAATTTTTGTTTTTCTTAAAAAATAAAATTTGAACCACAAAATAAGGATCATTGACGACAGAAAACGTCTCTACAAAAAAATGCATATATACCTAAATACAACGATCTGAAAACGTCTGGGGGTCGGATCGACCCCATGTGCAGTCAGAGGTTCGTGGCGGAAGTGTGCAGTCGAAGGGTTTAAGGTGTTATCAGTTTATTATTACATGCTATTTCATATTGTAGAATATAAGTCTTCACAGCCTTTTCCATCATGAGTACTGGTGATGTTTTAAAAATTATTTATCCTCATTGCAATCAGTTTTTCAATAATGTTATTCGGGCTTTCCACAATGTGTCTAAATTCCAGCTCATGATTTTGCTTCTTGATTACAGGTGGTAGAAGATGAATCTTTACTTTAGAAAGTACGAAATATCGAAGTATAGATGGATTGAAGCGTAAGGGATCTAAACCGTGTAGAACTGGACGATAAAGGGAGACTTTGTCCTTGAAAGCAGCGGGAGATGTTAGCGGCTCAACAGGAGCAGCTAGAAGAAGAGGAGGGATGCCTCTATGGACCAGGCATTGCCGATTAGCGGTAATTATAAACACATTTGTGTAAACACATTACAAAACTTTAAACGCGTTTTTCTCGAAAACACGTTTTTAAAAAGGCTGACATTTTCCTGACCGCTGTAATTAACATATCGACCTGAAATTTGGAGAGCACACTCAGAAAATATGTCTTCACGGAATGACGGATCGTTTTTTCGATAGATACATTTTTGCATTTATTATTTATCTTTTTATGCGAAAAAAACGCGAAAATTCGATTTTTTTTTAATTGCCGCCATTTTCCGAAATTTGTACTAAACGAAAAACCCATCCGTCATTCCATGACCAAAGGGTCACAGTTTGATAATATGCTTTGAATTTGTGTTTCAGATCAACAAAGAGGGGGCAGTGATGTCAGCCGTTTACCTCCCGCGATTTGACGACCTGTTTTTGCGGAGCTGCAACGGCCGCCATTTTGGTTAAAAAAAAAAATTTAACGTTCTGTATATCATGAATAAAATCAAGAAAAAAACCGCACTCAAAAAGCTTTACTCGTTTCCTTTAGAAAAAATAAAATGTAAACACCTGAAATATGGCACTCCAAGGACGAAGTCTCCGTTAATGATTAGGCGATCTATGACTTGCTTATATATTAATCATTTATAAATACTGATATCCGCGTGCTCGTAAAAAAAAATCCCCTCGATTACATCAAGTCTACTTCAATGGTTCGATAAGATTTTCATGTCAATTCCTTTAAGAAACGATAGCAGATAATTGGCATAGTCGCAGTAGGAGATTCTTATCTACTTCATATTTCTTCAATCATCGAGCCAGTTAAGAGAGAAACGCAGAATACGAAACATCGTGATTGAAAAATCCGCGTGACAAGAGAAACAAGAACGCTCCAAAATCGGATCTTCCTGCTTAGATTGTTTGCAATGATTTTTACGTCTTATCAGTAGTGAATCTCGTGATAATAACTTATCGCTTCACTTCCTATCGTGTAAACACACTAGAGTGTTATTGCAAAAATATAAACTATATGAACGAAATCTCGGGTCGAAGAGCCTGAATTTACTAATATTCGAATGCTGCTATAATGCCCTGTAAATCTATTTACTCGCCGCCTGTCGAATATGAATTATTCAAATTCACGACCAACAGTGAAGGCTAGTTCTGTTTTCATTTACTTATGTTCATGATGAAAATACGCGGAGCATTGCGAGTGAAAATGAAGATCGGGTGACAATAGTGAAATCTGTTGTAATAATGATATTTATGAAAATCAAGGAACTTCCGACTAGTTGTTACCTCCATTTGGGTGGAATTTTGCACAGACCTGTTTTTCGACAATATGGGTCCTGAACATTTTTTTGGTGACTCGTAATAGGTTTCGAAATATCGAATTTCGGAAATTGATGCATTAATGCCGTAGGCCACTCTAGAGGCCGAAAAAATAGGCTTTTGGGGAATTTTTGGAAAGCGAAAAATTTGCCTAAAAAATCATCAGATAATTGTTTATAACAAATGAAGTAGGCAATATAAAAAAAAATCCTAGACACGACGTGAGCGACGAAAGTGTCTGACCACGTCGATAAAGTAGGGTGTCTCTACTAGCATGACATGATATACATAGATGTGTAGAGGAAAGGAAGGTAATTTGGAATACGATTTTGTTTTAGGCCTGCGACTTTTTTTTCTGTAAGGTGTGCACAAATAAAACCTTCATGAAATTGAAGCAATATTCATATACTATCAATGTGCAAGCTATCAAAAATAACTGAACATCGCTACTGGGTACAATTTTAGTTTGAACGAAAAATTGCACAACTCCGTTTTCGAGATGGGGTGCAGGTATTTTGGAATAGGAGTATTCCGAAATACATTCACCGTGCTCAACTTAGTTATGTAGGTTTGTATTATTAGGCCATTGTTTTAGAAGAAAATGCAAGACTTATGAATATTTCTATAATCAGCTTCAATCAGTTTTTAATCGGTCTTTAACGGAGTCCTCTAGTTTCTTGGGTCGAAAAAATCGATTTTTTTTCTTCATAAATCACATCTACAACATGTGTAGAAAATGTGTGCCAAAGGATTTTTCGATATTCGAAGTGGTTCACAAGTATAAATCACATGCGCGAACTTTCAAACGCGTTTTTCTCGAAACACCATTTTTCGAAACGGTGACCACGATATTTCAGAAACTACTGCACCGATCTTGTTCAAATTTATACAGCATCTTTAATATGTTATAAGCCAGCGATTGAACTAGGATTATCATGATTGCTTCGATAGTTTTTTTTTGTACGAGCGAAAAACTTAAGAAAAAATGAGTAAAAAATAGAATGTAATTTTCAAAAGTATATAAAAAAGTCAATTTTTGTAATTTAGAATTCACTCTAGTTCAATCGCTAGTCTTAAATATGAAGATTTAAATGCCGTTTGGTTTTTTGATTTCGGATAAGCAGAACAGCCGCAATCTTGGTCACCGTCAAGCACCTCTTTTACTTGATGTCTTCCTGTCGGCCACTATAACGATTATTCTATTATACATTTTGACTTCAAAAAATTTGTAAAGCTTATTTAAATGTTAATAAAGATTATGCAAAAACAATGAGATTGATTATTTCGATGCTTTGCCCGTAAAAAATTATTGAAAAAGCCGTAAAAAAACAGCCGAGAAACTAGAGGACCCCGTTAATCAGTTTTAACCGTTAAATAAATGGGTTATTTTAAAAAATCGCAAACATAGGATCACCTTCATAGCCGGCACATTCAGCGTGCACCCAAATGTCACACATAAAACACCCCCATTCTTCCCCCCTCCTGTCTTCACTATCCTGCCCTTTACAGAAAATACACTCTGCATCAGCTGCAGTGGTTCTTCCACCAAATGAAGTTTATAGTTCTCCCGACGTATTTGACTTACGACTGCCACAAGAGTTGGAAGATTCCAAACTTTCAGTGTCATCATCATCGCTTTCAATAAGTCTTCGTTTCTTGGTCTTTCTATCGTTTCTTTTTCCTATCTCGTCATTTTTTGTCTTAGCTTTCTCTATTTCTTGTGTAGTTTTTGTCTTTTCCTTTATTTTGAATATTTTCTTTTGCCCGTCTTTTTAAGATTTTCTGATCTGACTTTTTGTGTTTTTTTTTGTTTCGGCATAATCTGTAAATAAAATGAGTTCTCTAAATTGTTGAAAAGTACCAACAGGCAGACTTTCCCTTTCATATATTAGTGAGATGGACCTGCATCTAGTTACATCTACATCTAGTTACAAAACTGATGGTAAATCATTCGAACAGTGACAAAAAATCGATAGGATCAAGAAAAAAATCTGTGCAATATTGAAGCTGAATTAGAGGTAACAGCTATTCGCAAGTAGAGCGAAAAATCTTACGATTGAAATGAATGATTTGCGTGAATGTTTTATTTCCTTTCAAAAAGTTAAACTTCCATTTGTCTGTCGAGAGAAAGGAAAATGAATAGGATCGTTGCACTCAGTTCATTCATTTGTCGCGTACAGACTCACCTGAGGACAGAAAAGACTGCCTACAATGCGAATAACGGCTAAACGAGACTCGGCTTGACGGGAGGGTCGTGGAGTTTTCAATGCCCGAACTTTTCGCTTGCGAGGGTCAATCAACTTCTTTAATTGCGCGCTTTTGTTTGGGGCGTTTGATATATACCTAGTCAAAAAAGTGGGTGGTCAATGAAAAGTCAATCGAGGGAGAGTGTAAAGTCAGTGATGTCGAGGATGAGGTGGATGGTGCTGCCTAAGAGATTGAAAACGTTCACCTCGCCTACCAGGCCCTCGTACAGTTGGATAGACTCAAATTGCGCGGTCCTTCGCTCGGATCGATTTTTTTTTGTACTTCCTGCTTCTTCTCTGTCTTCGACAATCAACCGAACCGTAAAATTACCCTTTTAATTCTCGAATTGTAGTCCGGTAAAAGAGACGAAAACCCAGCACTTTTCAGCGTAGAATATGAATTTTTGACTGAAGGTAGATGGTTGCATAACGAAAGTAACCCCAATAAAATGTTGCCCCTCAACTCGCCCCAACCATAAGAAATAGGGGTTGAAAACTTAAAATTCGCCGTATCTCGATAATTAATGGCCCGATCTAAAAAAGTTTCAAACAAAAGTTGTTTGGAATAATCAAATTCGTATAAAGTTATCTGACGTCCAACGCTCTAGCTTTGAAAATAGCGGCACAAATGTTGTCGTGTTGTTGTGCCGCTATTTTCGAAGATAGGGGATTGGCCGTTCAATAACTTTATACGTATTTTATTATTCCAAACAACTTTTGTTTGAAACATTTTTTTATCGGGTTATTAATTATCGAGATACGGCGATTTTAAAGTTTTCAACCCCTATTTCTTAGGCTTGGGGTGAGTTGAGATCCACTATTTTATTGGGGTTACTTTCAGTATGCAACCATTTACCTTCAGTCAAAAATTCGTATTCTACGCTACAAAGTGCTGGGTTTTCGTCTCTTTTACTGGACTATGAGATAAATTTGAGAAATGAACATTTTCCGTCATGATGGTGGAGAGATGGAAAGCGTCGATCACACAAAAGGCTCGGTGAAGTAATCCGAGGTTCAGGTCAGTTTTGGTCTGGCAGTAATATTCAAAAAAGAATTCGTAAATTGTTTCGAGGCATAGGGACAATTGATACATTTGATTAAACGTTGACAGAATAATCATTTATTAACAACTACAAAACTTTGGCCGTGCACCGTTCGACTGTGTTATAATTAAGTTTCGACCACTGGAGTGTAAGAAGAGCTCTTATGAAAAGAGAGATAGAGAGCTCTACGATCGAAACTTTAAAGCTTACGAGTGACTGACTATTCACTCGTTTTCCGCACCTACTTTTTGTTTCTTCCCTTTCCGCTAAATTCAATAATATAATAGCAGTAATGCCGCAAGATGATTCATTATGGCAAGGGTAGTGGATAACTCCGTATGTCACCTTCTCCGAGAAGGAAGGCTAGGACGTCCCTCATGGTCAAGTGGTATATCGTGTCGTTTGCCCGACTAGCTATGAACTCCTGAATCGGTGGTAGAATTTCGGGCTTTATGATCTCGAGTGCCTGAGGCGTGAGTTCTTGGAAAACCTGAAAAATTGTCGATTCATATCACGTTTTGGCGAATTGTCTCAAATAAAAAAAAAACGTGACCAGTAGCGATTCTAAGTTTTCCATATTTGATGTTTGCCAATCGTTGTATCATAAATGGTCAAGTTAATTATTTATTGGGATGTTGAATGAGTTCTCGCTGTTTTTCGTGATGATTAATGCTTTATTTTTGAAAATCATTATTTTTGAACCGTCTAAAGTAACTTCTACATGTTGTTTCCGACACAGAATGATCGGCGTAAGTGTCAACAAGAATTCTGTGCGCTTCAGGGGCAGATTTTTTAAAAAATAAATAAGAGCACTGAAATTCTCCAAAAATACTCGTTTTTTGGCACGAAACTTGACATGCGAAATTTGACAGCAAAAAAAAGTTGTTTGCACTTCGGCGAAATGACATAGACTGAATTTCAAGCTTGCTTATAGTACTTCTTTATAGATGCGTTACCATCGTAAACTACAAGCTTGCAGTTTTGGTAACGCCTCCTGATGGAAAACAGCGAGAACTTATTCAACGTCCTAATATTTGCGTAAAACACCGTGAGTTTTTGTTGTTGGTAATTGTCATTGTTTGGAAGCTGTTTTACTTACTTCTGTCATGATTGTACCAGTGTCTTCCCCACCCATAAAGTTCTCGAGCAAAAGATTGACCGACTGCATGGAGAAGTCGAGATCGAAGCTCTTCATGTACATGCCTCGAGAATAACCGAGCACAGTTTTGAAGTATATGCGAAAATCAGCTGCCTTTGCCGAGAATTTTCCGGAACCGTGAAGTGGAAACATGTCACCAATTATGCCGGAAATGTTGTAGTAACCGTTTGCCAGTACCGTTGAAATTGACAAATTTACGGTTATCGTAGGTCCGATGAGCGAGAGCCTCGCTCTGTCGATATCGAAGCTGGACAGACGATCGATCGTAACGTCGTCGAGATAGAGGGTCACGCTGCAAACAATAGTACGTTAATACAGTCGGTAATGAAAATGATGAGCACTGCAAAATCGATGGTGCCGTTAACGTACACTGAGAGAAATGTATGGTGTTCTCAACCATAATTTAACTATATATTTTATATTTCCCTGAAGGGACAATAATATTTTATAGTCATAGTTACTGCCACAAGTATAGTATAGTTTATCGATATTTTAGCAGTTGCATGAATTATGCATATATGTTAACCGCAATCACCAATCTTCCAAAGTACGTTTATTCTTCAATGCTATCATATAGTAGATGTTCATAAAATGGATATTCCCTTATACTATACATCCCTAATATTCTAATAGTGAACTTAAATATATATACATTGATTAGAAATGCTGCCTGTGATGTACGACGATGTTTATAGTGATTTGTACCACATTATAAGGTACGACCTGTTATATGCGCATCTGGTGTGTTATTCAAGTGTTGGTACAAGGCATCAATGCCCGTCTACTAAATGCATAGAATATTTCATAAATCCAAGATAAAATACGCGACGCAGGTCTACCTCGATGATTTTTTGTTATCATTCGCCATTCCCCGACCTCCTGTAATGATTTATTTCGAAGAAGATATTTCGCGTAATCGGAATCTAACCTAGAACCTAATTGCCTACCTTCGGCCTATTCTACGCACGCTGCCATTACGCTACCGAGTACTCTTGGAATCTTTAGCACAGATATGGCATAAAAGACAAAAGTTACTCCGGCTGTACTTCCGAATAGCTGTTACCTGCGATTCAGGTGACATTTTGCACGGTTTTTATTTTTGTAATATAAATCGCTGTTTAAATGGATTTTTGGCGCCTTGCAATAGTTTTGTACCATATATGGTGATTTATACCATATCATATGATACGACCTGCTAAATGCATAGTAATGTGTGTCCTACAAGAACAGAAGGTGAGCTACAAGAAGAAGTGTTGAACTGATATCCTATTTTTGCAATGCAACAAACATGCTATGTAACAGTTTGTAAGACACGCGTAGTTCTTAAAACTATTAAGTTGCGGTTGCTGGAACTACAAATCATTTACGTCTTCGCGATAAGTAAACTTTACTGTATTTTTTTTCAAATAGCCACTTTTCATAAGGTCTTCTAACAAATTATTCTCAAAAAATGTTAATGTTTACCATATTAATTCTACAAATTTGAAAAGAATAGCAGAAGTTTGACTGAACAAAACTTAACGTACAGTATACAACATTAGTATTTGTACGCCGATTTTGTTATAGCACTGAATTAACCATATATATATATATATATGGTTAATTCAGTGCTATAACAAAATCGGCGAACAAATACTAATGTTGTATACTGTACGTTAAGTTTTGTTCAGTCAAACTTGAATATATATATATATATATATATATATATATATATATATATATATATATATATATATATATATATTGTCCAGCCTTTTACCATAGTGAATAATAATTTCGGCGATAATAGATAGTCAAACACGCCACCCCAATCGCATGTTTAAGTATACTTTTCGCTTGTAGTTGTGTCAACCATATTATGATTGCGGTGTCAATAAACTATAACGAATTTTACTATCCCCTCTTTTACCATGGGCGTTTGTTGTAAATACCATGGACTTTTCTCTCAGTGTAAAAAAAATATATCGCGCAATTTTTTATTGTTATTCGTGCATATCGATTGGGTCTGAATCGGGAGTCATTTTTTCATTTTGTGTTCGGATTTTTTAATGATTTTTCCAAATTTCTATTTTTCCGACGATTTCGTACGATGGGGCGAAAAAAACCCCTTAAGGGGCTACGCTACAGTAATATCCAAAAACATCAGTGGGAATTTATCCAAATAATTGTACTTAATAATTATACTTAACAATTGAAAAAAGTACTTTTACTTTGTTTGTTTTATGTCATTAACGGGTTACAGATAGCTCGTAGTCAGAGTAAAGAGAATTTTTCGTAAATTTTTTTAGGGAAAAAATGTGCAGGTTTTAATTTTTTTACATTTAAGGGTATGGTTTTAAGTATCTTTTAAAAATGTTGTACTGAAAAATATTTATAAGTGTGTTTGAAAAACGTTCTTCGCGTCGACCATTGCTGCTCGGAAACGAATCATCCGAAATCAAAAAATCAAACACATTCAGTTTTTGCATGAAATTATTCAGGACTTGGACGAAGGATTAAATAAAATATTGAATTTTTTAAAAAAATGGCCGTCGTTCGCAGTAAAAGTATCGATTTTCGGTGAAAGAAACGCTCTATTTTCGTTGATAAATAAAAACTATGCACCGGAAAAAAATTCTTTGTTCAAGCACTGCTTTTGATGTGCAGAAGCTCTTGAAGAAGTCATTTTGAGGAAAAGGCGCTCAAAGTTCGCCGGTTCGCGGAACTTACCTACGACCACCCACAAATCCCTCAATTTCGAACTTCGACTTGAAATTGTCGGAGAATATTTTTGAAACGTTATACTTTGAGAATCCGTCGAGAACCAAAAATCGACATTGCCAAAAATTTAAACGAGGTGTCAACCCTTAATTCATGCATTTGGTAGATAATTCGAACCCTTCTTTAGCATCGCGCCGAAATGCATGTAAAAAGAATTTAATCAAAACACCGATCACTTTTCCCGAGGCCGGCTCTGATTGTGAACTAAATAGTGACGACCTAGTGCAGTTTCACGACTGCATTCTGACGACAAATACACGGAAGGTGAACGAGCACACGTTTTACCATAAATGTGAATGAGTTGAAGGACGTCGGAATAATCTGCAATGCCGATGCGAAAACGCAGGAAATACGTCGCCTCGCCTTCGAATAATAGAATATCCTGTCTGCGTTATTGTATCCAACAATCAGCGAAAATACGCGAGAAAATGTTTTTTTTTTCGCTGTCTGAACGATTATGGAATGCGGAGTAGATCTTGATGAGATTCGCAAATTGCGATGGACAAGACTCGCGAGGCAGAGTTTGTTTCATGTAGCATGTTACAACGTCGTCAGGCGAAAGTGAATGAAAGTCTCGGGTTCGTTAAGATCTTCCGTGTGATTTTTTCCAGTCGAGATTGACGCGATAGAAGAGTATCCGCGCAATATACAAATCTGTATCGTACGAAGGTAATTATTCCCTATCTTGAGATCCATTGAGTGCAATTGCCTTTTAATTACTTGGACGTCCATCACATCACGTTATTATGTGGAGTGAATTGCAAGTTGCAAAACAACGTTGTAGTCATTGGCGTGAATATGGAATTCAGTAGAATACCGCATTTTTATCTACCCAGATCGATAAGTAGCTGTATTGTTTATCTGCTTATACAGTCGTTTATACAAGCTCGTTGAAACGAATCGGAAAGTTCGTTCTCAACTAGACTGGATAATTTTTTTTGTACGCTTTTTTGTTAATATCATTTCAGCTTTATTTAATATTAGCAGTTTATTATGTAATTTATTTCAACAGATTCCTTATCACATTTATCCCCCACATTGTGCACGGTTTTTACATTTTTTTTACTTTTAATGGGGTATCCCTCTCTGGAAACTTTAAAAATAGTTTTTTTGTGCATATTGTTACAGTGTGAACTTTCAAGAATATTTTAAGAACTACCGGACCCTGAAATTCTAAAAATTGACGAAGTTACACCTATTTTAGTGGAACAGTGTGCGTGGGTTTACCGCGATTCGTCGAGTTTGAACGCGATTAACTCGAAACTACATATCTCGACACGGCGGGATTGATATCTTGAGTAACTTTCACACTATTGACTTGAATTTGCACAGTTCGCGTTCAAACAGTAGTCATTTCCGGTTCACGATCGCATTATTAAATTGGATGAACCATTTGTTAATAACAATGACTTCACCATGCTGTTTTTCAAGAGAAAAATGGGGTTTTCTTTCGAGAAGCTGTCATTTTTCGTATTTTTCGAAATTTCGCAAAGTGGATCGTGAACCCATAGCCAGTTGGATATTTTTGAAGAAAAAATTGTTTGTTTTCGTTTCAGATTACATTTGAGCCTGGTAGAGATCCCGCCGGACTGCAACGCCAACTGCAGCACCACGAACACTTTGAAAGACTTTTTTCCGAAAAAATTACCTTGTAACCACAAACATGTGTACAATATGCTGGGAAAAAAATATTTTATTCCAACCAATGTGTTACTAGAAAAAAATCTTCATTCTGTCCCTTTAAATTGGGCTTCCAGAAAGGGATACCCCCTTAAGGCGGGACACCACTGTGACTGGTTTAAAAAATTGGTTTTTTTTTTTCATTTTCTCACATTATACATGTTCAAAAAATGCCAAAAAAGATTTCAAGTTAACATATTAGAAATTGACCAAGTTACAGGCGATCCAGTGAAAGCAGGTAGCGCAAAGATTTACGTATACTAAAACTTTCAATCGAGTTTTGCTCGAAACGACTTTTTTCGACCTGGCCGGAATCATAGCTCTCTAGCTATAACTGTCCGATTGAAAATGTTCAACAACCGAATTTTCTGCCATTGCAGTAGCTATCATGTGCATATAGTATATAAGTCACCATTTCGTCAAAATTACACTTTTTTGAAATACCTGTTGACAATTTGTGATTATTTTTTTCGAAAAAACGGCTATGTATAATGAGAATTATATTTTTAAAAATTAAACAAGTTTTTATTTCCACTTTTAGGCGAACCATTGTCAAGCTATCGATCCGGTCGTTGGACCATGTTTCTGTACAGAGGCTCCATTACACTTCCATAATATTGTTAGTTTTTTTTATTTTTCTAAATGAAAATGTATACTAAATAAGTTCAATGTATGCTCAATAAGATACCTTTTTTCCAAATACCAAATAAGTAATGTAGAAGACAAAAAAATTGGAAAAAATGATCTCTCTTCGGCCTGTCACAATGGTACCCTCCCAAAATGGGAGCTTGTTTTTTTTTACATAAAGAAAATCAGCTTCCAATGACATTGAACTTATAATTATTGTAAAAATGGGTATAATACGAGAGTAGTTCGACCCATTGAAAATAAATTTTCCGACATTGGTTATTCAAATATTCGGATAATTATATTTCGTTCTTGCAGCGTGATTTAAAATGTAAAAACTTTTTTTAATCATTCTAGCGATTTAATCATAGTTTCTTAAGTTCGTATTGTACATATGGACAAGTTCATCCATTTATATTTCGACGTGGTTTGAAGGTATTGTTACGTGTAATGCATCCCGCCTGTCACTTATCGTCAATTTCGTCCCGACAATGTGATCATCGCCAACGTATAGATGCTTACTTGCCAATTTCCGGATTGCCGGTTCTCAGATAAAGTTCGTAGAGCCTAAGTGGCTCGAGGACTGGTACACCGAGCTCCGGAAATCCATACGGCATTCGGGAGCGAAATTTCTCCAGAAGCCTCCTCAGCTTGAAATCGAGACCAATCGATGCGGCACTGTCGACTGTCCTTTTTCGGATTAGTTAGAGTCACGATATCTCATACGTCTCATATATCTCGCGTGATTTGTATTATACAACTTACTATAATTCGTCGTCATCTTTGTCGCGTTCATCAGCAAATTTCTCGGCATCTCGACCGCGCTGGCCACTTACCCATGAAAAAATAAAAACATGCAACAAAATACAACGTAGAAGAAAAGGACCGGTGCAGTTTTTTTTTCATAAGAGCATACTGTGCCATATAAAATCACGTAAGCATTTTTACATACATGTATTGAAAGCACGAGTGTTAATAAACATCAGGGTGACACGGTGTAAGAAAATGATAAAAATTAACGAAGTCATTGACGGGCTTTCGGGAGAGTCCTGAAGGCGTTTTTTTTAACGTAGTTTTTTAAATATTTTTTTTCTGGGTCTACCAGAAACTATCATCGACAAATTGGCAAGAGTGCGATATCCGGGGCGCCAAGATTTGACGGTGAATTTAGGGTTATCGGCTCAAATAAACAAAATATGAAGAATGGTAAAAGTTAATATTTCGCTTATTTTGCGTTAAAATGAGAATTTTTCGATAGTTATCGAAAATGACGATTTTATCGAATTCGAAAATTTCAAGGAACATCAGGCAAGGTTACTTGGAAATATATCAACAGTGTCTCAGAAGCTAAAATGTATTTCAAATACCACTACCATGTTTTCCTCGCTAATAGATGCGACTAGACAGAGAGTAAAGTAGTACTTTTAATCGCTAGGAGTCCGAAGAGAGGTTAAAAGTATACGGTTCATCTCTCTTCGGACTTGTAAGGCTCCAGGTTTATGTAAAATATATCGTTTAGTATTTTGGTGTAGTAATTATATGGAACAATTTTTATTGTTATAAATAAACAAAGAATATAAATAAATAAATCATCGTGAGCTCGGAATATATCGTTTAGTATTTTGGTGTAGTAATTATATGGATCAATTTTTATTGTTATAAATAAACAAAGAATAAAAATAAATAAATCATCGTGAGCTCGGAATTTATGTTGAAAATCATATAAATACTACGTTTAGTGGTATTTATATGATACCACTAAACAAACCCAAACAAACCCAAACAAAGAAATATTTGTTGAAGCTCGCCCGATCAATGTCCATTATTTGTGATAAAATAAAGATATTATACCCATGAGCCAACAACAATCATTGAATTTTGGCCTATTTCCAACTACCGCTCAAAGCGCTCATAATTCCTTAAGGAAGCGGCAAATTTTTTATTGTTGAAATTCTCATTATTTTGGTTCAAATATCAAGAATCAACAATCAAAACTTGGCGCCCCGAATATCGTACTATCCCCATTATTATAATTGGATTAGCATAAGAAAGGCGTGAAAAAAATCGGAATTCTCTTTCAATTAAAAACAATCCGAAAAGGCGTTCGACTATCAATGAGAACAATACAAAACTAAAAAAAGGCCCGATGTTATGTTTTACTTGGTAATTTACCAGTGTATGAGTCATGCTGGTGCTTTAAAAAACTTGCTAAATTATGAAAATAATGATAATGCCCAATCCGATTCGATCTCGCACAATTTCGAAGTCTTTATTTCTACGAGAAATCACGAATGAACTTTTACTAAGATATGCATACCGGAATCGGTCGCAATATCAGTCATACGTTGCAAGAATTCCTTTTGTCGTTGCAGGACATCAGATACTGGAAAAAACATAACCGGAAGTGAGGTATAATATCCGACGAATTTTAACGTTCTCACCCGTGTATTTTTTCCCCCACGTAAGCAAACGCTGACTCCACTCCAGTTACGAGCGATGCATTGTTTCGCGTACACCAGCAATTATTAGAAAGAATTTTTACTTCGGCGTAGAAAGACTGCCATTGTATGGCAACTGTATCAGAATGATTTTTTATTTATTTTACCAGCAATGTGATTGGATGCGTCTCTTTTCCCATGTGTCAGAAAAAAACAAAGCGATTTTTTAATTATTTTTGACTTCAAAAAGTTGCTTTGGTGATATTTCTCGAATGAATTAATGAGGATCGTGCCTCTATATCAATCTGTATCCCGAGCCTGTATCGATATTATTTCTTTTTTCGATTCAGTATAATTTTCGATTTTAAGTATAATCGATATTAATGTTGATCTTCATTTTTTTCCACGCCGTAAAAGTCTTTCGAATAAAATAGATCGTCAGTGTCTGCGACATAATTTTTTTCTGCAGCTTGCAAAAAAATGGACATTTGTATTTGTCTTTTTCGTATTCGGAGAATAAATCAGTGATTCATGCATTGCTAATTTTATTCAAATACAAATTGCTCAACTCTAGTGGAAGATACATCGATCATGATAACTGCAAAAGAGCGATGACGCATATCACGCTATAGTACTTTTTGTTCATTTGTGTATTTCTCTATTCCTTTGCACGCGTATATGCTGAAACCTTTGATTTCCATCGCTTTTCATCCGCACCGAGAATTCTACATATGTAAAATAGTATCGATTGAAGGATCATATACACGAATGCGTTGCGCGATGGGATGAAAAAAAAGAGGACTTTCGTCGGAAAACACCGAGCGTCCAATCACCGTGTCGTAAAAAAGTGGAAAAATGTTAAACGATGAGCACAACCGCGTCACAAGGACGAGCATTTTTTTTTTTTCGTTCAGCTGCTTTGCTCAACTACGTAGGTGCTAGCGAGTGTTTTTGCAATTGCCTGGTCATTTTCTGGAAACGAATATTACAAGAGTACGAAAGACCTCTTGCATGATTATCAATATCCTTTTTAATTCGTATAAAAACAGACTGCATTAAGGGGGTATCCCTCTCTGGAAACTTCAAAAAATCGTTTTTTGCATGTTATTATAGTGTGAACCTTTAAGAATATTTTGAGACGAACCGGGCTCTGAAATTATAAAAACTGATGAAGTTACACCTATTTTAGTGGAACAGTGTGCGTTGGGTTTACCGCGATCCGTCGAGATTGAAAGCGAGTATCTCGAAACTACATATCTCGACACGGCGGGATTGATATCTTGAGTAACTTTCACACTATTGACTTGAATTTGCACAGTTAGCGTTCAAACAGTAGTCATTTTCGGTTCACGATCGCATTTTTTAATTGGATGAACCGTTTGTTAATAACAATGACTTCAGCATGCTGTGTTTCTACAGAAAAATGAGGCTTTCTTTGGAGAAGCTGTCATTTATCGTAGTTTTTGAAATTTCGAAAAATGGATCGTGAACCCATAGCTAGTTGGATATATTTGAAGAAAAAATTGTTTGTTTTCGTTTCAGATTACATTTGAGCCTGGTAGAGATCCCGCCGTTTCGGGCCTCGCCGCTGGAGGACCGCAACGCCAACTGAAGCACCACGAACACTTTGAAAGATTTTCTTCCGAAAAAATTACATTGTAACTACGAACACGTGTACAACATGGTGGGAAAAAATTAATTTATTCCAACCAATGTGTTACTAGACAAAAATTCATCATTCTGACCCTTCAAATTGGGCTTCCGGATAGCTTTTTAACCTCGTTAAAAAGATCACCCTAAATCAGTGATCGAAATATTCGGTACGCGAAATTAAAAAAAAAAAATCGAAAAAATCGTCATTCCCAGTTCGGCTTTCAGCTCGCTTATTTTTGCATGAAAAGAGCCAAGTTGAAAATTGCAATTCTTAGCAAAAAGTCCACATGAATGATTGAAAAGTGACGGGAATGTGATCGAATGAATATATTTATCAATGATTTTATTCTGTATTCCACAGCAGTGGTTCATCGAGGTATCGTCACACCTTTGCACGAGGACACTATCAATCGCTACACGCTGCTCGATACTTTCCTCTAGACGGTGCACACTCGAGCGCGTACAAAGTGGCGCGTTTCGACTTTATAATTTTCAGTGTTGCAACATAAATAGGACTGATCGTTTCTTACACACGGACGGTATCGTTCGCCGAAAAAAGTGTGGTGATTTATGGAAGTGTGTGATCTCGACTACTGCCAACCCAGTTCATTAGTTCTTACAATATTTCCAGGGGCGATTTTATTTATCGGAGAACAACGATGTGTTATATTATACAATGATCGCTATGAAAGTAGTTTTTTGTTCATTCCCGCTTCGCATTTTCATAAGACAACTTTTTTTGCGAAATAGTATGCGTATCGTTATATTCAGTTTCACGTGCATCGTTCTTCAGTTTGCTGCCATTGAAACTAAAAGTCGTATTGCATTTTCGATGCTTCGTTTACAGCGAATTAATACACGTGTGAAAGTTTGAGTTTTCAATTATATATCTGTACCATTACCTTGTGTGTTTCGAAAAATTTCACATCGTTTTTAAATTTCAAATTTTGTGACTTGAATTCCACATCAGAGAGTGAGAATTTAGTTCAATGTATGAATTTAAACACAGGTACAAGAATTTTAGCATCAATAAGCCAGTTTTTCAACTTTAATTTGAGTGCTATGGTAAATTTGTAGTAAGTTTCATGCGTGTTCTGATCGTGTTGTTTTGAGTAGATTAAAAATATAACATCGTTGATTACGATGTACGAGTTATTAATCAAGTTCAGTAGTTATAAATATACAAATAATTAGAAATACTAGAAATAGAGAGCTATTCTCATGATTAAAACAATAAGAAATATGGAAATATAATATTGATTAAGATTAGATATTATCATTAGAATTGTGATAAATATATTACTTAATACAATGATCAAAAAATGCGTTTAGTTTTTCCAAAGCATCTGGATTTTCAAATTATTATAAGGCCAGACACCACTGTGAAGGGACGAAGAAAACGATTTTTTTTTCATTTTCTCTAAGTATACATAGTAAGGAATTAAACGAATTTTAAGTTGAAATATCGAAAATTTACCAAGTTACAGAATCAATCGCGTTTTAATCGAAACGATTTTTCGCGACCTGGCTCGAATCATAATTCTAGCCATAATTGTCCGATTTTCAATTTAAAAAAACCAAATTTTTTGTAATTGCAGTAGCTATCAGTGAACGTAGTTGTGTTTTTTGATTTAGTATTTTTTAAGGTAACTATGAGTAAAAATTTCATCAAAATTACACTTTTTTAACCACCCTCCATTTTGTGTTTTTTTTTCTTGAAAAAACGGCTATGTACAGCGAGAACTACATTTATAAAGATTATAAAACTTTTTTATTTTTATTTTCCAGACCAACCATTTTCAAGTTATCGATCGAGCCGTTGGACCACATTTTCTATACAGAGGGTCTATTTTGCCTCAATAACGTTGTTAATTATTAATGTTTTAAGATAAAAATTTACAGGAAATCAGTTCAATGTATGCTTAACAACATACTTTTTTTCCAAGTCCCAAATAAACAATCTAGTAGACAAAAAAATCGGAAAAACGACCTTGTCTCGGCCTGTCACAGTGGTGTTTAAGGGGTCTTCTCACTTTAGACGCTAAAAAAGGCTATTTTCATGAATTTTTTTGATAGGTTTATACTATAGATATTGTTATAAAAGTTGTTACACTTAATAAATACACTTTCGAAATACATTTAAAAAATGTTTTTGATGTATTTATGTAACCCGGACAAACTTTAACTTTAATTCTTTACAACTATAGCCATAGCACATATCAATGATTTTTTAAAATTTTGATATTTACTATATTTTTTGCCAAAAACGGTGAAAAAAAAACACTTTTTTATTTTGTTTTTTTCGAAAAATGTCCGCCATTTTGTTATTTTTGCACATATCAAGAATCGTGCAATATGCGCTATAGCCATTAACATACTGAATCCAAAACCGTTTGATTTTTTTGTTTCGGATGATTCATCTCCGATATTTCATCAACAGCGCAGATCTACAATTTTTTTAGGAATTTTTTTTAACTACCATTTTCGTCTATAAATAGTGACTTAAGTAAATTAAAAAAATTGTTTTATGTAATTCGAAAGTATATTTTCTAAGTGCAACAATTTTTATATCAATATCTATAAAATAAACCTATCAAAAAAATTCATGAAAATAGACTTTTTTAGCGTCTAAAGTGAGAAGACCCCTCAAAGTTCCTATTACATCTTCAAGCTTGTTCAAATACAAATTAAAATCTACAGAGCCTCTGCGTAACGCGTTCTAACTCTCGCCCCCGTTAAAAAATTTAATTCGATTAAAAACTTATTCGATCGTACCAATGTACGAAATACTTTGCCAAGATGGTCACAGACTTGGGTGCTAAATATCTGGAATGCTGGAGGTTGAATATGAGTATGAAGAAGCCATTGACCAGCCAGATCCCAAAAAAATAGTTTTCGATCGACACGTCGTTTCGCGATCGATATCAAAGCCATCTCGTGTTAAAAATAGTTCGACGAATAAAAAATTCACATCACAAATTAAAAAATTAGCTGCACATTATCGTACCCCGACAATGGAACGAGCTTCTCCGATCAAAGCTCCTCGGGGAACTTACGAAAATTCGTGGCCGTGGAGGCAGCATTGGTGATTCCATCGAGGAGAAGGGAGGTTGCCGGAAGTGCAGGTTCGGAAGCGATGCTTTTGAACGACGTGCCGATTACCAAAGGTACGAGGAGAAGAGAAGTCCTCCCTGACGTCGGAAACTTCATCGCGGAGGCTTTGACAGGTCAATGAGTCACAACAGTCGTACTCCAAAGTGGCCCTCGCGAGGTTGCGCAAAAAAACGACGAAATCACTGCCCCTTCGAACGCGGTTAAACTCCGGACGACGAATTAGAAAAAAAACCATAAATTATCGAAATACAAATAAACGCGTACACGAGGAAGGTTTTTTTTTTAAATATTTACAAAAAACACAAAAAGCCGCAAAAGAAGATGGGAATTGCGGTGAAACTTGTCTCCTTTTCCCCCCCTTCAATTCCTCGTTTTTATGGGAAAAGACGAAGATTAAGTGAAGAAGAAATATATGTATATACTGACACGCGAAACTCGCGTGCGCGAGTTGAATAAAACGCGCGACGAGATCGTTCTCGTCCGCTCGTGCCAAGAGCAGGAAGAGTGACTGCCCCGCTCGGTTGGATGAAAAAGCGCGAGCCTTCGCTTCGGCATTACCGCGGCATGTCGATTCCTGCGGTCGTATGTACGTGTAAGTCTTTCATCGTCATTGCGCTCGTCTAGCCTACTGTGCTACGTGTTCATTGTCTAACTATATCTATGCACTTTTCACTACCGTACACTCTCTCTCTCTCTCTCTCTCTCTCTCTCTCTCTCTCTCTCTCTCTCTCTCTCTTTCTCTCACACACACTCCTTCTTCTCCCCACTCTCACTTTTTCCGTGCATATGTATCACAGATGCAGTGACATATGCGAGAACGCATAATACTGGCGAACGTACACGTAACGCCAAACTCCGAGACCGCAGAACTTACGGCTATTGGTTATGACGGTAAAATTAAAATTTGTTTTTATTTGGGCGTATAGTTTCTTGTTGAACCATCGGCGTTCGAAATGTCTACTATATACCGATTTTTCGGAAATGTATTCGTAAGTGATAATGCAAAGATAAGATTTTAACATGCTTCTGTAATCTGTGGATTGGGAAGTGAAATTCTAGTTGCATGCGATAATGAGACAATGTAATGACAGAAGAGCAGTTTTTATACGGCGCCGTTTTTACGTACATATGTCCGCGTGAGTATATATGTGAGTATATATTTCGTACATTGGTACGATCGAATAAGTTTTTAATCGAATTAAATTTTTTAACGGGGGCGTGAGTTAGAACGCGTTACGCAGAGGCTCTGTAGATTTTAATTTGTATTTGAGTATATACGTACATATGTGAGTATATGTGGGTGTGTATATGTGTGTGCATGTGTGTGTGTGTGTGTGTGTGTGTGTGTGTGTGTGTGTGTGTGTGTGTGTGTGTGTGTGTGTGCGTGCGTGCGTGTGTGTGTATAAAATAAATTATATTATGCTAATATAATTATTAAATTATCCAAAGAGATCGAACATTTTTCATCTATCCAAGTGATGGAAAACTTTTGACCAGTACTATGAAAATGAAACATTTTCGATCTTTTTCGACATTTTAAAAATTATTTTAGCATTGTATAATTTATTTGATGTATATATATTTCTTTTGAGAGAATTATGGTTTTTTTACTATCTTTTTACTACTCTATTTCTTTACTTTACTATCTACTATAAAATTCAAAGATGTATATATATATATAATGAATTATATAATTTTAACATCATTTTTAAAATATCGAAAAAGATCGATAATATTTCAAGTTTGCATAATACTAGTCAAAAGTTTTCCATCACTTTGGAAAGTTGAAAAATGTTCGATCGCTTTGGATAATTGAAAAATTATATTAACATAATATAATTTATTTTAAAGAGCTATATAGTATCTTCGAAAAATAAGAAACAAAATGAATTATATTATCTTCCATCTTCTATATATATATATAAAAGGCAAAGTCCTGACTGACGGACTCATCATAGCCCAGCCTAAACCGCGAAAGGTAGAAACGTGAAATTTGGAGGAGAGGCTGTTGATTTGATATTAAAGGCATCATTTAAGAAAGATGAAAGGTGGTGGCAATGTTTGTATGGGAATTTTAAAAAATCTGGTCAGATTTACTCGAAATTTGGCATTTGAGCTTCTTGACATAATTCATGAAACACGCATTTCAGCGTTTTTATGAAGTCAGCCCCTAAGGGGAGAAAAGGGGTGGCAATATTTGTGTGGAAAATTAAAATAAAACTGATTAGAAGATTTACTTGAAACATAGTATTAATGCTCTTCAACGCAATTAATAAAAGACGTATTTGAGCGTTTTTCGAAATTCCACCCCTAAACGAAAGGAGGTGGCAAAGTTTGTACGAAAAATGATTTAAAAAAGGGCCAAATTTACATGAAACTTTGTGTAACTGCTCCTAGACACAATTAGTGAAATTTCAGCGTTTTTGAATATTAAATCCTTAAAGAAAAAAGGGGAAAAAGTTTGTATGGTAACATAAATATCTGGTCAGATTTATTTGAAATTTAGTATCAATACTTTTCAACACAATTCTACGTGTTCCGTAATGAAACATTTCACGAGCACTCGACACAAGTCTGTGCGAGTGAAGCCGCAGGCGAAAAGTTAGTTCTAATCTATATTTGCAATCATCCAAAGTGATCGAAAACTTTGGTCGGGTACTGTATGTATTCATATATAATTCATTATGTACAAAATATTCCAACGTGTTATCCTTCTTGATGGCGGCAAGTCCGTGGTCGAGGTTCATCATTGTAAATACTGCGATGTATATGTTTTTAGCCTGACTTTTTAGCCTGATAGAGATGTTGGCAGAATGAGATGCCCATGTTATAGTGTTTTGACGTGGGTATAAGTACATTAGATATATATAGTCTTCAGGGTATGGAAGACACTTTTGTCTCTTAATTTGATGGATCATCCGAGCTCTCAACCTCCGTTCGAAATATAACATGTCTTTATTGCGATGCTTATTGGCTCGCAGGAAGTATTTAGAGGAAAATCAATAGATTTTAAATAATTGGGAAGTTACTACCTTTTTATCGCTTTTTTTTTTTAAATTTTCTAACCGATCTAGTTTCTACTATATTCGGGCTTTTTTTTGCAATGTGTGAATCTTTTTTTAATAAAAATATGTATTTTTAGTTTGATTCGTTTTATTCTTTTTATTCTTGTTCTTGGTTATAATTATAATTTTTCTTCTGTAGCCCCGGTAGTTATGGGAGACGGGCCGATTGAAGTGGCGATTATTTTCAGAGAGAGAGAAATGCATCGAGGCAGTATTGTTGTCTCGAAATTTGAAAAAAAAAGTTTTTTCAAATTTCATTTTATTATTCTACAGACCTTTCTGAATATGTTTGTGAAATATGAAATTAGACGAGTTACAGAAGTTATAATAAGTACACTCGGGGAGCGCGATCGACACGCAGCAACTCTTTAAGGGGTCTTCTCACTTTAGACGCTAAAAAAGGCTATTTTCATGAATTTTTTGATAGCTTTACATTATAGATATTGATATAAAAGTTCTTACACTTAATAAATACACTTTTGACATACAATAAAATTTTTAAAAAATGTATTTGTGCAACTCAAACAAACTTTGAACGCGTTTTTCTCGAAACAACGTTTTTCGACGGCTTGTTGATAAAATCTCCGAAACTAATGAACCGATCCTTATGAAATTTGAACCACGTATTCTTTACAACTATAGCTATAGCGCATATCAAGGATTTTTTTAAATTTTGACATTTACTATTTTTCGCCAAAAACGGTGAAACACACGTTTTTTTTGTTGTTCGAAGAATGTTCACCATTTTGTTGTTTTTTCATACATCAAAAATCGTATAATATGCGCTATAGCCATTAACATACTGAATCGAAAACCGTGTGATTTTTTGTTTCGGATGATCCATCTCCGAAATTTCATCAACAACGCAGTTCTACAATTTTTTTAGGAAATTTTTTTAACTAATATTTTGTCTATAAATAGTGACTTAAATAAATACTTTTTTTGTAATGTTTTTCGAAAGTGTATTTATTAAGTGTAACAACTTCGATATCAATATCTATAATATAAACCTATCAAAAAAATTCATGAAAATACCCTTTTTTCAGTTTTTTTTCAATTTTTTCAATTTTTTTATTACATTTTTTTGGAGTGCAATTTGAAGTGCAGTTTTTTTTGATGGCCGGAATAGATGACTCTATGTAAGTTTACAAAAAAAATATTTTCTTCGTGTAAACTGAAATTGAAACTTTAAACGCGTTTTTCTCAAAATGGCATTTCTGAAGTCGGTGACCAAGATTACTCGAACACTAATGAACCGATCTTCTTGAAATTTTGCGGGCTCATTTAATACATAAAAATGTAGTCTTTAATCGTTCGATTTTTTTTTCGAAAAAAAAAATGGCCGTTTTATAGCCAAAAAACTTTGACTGTCCGCCATTTTGTGAAAAATGAATATTTTTTAAAATCCTTCGATTAAAGACTAGTTTATACTTATATTTGACTAAATCCATCCGCTTTTTTTCAGATGATCCACTTCGCCGCAATGTTGGTCACCGCAAACCGTGTATATAAAAACATTATTTCATTGACGGCCATTTGCCACTAAACAATGTAATATTTTTCAATAAAAAAATTACTGAAAGTTCTTCAAGATGTGTTCTTTAAGATGGTATATTGATCGATTAAAAAAGCTTTGTAGTTTTCTTTAAAAAAATTCATGAAAAAGGCCTTTTTTTGCGCTACAAGTGGGGGTAACGCCTTAAACTCGTTTTTCTCGATACTATGCTTTTCATATCGGTAACCACGATATCTCGATAATCAATTGGCCGGCTGAGTTCTGATTTGGCATATACCATCAGTAGACTGTTGTTCAACGTTGGTAGCAGAGTCGAATCGAAATGATATATTTTTTTTGTATAACTCGTACAATGGTAAATAAATTAGCAAACATCGATAACCAAAGTTGAGCATGCCGCTATTTTGTAAATTTCATTTTCTTGTACTTTCTTAAATTGCAGCCCGCCACGACGATGTTATACACAATTGATAGCAGTTCATATTTTCGGGCTTCGTTCCTCGAATATTCATGAGGTCGGCGATTTGAATAACGTACTTAATGTAAACAACAGGATATTGCGCAACGATGGGCTGCGTAACGGATTGTGGGCCACCTCGAAACGTTCCGGTTGCAAACTTTTGTATTTCAAGAACGTAATGTCACTAACAGGTATTCAGGCCACAGGCCGCAGTAATTCTCAACGCAAAATTAAGATGTAATTAATTACAATAAAGCGACAATTAGTCTTAATGAATTTTCATTGAATCTTCGAACTGTTGGCTCTGTCATTAAGACGGGCGTGTATCCTTTTGTTAAGGACAAAAACGATGTTGGAAAATTGAAATAGAGACCAGCAAAGTTCTAGTGGCTAGTTGCGGCTTAAGGCGATAACTCCCTTTAGAATTTGCAAAAAATCGATTTTTTTACACATTTCGAAAGTATGATACCCAAAGAATATACTGACCAAAGGAAAACTCGAAATATTGAATATTTGCGGAGTTATCGCATATAGTCTAGAGCGCGGGGACAGCATGCGGTCAGGTAGCGAGTCACATATTGAAACTTCAAACACGATTATCTCGAAACTACTTTTTCAAAAACTGCTCGTGTTGTAGCTCAAAAAGGTATCGGCCGATTTGGATGAAATTTTGGGAGGTTACTGATAATATTATCGGAAGGATATACCTAAAGTTTGAAAGGTAGCGTGTAAATAAATAATTTTTTCGGGGTCAAATATGTCGAAAAAAGTGGTCGAAAATTCGAACTTTGGAGTAAAAAGGCTCCCAAATTTTCAATTTTGCACTTTTTCATCATTTTTTAGGTATATCCTTGCTTTTAATATGTCAGTAAACGAATGACACTTATTAAATTTTTTTCAGATCAACAGAAAAAGAGTGACAACTGCAGCACTTTTCGATGTCGCGGAAAACAGGCGTCCGAAGACCCTTAATAACGCCGCCATTTTGTTGGCCATCCCAATTTTTTTTTTTAACCTTGACAGTTATAATAAACTCGTGTCCAAATTTGAAAATGATCAGATTATTTTATCCCCTCTAAAAAAATTCCCCAAAAATACCTATTTTTCACGCTCCTAAAGGGATTTCTCGCTTTCAGGTAGTTCTGTGTACACGTTCACACGTGTACACGTATGAAGGAAAGTTTACAAGAAAAAAGGCGCTTGCTAAAAGACTGAAAGCTGCGGCAGCCACGTGTTAAGCAAATGCAGCTAAACGCAATGAGAATAACCATAACCTCAACGATCAGCAACGAAAATTCGCTGTCGAAGGACGTCGGATCGTTCATTTACATCTTGCCGACGGTTTAAACTGTATTCGCTGTAACAAAGACAAACACATGCATACATTGAACAAATTAAATTGGTTTGCAGAATAAATTTATTTCACATCCGCCTCAGAATTATTAGAACTCGGGAACAAAAACACGCTTCGAGTCCCCAGACCACGCGCCGATCAGCTGGCTGCAGCGTACACTGTTGCCATTCCGTTGCAGATGGTTGGGCCCGAGTTCGGTGTGAAATAAAATTACCACTTTTCATAAGTGGATATCTCCGAAACTAAACGGTCAAAATTTGTATTTTTTTAAATCAATCACACAATAGTACTGCGTACACAGGTGTTTTTATTTTGAAATCCTAAGATCCGTTTAGAACCTATATCGAGAAATGCGAGAAAACTCCTTTCGGTTTACGTGTTAGGTGTAGGGATCGTGTACAAAAATACCCATATTCAATTGCAATTATCTCATGAACTGAACGGTGAATCAAATTGCATTTTCGGACATCAGTCCATGGAGGTCATATCTACGACATACTTAGATTTCAGTCCTAAGATTTGACAAAAACTACAGAACTACCTTAACGGGGTATCCCTCTCTGGAAGCCCAATGTGAAGGGTCAGAATGATGGTTTTTTTTTCTAGTAACACATTAGTTGGAATACACTGATTTTTTCCCAGCATGTTGTACATATGTTTGTGATTACAATGTAATTTTTTCGGAAGTAAATCTTTCAAAGTGTTCGTGGTGCTGCAGTTGGCGTTGCAGTCCTCCAGCGGCGAGGCCCGAAACAGCGGGATCTCTACCAGGCTCAAATGTAATCTGAAGCGGAAACAAAAAAATTTTCTTCACATATATCCAACTGGATATGGGCTCACGATCCACTTTTCGAAATTTCGAAAAATACGAAAACTGACAGATTCTCCAAAGAAAACCTCACTTTTCTCTTGAAAAACAACATGCTGAAGTCATTGTTATTAACAAATGGTCCATCCAATTAAAAAATGCGATCGTGAACGTCGACGCACACTGTTCCACCAAAATAGGTGTAACTTCGTCAATTTTAAGAATTTCAGGGGCCGGTTAGTCTTAAAATATTCTTGAAGGTTCACACTATAACAATATGCAACAACGATTTTTTGAAGTTTCCAGATAGGGATACCCCCTTAAAACTCCATTTATGCATCGTTCGTAGTGACTACACCGATTCGTTCGAGGTAGGAGTGCCTGGACCGCTGAACTTTTTTTCCATGGACGGTTTTTGTGCGGCGCTCTTTTTTTAAATTCGTATTCGTTATGCGCATACAATTAAATTGAGAGAAAATAGTGTGATGTGGCACGTGTCTACAAGTGGTTCCAAAAACAAATTATCTTTAGTATAGGTTCTCATGCACAATTCGCATATTTTTTTTATTCTTTATTTAACTAATTTAAGGGGTTATGCCTAGATGTAAAGGTCGACAAATCACTTTTTTTAAACCAATATATTTTGACAGTATATCGTGTTGTGAATATTTGTTGAAAATTTCAAGGTGATCGGATCAAAATTAACAGATTAATAGGCTGTTATTTTGACGCCTGTCGGAACGTTCGGAGCGTCGTTCGATCGATCATTCTGAAATTTTTAGCACTTGGTTTAGATGAAAAAATATAGTATTTGATCGAAGGATTTTTTTCCCGATGTATACTTTCGATTTGATGAACGAAAAAAGCGTATTTTTCGCAAGACTGAAGACTCACTTTGAACACTCGCCATTTTTTTTAAATTTGATATTCCGGAAATTCCTTCCATTAATAATAGGATCAACTAATATACTAACGAAATGTGTTTAATTTTTTAACATTAGATAACATGGTTCAGAAGGGCATTGCTCACCGCAAATTACGTTTTCGCGAGTTGCTTCTGTGTAAAAAAATATTTTCACATAAAAAAAATCACGGAGTATTCTTCAGATACTTTTTCAAATACCTAACTTTTTGAGGAATTTATTTTCACGGTTTTGTTTTTTAAAATCCAAAAACGGCTGTCAAAACTAGGCATGACCCCTTAATAGAGTATGCATAAAATGATATTTGATACCAGGAAAACGATTTTGCGAGAAAACGTTTGCTCAAATGAGTTGAAGTTTCGTCAGCTATTGATTAATATAGCTATTGTTGAATATTAAACATTAAATACTAAGGAAAGAGTATTGAAGATTAAACACAACGAATAAAAATTTATTCCACAACACGATTTTATTCCGTATTTGAGGATATCTATAAGCTTATCTCCACCTACAATAAATATTGCCATTGAAGAGAGAAACCTGTACTTCCATATATCTCGATCATCTCTAAAGAACGTGTTTCGTGTTGCCAAAAATCAAGATCTTACGAAAAATCGTCTTCGTTCTGTGTCGACATGTTTCGAGGTCAGTGTAAATGCGCAAAACCATCCGGTAGTGTTCTTAGAAAATGAGAAACACGTAGCAAGATGATTACAATAAAAATGGCGACATGGCGACGTAATAAAATGAAAAAAAAAAAAAAAAAAAAAAAATCACCTCTACGTCGAAATAAAAAGTGTTGGTCCTTATTATTTTTACGAAAATTTTATTTTAACAACAGTGTCCTTACAAATCAGACGTGAGCGATTTAGCAACAAAGATTATAAATAATATCCTTACGACAAATATTTGCGTATACAACAATACGTAGACGATTTTTAAAAAACGCACTCTTTTTTTCCCAAAATTCGCATTCTTTGTATTTTCGATTACTCGTATATTCCAGCGGTATGCAGGCCGAGTTTGATACAACGAGACAAAAAGGAAATCTCAGTTGCCTTACGTAGCGTGTAACAAAAGAGAATCCGTGACTTGTGTTATCAAATAGTTGGACCACGTCTGGTGATCGTGCTGCTTACGCAAATGGGGTAACATACATTGGTGGACGAATGATCGTATACCAGGCAGAAAATACTATGCCAACGTAACGTAAACAGTATTTTTTATATTATTTGTGAATCGTGTGTATTGAAATACAAGAGTAATACTTAATTAGACTCTAAGTACATGAGTACACGAGTAGGATAAGGTATGATGAATAAAACAATTTGTGGCACGTGCCTACGACATTTTTATGAAAATGATGAACACTCGTTCGTTGCTTGAAGCAACTCAAATTGAAGAGGAAGGTCCAATATATAGTACAGGAATCGCAAATTGGAGGTAAATATATGATTACAACGCTAGAACTGCTTGTCAAACTTCAAACACGTTTTTCTCGAAACCATGTTGTTCAATAGTTATTAACAATAATGATGATATTTTTCCTAAAAAACATCGAGAAAAAAATCCAAATTTTATTTTGGTGGTTGAAACACGATCCAAAAAAAACTCGGTCAAGTCTGAGCCAATATTATCCATTCTAAGAAAAACATTTTGTTTCTTCGTTTCAGATCCGCTGGGTGGCGAAAATCAAGTAGACCGTTGAGCACGTCCAAAGGTCCTTCATGAGATTCTTTATAATTTCTTTAATTATTGATATTTTCCAATAAAATTTGGCAAATAACTTTGTTAATGTACATAGAAATAAATGTCCCAACGATTTTTCAATCATCTTACTTACTCCTTCAAAATTATTTTATTAAATAACTCTGATTTTCGGATAGTTGCAGTAGTCTGACCCCCAACATGTGAATTTACGAATGAATCCCAAGATAGTATCTTTCATCAAAACTGGCACTATTACATTTCGAAGTGCCTTTTTCATAATTTTTTTTCGCAAAATCACACACGAGTCGAACCGGATCAAAAAATTCTGGTTGCAGATCATATCAAATGTCCGGAATAATATCCTATACAACACTACGAACCACTTATATTCAAAAAATATCAAATATATCAAAATAAAAAACAATCAAATATATCAATATAAAAAATATCAAAGATATAAAGACAGAAGCTGATGATTTCTTAACGTAGAAAAGTTGTTGATGTACAACGAATGGTTGAGCGAGACTTGAGGCTAAGGATGCGATTCACGTTGTAGTCTCCAATCGATTGCACCCTGGGCTCGGACTGCGTTGCCCAAAGAACGCGCTACCATCGCGAGATGTGCTCTTCTTGCCTAAGATGAGGGTTTCAATGGTTTCGGATAGACCCAACCACCGGCTGATATGTACGACGGTCGTTGCGCGATCGGATAAGCCGTAATTGCGCCAGACGGAGGTGGACGCGAAGTCCTTTGACTGTTTGTTAAACGACCCAACATTCCGACTACAACCATGACGAAGATCACGATGAATTCCCTCTTGAAGAGTTTCTGTGATAAAGAAATTGGTAATCTAGCTTAGTGTGATTGCGATACCGACAGTCCACAAACCCTCGAATCATATTTGTGACGTGTCAACTTACGATTATTTTCTTTCTACTTACCATGATTTACGGGTGCGTTTGGTTGCGTGATCTTTGGAACTCTTGGTATATAGCAAAAATGGAAAGGTTTACTCTTCTTCAATGATCTCGCGAAACGCACTGTGCGTTAGGCAAGGCGAACGTACGTTTATATTGGCGGTCGATGTCCTCTATAAAATCCCCGTCAGGAGGTGGCTCTTCATTTGGGTCAACCGATAATCTTGAGTGTTCCAAGGCCGATCCTCTGCTACATGCTTGTTTTCAAGATTTAACAGTTAAACACTTCGTGGAAGTTCCTTTTTTACTCTGCGGTTGTCAGTCACAATTTATACTCATGCATGCCTAGATATTCAGGGTGTCCCATTTTAAACGCGATGTCGTGGGATCCTGAGGGGATATATCATGGTCATATTTTGAACGCGGTCAGTGGAGCCGTCCAGGTCCACTGAAGAACGTCTCTATGTTTTTTGAAGGCAGCATTAGATTTTGTCTTTTTATTTAAAAAACCGGCAGTGACCTTTAGGTGACTTCGATGCCTCCAGCGGCAACGTTGGCAATATAATTGTCATGTGCTAATTTCTCTTTCGGTCTCTAGGCCTTTATTTTAGAGAATAGAGGGAATAAGGCTGGCACTGCTTCAGAAAAGTATACCTCATGCCGTGATTGATTTCGTTGCGGGTTTTAAAGCTTCCCTTAAACCGCAAAACTTTTCCGAAACAAAATTCTAAAAGTTGAAATATTGAGTTTTCATATCGTCGGCAACTTACCGACCGACGGTAAGTTACCAACAGCTCTAAAATATAATGAGATTATAAAATTCGCAAACCGTGAGTTAGTAAAACGATTACTCAGTTTTTTAAATTCAGAGCATACAACGTGATTGCCGGTAATTTTCTGACTGATGGTAAGTTACCACCAGTCGGAAAGTTACCGGCATTCGAAGAATTTAGATGCTCAGAATTTTGCCAAGGTTGTATAGTGGTAGCGTGGTGTTTTTGTTTCGATTTTTCAAATTTGTATTTATTTTTTTCAAATAGGTTTTGAATTCCTTAGGGATGGCTTTGAACTTTTTTAGCGCTTTTGGATCTGCGAGGACTCGTTTTGAGTTCATTCGGAATTTTAGCCCGCTTACATATCTTCGGGCTTATTTGGTGTTGTATCTTTTAATTAATGTTATTAATATTATTAAAGTATTATTCTAAAATACATTTGCATAGAACAGTTCTTCGGTAGCTCAGATTTCTTTCCAAGGGTCAATTTGCCAAGCGGCATTTTTCGAAATACCTCGTATGCCGTAGAGCGGAAAGCCCGGTTGATTTTTTTTTACGAAAACATGATGGAAAGTTTACGTAAAGCAAATTGAATACATTAAATTCAAATTTGATGTGAAAAATGCCGTGTAACCTATTTGACACATTTTTTGTAAAGAACGGCGCACGCCGTTATGAATTGCGAGAGCCAAGTTGCTTTACAGATTGAAATCTTTTCCATAAACACCTCATATTTCAGACCAGAGGAAAGAGCCACTTTGCGTTTGTGAAACGAAGAACAGAGTGTCCCTCCCGGTTTGATCGAAATGTATTTCTTTTAAGAAAAAGTTTGTTGGGCAATTTTTACCGACCCAACACGTGATACGCCCCCATATAACGCAAAAACGGTCAACTGTCAAATGGAATCGAAATCGCCATCAGGATGATCCACGGTAAAGTTGTGGATTTTCCATTTTTTAACGAATAAACTTCCAATTAACGAACGATTGAGGGTAAACTTATCATTACAACAATATAACTGTTTTTCAAAACGGTGTACCGGATTTCTCAACATCTAATGAACGGATTGACCTGAAATTCAGTACATTTATTCAGTGTAATAGTAGTTTAGTTTCGACCGACGTGTTTCTTCTTTAAAAAAATGCGTTAGTTATGAGCAATAATGATGTCACATTACCTCGAAAAATCGAAAAAAAAATCCAAATCAATTTATTTATGATTGGAACGCAAACATGCAAAAAAAATTGGAGGTAATGTGACATCATTATAATATTATAATAAAAAAAGCTCGGCCAAGTCTTAGCCAATATTATCTATTTTGAGAAAAAAACTCGTTCCTTTCTTCAGATCAACTGGGTGGCCAAAATCAAGTACACTGTTGAGCCCTCACGTTGAAGGCCCCTTCACGAGATTATTTATAACTTCAATAATAAACATTTTTATACGAAATTTGGTACACAGCTTTGTTAATGTACATGAAAAAAATGTCGAACGATTTTTCAATCTTCTTACTCATTCCTCCAAAGTAATTTGCAAAAAAGAAGCCTGATTTTCGGGTCGCCACAGTAGCCTGACGCCTCAAACGTCCGTGTCGTTTCCTTGTAACGGTTAACGCGTTTCTGAGGTCGAAAATTCAATAAAAGCTGAGGGAAAGTCGTACGGACCGGTTAGCTTTTACTTTTAATGCGTTCACCTTAGAAGTAGATATTGCACTCTGAACAACTCTCTTCGGTACTGTAACACATATCCACGTGCTCACGTGGATATGTGTATGTATTCTCTATTGGGCTACTTACCGTACAGGCAGCCTGAGATGTGAAACTCCGGTACAAGGAAAGTGCGGAAGTATTCGATACTACGTTGATCATCGATTAAACTTGGTGCTGGGATGAGTCCACATCGATTTTTTTATATTGCCAATGTGAATTTCAAAAAAACACATCAGCGATAGATCGCAGAGATCGCCTTTCAGCGATGAAGATGGATGTTCGGCTGTTCGTGACAATAATTATGATTGTCATCAAACGGCGTTCTGCGCTCAACAACAATTGGCCAATTCAAGCCTTGACACGTTTTATAAAATCGCGTGTGCGCCGCGAATGTCAATGACGATCAGTCGCATTTGGGATTTCCAGAACTGTATAAGTATACACGGTGTTTGCTACTAACGAAAAACCGCAGCCTACATAATTTTATAGGTACAAGTATGAAAATCAGATTTAGGTTGCGTCTTTCGGCTGTTAGTCCTCGATATGTGAGAGGCAGTTTCGAAAGTGCTCCTCCTCATTATGTGCGACAGAAAAGGAGAGAATGAGCCGAGGCGGGGAGAGTCGAGGGACAAAAAACATCAGTGGCGGGTCAATTAACGGATCTGCTGTCATTGGTAGGGATAAGATCCACGAATCGCAGTATACAATCAATTTCGTTGACCCCTTCAAATTTGCAATGTATTAGGCTGGTAAGAAAGTCTTGCGACACTAAAGTACTCGAGTGAATATTTTTCCTAGCATATTATGAGCTTCTTCCGCCTAACACCACAATGCGGATATCTACTCTACACAATTACAGAAGCTGTCTGTAATTATTAAACAAAAACGTCACAAACGTCGACCAGTTCGTCTTCTTCACGACAAAGCTCGGCGCTACGTAGCTAAAATGACACAAAAAACTATTTTAAAACTAAAATGGGAAGTACTACCACATCCACCATACTCACCGGACTTAACCCTCTCAGATTATCGTTTATTTCGAGCTTTGAAAAACTATTCACGTCATAAAGAATTTGATAATCAAACGGACCTTCAACATACCCTTGAAGAGTTTTCCAATTCAATGCCTAAGGATTTCTGGACGGCGGTCATTCAAAGCTTAGTAGAGCATTGGACACCAGCTGTAGATGAGGCGGGAGACTATATTATAAATTAATCTTATCTTAATAAAATGTTAAGTTTATTTAGACAAGATGTCTTTTTTGTCGCAAGACTTTTTTACCAACCTAAAATACAGAAATAGACGTTTCCAGGCTCGTTAATTAATATAGAGAGAGAGAAACGTTGTACTCGTGAGCTTTATTGATAATATATCACAACAGAAATTCAGGGTATTTGAGGTTTCCAGACAATTTTTTTAAAATAAAAGTCAAGTTCATTCTCTCCCAAACGTCAAATATGTGTAATTTCCAACATAGGATGAACTTATATAAAGGGTGCTTCAAAATTACCTGACATTTTAATTCATTAATAAAACGCATTATTCATTTGAAAAGTAAGAATATTTTCATTTTAATACAGGCATAACTTGATATAACGAACCTCGATACAACGAAGATTTGTCCATTCCCTTCCGATAGACAGACGAAACCTTGATACATAATAATGTACATTATAATCTAATTGCTAATTACTTGTAAACATTGCTCTAATCAAAACCTTTCTTTCTTTAAAAAATATCCCTATATTTATAGTACTAATGTATTTTTTAAAGAACATTTTAAGGAACATGATCTCGATATAACGATACGTCAATATAACGAAAAGTCGGCCATTTATCGGATATTGTGTTCCACATATAACCTCCATGTTTGTACTTTATATCAAAACAAAAATATTCGTAGTTTTTAAATAAATAATACGTTTTATTAATAAATTTAAATGTCACGTCATTCGGAGACACTATTTTGGTCTCTTTTCTATCATTCTCATAATTGCCTGAATAATCGTAACCAGAAGGTAATTTTCAGCTACGAAATACTGATTTTATTTTAGAAAACGTACAAAAAATGGACTAAATTAAAGTAATTAAAATAATGATAAAGTGCTCGGCGAGTGTGTTTAAAAAACGGAACAAAGAACATAAAGAGAATCGTAAGTATAAATCGAACAATGATTTGAAAAATATTCAACTGGCCGATTTCCGTATTTTCCACAGGAATAATACCACAGGTAGCGATTCCCAAATAGTTGTTCAGAAGTTGTCAAAATAGGTACCAAATGTCCGCTTGACAGTTATAAGCATGTGTCCAGCAGTTATCTTTTTGGATCATTGTTAACGTCAAGGTTATCTCAGGGCGGACATTTGCTACCTATTTAGTCGACTTTTGGACAACTTTTTTAAAATTGGTACTTGGGATATTGCAATAATTTAACCGACACTTGTGAATGGGCGGGGTTCGACTCCGGCGATACTTCAAGTTAAGGGGTTAGGCCACAGTAACGGATATAAAATCATGTGCGAATTTAACAATTTTCTTCCGTATGAAATAGTGTTTCACTCATAAAATTAATTACACATATATTTAGTATGAATATCAAGCTGTTAGAAAATATATATATATCTTTTTCGATGTACAAAATGGCCGACTACTCGAAACTTTTCGAAACAGGTTTTTTCCAATTGGCGTGACAAATAACTTCAACAATTTTCACTCGATTTACTTCAAATTTAAAACTTATGTGCCTAATTGCATTTTGCAGAGAAGTACGTACGGAACTTTTGATTAATCGAAAACTTTCCCTTTTATGAGCAGTTTATGAGCAGTTATAACGAAATTTTTCACTGAAAATACATTTCTTAAGTTCAAATACCTACAACTTTTGAATAAAACAATATTTTTTAAATTCCGTACGTACTTCTCTAGGTCTTCTAATGTAGATTGACGAGAATTTTTGTTTTTTGTTCTTGGTAAGAGATTTTGGATGCTAAATGTCACGCCGCGCAGCGTCTACAAAAAAATATAAAAAAAGAAAATATTAGTAGTCGGCCATATTGTAAGTAAATTGAAAAAAATATATTTTTTCTATCTGTTTGATATTCATCTATATCGATGGTTAAATTCGCACATGATTTTATACCCGTTACTGTGGCCTAACCCCTTAAGCGTTGTGCATGGACAATATTCGGAGCGGTGACCGCATAGCCGTGCACCGGCTGGCGCATCACCCAGCGAGCGGAATGCCAATACTTCTGACACAAGACCTCGTTGTAGATACTTAAGCAAAACATCTGTGCATCGGAGAACCAGAAGAATATGGGCACAACTATCCCGGTACGGGTTTTTCACAGTTTCCCCGTACCCTCGGCAGACACGGTATAGTGTAGCTTGAGACGGTTGTGGACGCAACGGAAGTTAGGTTATGTTCGCAACGTTCGGGTAGGTGGTGTTAGGAAAGGGTTTTGTTGGGAAGGGTGACACGTAAAAACTCGCGAACTCAGGGAAATAAATACGTTGTGGTAATACATGAAAATATATGTAGAAATGGGTATTGGGAATAGCAGCTATAATTCGCGTATCTATGATATTATGATAGCGAACCAAGGAAAACGACGACGTGGAATTAACTGGCTACATCTACCTAGGTGGGTAAAAAAATTGTATTTTCCAAAAATATTTTTATTCGACAGGATCACCTTTTACAAGGAGACGGCACGACCGTGGGGTCGGGGATTTGGCCGAATTTTGTTGTGGTGAAAGAGGACCCCTCGCACCTCACGTGGTTAAAGTACTAGGACGCACTACTCGCAAAATTCCGAGAAAAATCGATTCAAAGTTTCTTAGGCGCCTTATGAGTTTTAAATGTCAGGCACTTGTCGAGCCGCCGTCTAGTCTAGACGGTAAGGGTTCGGTCTTTTGCGCCGGAGGTCTCGCGTTCGATTCCTCCTTCGGATCTTATTTTTTTCTTTTTTTTTTCGTTATCCCAACAATTATTCAAAACGTTTTTCATCCCGACATTATTTTTAAAAATTTATTTTAGCTCAAGAACGTAAAGTTTTTCATTCACTGAAAAATATTCGTGCTCGTTGTTCTATTTGGTTTTATGGCCTTGTAAGGGTCTAAAGAATTGTGACCTGGGGTCCCCTTAGGATTATAACGGACATCTGCGCATAGGACTGTGCGTGAGTCTGTGAGAATTGAACAGCAGTTCATTTTTCGATTTCGTCGTGAACGGACGTGCCTATTTCTTATTGTTAAATTTCAAAGTTCTCTTACAATTCGAAGTTAAAAATGTCGACTGAAGAAGTTGCTGGCTCTTCTGGAATAGGAGAGGAAATTCCTGAAGAATCCATGTACAGTGATAAATCAAAATCGCGATTGAAGGACGCAGTGGTTTATTATGAAAAGCTGTTGACGGAAAATAATTTAATTGCATCGACACCTTCGGAAGAAATATCTGACGATGCTATGTTATTGGCCGGAGAAGTTTATAATAATACATTGGAACGTTTGGGTGAAAAAAATCGTAATTGAAGAGGAATTAATTCAAGCTCATGAGGATTGCGAAGAACTACAGTTCGAAGTGCCCCAACTTGATTCTTCTCCAGACGAGTACGAACCGGAACCGAAAAAAAATAAAAGTGAAATGGTTCCCATCGCCTACAAAGTCAAAGCCGTGAACATTGCTAAAGCGCATCCCACGTGGCCTTTAGCGACATTGCAAAAAAGGATGCAGCCGCTTGAAGAGAAAAGAATATCTTTCACAATGGGAGAATTATATTAAAAGTGGTGGAACAAGATTGGACAAATTTGAGGCGATAGATTCGTGTACCTGCGACCGTTTTGTGGAAGCAAGACAGCAATGTCAGCAAGTTACGACAAGAAATTTACTACAATGGGCGTTAGCTGCTGCTGCACAATTCATCGATTTCAATTTCAAGGCGTCTGATCGATGGGTCATGGCATTCAAACAGAAACACAAAATTTCTCGACGGAAAATCACGAAACTGGTTTCGAAAAAAGAGGCGGCATCAATGGAGGAAATCCGGGCGTCTGCAGAGATCTTTCGTCGACAGACGTGCCGCTTAATACCTCAATACCATGAGGATTATGTTATAAATACTGACCAAACAGGTATTAGGAGTACAACTTTGCAGTGACCGTTTTACTTAGAGAGCCACTGCGGCCGAAGTAGTGGCCCTAGCTCAATAAAAAAGTGGCATTTTAAACTAGAGGCTCTGCCAATGTAAACAATTTAAAAAAGCTAACGGATACGTGTATGCATTATAAAGTTATAGGCACTCAAACATAGCAACCTACGAACCGAGTCCTCAGCATTTGCGGGAGGTTATGATTTACTTCTTCAACATCAAGAAATCTGCGGCTGAGGCCCACCGTTTGCTTGTAGATGCTTACGGGGAGGATTCTATTGGTGAGAAAACGTGTCGGCGGTGGTTTCAACGCTTCAAAAGTGGAGATTTTGAGGTCGAGAACAAGCATGGTGGTGGAAGGCAGAAAGTTTTTGAAGACGCAGAATTGGAGACCTTGCTGGACCAGGATTCGTGCCAAACTGAAGAGGAACTCGCCGAGACGTTAGGAGTAACCCAGCAAGCAGTTTCAAAACGTCTCCGGGATATGGGTATGATCCAAAAGCAAGGAAACTGGGTCCCGCATGAGTTGAAGCCGAGAGACATCGAGCGCCGATTTTTCACCTGTGAACAACTGCTCCTAAGACAACAAAGGAAGGGATTTCTGCACCGGATTGTGACTGGAGATAAAAAGTGGGTTCACTACGATAATCCTAAACGCCGAAAATCATGGGGACTGCCTGGTCATATTCCGTCATCGACGCCCAAACCGAATATTCACGGATCCAAAGTGATGCTGTGTATCTGGTGGGACCCGCTGGGCGTTGTGTACTATGAGCTGCTCAAACCATCCGAAACCATCACAGGGGAACTCTACCGACGTCAGTTGATGCGCTTGAGTAAGGCACTCAAAGAGAAACGGCCACAATTCAACGAAAGACATGACAAGGTGATACTGCAGCATGACAATGCCCGACCCCATGTTGCAAATGTCGTGAAAAAGTACTTGGAAACGCTGAAATGGGAGGTTTTATCCCACCCGCCGTACTCTCCAGACATTGCCCCTTCCGACTATCACTTGTTCCGGTCAATGGCACACGATTTGGCTGACCAGCACTTCGGTACTTACGAAAAAGTCAAAAATTGGGTCGATTCCTGGATTGCCTCCAAGGACCAAGACTTTTATCGACGCGGGATTCGAATGCTACCTGAAAGATGAGCCGAGGTCGTAGCTAGCGATGGGCAGTACTTTGATTAAAAAATATGTAGCCACTTTTTTATAATAAAGCCTTAAACTTTTGAAAAAAACGGTCACTGCAAAGTTGTACTCCTTATAAATACAAGTTTTCTGCGTACAAAATGTTTTTACCGATGCAAAATGTATAAATTCAAAATTAATTATATAAAAAGTTTTCTACATACATATTCGAATGTTTTTTAATATTAAAAATACTATTTTTTCAGGATGTAAATATCAATATGTTTTCAACAGGACACTCACTCAAAAATGGAGTAAAACAGTTTTCGTAAAAAAGTCGGATTTGAATAAAGTGACGCATTCGTACACCGCACAATGTTCCATAACATTATCCGGAAAACTGCTCCGACATGTCTTCGTATGTTTGCAAGAGGCGACCGATCATTTCGGACCTCGTATTCAAAAATTAGTAGATGGCTATGCAAATACATATGAGAACGTCATTGCAACATCATCGAAGTCCGGAAAACTAACAATAGCCTTATAGACGTATTTTCTCCAGAAATGGTTAAAAACTTACGTCGGGGAGAATAAATTTTTACTTCTCATTGACTCTTGTACTATAATTTTTATAGCACGTTAAAGTGTTTTTTTTTTAACCTGAGAAAAGTTATAATTTCACGATTTGTTCAGCTTTTCTTAATTCACCCAGAAGAAAAATATATGACAATTGAACATTTTATCGGTTTATTTGGTTCAGTCGAGAATTACGAGCTGCAACTTTTCCGCCGATTGGGGACTGCAGTGGCAAGACGCACATGGAATAGGCTGATAAATCTGCAGTCATTGATTATTTCATGTTGAAATGTTTTTTTTATACATTTCAAATATACATGAAAAGATACCTCAATGTTTACTGGGCTCACTTGTTTTTTTTCCTTCTAAAAAAATTCCCGAAAAAACGCTTTTTTAACCTTTAAATTCAGGCTCCCGCCTTAAATGATCACCGCACATACAACGACACTCTAGTAGAAACAGTCTTGAATATCGTTTGTATGCCATTACTTCCTTCGGTGGGATTGCAGACGATAAAATTCGTCTCATCTGTCTTCACAAGACGGTGCAATCTGCATTCGTTCTATGATACAATACGTGTGTAAATTCCTGATATGTTCTGCCTACGCTTATTGTCAGTAAAAGTTTCCCGACATTTTCCGCCAATGCACCATACAATGAAATGCTATTCATACATCGGGATTGTCTCCTCACATCTTCACAAAATGATTGAGCAAATAATGCTAATGGGCGATTCGAGGAAATGCACTCCAATGAATAAGCCATGGAACGAAGTCGTTGGGGCGAATTAAGTAAATTGAGCAAGTTCCATCCGTATGAGCGTGACAAGCCTATAGAGTAAGATATGTGCGTGTTTTCGTTGATCAGGGAATCGCAATGAATGATCAAAAGTGTTATACTCGTTGTGAACTGGTGCGTGGCTTTGCGGAACTTCGATTCAACTAACTTCTCACTCGAGGTCGTACTTTGTACGCCCATCAAGCTCATTAAGGGGTAAGGCCACAGTAGAATTTTCGAAAAATCGATTTTTTCTCGCTAAAACGGTGCTTTATCATCGTAAGAATAAATTACCATTCGATTTATAGCAAGAACATTTCTGGCACGGCCATAGAGTGCCTAAAACTTCAAACGTGTTTTTCTCGAAATAGCTTTTTTCCAATTGGCGTGACAAATAACTTCAACAATTTTCACTCGATTTACTTCAAATTTAAAACTTATGTTCCTAATTGCATTTCGCAGAGAAGTACGCACGGAATTTCTGATTAATCGAAAACTTTTTATTTTACGAGCAGTTTTATACGAAATTTTTCACTGAAAATTCATTCAAATACCTACAACTTTTGAATAAAACAATATTTTTAAAATTCCGTACGTACTTCGCTAGGTATTCTCATGTAGATTGACGAGAATTTTTGTTTTTTGTTCTAGGCAAAAAATTGTGGATGCTAAATGTCACGCCGCGGAGCGCCTAAAAAAAGACAACAAAAGAAAATATTAGTAGTCGCCCATTTTGTACATTGAAAAAAAATATATATTTTCTAACAGCTTGATATTCATATTAAATAGATGTGTAATTAATTTTATGAGTGAATCACTTTTCATACGAAATGAATTGTTAAATTCGCACATGATTTTATACCCGTTACTGTGGCCTGACCCCTTAACGATATAGAATTATAACGATAATATAACCAACTTTAAGAGGTAACATTATCTGCTTTCTTCGGTGTTATTTACAGTACCGAATAAATAACACGATAACATACGTTCTATAACGATCAATTGACAGTTGTATCGCAGATTCTCCATATACGTAATGCATCTGCGACACAACAGATCACATTGTTAAACGGCTAACAAACTGCTACGCAGTATACAATTCATTCGAGAGATTTCCAATTTCAATGATTGGAGATCTGTTCACTACGGATGGGATCAATCGCGAAAATCGTTCAGGCATCTTATTGTTAGCCCCGGAGGTTACACGATCAATGCACAGTGTGAACGCATTCACGTAATTCCAGTGTTAACGCTGTTCAATGTACATTTGCGATTCAGCGGGTCGGCTGACACGAGATTCTTTTTGAACAGTTGGAAGCTTCGAGTGTTAGGTAACAATTGTATCACCAGTTGGTGAAAGCAAAATGTTCATGTTGGCCTGATATGTCACACGTTGGCTGTAGGAATCAGCTGCTTACGAGATTTCGATGTCGCTTAATTGATACGAGACTCTTCTGGAATTCCGCTGTATCGTTCGTTAAATGTGTCTTTGCGTTTTGATTCCGTTGTTTCAGTCTCGTACAACTCGCTATCCTCGCTGCTCTCCTGTCTCTTCGACCTGGAGGATATCTCGATCAACCTGAAATCAAGCAACGGCTCATTGTCAGTTAAGGGGTCTTCTCACTTTAGACGCTAAAAAAAGATATTTTCATGATTTTTTTTATTGGTTAATATATTATAGATATTGATGTAAAAATTGTTACACTTAAGGGGCTATACCAGTGTGACACTTTCAAAAAATCGATTTTTTCTGCCTCTTTCGACAGTTTATACTTTCGAGAACATCCTGTAAAAATTTCAAGGCCGTATCTCTCATCATTTTATCTTGCAAAAATCGATAGTTGAATCTTTAAACGCGTTTTTCTCGAAATGAGATTTTTCAAATTTGCTGACATTGTAACTCAAAGAGCAATTATCCGATTGACTTGAAATTCGAACTGAGTACTCTTGAATATATTTACTCTACAATGACGTAGGATATTTTTGATTAGATGAAAAATGACGATTTGGCATTGAAAAAAAAACGACCATTTTATAGGCAAGAAAACAGACTTTTTTCATAACTACGCCATTTTGTTAGATTTTGATATTTTTCGAAAATCCTACGTCATTGTACAGGAAATACCTTCCAGTTTAACGATATTTTTTTCCTTTTTCGGTTTCAGCTACTCAATCGGCCGGAATCATGTGCAGCAGTGGAGGAACTTTTTTTTGGCGCCTCCGAAGACAGCGCATAAGACGCTTGGATGTCAATATTTTTCTATGAAAAAATTATGTAATGTAGGTCAAATATAGCCAAATATATTCTTAATTTTCCGAAACATCTAATTGAGTACTGTTCATCCAAAACATTCCCGAACATCACCTAAATTTTCAGCGTTCACACTTGTATAGCCCTTTAATAAATACACTTTCGGTATACATTTTTTAAAATTATTTATTTAAGTCACTATTTATAGACGAAAATGGCAGTTAAAAAATGTCCGAAAAAATTGTAGGTCTGCGCTGTTGATGAAATCTCGGAGATGGATCATCCGAAACAAACAAATCAAACGGTTTTATATTCAGTATGTTAATGGCTATGGCGCGTATCATACGATTTTTGATATATGCAAACATACAAAAATGGCGGACATTTGGCGAAAGAGCAAAAAAAACGTGTTTTTCACCTTTTTTTGGCAAAAAAAATAGTAAATATAAAAAATTTACTATTTAATAGAAATCCTTGATATGCGCTATAGCTATAGTTGTAATGATTATGTGGTTAAAATTTCATAAGGATCGGTTCAGTAGTTTCGAAGATTTTATCAACAAGCCGTCGAAAAGCGTTGTTTCGAGACAAACGCGCCAAAAGTTTGTTTGGGTTACATAAATACATAAAAAAATGTTTTTTTTATATATTCCGAAAGAGTATTTATTAAGTGTACCAACTTTTATATCAATATCTATAATATAAACATATCAAAAAAATTCATAAGAATAGCCTTTTTTAGCGTCTAAAGTGAGAAGACACCTTAACTAATCGTTTCGAAAAAGAACATTTTTTAATGGGTTTATTTGACTATTTAATTCAATGAAATTACTTGTGATTGTAGAAACTAAATGTTGAAAGAATAAATTTGTCCAATACGATAAGACGTGAGCTTAGGAAAGGACAATTGATGCTGTCCGTTCATGAATTTGTTGGATGAATGCATGGAAAGTTGGAAGGTTAGACTTACGCGATAAGCAGTACCACGGCGATTTGTGTGGCAAAGGTAAGCCAATAAATGGCGGATGGCGCTGTGTAATACGTGGCGTTGTTGAGTTGCGAATAAAGAACTCCACTGAAAAAAGGCACTGCGTTGTCACACACGGACAACATGGCGAATACCTTCCCTGCAAAATGGCATGGAATATTGATGTAACAACGGGCGTGGTAGCACTGCTTTCTGTCATTACAGATTGGGATCTGTGTTCTCCATTTTATTCTATCGCTTGGGCACCTGCCCAAAAAAGCGTTAACAGATTTTCCTGTTTCAGTAGTTAAGTACGAAAGTAGCCTGGAATGACAAACTCTCTATCGAAATCGAACGATTGTTCTGATACTTTTTTCGAGAGAAGTTATCTGCGACTTTTAGTTACGTCTGTAACTATTTTCACCTGGGATCGTTGCGTCCACAATCGTGAGTAAACCGACCAAAAAAAGACAAATGGGTGTACTATTTTCAAGTACATGACCACCATAGTCTTGCACCCCCATGGAAAATTATATACGCAAAAATATACTGCAAATTTATTTTATTAATAATTGCAATATATGTGAAATGTATGCCATATATTGAAAATATATGTTGCATATATGTGCCTAATTCTAATTTTCGTAACGTTTTTATATATAAGATGTATATGCGTGGTATTACTACATATCAATGTATCATATATCAATGATATATGTAGCATTTACCCTGCATATATACCACATATATTTAGTATATGTGTTGCATACATACTGCATACATACCACATATATACAAATATGCGTAGCATATTTGTGTATAGTGTTTATATGTAATAGTGTACTTTAACTGTAAGTTAAGTTTTTTTAAGTTTAAGTTTTAAGTTTTATGAAGTTTAACTGTAATAGTGTATAATATAATAATAGTGTTATACACAGCATACATTTCTTGTCAGGAATATGTATCAAAAATGTATGCGTCATATATGACGCATACATTTTGGATATATTTTTCTGACAAAAAAATAGATTGAAAATATATGCGTCGTATATGCCTCATATATGCATCATATATAGTGTTTATACGTAGCATATATTTTTTGGTCAGAAAAATATATCGAAAATATATGGGTCATATATGCGTCATATATTTGGTGCATATATACTGAATATATACGTATTATTCTATTTTTCGTCACTATATATGCGACCGATATATATATATATATGTAGCATACACTTTCTGCATATATTTTACATACATAAATTTCCATGGGGGGCAAGAAGAGCTTTCGAGGTTAATTTTGTTTTTAATTCTGCCTAAAGTACATTTTCAAGACAAATGATGAAGGGACCAAAAACGAATTCGAAAAAAGGATTTCCAAGACAATTCTCCGCTTTCCTGATCTTGCGGAGCATGAACACCTCTTGTCCATCATCTACGTAAAATGGCAAATATTTGTGGCTCGTGATAAGATAGGAGATACCTTCATCGAAGGAAAAAATTTGCTGATTTTCTTGATTCATTTTCAAATGAAATATTTCTTCACCATTTTTGAGACTGAGCGTATGTTTAATTACTACTTTTGGCTGTTACATAGTATTTTTTTGTTATTAAACTTTAAAAATGGCGGAGGCATGGCACAGTCTTCTAAACTACATTTTCCAAATTAGCAGGACGTATAGCTAAAAAACCAATCGACCGATTCTGATGGAATTTGGTATAAATCTTTCTGACCTTATTGTCTAAAACATGAACTTAAATGTTCTTGAAGATTAAAAAAAAAGTATTTTGTATTGCAAAATGTAATCATTTAATTTCAGAAACTTCAATCTTTTTGTTCCAAAACGTACCATTTAGTCGATGTTCAATATTTCTCACTTTTTCTTGGTTCATATTCTGCGTATGAATGTTAATGAAAGAAATGTCTTCGTTCGTAACAGCCAAAAGTAGTAATATACCATATCCTAAGTCTCGAAAATGGTGAACAAATTTTTCTTAAAAAAAAATCATGAAAAACACCAATTTTATCCTCCCCCTTACCACGATCGCAGCATGTAGACTTATTATAGCATGTGGTTGCTACCTTTGTCTGGCTCCGGGTCAATATTATGAGGCTCTGATTGTACTCTTACTACGCTAAGGCACGACAATTAAAGATTTCAGATGGCAGCACATTGTGGACACTGCTACGACATTTCCAGTCAATCCACAATACCAACCGAGCAATGAAAATCCCGGAAAAGACAAACCCAAATTTACCCTATCCAATGTGTTATTTAGTTACAAGAGGGTTGTTTAATTTGCTTAGCAAACTTACCCCTTTCTTCGACGGGGACGACTTTGGATGTGATCGATCTCAGTACCGGGGCAACAACCGGACCCAAAGCTGCCACACTTGCCCCTGGTGCATAAATGTTTACATGTATGTTTGCACGCGTGCGACGAGCAAAGAGGAACTCAATTAGATCTTGTGCTGATTATAATATAATATAGTAATAGTATAATCATAAAATAATGTGTCTAGTGTATTCCCCCAAAGTTTTAAGTCAATCGGAGTAAAAATCTAGAAGAGACAACCTCTGGGAATTCCCCCCGTTTGGAAAGACCGGCCGGGAGCGACGCAGGTGTATCGTATTTTTCTCAAAACACTATTTTTGAAGTTGGTGGACACGATTTCTCAAAAACTAATGCATCGATCTTATTGACATTTTGCACATTTCTTCAGAATAGCATTGACTAATGATTGAAGGAAGGTTTTTTTGTATTACAACAAATTTTACAAGGCTATACGTAGTGTAAATTGTATCAAACATTGAACTATTTTGCATACAACGTTGCCAAAAATTCAAATTTCAATAAAAAAAAATCCTTCATTCAATCACGAGCTATACTTATCTACTAACAGAAAAAATTGGTTTTTTAATTTTAGATAAAGCTATCGTGAGTTATCCTCACCACCACGAGGATACTTTTCTTTGAGGGGTCTCCGGAAACCAGGTCCCACCGGCTGAATTTCCCAAATTTTTTTATGTAATTTTGTTTTACATAGTGTTGAAATGTTGCTCTTTTATGTGTTGAATTTTGAATAAAATATATTATATTATATATTTTATTTTAAATAGAGAAAATATGCTTTTTTGGCTTCGAAACCTACGTAACTCTTTAAAATTCAATAAAAGAAATACTATGTATGCGTGGCTCACCTACGTAGAACAGCACGTCTTTTGTCGCTGTGGCGAAGAATATTCTTCCGGTTGCGTGTGAAATTGCACCAACGGCCACGATAAAAGTGTCTCTCATTCCGAAGACTTTGCTCATTAGCGGAGTACCAACGAGCATTGCTGTCAGGAAATAAAAGCGTTCAGTCCATACGATTAACAGAGATCATTCATCAATTGGACAGAGGCAATATTGGTGGGCAACAAAAACGCATGTTTTCAACATAACTGGGATAAGAGCCATTCTTCTTAAGAATCAATTTGCAGTTCCGTCTTTCGTCAGACTGGAGGAGCCCAAAAATCGAATCATTAGAAAGTTACTGGATCTTTGATGACCAATTCTGGTAGAAATGTTAAGCTTGCAAGCTTAAGGTGTTCCTTTTATTAAAAGCCGTATTGTATGGGGGCATAAGCAGGGCCCTTCTGAATCATCGGCAAATTACAGTGACGCTTAATAAGAAAAAGTTCCAATAAATTATTATACCCAACGATAAACAGAGATAAACTTAGCGCAAATTTAGTAGATTTAAACATTTTTACATTTTCTCTGAAAAGTCGCGCCTATGAAAATTCTTCTCATGGTGACATTTTTCCAAATTTTATCATGAATATTTTCTTTAAACATTCGGTGACTTTAACATTAATCAATCATAATTCATTAATGTTGATTAATATGAATTCATGAATCACATGAATTCATTAATAATAAACATACATTTTCAGGAAAAAACAGCGAGATCTTATTCAACATTGCAATAGATAGAAATGTGACCAGCGTGTCATCTCCATAAAGTGGCGTATAAATTAGACCATTTTTAGAGTCGTTATTTTTTGTTAAAAGTTCGGTAACTTGGCTTGAAATGTCACCAGTATACTGGAATGTATTTTCACTTCGTTGCAGACGAAAATCAGTTAACTGATAAATATTCGGGTTCGTGAAAGGAATACCTCCATTAAGGCGAGAAATCCCTTTAGAATTTTCAAAAAATTGATTTTTTTTACATATTTCGAAAGTGATGATGCCCAAAGAATATACTGACCAAAGGAAAACTCGAAATATTGAACATTTGCGGAGTTATCGCATATAGTCTAGAGCGTGGGGACAGCATGCGGTCAGGTAGCGAGTCACATGTTGAAACTTTAAACGCGATTATCTCGAAACTACTTTTTCAAAAACTGCTCGTGTTGTAGCTCAAAAAGTTATCGATCGATTTGGATGAAATTTTGGGAGGTTACTCTCAGTAATATTATCGGAAAGATATACCTAAAGTTCGAAAGGTAGCGTGTAAATAAATATTTTTTTTCGGGTCAGATATGTCGAAAAAGTGGTCGAAAATTCGAACTTTGGAGTAAAAAGGCTGCTAAATTTTCAATTTTGCACTTTTTCATCATTTTTAGGTATATCTTTCCCCTTAATATGTCAGTAAAGAATGACGCTTATTAAATCGTTTTCAGATCGACAGAAAAAGAGTGACAACTGCAGCACTTTTCGATGTCGCGGAAAACAGGCGTCCGAAGACCCTTAATAATGCCGCCATTTTGGTGGTCATCCCAAAAAAAATATTTTTTTTTAACTTGACAGTTATAATAAACTCAGGTCCAAATTTGAAAATGATCAGATTATTTTATTCCCTCTAAAAAAATTCCCGAAAAATACCTATTTATCACGCTTCTAAAGGGATTTCTCGCCTTAATCGAGAATGCAACGACTAACCTAGTACGAACAGTGCAGACTGGTAGGTTCGAAATTGACTGAAAGCTGTAACGTCCCATTTGAACATGCGTCGAGTGTACAAGTAACTCATGGATTTCTCGTCCCTTTGAAAAGTGTACAAAGCCATTGCGAGGAACAAAACCCAGAGGTGAAGTTTTCTGTGATTGGGCCTCGACTTCGTGAGCGTTCGAATCGTCGCTTTGACGTGTTCCTTGTCGAAGAAATCGGTGAAAACGTTGACGCCAGCCAGCGATTTTTGACGTTTGCTCGTTTGCCAGTCCAGAGCAAAATACGTGTAGATAATAGCGAGAATGAGTAGAGACGTGTTGATGACGAACATAAGGGTGTAAGAAGAGTTGACGACGTTGGTGAAGAGATAGGAGCCCAGTGCTATGCCTGAAATGTCGTCGTACAAACGAATTGATTGAATTCAGTTTATAAAATGAATGAATTTAAGACATACTGCAAATTGTAAAGGTAACAGAAGTATTACGTACCTGTGGGCATAGAACTGAGATAAGCGACGTCGAGTATGGTGACCCTCAAAGTTCTTTGAGTTACTGACGAAACGTCCGATATGTAAGAAAAGCAACAGGCAAAGATGGCAACGTCACCACCCAGGAATCCCATCGGCAGGCTTGCCGTATAAATGATCATGTACAAGTCCCACGTGGGCATCATCGAATTAACGATCACCATACCCGAGTACACGAGTTTGCCGAATAAACCAATTAAAAGCGGAAGTTTTCTGCCTCGCCGATCGCTCCAATTGCCGAACCAAAGAGCCAATACGATCGGCACCGCATGCCCAGCTATGTTGTTCCATTGGAGGAAGTTGAAGACCGTCAGCTAAACGATGAAGACAAATGGCTGATTATTTCTTTCAATATCGTGTCGTTGTTTTGGTAACGTCATTACGGCAAAGTCAATTTGTTTAAGCAATTTGGAGGTAAAATAATGTTGACTACCAAAAGAGCTGCATGAGTTCCTTTTAGGGCACTATAAATTCCAGTATTTTGTCTTGTCATACATTCCTAAGACTCGGATCAAAGCGCAATAGGCAGATTTGTAATGAATGAATCTATTGAGCCGTTAAGACCTCATACACCTGTGGATGATCGGCATAGATGACTTTTTGTTGGGAATTTCATTTGAAAACGCTAGTAAAGCAATCAAAATGAAGTTTGGAAGGTTTATTTTACATATCTGCCTATTCGAATCAATTTTTTTATTTTCCGAAAAATACAAAACGGCGGCAAAGTGACCGCCAGAAGGAGAACGCCGGTTTTTGAGGCCCTCCACGGACGGATTCGTTGGAGACGCACATGAGCATCTGGACTAAAAAAAAATCTTGTTATCTATACGAGTTTTGCTAGCGAAGTACACACGATTAACCCAAAATATTGATTTATGAGAATTTGGAATCATTGTGAAAAAAAGTCGCATTTTCCACGGAAAAAACTGCCATAATTTGTTCGTAACGGCCATTGTTGTTGATCGATCGTAAAAATCGTGTGTACTTCGCTAGAAAATCTATCTAAGAAGCTACAGTTGAAATTTGAAGTCAATCGGTTGAAAATTGTAGGCGCTACGAGTTCGCCCGATTTTGAAAACATGATTTCAAGAAAAACGCGTTTCAAGTTTTACAACTTTTTTTCGAACTATATCATTCTTGGGGTGTTTATACGTCGTTTGAGTCAATGAAAAGAAACAATCTTTTTTTTGTCCAAGGTATACGAAAAAAAGATCAATGTCAGATAAAAAAATCAGGTCAGAATGAAAATTTGTAGCAGGTTTTATACGAATGAATTGACTTACTTGAACTTGACTCTCGAGAGTCGCGTTCGCACTGAGGTTACTGCAATATTCCTCGGAGAGCCCGTGATTGACGCGACAAGATTTGTAAACGAACAAGGCTTGTTCGACAACCGAAGTCGTCATGTAAGCCATCATGTAGAGCCACATTGTAGGCTCGACGCTCGTCAACCTCAACCATCCTAAATATTTTTCACAGTAGGCTCGAGACGGCGGATGGATCGTTACGACCTCGAGCTGAAAGAGCAATGACACTTTTAATCGAAAAAGTCTTCGAGTACCTTGAAGTTCAGGTGTATCAGCGTGTATGGTAGCTACTGTGTTGTTCATCGCGATTAGGTATAGAATCTTAATTTGAGGGGAGGAGATACCTTCAGGCGAGGAAAAAATTTGCTGATTTTCATGATTATTTTTTTAAAGGAAAGATTTCTTCACTATTTTTAGATTTAGGGTATGTTTTATTGTAACTTTTGGCTGTTACATGGTATTTTTCTTATTAATCTTTAAAAATGGCGGAGGTATGGCGCGGTCTTTTAAACTGCATTTTCAAAACTGGCGTGACGTGTAGCTTAAAAACGAATCGACCGATTCTGATGAAATTTTGTATAAATCTTTCTAACCTTATTGTCTAAAACATAACTCCAAATGTTTTTGAAAATAAAAAAAGTATTTTTCATTGCAAAATGTAGCTTTTCTCGGAACATTCAGTCTTTTTGTTTCAAAGAGTACCATTTCATCGATTTTCAAAATTTCCCACATTTTCTTGGTTCATACTCTGCATATGAGTGTTAGTGAACGAAAAATCGTCGGTGGTTTATTTTTAAATCAATCTCGCCGACGCTACACGTCACGCCGTCTGACAACATCCGCCACAACCCGTTTAGAAGACCGTACCATACCTCCGCCATTCTTAAAGATCAACAAAAAATACTATGTAACAGTCAGAAGTAGTAACAAAAAATACCTTGAGTTTTGAAAATGGCGAAGAAATTTTTCCTCTGAAAAAAAAATCATGAAAATCAGCCATTTTTCCCTCGCCTAAAAGTATCTAGACCCTTGACAACTAATTAATTTTATTATTCGTGATGTAACACGTATGACGTCATGTCATAGGTAAATACGAGAAGGCGCAACGTGAAACGACGTTGCATTTAAACGAACCCCGCCTAACGACACGATTGTTTTTCACACTCTTGACCCATGAACTACTGTACCCCAAACACAGATAAGATTATCGGCTGATGTGAAGTGGTGTCCAATCTTCGGGCAGATGCAACTGTATGTACAGCGGTTGAGTCAATCTTCCGTCGAGCTATTCGTTTTTAATGTGTAAATAAAAGTGATAATATTTTTCCAAATAATTTTTTTGCGAAATTAAAATTAGGGGCATTAATTTTCTGTCGTGAAAAATTCACCAACGCCTCGCTCTCAGTTATTGCAATGACTCGTTGCAGTGTTCGGGAAAGCAACAGAATAAATACACCTCAGATTTGTTATATCGACGAAAGAAAAGGAGGGATTTTTGTTTAATTATTTTATAATGATTAATTACGCCTGGCCACATAAAAAAATTAAACGATAATATTATGTGCAGTATGTTTTTTAACGAATCTCGCGTCTTCTAAAAAAAATTCTGTTTACATATTAGACAACATATTACAGCATCCGGAATGTTAAAAAAAATTAATGTGAATAATGCTTCAATTCATTTATCAATATTTTGCAACTACGAATTAAGAACAATATCCTAGTACTTTCCGCTGATTTATATCATATTATTGTTTGTTTACCGAAGAAATAACCGAAGAAATGTTGAAAAAGAAACATTTAATTCAATAAGCCCGCCTACCCAATGACGATATTTATTATTGCCGATATTTGTTTAATGAAAAACTCACCTCGGATTCTGAAATGCGTCGGTTCATTGTGAGAATGTTTTAGGGTAAATGTAAACGTAGCGTCGGTCACAACAGAAAAATCGTAGTGCTTGGTACGGTTGAGTGTGATGGAAAGGTAGACTGACGAATCAAAAATCGTCACTGTGTGTTTGTCTTTTGATCCGCCTCGTTTTTCCCTCAAGTATGCACCTTTTACTTAGTGCATAGCTTGCATCGCGTTGAGATTCCATGAAATCTTCTTGGTGACTGCGGGACATAGCGGCTAGTACAGTTGTGGCTTCTTATCACTTTTCGTCGGTTGTGTCGTTGTGGAGATCCAGAATCTATCGCGGCTGAAACAAGAAAGTATCGTGAGAGTGTACGGAAAATAGCCATTACGCAAGTGATAACGAAGGAAAAAGAAAACACAAAAAAAGCAGACTAGAAATTGAGTACTACTGCGGCCAGTTTTGTTTCCATTTTTTTTATCCCGCTCGATCATTTCGGAACAATGATGATAATGATACGACGGTAAAGATCATTTTCCAGTCCAATCACTGGCAAATGTTCTTCATGGTCGTATCATTATCATTTTATTAAAAACTTCTACTCAAAAATGAACGAAATTCTACTTAAAAAACTAAAAAAAAAAACTTCTATTTAAAAATTAAAAACTATAACCTCATAAAAAAACGCTGTCGTAGTTTCACTACTCACGCAAATGAGGAGTGAAGTTTTTACAATCGTATCATTATCACTTTGTTAAAAAATTCGACTCAAGTAGAAAAAAAAGTTCTACTTTTAAAATTCTACTGAAAAAACTGAACGGAATTTATACTTAAGAATTAAAAACTATCACTTTCTAAAAAATGCTGTCGGAATTTTACTACTCGCATAAGAGAGTAGTGAAATTTTTACAATAGTACAGCACAATCCGGTGGCAAAACTTCATTGATCGACTGTACACTCGATGAATCATATAAGTAACAATACAAGAATGGATAAAAAAATAAATAAGGTCTTTTCGAACCATGCCGAAATAAGATAAAAAATATCGCGATTAACAAAGTTTCAAGTTTAGGTAATTGTTCTTTATATTACGTGTTGATAGATAGTGATAATCTTATCGCACAAAAGGCGTACACCCATCGTGAAAATGCTCATTTTTTACTACACGCTCGATATACGATTTTAGCAGCATAAAAAATAGATGTAATTTCAAAGTGCCCCCCCCCCCCCCCCCCGGTAATTCTTTATCGTTCAAAATCCCTCCCGGAGGTCTCAGACAAAACATAGATTCTCAGTATAATCGCAAATAGCTTAAAAAACTTATTTTCAATAAATAATTCATTTGTTTCATACACTTTTGGCATCATGATCGAAAGGAATCATTTCGAAGACGCAAAACTCGTGGCAAAATCATGAATTTTCAAAACGGTAGCAATACTAATTATATTACGCAAAGATAAATTGGTTTTTCGAAAAATCTACATTGTACATATTATGTAATTTAGAAAAGTTTCGATAAATGATAAGTATTATGAGCTCATCAATGTTGCGGAACGCGTTCGAGTATGAATATTGAATTACAGATATAGTACGTACGTATGAAAACGTAGCACTCGAATCATGCAATTATAACGTGATACGAAACACGATTTGAGTTATCTCTCTCTTGCTATCTCTTTGGCCAATCGAGCTTAAAATGATGGAGAAGAGGTATGGACGCCTTGAGGTGATGTGGAAGAGAAATGGCTACGAGAGAGATGGCAAAAGCAGCGCGGTCGGTAAAGCGAAAGAGACAGAACAAGAATATGTTTCATGTCACCTTAAGGGGTTAGGCGACAGTAACGGGTGTAAAATCATGTGCGAATTTAACAATGTTTTTTTTCGTGTGGAAAAGTGATTCGCTCATAAAATTAATTACACATCTATTTAGTATGAATATCATGCTGTTAGAAAATATATATAAATTTTTTCGATGTTCAAAATGGCAGACCACTAATGTTTTCTTTTTAGGCGCTGCGCGGCGTGACGTTTAGCATCCACAATTTATTGCCTAGAACAAAGAAACAAAAATTCTCGTCAATCTACATTAGAATACCGAGAGAAGTACGTACGGAATTAAAAAATATTGTTTTATTCAAAAGTCGTAGGTATTTGAATTGAGTTGTAGGTATTTGAATGAATTTTCAGTGCCAAATTTCGTATAAAACTGCTCATAAAATGAAAAGTTTTCGATTAATCAGAAATTCGGTACGTACTTCTCTGCGAGATGCAATTAGGAACATAACTTTTAAATTTGAAGTAAATCGAGTGAAAATTGTTGAAGTTATTTTTCACGCCAATTGGAAAAAAGCTGTTTCGAGAAAAACTCGTTTAAAGTTTTAGGTATTCTATGGCCGTGCAGAGGTGGGCTTACGTTATACGCTCAAAGTCGACGAACAAAAATTTTTCTTGCTATAAATCGAATAGTACCTTATTCTTATGATAAAGCACCGTTTTAGCGAAAAAAAAGAAAATCGATTTTTTGAAAATTCAGCTGTGGTCTTACCCCTTAAGGTATTTCTTCCACGAACCCGAGTATTAAAAAATTAACCGAATTTCGCCCATAATCGAGTAAAAATACGTCCCAGGGATAAGGTTCCGAAAACCCCTAACCTCCGATCGAGCTGAAATTTCAAATCTTCCTTTTAATATTTTAAGACAACCCCTAAAGGGATTTTTGGCAACTCGCAATAGTTTTCGATTTTTTTTAACGCGCCCTAACTATATCTATATATCTGCTACGTTTCCGTTCATACCCATATATGTTATCGCGGTTCCCGCTATGACCAAACAAACCTAAACAAACCCAAACACAAAAACTATTGCGCGTCGCCGAAAATCGCTTTAGGGGTTGTCTTAAGGGGTTACCCCCACTTGCGATTTTGAAAAAATCGATTTTTTTTATTCCATTTTCTTGAAGTATAAGTATCCGGGCCCATACAGAAGTATGGGCCCGGAATAGATGACTCTATGTAAGTTTACAAAAAAAAATATTTTCTTCGTGTAAACTGAAATTGAAACTTTAAACGCGTTTTTCTCAAAATGGCATTTCTGAAGTCGGTGACCAAGATTACTCGAACACTAATGAACCGATCTTCTTGAAATTTTGCAGGCTTATTTAATACATAAAAATATAGCCTTTAATCGTTCGATTTTTTTTTGTCGAAAAAAAAATGGCCGTTTTATAGCCAAAAAACGGCCGTTTTTTTTCGTTAAAATCGAACCATTAACTTTGGCTGTCCGCCATTTTGTGAAAATCGAATATTTTTTAAAATCCTTCGATTAAAGACTAGTTTATACTTATATTTGACTAAATCCATCCGGATTTTTTTTCAGATGATCCACTTCGCCGCAATGTTGGTCACCGCAAACCGTGTATATAAAAACATTATTTCATTGACGGCCATTTGCTACTAAACAATGTAATATTTTTCAATAAAAAAATTACTGAAAGCTCTTCAAGATGTGTTCTTTAAGATGGTATATTGATCGATTAAAAAAGTTTTGTAGTTTTCTTTAAAAAAATTCATGAAAAAGGCCTTTTTTGCGCTACAAGTGGGGGTAACGCCTTAAAATATTAAATGTTAAATGTTGTCGCGCTCTCCGTTTTGTCCGAACAAACCCAAACAAACCCAAACAAATCCAAACACAAAAACTATTGCGCGACGCCGAAAATCCCTTTGGGGTTGTATTAAAATATTAAAAGGGTGCAGAATTTCAGTTCGATCGAAGGTCGGGGGTTTCCGGAACCCCAACCCAGTATGCTGGTAAAATTTGAAGCCAAGTTTCAACGAAAAATTACTACTCTAAAAATCGTCTCATTTATAGGGCACTTTATGCAGATGACATGCTGGCTACATTTCGATATAACAATTTATACACCAAAGAACTCTAGATGCTTGATACAAGCTGCTCAACTAAAAAATATTGATGATAAAACTTTAAAAAATGTCACGAGCAAAAGAATTTTCGTAGCCGCGATTTTTCAGTAGAAAAGTCAAAATAAAAAAGAATTCATTCTAGTTTATCGTTGGGTATAACAATTGAGGGTGACTAATTTTTATTAAGCCCCACTGTAATTTACCAATAATTCAGAAGGGCCCTGCTTATGCCCCCCCCCCCAAAATACGGCCTTCCAAACACTTAAAACACGAACGCCTGGTTTTGGGTGATGACGCAACAGTAGCCGCTTCGACACGTGTTTTTAAAAGATTAACATGATCACTGTTATGGCACTGCTCCAAAACGCGGTAAGGCACTTCCGGTCGAGGCACTTTCCACGACGTTGCCCAATTTTTCGTTATCGTTAGCTCGCTCTCGTTTCACGTCGATTAAAATTTATCCACTCTCACGTATAAGTGCAACAGGGTTGTGTGAGAAAACGAGCATGCGGGCACGCATTATCGAGTCCCACACACGTGGTATGTCTATAACCTCACGTTGCACAAGAGTTTTTATCGCGACAGCAGCGGGATGCTCCGCCAACGATTCTTCTCACTGCACTCTCCGAATGCATTCGGCTATGGAAAAACATTTCTATCAGTTTTTTATGGTCTATTGCTGCCCCTGTTATTTTTGTTTTTCCAAAGTACTCGCGGACTTTTACCGGTGTAGATATTTTGGTATATTTATTGTCGTCTCCACGTTGGAGAGCATAGGAAAAATGCGACCACGTGCTCCGACTCGAAATCGACGATTGAGACTGTGAGAACAAGCGCGCGTTTTTTGCTTCGAGACCCGAACCGAAAGGGCCGCACACGTGAGGAAATATATGACGCGTTATTGCGCCAGTTCTGGGGAAAATATTGATTCGTTCGCGTTCCGCGCTACTGTGCATTTCTACCGAGCCGCCAACTTGTGCTGGTACCACGAGCCACCGGGAGCGCGCACTTTCAAACTGGTTTGTGGCACCTTTCTTGCGAAGCACGCAACGGTTAGTGAGGGACTCGTTATACCGGCTCGTTTCCTGCAGCTGCAGCAGTCGCAAATCTCACGTGATTGCGAGCCTGCGCACCTCGAGGGGGGAGATACCTTTAGGCGAGGAAATCATTTGTTCATTTTCATGATTTTTTTTAACAAGTTCTTCGCGATTTTTGAGACTTGGGGTACGTTTTATTACTACTTTTGGCTGTTACATGGTATTTTTTATTGATCTTTAAAAATCGAAGCGGTATGGCAGGGTCTTCTAAACTGCATTTTTTAAACTGGCGCGTGTAGCTGAAAAACCAATCGACCAATTCTGGTGAAATTTGGAATGAAACTTTTTAATTTTCTTGTCTAAAACATGACAAGGTTTTTGAAAAAAAAAACATTTTTTATTGTAAAATGTAGTCATTTTTTCGGAACATTCCGTCTTTCTGTTTCAAAGCGTACCATTTCATCGATTTTCAACATTTCCCACTTTTTCTTGGTTCATACTCTGCATGTGAGTGTTGTTGAAAGAAAAATCTTGGGTGGTTTATTTTTAGATCAATCTCGCCGACACTACATGTCACGCCGGCTGACAAGATCCGCTGTAATCTGTTTAGAAGACCGTACTATACCTCTGCCATTTTTTAGATTAAGGGGCTATACCAGTGTGAACGCTGAAAATTTGGGTGATTTTCGGGAATTTTTTGGAAGAAAAGTACTCAATTAAATGTTTCGGAAAATTAAGAATATATTTGGCTATATTTGACCTATATTACATAATTTTTTCATAGAAAAATATTGAGATCCAAGCGACTTATGCGCTGCCTTCGGAGGCGCAAAAAAAAAGTTCCTCCACTGCTGACATGATTCCGGCCGATTGAGTAGCTGAAATCGAAAAAAGAAAAAATGTCGTTAAACTGGAAGGTATTTCCTGTACAATGACGTAGAATTTTCGAAAAATATTAAAATCTAACAAAATGGCGTAGTTATGAAAAAAAGTCTGTTTTCTTGCCTATAAAATGGTTGTTTTTTCAATGCCAAATCGTCAATTTTCATCCAATCAAAAATATCCTACGTCATTATAGAGTCAATATATTCAAGAGTACTTAGTTCAAATTTCAAGTCAATCGGATAATTGCTCTTTGAGTTACAATGTCAGCAAATTTTCAAAATCTCATTTCGAGAAAAACGCGTTTAAAAATGTTACTATCGATTCTTGCAAGATAAAATGTTATTGATATAAATGATAAAAATGATAATTATATTTTTGAAAGTATAAACTGTCGAAAAAGGCAAAAAAATCGATTTTTTTAAAGTGTCGCGCTGGTATAGCCCCTTAATCTTAAAAATACCATGTTACATGGTATTTTTTTAATTGATCTTTAAAAATCGCAGAGGTATGGCAGGGTCTTCTAAACTGCATTTTCAAAACTGGCGTGACGTATAGCTAAAAAACCAATCGGCCGATTTTTTAAAATTTGGTATAAATCTTTAAAATCTTATTGTCTGAAACATGACCCTAAATGTTTTTGAAAAATAAAAAAGGATTGTTTTTTATTGCAAAATGTAGCCATTTTTTTCGAAAAATTCAATATTTTTGTTTCAAAGCGTACAATATCATTAATTTATCAACATTTCTCACTTTATTGGTTCATATTCCGCGTATAAATGTTTATGAAAGGAAAATATTCATTGGTTTTGGTCTGACAACATCCGCTGCAACCCGTTTAGAAGACCGTGCCATACCTCCGCCATTTAGAAAGATTAAGAAAAAATGCCACGTAACAGCCAAAAGTGGTAATAAAACAGACCCTCAGTTTGAAAAATGGTGAAGAAATCTATTTTTTAGCCCTTTGTTGACACATTTATATTTTGCCACGATTTTGCCACGCTGGGTCAACTTGGCCCGGATCCTACATCATCCACCCGCCATTAACGACCTTTCGGTCGGTTATTGTCGAAAAAAATCAGGGATACACTTTAAACATTTCTCAATATGTCTGTATAAGTGAAATTCGGAAAATGTAAAATTATTTTGTTGTAAACAAAATTATTGAAAATGTTCAATTTTGGAAACGTAAGCCTTACATTTAAAATTCGTCCGAGTCAAAATAACCCAGTTTGTCAACGTAGGGTTAAAAAAATAACGAAAATCAGTCATTTTTTCCTCGCCTAAACGTATCTCCCCCCTTAATGAAGTTGACACCGCCACTTTGAGCTTACCACCAGTCAATTTCGCTGCATAGTCTCCCACAATCCTGGAAAGAGGCGAAACGTTGATGAGGAATAAAAAAAGATTTACTTTCAGTTTTATAAAAAAATGTATTTCACGTGGTTCAATGAGAAAATGGTTGGCCAGAATCGCGTAACGCGTAACTGAAAAGCAGGCAAATGTTGCATCGGTTACGGAGATTCGTCGTCTTAGGCCATCTCGCGTATACGAGCGCTATTTACTTTTCCTCCGTTTGTTTTCCTACCAAATCACGCAGACAATTTAAATACGGAATTGTTCATCATAAAATATACCAATGTACATATTGCACGTCGTTTTCGATTTTACTTATGAGGGTAGATTGTTTTTTGTGTGTGTTTTTTTAAATATTGACTATCAATAGGTGTAGCCGAGTTTCGAAAACTCAAATCTCGAGTTCGACGTGTACTACAATTAGGCCCTATTACATATAAATATGCACTAGTTGCGTTTTTTCCACGTATTTTTTTCCTCATCTCCTCGACGCGGATTCTGATTTGCGCACAATTAATATTTGATATGCCGACTGCAATGCTTCTCCCAAGTGAACATGTACAATAAAATAATATTAACTCTCGTCGTCTAAGCATTCGTACAAATATTTTTCATTCAACGTCGAGTTTTCAATTTTTCACACGTAACCGGTGGAAAGGAAGTTGCACAATTTGCTAATTCTGCAGCTGCTGATGATGCTCGATTTTTTTGCCATCGCGATTTATCTTTGCTCACCCGAGTTGCGTTCAACCCTGTAATATATTGGGCAAAAAATAAGAAAATTGCCAAGATTTGGAGACGAAAGATATTTACTACTAAATATTGTATAAATTGTCCGTGCTAAGAATATTTCGAACTGGTTGCATTTCGGATTAGCTTAAGTGGATGATAAAAAAATTGGATAGACATGAAAGAAACCTTATGACGTCGATGAGTCTTATTTCTAGGGTTCAAATAAAATTTCAATCGGGACGTCTGAAGTATGAGTGCATCTAAGTGCATGCTGCTTGAGTTATAGGTCTCAGCAATAAATTATCGTTTCGTACATCGAGATAGTGTGTTTTTTTTAACTTCGTGATCCAACTTTCATTAGCAATATTCTTCATATATATAATTTATTTTTCACTTATATTATAATAAATTCAGATTACTTTTTTTTTATCACATATTCGTTATGTTACATCGGCAAACGTGATGTAAGACGTGTCTCCTCTGGACCTGTCAGTCACACATTTAAATTATACTAACTGTTCAATATTGTTTGTAATCATTGGTATTACGTCACGCAAGTATAATATACCAATATAGCATACACAATCGGCACGCGGCTGCCTCCATTTATTCCTTCTTTGCTAATAATTTTCTACACTAACTAACTTATCTTTTATTACCATCAATTCTCTTGTCTCGCAAAGTGCTTATAATTAATTACACGTTGAAATATTAACTCGTCTATAATACACATTCATATGATTTTACGTTCACGAATATTTTGACGGTACACTTCATAGTACTCGGCAACATCTGTGCATACGTAGATATCTTTGGGACAGCCAAGGATGAACTCATTTCTCGTTCGCTTCTGGTTTTCATATTTTTACTATTATTAAGAATGAAGGTTCTACCCTTTACGCGCGCACCCCTTTAAGGTTGTTGCTGAATCATTCTTGAAGGGTGCGGGGAGAAACGAAGTTTCTGTGGCAATACGTTGTGTGACGTCACCAGTGCCAACTTATCGTAGCAAAATATTAACGAAGAATATTGAGAAAAATTTCGAGTGCTATTTACATATATGTTAATTTGAAGGAGTTAGGATAATCAGAAAATTAATTTTCCATGTTTAAAAATCCTGTTAAAATAGACACGAGCTTTGGCAACGTCGCACGGTTCTCTTGTAATGCGAGGCTGTTAGGGTGGCCGCAGTGGCTGTCACAGCTGTGTTACGCGCGTTTTGCGCCGGTCGGCGTTTTCAGAGGTTATGTGAGAGCGAAAGGAGGCAACAAATGATTGAGAAAAAAGATTAGCGCGCCGCAACGTTTCCGATAGAAAACATAATTTGTCAGTCCTTGTGCCCACAAGCATCATACTATGCTCACCGAAGCCAGATAAAGGGAATACATCATAACAAGTGTATGAATAAGTTCCCCTGACTCGCATTTGACTTTAAGGGGGTATCCCTCTCTGGAAACTTTGAAAAATCGTTTTTGTGTATATTGTTATAGGGTGATCTTTCAAGAATATTTGCAGACCAACCTGACCATGAAATTCTAAAAATTGACGAAGTTACACCTATTTCAGTGGAACAGTGTGCGTCGGGTTTACCGCGATCCGTCGATTTTGAACGCGATTATCTCGAAACTACATATCTTGACACGGTGGGATTGATATCTTGAGTAACTTTTACACTATTGACTTGAATTTGCACAGTTAGCGTTCCAACAGTTGTCATTTTCGGTTCACGATCGCATTATTTAAGTGGATTAACCATTTGTTGATAACAATGACTTCAGCATCCTGTTTTTCAAGAGAAAAATGAGGTTTTCTTTGGAGACGCTGTCATTTTTCGTATTTTTCGAAATTTCGAAAAGTGGATCGTGAACCCATAGTCCGTTGGATATATTTGAAGAAAAAATTGTTTGAAAGATTTTCTTCCGAAAAAATTACCTTGTAGCCATAAACATGTGTACAACATGCTGGGAGATAATTCATTTATTCCAACCAATGTGTTACTAGATAAAAATGCATCACTCTGGGCCATCAAATTGGGCTTCCGGAGAGGGATACCCCGTTAACGTAATCTAAATTGGCGCGCTAGGTCTTCGATTGGTGCTGCTATTCCCATAGTTCCGACGTTGCCACATTTCAATGCGTAGATCTCAACAAGCCTCATTTTTTCGTAAAATGGTCGCATATTTTTCACACATTCTCATTAATTAGATCGGTAACCTATCTTTTCTTCGGTAATATTGTTCTGTACACTATCCTGCACACAATATTCGTTTTTAGGTCACTTTCTTCACATATGCGGAACCTACGTGAAGAAACTGAAATGGTAACGACTTTGCGCCATAAAACCAAGGCGATCAAGCGGAGATTGACGTACACTCAAAAATGTAATATTTAATAAACGGGTGCGCAATCCTGCTTTCTTCTTTTGCTAGTAAATTCAGGAAATATACCATAACGACTAGTAAAATTTTCATTAATATCTATTCACCCCCAATATTTTTAAGCAACAACCTCAAATGCTTCTTTATCGTACACCGTTTATCATTTTCGTGGTCCCCGTACGCGAAACTGGCAACTGATGCCAACATTTTTCATATTAATTTTCTTTTCTTTTTCTACACTTTTTCGTTGTATTGTGCGGTATCGTCTCATTCATTCGTTCGATCGGCGCGTACTCTCGCCTTTTTATTCCACTGCTGACTAGAATAATACCAATTGCATAATCGAAGCATCGAAACTGGCAATCATCGTTTCGTTTTTCATTTTTTTCTGAGTTTTATTACTTTTCAATGTTTTGTAGAAACGTTCGGTGGAATGTTACAAACCGTTTGGAAAAATAATGTTTTCCGCATTATAAAGAAAATGAGAATGATACGCGTGACGAAAATTGTGTAACCGGCTAAGTACGCCGCGTGTACAACTTTTCAAGACGTAAATAGGCTGCATGAACAAGTAGGATAGTTTATGTTACTTTTAAAGTAACTTCTCGTTTGACTTGTCAAAAGTCGATGCGCGTTGTCCGATAACGATGCGTTCCTATACAGGTACGACATGTTTTACCATGCAGGGTCAACACGCGATTACCACACGCCGGTGTTATTTCGATAGTTGCTCGAGCAGTGCGGTCAATAAGAACGTCTTCGTTCCTTGCGGAAGAATATTTTCGAGCGCTGACTTAAGGGGTTATGCCTATTTGTAAAAGTCGAAAAATAACTTTTTTCATAACCATATAATATATATGTATTATATATTGATATATTTTGACAGTATATCATCTCGAAAATGTTCCCTGAAAATTTCAGTGACCGGATCAAAATCGACAGATTTATAGGCTGTCATGTTGACACCCGTTGGAACGCTCGGCGCGTCGTTCGAAACTTTAAACAAAGTCGGAGAGCAAAATATTTCAAAAACTACAGTATCGATATTTCTGAAATTTGTAGAGCTTTTTTTTAATGTCAAAATATAGTATTCGAAGGATTTTTTGCCGATTTATACTTTTTATCTGATGAACGAAAAATGCCAATTTTTTCTGCAAAAATTAACTCATTTTAAACACTTGCCGTTTATTTTTAATTTTATATTTTGGAAAATCTATTAATTCTAGGATAAACTAATAAAGAAACGAAATCTGTTTGATTTTTAGATATTAGATAATCTGGTTCGAAAGGGCATTACTCACAGCAAAATACGTTTTCGATCTTTCCGAACATCGACTGTAAAACGAGTATAATTAAATAGTTTTACACTCAACATTACAGAGTATGATATTTTTTCAAATACCTACTTCTTGTAGATATTTATCATTACAGTTTGTATTTGAAAAATCCCAAAAATAAGCTGTTTTCGACTGTTACAACTAGAGATAACCCGTTAATCAAATATGCCGTTCTTGCTTTTTTTCGCGTGTACAGCCTTGACACCTATTTATCGCCGACGTGGATGCCTTGTCGATATCGGAGTGTTCCTAATTGGTTGATTGATTAGTAGGTACTGTTATCCGCTTCGGTCGGTTACTACTTTCATATAGCTTTCGAGTGTGCGGACGATTACAATTTTCACCATTAATTCGACGACTCAACACCCTGACGTTTACTTCATTTACCATTGATTTGATGCAGTTTTGTATTGGGCCTTTACACCTCAAAAGAAAATAAACCCTTTTTCGCCGTTCAATTATCCGTTTGGACAATCGGAAAATATATTTTTGCGGCCAGTTGTTATTGATGGAGTAATGCTCACATTCTTACATACGCGTCTTGAAAACGCTTGCGTATTTTTTTATTAATTCTTTTTTTCGTATTCTGGCATTTCGGGCTGCTATGGTCAGGCAAAATCATGGTGGGAATGCGACGAAACGCCTACCGTGAAAACTTTTAAATAATGCGTTAATTTGTCACTCAAAGACATTGTTAAAATTGACAAACCAATAAAAATGTTGTTTCGTAATATTGAATGTATAGTCTTTTTGCCTGCTCATGGAGGAAAATGCGTTTTGTTAAAAAAGATCGGAGTTGCGAGAGGGATGTGTTTTACCCTTCCTTGACACACTTATATTTGGCCACGGCTTTGACACACTGGGTCAATTTGACCCGGACTTCATCAACGTACCCTCAACAACCCTTCGGTGGGTTTTTATTGAAAAAAATCCAAGATACACTTCAAACATTTCTTAATATCCCTGCATAATTAAAATTCGGAAAATATAAAAGTGAATTATTCTAAAAAATTATTGAAACCTTTCAATTCCGGGCCAGTGAGCATTTTTTACCAAATTTGTCCGGGTCAAAATGACCCAGTGTATCAAGGAAAGGTCAAAATGTACCACACTCTCGAAAAATAACTTTTGGAAAAAATGTCAGTAGGTGTATGTGTGTAAGGATTTTTCGCGCATGCAAAAACTTCTGATGTTTGATTTTTCTCTAGGACGTATTTTTTAAATGCATTTAGTGACAAGCGGTGAGAAGCTTTAGATTTTGAGGAACTTTCAATTTCAGGAAAAAAAATTTTTATCGCCGTGACTTTACATTTTTTTTCGATGTTTGTCTAAATTTTTTTTTTTACGAAAACAGAGTATGATACGAAGTATATTGGCATTCAATTTTATGGAAACTGGCAAGAGGGCTTAGATTTTTCGGGAGTTAATATTTTGAGACTATCGGCTATTTAAAAATTACCGATGTTGGATGCATATTTCTACAGGAATGCCCTATATACGTTTTTACTTTTGCAAAAATCTATGAAACTTTTTGGAAGTTTTGAAGAGAGTCAAAATTTTTAGGTGAACCGACTTTTGGTGCTATAACTTTTTCAAAACTTAAGATTTTTTTTTAAATTTGTGTACACGGAAATCTTTTATGCAAGGTTTATATTTGGCATAGCGAGGGTTAGCAATGGTTGACATCGCATTATCAAAATACAGTTTTGGAAAAAAATCATGCAGATTTGATACTTGCGTTTGATTGTTTTCCGATAATTTTGTTCCACTTATTAACGGGGTCCTCTACTTTCTCGGGTCGACAAAATCGATTTTTTTTTCATAAATCACATCTACAACATGTGTAGAAAATGTGTGCCAAAGGATTTTTCCATATTCGAAGTGGTTCACAAGTATAAATCACATGCGCGAACTTTCAAACGCGTTTTTCTCGAAACACCATTTTTCGAAACGGTGACCACGATATTTCAGAAACTACTGCACCGATCTTGTTCAAATTTATACAGCATCTTTAATATGTTATAAGCCAGCGATTGAACTAGGATTATCATGATTGCTTCGATAGTTTTTTTTTTGTACGAGCGAAAAACTTAAGAAAAAGTGAGTAAAAAATAGAATGTAATTTTCAAAAGTGTATAAAAAAGTCAATTTTTGTAATTTAGAATTCACTCTAGTTCAATCGCTAGTCTTAAATATGAAGATTAAAATGCCGTTTGGTTTTTTGATTTCAGATAAGCAGAACAGCCGCAATCTTGGTCACCGTCAAGCACCTCTTTTACTTGATGTCTTCCTGTCGCCCACTATAACGTTTATTCTATTATATATTTTGACTTCAAAAAATTTGTAAAGCTTATTTAAATGTTAATAAAGATTATGCAAAAACAATGAGATTGATTATTTCGATGCTTTGCCCGTAAAAAAGTATTGAAAAAGCCGTAAAAAAACAGCCGAGAAACTAGAGGACTATAAGAAAGCTAATTGTGAAAAAGTTGACTCGCTCGAAGGTTTTTTTCCATTCATTCGCGTAATCAATTTACCCCCACCGCTGCCCGTTTCCGGACCCGTACGTAAGACCGTGGCGTTGCCTTGGCAAGGCAATTTTTTCGACCGTTGGGGACTCTTTTTTATCTACTGTCGGCGAGTGCTCCTAGGGCATGGAAGACCGAAGAGGAAACCGTTCGTATCAGGTGCTAACTGCAGAGTTGTCTAAGAAACGGATTGCAGTCATCACAACGGGTGGCATGATGGGATCCTGTAATTTTGTGTCTATGGTTAAAAAAATCTAATCAAATGTTATGCCAATTTTTCCAGTTACCGTGTAAAACCAAAATCGATACGTATAATGCTTGTGGGTCTGCGTCGCGTTTGCCGTCCGTTGATTCTTCAATTTTTACTTTCGTGCAGTTCGAGGCCGGAAAATTTTTAATTACACTGATAAAACATTATAATTTGCCCATTACTGGCCACAGTATTACGGACTGCGCGTAAGGCGGGACACCAGTGTGACAAGTAAAAAAAATCTATTTTTTTGCTTTTTTTCAAAGTACTTATATTGAAGAAAGTGTAAAAAAAAATTGAAGGTAAAATATCGAAAATTGACCAAGTTGCAGACGATTTAGTATACTAAAATTTTAGTATACTAAAATAACTAAAATTACTAACTAACTAAAATCAGTAACTAACTAAAATACTAAAATAACTAAAATACTAAATTTTAGTATACTAAAAAACTTTCAATCGCGTTTTTGTCGAAACAACTTTTCCTGACCTGGCCGAAATCACAACTCTAACTATAAATGCCCGATTTTTTATTTAAAAAAACCTAAGTTTCCGTAGTTGCAGTAGCTATTTCCAAGTAGCCGCTTTTTTAAATTTATTATTTTTTAAACCCCCGAATATGAGTAAAGATTTCGTCAAAATTACACTTTTTTTTCAACACCCGCCATTCGTGATTTTTTTTTCGAAAAACGGCTACCTGCAACGAGAACTCCATTTATATAGATTATAAAACATTTTTATTTTTCAGACCAACCATTGTCGTGTTATCGATCCGGCTGTTGGACCTCATTTTTTATACAGAGGCTCTATTGTACCTCAATAAGGCTGTTAAATTTTTATTTGTTTTCAAATAAAAATCCTCACAGAATAAGTTCAATGTATACATAAAAACATGCCTTTCGTCCAATTCCCAAATAAATAATCTAGCAGACAAAAAAATTCGTAAAATCGACTTTTTTGGCCTGTCACAAGGTGTCCTCCCTTAAATTTTTATCCAGATCTACTCTGTACCTATCAATTACTTGAGCGCACTGTTCCTAGAATTCCACTTCACACATGTAATGATAAGGAATTATATTGACATTATTGAGAAGCAGTCATCGATGTGTCAGAAATGATAAATAATATACCTACATGAGCGGTAAAATTTATTATCAACAATCAAAGCGATCGAAATTCCATGCTCCAAAATAAATTATGGCAAAATTTCTAATTTGCATAACCTCAAAACGTTTTTATTCTCTTACAGAATGAACTGAGATGCAAATCAATAAATTTAATAGGAACGAATAGATCGCGAAGGGGTTGCAAATATTTATTTCTCTTTTTTTCAACCAGATCGATAAAAAATGCCACCGCTTTGTGTTAAACGAAAGAAAATATGGTGCCCATAAATTAATGAAATCCAAGTGATCGATATCACGGTTAAAACGTAAGGAGACCCTTTGCGTAAAAGAATCCTGGCAAACTCAAGGATCACGCACCTGACAAAGCAGTCGGCAGTACGAAGAAAAAATGTAGTACATGTTTATCCGTCACGTGCTCGTCTGAACTCATAAGTACGTGATAAAATGCGTATTTTATAGGTAACGATAAAAAAAATGCCTTGCTCGATAACGTTTTATTCGGCGCCTGCGCGTAAAAGAGCTTATCAGTGAAAGGCTCTCGTAAAGGTGAGATATAACGATCAGGATTGATGAAAGGACAGAGACAAGAATCATTAAAAAGTTGACGCCCGAATCGGGTCAACGAGGGTCGATAAGTGACTGTCGAAAAATAATCTGTAATTTTTGGAGCATTCGAGTGCTCACTGTATGTTTTTTTGCCCGAATTTCAATGCCTGCCTTTTTATCGGAACATTTGCTGATTGTGTTAATTCGTTGATCGGATAATTGAGGGGGGAGATACCTTCAAGCGAGGAAAAAATTTGCTAATATTCATGTTTTTTTTTTTTAAGAAAGATTTCTTCACTATTGTTGAGGCCTAGGGTATGTCTTATTACTACTTTTGGCTGTTACGTGGTATTTTTTTATTCGATTTTGGAAATGCCGGTGGTATGGCGCGGTCTTCTAAACTGCATTTTCAAAATTGGCGTGACGTATAGCTAAAAAACTAATCGACCGATTCTAAAGCAATTTGGAATGAATCTTTCTAACCTTATTGTCTAAAATATGACTCTAAATGTTTTTGAAAATAAGAAAAAGTATTTTTTCATTGCAAAATGTAGCCACTTTTTTCGGAAGATTCAATTTTTTTGTTCCAAAGCGTACCACTTCATCAATTTTCAACATTTCTCACTTTTTCTTGGTTCATATTCTGCGTATGAGTGTTAATGCAAGAAAACTCTGCGTTTGTTTTTTTTTTCAGATTAATCCCGCGGACGCTGAGTGTCACGTCGTCTAACAACATCCGCTGCAACCCGTTTAGAAGACCTCCGCCATATTCGAAGATTTATCAAAAAAAAAAAAATACAATGTAGAGTCAAAAGTAGTAATAAATTACTACTTTTGGCTGTTATATTGTATTTTAACGTATTTTTGACGTAAATTCGTTTCAACGGGTTTTAACGTACCTTAAGGTGGAATATACATTTAGACAGGAAAAACATAAGCAATATTGAGGGATTTTTTAAGCTGAGAAATAATTATTCTAAAATTATCAAACTTTAGGTATACTTTAATAGTATATTTAAGTATACAAAACAATTTTTCAAATTAATTCATCATTAAAATCGCGGAGTTGTGGCAGAGTGTTACAGCAAAGTCGCCGCGGGAGTTGCGAATCGACGTGCAGTCTAGTTCCCCGTAGACTTTGATTTGCAAAAAAGTTCAAACATTTTTTCAGTTAGAACATGTATAGTTTCTATGTGACGGTAATTAAAATGAAGAAAATGCAAATTTAAGAAAATGGCACGCATTTACAAAAAAATCAACATTTCACACAATATTTCTGTAAAATATGGATTAAAAAAGTTGTTTTTTTCACAATTTTTCAAAAACAATTCTCGTCAAGTAGCAAGTACCAATATTATCAATATTTCTACCGAGTTTTAACTAAATCGGCTCAATAGTTTTTGTGTAATCGTGCACGCCAATTTCGATAATGCAGTTTTGAGAAAAACGCGTTTGAAGTTCACGCCCGCTCCGAATCCGAGCGGCGAGGCACGGCGTTGACGGGCTGTAACGTTAGAAGTTTTTCGAATTTCGCTTTGAAACTTTGGGCAAATATTCTACATATATGGTTCTATCGTTTAAAGAAGAAAAAAAAACAGAAATCGATTTTTTGATCGTTGTACGACCCGCCTTAAGTCTCAAAAAACGTGAAGAAATCTTACCTTTAAAAAAAATAATGAAAATCAGCCATTTTTTCCTCGTCTACATCCCCTCCTTTATCCACACTAACGAGCTTCATTATATCGCGAGTTCCGAGGTCGAATAAACGACGAGAATCGTCATTTTATAATCCCAACTAGCTTCTCTCAAGCGTTCGTTCTGCTTTACGACAAAAAAAAACGACAGTCTAATAACGTAATCGATTGCGTGTCACGGTACACTTTAATTCTCGTTTTCATCTCGCATGAAACATCCAAGCGATCAATTTCTTTGCTACACATTTATAGTGGATGTAGTTTTCACGCTACCGGCAATTCTCTAGTATATCGAACATAATTTCGTCATCGCGTGAGCCAAAGATATGAAGATTTTCTTCACTCCCCCCCCCCCCCCCATGATTCGGAATGATCAAATTGACTCTAGGGGTTGTGAATTCTTATGATTATTTGGACAAACCGTAACGACCGTGCCCTTCGTCGAGTTTTGAGCGTCACTTATACGTCATAGTATATCGTTTTCACGATTTGTTGATTTCGCACTGGATTCCCGAGTTCAACATACGATTCGCGCGATCATTTCCATCCCCCCTTCGACCTCACTCAATTCCGCGGAATACAAGGGACGAAGACGCTGTTAATTCATTTTCCTACAACAACTGACAAGGAACATCACTTTGGTGTCCTCCTCCGATTTTGTTGAAACTTTTTTATGTGGAAGAGTATCAACAACTAATAGACACCTATTTTTTTATCGGCGGAAAAACGGTTTTGAGGGGTGAAACGCACCCTCAATAATGGGGATGTTTTTCGTTTTTCGTCGATAACGTTTTAAGGGGAGGGTAGGGGTTTTGGCGTGAAAAAAAACACTTTTTTGCGAATTTTTTTCATCTATATGGATAGACTAAATTTATTGAAACCTTTTGTACATTGTTAAGGGATCGTCTCAGTGTGAAATTTTCGAAAAATCGATTTTTTTTTGTTGCATTATCGGATAGTATACACTGTAATTGTATGGACCTGGCATCGCCGATTGATCGTAAGTAAACGATTTATCTAAAAATTTTCCAACTTCAATCTTTAAACGCGTTTTTCTCAGAATAGTGTTTTTCAAAACGGTTTCCACTCTCAAAGGAAGAGTTTTGAAGATATCTAGTTCCCCTTTGAAGAGAACATTTTTAACGTCATTCTTTATAGCGCTATGGAAGCTTTTTTTTTTGGAAATCTTCCTATTTTTTTTACGAAAAACTGTCGAGAAAAAGCGCCAAATTCGATACTTTTTGTTCAAACCGCCGCCATTTCGTCAAATTAAAAAAAAACCCTTCCATAGCGCGATAGCGACTTTCCTACAGATTAATGATCTTTTTGAAATTTTTGTTTCAGATCAAAATTGCGGCCGCAATCGTGGAAACCGTACAGGACCTTTTTTTATTACGTCTCATTTCAACAATTTATTTAACTATTGTACATCCAATAAATAAACATAAAAAAATCATTTTGTATTCGTCATGAATGTATTTATTTATTTAAAAAAAACCGGACCGATTAGTTTATTTGAACATTAAAAAAAAAAATCGCGAAAATCAGTGATTTTTCGGAGGGCCACACTGAGACGATCCCTTAAGTGTCATTTCGAGAACATTCCATGAAATTTGTACGCGAAAATATCCACAAACAAGCCGGTGCCGCGTTTTTCTCGAAACCACTTTTTCAAAGTCCGTGTTCACTGCCATTTGAAAACTACATGACCGATTTATTTCAAACTTGGTACACACTTTCTGCATATAAAATATCTCCCCCCAACGGTTAGTTTGAGATTTTTTTTACATTGAGGGGGTTTTCCACCCCCAAAATGGCGGAATTTTTCGTGAAAAATAGCACTTTTCACTTTACATGACCACCAAAAATTTAGAAATGAAAAAAAAAAATTATCAAAGACCGTTGGGGGGAGGATTTGATGATACTTTGACTAAATTTTAATGGTACTTGATTTCAGATAATTTCTCGCTGAGATATAGCGAACACCGCAAATCGTGTTTTTCCAAAGGCGTTCTTGGGAAAGCTTTGTCACCGGCTTGTTTGTGGATATTTTCGCGTACAAATTTCACGGAATGTTCTTGAAATTACACTTAACAAGGTGCAAAAGGTTTCAATCAATTTACTCTATCCATATAGATGAAAAAAACTCGCAAAAAAGTGTTTTTTTTCACGCTGAAACCCCTACCCTCTCCTTAACGGTACGAGATATAAAAAAATTTCAAATTGCAACAATGTTTATTTTTTTGTGTACTATACATTGGAGATGAGAACGATAACGTTATCGACGAAAAACACCTCTATTTTCGAGGTTGCGTTTTTCACCCCTTGAGGGGCTGTACCAGTGTGAGAAGCTTCAGCCTCTCAGCAGGCATTATTCGAGGAAGAGGAGGGTCCACTGTATGGGCCAGGTATATCTGATTAGCAGTTTTTATGGTAAATATCATTTTATCTTGCAAAAATCGATAGTTAAATCTTTAAACGCGTTTTTCTCGAAATGAGATTTTTCAAATTTGCTGACATTGTTACTCAAAGAGCAATTATCCGATTGACTTGAAATTTGAACTGAGTACTCTTGAATATATTTACTCTACAATGACGTAGGATATTTTTGATTGGATGAAAATTGACGAATTGCCATTGAAAAAATGACCATTTTATAGGCAAGAAAACAGATTTTTTTTTTCATAACTACGCCATTTTGTTAGATTTTGATATTTTTCCAAAATCCTACGTCATTGTACAGGAAATACCTTCCAGTTTAACGACATTCTTCCTTTTTCGGTTTCAGCTACTCAATCGGCCGGAATCATGTCAGCAGTGGAGGAACTTTTTTTGGCACCTCCGAAGGCAGCGCACAAGTCGCTTGGATCTCAATATTTTTCTATGAAAAAATTATGTAATACAGGTCAAATATAGCCAAGTATATTCTTAATTTTCCGAAACATTTAATCGAGTACTTTTCTTCCAAAAAATTCCCGAAAATCACCCAAATGTTCAGCGTTCACACTGGTATAGCCCCTTAAAACCGTTTTTCCGCCGATAAAAAAAATACGTGTCTCTTAGTTTGTGATACTCTTGCACCCAAAAAAGTTTCAACAAAATCGGAGGAGGACACCAAAGTGATGTTCCTTGTGAGACTTCCGGTGACCGGGAATTTTGTTCGCCCGACCTGAATTCGCCGGAATGACCGGACGATTCTTTCCAGCTCAGGGGAAGTCGTTTAATCTCGAAGGTGTCTCCAGCTCGACTACGCACACGCACGTACGAAAATTTCGCGATTCTTCGATCCCAAAGTAACGTCTCTCATCACTTCCAGTCTGTTTCTTCATCTCGCGTGATTTTTTTTTTTTTGGCTCCGCGAACGATTCGTTTCCGCCCGAAACTCCTGTCTTCCAGTTCTCTCATCCGGCTTGGCCCATTTCCGGGTCAATCGACCGGCCTGAAATTGAGGCTCAGCAATCTTCGTATTGCCGAATCGTTTGTTTCTCGATCGAACTGGAACGAGCCAGTCAAAAGGGTAGGCCGTTACTCGGCGAGATTGGCTTCTCCGGCAAGTCGGTGTTGTTGTTTGAGTTTACTCTTGGGGTATTGGCGTTGGACATCTCGGCGGGTCTAGGCCCGTCGAGAAAATAGGTGACCATGCTGCCCTTTCCCTTGACCTGTATCGTACCCCGGCACGTCAACGGAAAGCCTTTCGAGGATAAAATATCGTAAACTTCGCGAGTTACTTGTATACCGTCGAGTACACCGGTCGAATCCATTCTCGATGCAACGTTCACCGCGTTTCCCCATATATCGTACTGCGGCTTTCTCGCCCCTATCACGCCTGCCACTACAGGCCCGATATTTATGCCGACGCGCATTCGAAAATTGTTGAAACTGTGCTCGTTCACGTAGGCCAATTGCTCGCGGATTCTCAAAGCGTAATCCGCCATTGCGGTCACGTGCTTGAAGTCTTTTGAGTCCCGGGTACTTCGCGTCAGACCTGCAATTCGAGACGAAATTATCATTGAAACGACTCGCAGGAACACCACGTTGGAGCCTCAATTGGAAGGTCCGAAAAATCGTTTTTTAAAAATTGCTATCGATAGATAAACTATCCAAGAATATATTTACAAAGTTGCGGAGGCCAATTGTAAATATTTTCGAAGATACAAGGCCAAAAGCGGAGAAGCGATTGATATTTTATATTGATATTTTCTCCTATTGAAAACTTTGAAGCGCGTTTTTCTCAGTTTTCATTTTCACGATTTTTCCAAATTGGCGGGTGTGTTAGCAAAAAAACTAAACGACCTATCGAATGAAACCAAAGTTTATTTTCTTCAGTATGAAAATATCTTCTGAGCGATTAAAAAAAGTCGGTGAAAAAATATTTTTAAATAGTTTTTGTAGCACGTTAAAGTTTTTTTTTTTAAACACTTTTTTTTAATCCTGAGAAATTTATAATTTCACGATTTTTTAAGCTTTTTCTTAATTCACCCAGAAGAAAAATATATGACAATTGTGAAATTGTATTGGTTTATTTGGTTCAGTCAAGAATTACGAGCTGCATCTTTCCCGCTGATTGGAGACTGCGGTGGCAAGACGCACATGGAACAGGCGGATAAATCTGCAGATATTTATTGTTTCGTGTTGAAATTTTTTTTTATACATTTCAAATATACATGAAAATATGTCTCAATGTTGGCCGGGCTCCCTTGTTCTTTTCCCTTCTGAAAAAATCCCGAAAAAACGCTTTTTTTGGACCTTCTAATTTAGGCTTCCGCCTTAAGGTACTCCTTTCACGAACCCGAATATTTGACAGTAACTGATTTTCGTTCATAATCAAGTAAAAATACATCCCAGTATGCTGATAAAATTTCAAGTCAAGCTACCGAACTTTTAACGAAAAATTACGACCCTCAAAATCGTCGCGTTCATACGGCGCTTTATGGAGATGACACGTTGGCCACATTTATGTCTAATAATCTATACACCAATGATAATAATAATTATATAACGATAATTATATAATAATTATAACACTAATAATAGCAATTTGTAACGCTGGATACTTGATAGGGTAAACCGACCAGTGAATGGTCAGGGACCAGTGAATGGACAAAAGCTATTTTACATTCAAAATCAGTAAAGGATATGAATTGTCGATAAAAACTCGAATCACTTTAAGGCATCAGGCCACAGTAGAATTTTCAAAAAATCGATTTTTTTTGCTAAAACGGTGCTTTATCATCATAAGAATAAGTTGCTATTCGATTTATAGGAAGAAATTTTTTTTTCACCGACTTTGAGCGTATAACGTAAGCCCACCTCTAGCACGGCCAGAGGCACATGTAAAACTTTAAACGCGTTTTTCTCGAAACAGTTTTTTTCCAATTGGCGTGACAAATAACTTCAACAATTCTCACTCGATTTACTTCAAATTCAAAAGTTATGTTCCTAATTGCATTTCGCAGAGAAGTACCTACGGAATTTCTGATTATTCGAAAACTTTTCATTTTATGAACAATTTTATACGACATTTTTTACTGAAAATTCAAGTTCAATTCAAATTCAAGTTCAAATATCTACAACTTTTGAAAAAAAGCATATTTATCAAATTCCCTACGTACTTCTCTAGGTATTCCAATGTAGATTGACGAGAATTTTTGTTTTTTGTTCTAGGTAAAAAATTGTGGAAGCTAAACTTCACGCCGCGGAGCGCCTAAAAAAAGATAACAAAAGAAAATATTAGTAGTCGGCCAAATATCATCATAGTACAAAAAAAATTCTAACAGCTTGATATTCATACTAAATAGATGTGTAATTAATTTTGAGTGAATCACTTTTTCGTGCGAAAAAATGGTTAAATTCGCACATAATTTTATACCCGTTACTGTGGCTTAACCCCTTAATTTAGCAAAGAAATAACAGCTATTGCCGAAACCGATTTCTCAATTTAATATCGAATTTTGACGCTACACGGAATTTTTCTAGTTTGTGGTACTTGCGCACCGTGCAACTTAGTTGCGATACGGCTGTACAGAGTAGGTGTTCAAAACGCGAAAACAATAGTTTTTATAAGTTTTGAGGGTAAGTATTACTTTCATTACTTGAGGAAGAATCGTTGTTTGTTTTTTTGCAAAATTCTGATATAAATTCCTAATAATAGGTCAGAAATAGACATGTTTATTCACTGGTGCTGTATTCTAACCTCTTCCCAGTGAATGGACATATGGGTTCTGTTCTGATAATTCTCAAAGCAGAGTAAACAATTTAGATTATCTGTTAAAAATTGCTGAATGAATTATTTTTAAGATATTACAATGTACATTTCATTGAATGTTGTCATGAAATCAATTCATTCGTTTCTTTATTTTTGGCGAAATTTAATTTTCTATTTCTATGTCGACACAAACTTTGGTAGTTTTTTTGAGAATTGAGATGCAAAAAAGCTTTCTGTATTTTCTACGAAATCGTGGTAACAAATATGCTATTCATATGTATAAGAATATTATAATTATTGTGCAGTACAGCGATCTCCAAATCTAGTATTTAATCAAAATAAATCGTTTTGCTTGACAGCGTTAGTTTACACACTACATGTCCATTTACTGGCGGTTGAGCGTATATTTACTGGTCATTTCGTTCATTGACTGGCGATTTAGTCATTTTGCTACTTATCTATCAATTCCTTCAATATTACTTGTTGCAATTACTTCGAAAAATTTGTCTTACTATCAAAATAATATCTTTTGATAGCTATAGCCATTGAAAATTTTGTTCATATAATATTCCATCGTGACAATATTTTACAATCCATCTGGATCCTACAGTTCCGTAATTGGTCCATTCACTTTACGCTGTAAACTGCTCACCCGTGTAAAAAAATCTAAAGATTCCGTAACGACAATAAAATCCGGGGGTCACCGAATGTTTATTGAAAATATTAATGACAAAACTTAGAAAAATTGGACTAGCAGAAGAATTTTCGTAGCCGCGACTTTTCAGAGAAAATGTAATAATATCTAAATCTCTTAAGGGGTTACCCCCACTTGCGATTTTGAAAAAATCGATTTTTTTTTATTGCATTTTTTTGAAGTGCAGTTTTTTTTATGCCCGGAATAGATGACTCTATGTAAGTTTACAAAAAAAAATATTTTCTTCGTGTAAACTGAAATTGAAACTTTAAACGCGTTTTTCTCAAAATGGCATTTCTGAAGTCGGTGACCAAGATTACTCGAACACTAATGAACCGATCTTCTTGAAATTTTGCAGGCTTATTTAGTACATAAAAATGTAGTCTTTAATCGTTCGATTTTTTTTTTCGAAAAAAAAATGGCCGTTTTATAGCCAAAAAACGGCCGTTTTTTTTTCGTTAAAATCGAACCATTAACTTTGACTGTCCACCATTGTGTGAAAAATGAATATTTTTTAAAATCCTTCGATTAAAGATTAGTTTATATTTATATTTGACTAAATCCATCCGCATTTTTTTTTTCAGATCATCCACTTCGCCGCAATGTTGGTCACCGCAAACCGTGTATATAAAAACATTATTTCATTGACGGCCATTTGCCACTAAGCAATGTAATATTTTTCAATAAAAAAATTACTGAAAGTTTTTCAAGATGTGTTCTTTAAGATGGTATATTGATCGATTAAAAAAGTTTTGTAGTTTTCTTTAAAAAAATTCATGAAAAAGGCCTTTTTTGCGCTACAAGTAAGGGTAACGCCTTAAATTTGCGCGAGATTTTTATTCCAGTTTATCGTTGGGTATAATAATTTATCGTAACTTATTTTTACCAAACGCCACTGTAATTTTCCAACGATTCAGACAGACCCTCTTTATGCCTCCACAAAATATGGCCCTCCGCGAAACGAATACCTTAAGTGTCCGCCTTCAATTTTGTTGAAATTCATATACGTGATGAAGCAATGAAAATCATTAGACACGTATCTTTTTTATCGACGGAAAAACGGCTTAAAGGGGGAAAACCACCCCTCAAAGAAAGACGTGTCACCCCTTAATTTTTGTTCGAGACTTCTATAGTGGATTTTTCATCGCTTCACATTAGAAGAATTTTGGTTTTTGTTTCATTCAGATCGGTGGACTGCTTGTGGGTGAAACTGAAAAATCACCCCTTGATACACCTTTATTCGAGGGGTGGTTTCCCCCTCAAAGTCGTTTTCCCCCGATAAAAATAATAAACGTCTAATAATTTTAGAAAAGGCGGACACTTAAGTCATGTTCCTTGTCAGGATTGATTTTAAGTTTCCACTAATATCGCGGCGTAGGTTGTATGTTTTTCAATGGTCTAAAGATTGACCGAAGGCTGTCATTGACGGTGTTCATGCAGACATTCGTCAAAAGTGAGGTACGATGACAATTCCGAGAACTTTGCAATGGAATAAAAATAGGCAAACTGATAGCTGCATGGTAGGTGCTAAAAATATTAATTACTAATTGCAATAACATCAGACATCAATGACTTGTCTATGAAAAAAGGTCAACAAGTAATCAAATCTCTTCGTATGAAATAAATTCGTTGACGTTTCAAAACATACACAAGTTATTTTCACAATCTCTGAGTTTTAGAATTATTTTCTTGTCTTTATGAAACTCTCGGTTTGTTTGATTGAACAATCCCGAACGTAATGTGAAAGCTCCCCACAAGAAAATCTGCATTCGCAGCTGTGAGCCTACTCCTCAAACATCCTGAAAAAAACTTGCCATTGAAACTCGTCATTGTAATCGGCTGATCCGGAAATAATTGTGCACCCGACAACCCGATGACCTTTTGCGGCAGCGTTTGGTCGAGTATTTAGAAATGGCCTTCTAAACTTAGTGGGGCATAAGGTCATAGAAGGGACTAAATTTACATGCTCGACAGATCAATCAAAGTGCACTTAAAATCGTGGGTTTCTGCATTTGCCTTAGTTTAAATTTGGCTCGATCGTTTGCTAAGAAAGAATGCGATTTTGTTCGACCAACCTGAAGCGGCCATATACGTGGCACCAGTGCTCTTAATCTTCTCGATGTAGCGGAAACCTTCCTCAGACAACAATTCGTCGAAGTCTGCGATTATTTCGTTAAGAAGCCTCAGACATTCGACACCCTCGTTGTTCGCCTCGAGCTCGACATAGAATTCCGAGAAATTTGGTATCGATGCAAACATAATGCACACGTAATCACACTGCTCGTGATAGAGTTCCTGAGACAAAGTAAAGCACCAGGGAAATCAGCCTTACCCGCAAATTCGATAGAAACACTTCGACTAAAATCAAGCGGCATTCATAGCGACCTAACTCCAACGGGTCGATGATCTTGCTTAGAAACGTTTTTTCAACTCACATCGGAGCTGACTGTTGAGAGAAAATGAGCGGCCACATGTTCCGGAAGTATGTTGGCAAGGAGTTTCTGATTGTAGGCCTTGAGATGTTCCATTTCTTCTTTTTCCTCGGTAGCCTGAAGCTTCCATAGGAAATCGAGTCTGTAAGTTGCCTCGGTATGTTGGGAGTGAGCGACCAGGCAGGCCATGAAAAAGACAACGAGAACACCAGCCAACCATCTGCAGGCCGGATCAATGTCATTCTCGTCAAGTGATTGGTATATGCTCACAGCTAAGTAGCACGCTACCACTATACTGAGCACAGCGACTTTAAAGACCGATGTGAGAATTTGATAGACCGCACACGTTACCATCACCAGCATCACCAGAACCGGAAACAGCTGGAAAATAACAAACGAAACTCATGACTTACCTTCGTCATACTGGGTAAGCGGGGTGGATCAAGATTGTGCCGAGACGCCTTTCACAATGGTGGATGTGAAAGATTGGGAATAGGAAAGTCCGCAAATAACAGTAGGCTAGACTGGGTAGGGTTGAAACAAGGAGAATAATGAGCGACCTAGTAGCCGTAGTGTGAGGAGTGCAAGAGGGGAAAAGAAGTGGCTTGATCATCCAAACGTGTTTCCCAGTGTTGTCCTGGTAAAAGCGCGTTCTAGCTGCGTATGGTGCCCTATTGTGTTTTTTCAAAAAAAGTAACCATGTTTGCTCGGAGTTTTTTTCTCAATTATTCTATTGATGTTGAATGTCGAGTGTTGACCTTGCCCATGTTTTCAATGGGGCCGTAAAAGTTAAAAAAACGTGATTAGTGTTGGTGTACGATGGTTGGCTTCGACACTGTGAATGATTTTCGACAAAAAAGGGCGGTGGGTACGGTTCAAACAATTTTTTTTTGGTTCGGTTGTAACAATACATTGTACTTTTGTTTGATTTTCTAGATGTCAAAAGACTAAAGCAAATATCAACAAGAAGATGAACATCCCACCCGAATCATCAGAAAAGAGGAACATTGCTGTCTCGTTTGGGTACCATCTTATATAGGGAGGCGTCCAAGAGAAAAATGGATACTATACACATGCTGCTAACTTCGGGCTCACGAAGAATGCACAGACGGTTGTCCAAACTGCCAATGCCACAACTTAGAAAGATTGATCCTTCCTGTAACCCAGTCCATCAAACTTTAATTCGAAAAGTGTTTATTTCTCCTTTGAGCTGTAAAGATGCTCTAAGTTCTAGTGATTCGATGTTATTTCTTAATGTGTTCTAGCAGAGGTGCTTTATTTCATGTTTGGAACTCCTCTTTGTCATAAAAAAGATTAATTTTATCCAAGTCGGTATTGTTTCCATTTTGGGTTCGTTTCTGGGTAGCGGAGAGCTTAAATGTTGTGTCAGCTATTATTTTATTGTTGACTGATTTTTAAACATAAAAAGTGTGCCATGTTAGCTGTAAAATGTCAAAAGGCTCTTTTCAGCAATTTAAGCGTAATAAAACTTTATTGAAAATATTTTGTCTTTGACTTTTCGTGTCTTCGCAACTGACCCCTGTACCAGGGTCGGTTGTAACAGAGGCAGACTTGTTGCGAAATTAATTTTGTTGGGTAAATATTATACCTGGAATTTAGATTGAAGTAATCATTTGAAGATATATAAACACCCTCTTATTTATGTATTTCCTCCAAAGCTTGGTCACATAATGGCGATTCTACGGACCATAGAAGCAAAATTGTTAAAACCGTATCCGATCTACCCTACTTTTTCCACATCCGGTTACAAATAGTCCAGCTTTATACGTGCAGTCATGTCTTCCATTGTTCGTGAAATTTCAACATTCATTCTATCAGGATCTTACTTCCCCCTCGGTCACATAAACGAGGTCGCTGAAACATTAAAAAACATTTTGCCCAGACGGACCATTCTTTCGACAGACCCAGTGTTCCAACGGGGTATCGTCAGTCTATGAAAAATGACCCTCCGATCCAAGATTTAACGCACCAGTAACCGCACAGCTAAGCGATGACCCGTCCTAGTTTTGGCCACACGCCATGCAACTTAATTCGAGAGACCACTGGAGCTCGATGTCGACCGCGTATTCGTTGATGCCAGTGGGTACATATCAGTATAATTTCTACTTTCGTTGCAAGCGCGTATTTTCGAACAATTCCGAACTACCAATTGCTCGCATTGTATTTTTACCGAACTGTTCCGTCAGAACGAATTTACTCTCGTCCCCAATCTCCTTGGGGGACCATTCTATCGTACCATCTCAACACACCGCCCTCCATCCTCCACCAGTGCGATTACTTTCGATCTCGGACTGGGGCTTAAATAGATCGAAAACCGTTGGTCTAATTTTGGTTCGCTAATCTGGGCTTTACATCTTTCGGTTTCAATGTAATTTTCTCTTGTAATAGTAGAACATTTGGAAGAAATTTAGAATGTGAAATTGAACCTCCACAAACGAGGTTCCCTTGACGATTGAGGTAGCACGGAATGTCTACTCGATGGATATTGTAGTTTTTACGACGATAGTTGGGAAAGTACGATGCATGAAATTGGGAACTGTAAATTTATGGAAGAAATAGGGTATTTTACTCTATGTAAGAAAAATACCAAGAATGTATAAATAAGGTAGTTTTTGCAATAAGCAATCGAATAATGTTGGTATTAATTTATAAAAAACACATAATAAATGTCATAGTTCATTTGAAAAGAAATACGTTTTCTATCTGTTCAACGAACATGCGAAATGGTAGGCGCCATAATAGATTCTGACGTGACGTCATTGACATAGTAAACAAAGAAAGCGGTAGACGTATTACTCTCTAACCTGTGAAAGAAAGCGTCAACAACTGTATGGTATATTCTCGTTTATCATAGTTAATTGTGAATTTTCAAATAGTTATCTGTACTTCAAAAAAGAACAAATGAGTTTTTTTCGGACTATGACTTTGGATCTCTTCTCTCAAGTTTTAACCAAGTCTTTTTAATATTTGTATCAATTGGCATTTTAGTCCACAACTTTCCCGGTGTTTTTACGCTAGTGTTTTTATATTTAGGAACAACATACCATTGATAGGGATTGTATAGCAAGTTACTTTTAGGCAAAAAAATTACGTATTTACGATTGCAATTTAAGTGCATTTTTGTAGTAGTTATCGATTTCATAAAATAGAAATAACATTTTTAGTAGTTTATTACCACCAAAGGATCAAATTGAGACACATTTCAAAAAAAGGGTTTAATGGGATATTTAGTGTACATTCGCGACCATTGTTTAAGGGGTTACCCCCACTTGCGATTTTGAAAAAAATCGATTTTTTTTTATTGCATTTTTTGAAGTATAAGTATCCGGGCCCACACTTCTGTATGGGCCCGGAATAGATGACTATGTAAGTTTACAAAAAAAATATTTTCTTCGTGTAAATTGAAATTGAAACTTTAAACGCGTTTTTCTCAAAATGGCATTTCTGAAGTCGGTGACCAAGATTACTCGAACACTAATGAACCGATCTTCTTGAAATTTTGCAGGCTTATTTAATACATAAAAATGTAGTCTTTAATCGTTTGATTTTTTTTTCGAAAAAAAATGGCCGTTTTATAGCCAAAAAACGGCCGTTTTTTTCGTAAAAATCGAACCATTAACTTTGACTGTCCGCCATTTTGTGAAAAATGAATATTTTTTAAAATCCTTCGATTAAAGACTAGTTTATACTTATATTTGACTAAATCCATCTGCATTTTTTTTTCAGATGATCCACTTCGCCGCAATGTTGGTCACCGCAAACCGTGTATTTAAAAACATTATTTCATTGACGGCCATTTGCCACTAAACAATGTAATAGTTTTCAATAAAAAAATTACTGAAAGTTCTTCAAGATGTGTTCTTTAAGATGGTATATTGATCGATTAAAAAAGTTTTGTAGTTTTTTTTTTAATTCATGAAAAAGGCCTTTTTTGCGCTACAAGTGGGGGTAACGCCTTAAGGGGCCAGTACACTTTGAAAATTTCAAAAAGTGAAAGCAAGCAAGTCTTCAAGAAATCGACGATGACGAGCAATCAGAAGGGATTTTATACGGTGCAGGAATCGCCGATTGAGTTTAGGTGAGACTTTTTTATAGTATAAACTTCAAACGCGTTTTTCTCGGAACAACGTTTTCAAAATCTAGCTCCATCGTATCTCTAAAACTAATAAACCGATTCTCTTGAAATTTGAACCACATATTGTAATCATGGTTCGCAACAATATGACCCTCGATGGTTTTAAAATTTTGATTTTTACGCTTTTTTGCGAAAAACTGCGAAAAGACGCGTTTTGTTTACCTTTTTCGTTTTTCATCTTCCATTTTTTTATTTTTTGATAAAATTTTATATCCGAGGGCCATTTTGTAGCTGGTGTCATACTGAATCTAATGGACTTTGATTTTTTTGTTTCAGACAAGCCGTTGCCGCGTTGTGATGGAGCTACCTAGTCCACCTATTTTTGAGGCGTTACGTTAAACTATAGTTTTTGTACTTAAAAATAAATAAAAATGAATTAAGTTTTTAAAAATGTATTTCAAGACTTTATTTATCAAGCCCAACAACTTTTATATTCATATCTTTTATAAAAACCTAAAAAAAAAATCGCGAAAATAGCCTTTTTTTCGTGGCTCCAAAGTGGCCCCTAAGACTAAATTATATTCCATCAGCATGCAGAAAGTCCCGAGAATTGGAAAACTGGAAGCAGTTGGAGCGATAATTTTGACCATCAAACAATTATCGATAGTTGGGCACTCGGCAAGATTTCTATGCACAGGCGTCGAATTTGCATATTCGCAGGTTACTCTCGACGAAACCGTTACTTTATTTTCAAAGCAATTTCCAAAGTTTCGACTAAAATCATCTGCACATATCTACGACTCCGTAAATGCGTTCACGTGTAGAAAATTGACATACAAATTTGAAAAAATCGAGCGATCGTTGAAAGTAGCGACGTAAGTGACCTATTATTGGTTACGTCAAATCTGGAATGGGCTACATTCAAAGCACTTGTTTCGGGCATGTCTTTTGTAACGTTCGCATAGGAGAAATTGGACTTGTAATAAAAACGGCACATCTGTATGACACTCACGTCTGCGAAGAGGGTGTAATAGCATGGTCCATCGGATGCTCGAATGCTCTGGATCATCACCGTCGAATTGTCGTGCCATTCCGTGATATTGCTGCAGGACTCGCCGCTATCCAGCGTCAGCTGCACAATGGTGTCACAAAAAAATAGTCAATCGGCACGTTTTATCACACAGTTTTATTCTGTTTTCGGTCACTTTGGGATTTCGCGAAAAATCTGACTCGATCTGAAGACGGAACACCACTGTCACGGATAAATAATCATTTTTTTCGCATTTTCGAAAAGTATACATATTCAAGTTAAAATAGTGAAAATTGAATTCAATCGCTTTTTTCTCGAAACAACTTTTCTCGACTTGGCCGTTATGTTATGAGTTATGACTTGGCATCATAACTCTAGCTTCAATTGTCTGATTTTCAATTTTTTTAAACCAACATTTTCGTAAGCCATCCGTGAACGTAGCCTTTTTTTATTTAGTATTTTTTGAGCTCCCGAATATAATTAAAAATTTCGCTAAAATTACACCTTTTTTTAAATCCTCTAATTTGTGATTTTTTTTCGAAATACCGCTACGTACAATAAGAACTACATTTATGTGGATTATAAAACATTTTTATTTTTGTTTTTCAGAACAACCATTGTCAAGTTATCGATCCGGCCGTTGGACCACATTTTTTATACGGAGGCTCTATTCTACCTCAATAACGATGTTAATTTAAATTTTTTTAAATAAAAAAAATCTCCACGCAAAAAGTTCAATATTTGCTTAATAACGTACTTTGTCCTCCAGATCCTAAATGAATAATCTAGCAGACCAAAAAAATAGGAAAAAAACAAGTTTTTTCGGCCTGTAACAGTGCTCCTTGAAAAAAGGTTTGTGTAACTCGGGAAACTTCCCTAAATTCGGTACAATACATCGTACGATTTTTTAAGAATACTTCGTTTTCAATTTTTCACTCTTCATTGCGCCAGAGAATATTATTTTCATCATTAATGTAAAATAATACAGAATAAGTAGTGGGAAAAGAGGGAAGAAAAAAGTTTGAAATAAAAACTTGACGAAAAGAATCGAGAATTCTTTATCGACAAAAAAGGGTGTCAAAAAAATCTCTCCTCTTTTTCGGTTTAATAAAAATGTTCTTAGACAAATCTATTTATTTCTCAATGCCGATAACGTTCGCCAGACATAGGTATGGCATTTTTATGCATTTTCAACATTCTTATTTTTTTATTTATTTGCTCACTTACCAGAGGTGAGAGTGCAGTTATGAATGTGAGAAATACGACCATCGACGCGATGCTCTGGGCTACGAGTCTGTTTTCAAATATTGCCACGGACGTCTTTCTCACGCATTGCGGAACTGACTGCAAAGCCATAATTATAGATATTAAAAGTCTCGGCAGTTTTTACACCAAGTTATTTATAAGGAAAATATTGAAACTTTCGTTATATAGAGCCGTGAAATATATTTATTTTTTACGATTGTCACATCTCGCTTCGATAACAAGAATTGAACACAAGTAAAGCAAATTTTATTAGGTTCAACTATTTTAAACAATTAAACAGTCATACACGTCGACAAGCTTACGATCCGTTGTTTGTATTTCCTTATTCGTATTGAACAAATTATAATTTGTGTTATGCCTACTACTCTCCGCATTGTATTTTTCGAATCATCTTGTATCTCGATGCATGTGTACTAGGGTGGCACAAATTTGAGCTCTATTTTTTTTCGTTTTTCTCACCATCCATCTATGTTCTTTAGAGAAAAAAAAATGTCGCGAAATCTGCGAGCGGTAAAAAAATATGTAGAGCTTGCTCAAGCCTCCCAAAAATTCTAATTTTCATTAAAAAATCGATTTTTTTTTTCGTTCCCGTCTCACCCATGAATTTTACGCTTTATCATTTTTAAATTAACCTCGCGAAAGCTGTAGCTGGTCAATGAATGTTAAGTGGTCGCTCAAGATCTTTGAAATTTCCAATTTTTGCCAATTCTTTCTATTCATCTCACTCATAAATTTTTAACGCTTTGTAAAATTTTCAAAACAATTAATCGTTTTTCTTAACAAACAGTTTTTCAAATTTACCTCACACTACTAACCTAAGAATGGTAATCTTTGTTCTCATAAAATTATTCTTCAAAGCTCTTGTCCGCAAACAAAATTATAGTTCCCCATTTTATCGGGTCAGAAGTGTGAAGTAAATAAAAAAAATCCGTTTATAAAGAAAAAAAGTATTAATTGTTTAGAAAATTTGACAAAGTGTTAAATTTAGGAGTGAGAAAAAAAATCGCGACAATTGGAAAGCTTAATTAAAAAATTATAAAGCGTAAAATTCATGGGTGAGAAGTGAACGAAAAAAGGAAATCGATTTTTTAAAGAAAACTTGAATTGTTGGGAGGATTGAGCGACCTCTAAATATTTTTTGACGGCTCGCAGCTTTGGCGACAATTTTTTTTTCTCTCTAAAGTAGATAATTGGATGATGAGAAAAAGGAATAAAAATAGAGCTTCAATTTGTACCACCCTAATGTGTATACAAATATCGATATATTGCAGCCACCCTTCTCGTTGTTTCCTACTTGTCGCGACTTTACAATAGCTGAAGCGTGCTACAACTGAGATGTGCCATTTCTCCAATTGAATCATTATTATCTCCATGCAAATCGCAAGCTTCGTCGAGAAATTTGTCATTGACCCGAAAAGCCCTCGCTTGATATCTCGGTACTAAACACGTGCGAGTCAAGGCTTTCGGATTCGTGGCAGGTCTCCAGCGAGTTTGAACTATCGATCGATCAGTTTTATATAAAAGCGAACAGCTTTCGGCCAATGGAATCCGGATTAGCCAGAAAACAAATTATTTTAAATTCGCTTTCTTAATCATCGTATTAATTCTGCCTCGTATAATCGGAAACTCACCTCGTTTTTTTCGGCGAGAAGAATACCATTGATTACTCCAATAATCAATAAACTGACTCCAGTGCAAGCGTAAAAATATACACTCCTGAAACGAAATATGAACACATTGTTTTCATATAATTTTTGTTTTATCGCATTTTTCTCAAAACACTATTTTTGAAGTCGGTGGACACGATTTCTCAAAAACGGATGCACCGATCTCATTGAAATTTTACACCCTTCTTAAAAATAGCATTGATTAGTAATTGAACGAAGGTTTTGTTTTCGATTACAACTAGTTTTAGAAGGCAACATGTTTGGTACAATTTTAGTGTAAATTGTACCAAAAATTGTACTATTTTGAATACAACTATGCCAAAAATTCAATTTTTTTTAAATCCTTTTTTCAATCACGAGCTACTAACTTTTTTACTACACTTTTCTACTTTTCAAAAAATGTAGTTTTTCAATTTCAGGCAAAGCTATCATGAGTTATCCTGAAACCAGGCCCCACCGGCTGAATTTACCAAATTTTTGAATGAAATATTTTTTCAATACTGTTCAAATGTCGCTCTATTGTGTGCGTAACCTTTTGAATAAAATCATTTATATACTATATTTTTTTTAAGTAGAGAAAATATGCTTTTTTGCCTTCGAAATCCACGTAACCCCTTAAACTGTATACTATTATCACGATAAAAAAATCGTTATGTATTCCTGCCTGTAAATTCAGTCCCTGGAGTAGTGCACTTTTCGATTAATCAGACGGTTTTAATATGCGTAATCAATTAATAAATGAGGAGGCGACAGGTCGTTTAGGTGTGGCTTTCTCGAGTTACGTGTTCTAAGTACTTAGTACTGTAAAAACTATACTAAGTAGTTAGTACTGTAAAAACGAAGATACTTATTTAATGGATTTCCTCATCCGATATACACTGCTGGCCAAAAGCAGTGTATATCGGACCACCCCTTATTATTATTTGTATACTGTAAATATATAAAATTTCACAAAGAAATTATAGTTCGTTTTTCTCAATCTGGGGGGAGGGGGTACTTTTGGCCAGCAGTGTAATCGGATTACGTCGAATTTATTATTCATGCCCGAGGTTAAAGCAAATTACGAAGGGTGATTTTTTAACGTGTACTGTCAGATTTCGTCCTACAATTCGGAATCGGATTTCGCGGGGATTAGTTTTCTCGCACAAAGAGATGTTGCTGAGAGTTGCAAGATGGAAGTCAGGAAATTCGATATTAATGAACAATAGATGTGACGAGGGAGGAGGAAGAGAAATTGCTCGGGAGCATAGAGGAAAATGCGGACGTTCGCTTTTGTGCGGACAAGCCACGTCGCCTGTCGGAAATTATGGAGGAAATCTGTGAACATGACGCACCCGGACAGAGTGATTGCTATTGCAACCACGACGACCATGTAAACGAAACCGGAACACACGAAGTATGCGGACAGCATACGATCTCTTTCTCTGGAATACTGAAGAAAAAAAAAACGATTCGTTACGAGCTTATTCAACCAGGTCATTTGTTTGGGTCAACAAATCATCGTTGACGCCCATTTAGTACAGTTGTGCTGTATATTGAAATCGGAAAAAAATTAGAAGATGGCTAGTTTTTTGACAGGTGATTTTGTAGGTGCCACGGGTGCTAAATCCTAGTTTGCCTAAAAATCGGAGTGCGGGGTTTTTTAGGGGATGAAGGGGGATGGGGATGGATTAATACCAAAGTACAACCCCTACGAGGTTGGCGCCAGGAGACACAATGTTCAAAAATCCCGGCTTTATTTTTGTCCACAGCCCCGAAGTAGTGGAAGTTCATTTTAGGGGTGAAAAAGTGGGGTGAAATTCGAAAAATCAGTTTTAATTCGATAACTCTGTAGGAAAAATTCATACAATTTTTGTTCTAATGGGAACATTGTAGCCCTTGAAAAGACGTGTCGATCGAATATTTAATCATCCCTCTCCGATAATACCTTCATCCCCAAAAAAATTGTTGAAATATTTTAAAAAATTATTTATTGAATAACTAAAAAACAATTGATTTTTCGGGATGGTTTAAATATACGAAATGTAGAGAATAATTTTCTCCATATTTTCGTTTCTATGGACCACCCTTGAATGTTGCTTTTTCCAATCCCTATCGGAGGTTGTAAATTTAATGTGAAATTCTGGGAAAACTATTGACCGGAAATAAAGAAATACGAGTTTGGCGCTGTGGACAAAAAGGTAGCTGAGGTTTCAAGCTACAAATTGTTCCACGGCGGCGAATTCGTGCGGTCAATAGTTTCCCCAGAATTTCACTTTTTATTTCCAACCCTCGAGAGGGGTTGGAAACAGCAACATTCGAGGGTGGTCCATAGGAATGAAAATATAGAGAAAATTATTCTCTACATTTCGCACATTTAAACCATACCCGAAAAATCGATTGTTTCTGAGTTATTCAATAAACAAATTTAAAAAAATATTTCACCAATTTTTTTGGGGGTGAAGATATTTTTGCAGAGTGATGATCAAATACTCGATCGACGCGTCTTGTCAACGGCTACAACGTTCCCATTCGAACGAAAAGTGTACGAATTTATCCTAAAGAGTTATTGAATTAAAAGTGATTTTTCAAAATTTCGCGCCACTTTTTCACCCCCAAAATGAACTTCCAGGTCTTCGGTGCTGTGGAGAAAACTAAAGCTCGGATTTTTCTGAACATTTTGTCTCACGGCGCCGACCTCGTAGGGGTTGTAGTTTGGCATTAATCCACCCCCATCCCCCTCCATCCCCTAAAAAAACCCTGCACCCCGATTTTTGGGCAAACTTGGATTTAGCACCCGCGGCACCTACAGAATCACCTGTCAAAAAATTGCCTTCTAATTTTTTCCGATTACGGGGGTTTTTCAGCGATGCACGACTGTACTAATTGGTAGACATTTCATGTTGGATTTTTATGCTTGATGATATTCAATATTTCAACAGATATTGAGCATTTTTTACGCGTTGTATAAATAAAATTGGACATTTATTTTGTTGTGGATTGTCAATTCACTTCCGGCATGTGCAACTCCAAAGTTTATTTTCAATCTGGAACAGTAATTTTCATTGATTTAAATGTTGATGGATAGAAAATTGTCGCGAATAGTAACGGAATTTTTTAAGTTTCGTTAACTCATTTAAAGTTGAGTTTAATTCATGGATGAAAAATCTAAAGCTTTTTAAAAATGTGCAAGAGCAAAACGGTGATGCGAACTCTTGAGTTTCAAAATTTCCAAAATATTTGAATGGTGGTGAAAAATAGCACCTTTTCTTCGATATCAGGCCTCCGAAAAGTTAAGATAAAAGGTGTGCAGTGCTCGGCTCGAAGTCTATCGATGCTTCGTGCATCGATCGCCCTCATGAGATATTCGTTGACTTCGTCCTCGGGATCTTTTTCGCACTCGATGCTCTCCCCAAAGCCGAGTCTGTCGGTTACGAAAGAAAGTCTCATAACTATGTGAAAAATGAAAAGTGCGGCGAAAATTGCAAACGAAGATTACAGCGAAAATGGCAAATATAAAACGAAAATTGGAGCTTCTACAATTCCCTTTAAACTCACTTGGTATGTTTTCCGTGCTGAGAGCCGTGACCCATTACTCTCAGCTCCTTGGAGACGTTGCCGTTAACTGGATATCCTTTTTTTACACTGGGACTCGTGACGTTGTCCTTGAACGTGTCACCAGGTACAATGAGGTAGGTCTGAATATTGTGCTCCTTAAGGTAGGCATTTCTCTCGCCACCACGACCTTCCTCGACCTCGTAATCATCGCCGAGACAATCCAACGTCTCTTTCGTGATGTGAACTCGACTTTGAAAATTCCAATATCGTTTCAATATACATTTTCCCCAGTTTCCAGAAATTTCACATTACAATTTTAGTCATTGCGCGAAAAATAAAATATCCGGAAAAGTTCCTCGATTTTCAGAACACATTGAACTTTTCAATTAATTGCACAAATTGTTCGAAAAATAAATCATATTTTTTTGCACGTATTAATCCAATTTCAACATTAAACGCTGAGTTCACTAAGTGAGGAAGCAAAACGTTTAGAAATATTCTGGCGCGTTGCCACGAGATCGATAATACTGTGACCGTACGGGAGCGCTGATAAAAAAATAAAAAAATACGTGCATACTCAATTTGGTCAGCGATTTCAACGACCATCCTTAAAGATGGAAAAATAATAATTGTGATGAGGTATGCAAAAAATTTACTTTAAATTGCACTATAATCCACAAGGAAAAGACATCCTGGAAATGTCTTACAATTTTTTCGAGTGTATTACTCCTAAACGTAAAACTACACGCACGTATAAGAAGATTTTTCGATAATTTCTTTTCTCAATAAACAATCATGTTGTATCACAATTACCCAGGAATTCCTCCGCTTTCCATGCAATTTGCGAGTGTAACGTCGTTACTCCAGACGTCAAATTGCCACTTTCTCAATCCGAGAACACCGCAATGAACGCGTCCCGTATGGATTCCGACTCGCATGTTAACGTTAACAGCCATCACTTCTCGAACGAGCCTGGCAGTACAGACAATTTTTTTTTTAACTCAAAGAATTTTCTAAGCGTTGTAAATATCAATTATTTTTCCAGTCGCGATCATGAATATGATAAAGCATTGAAAGTTATTAGACACGTCTTTTTTTTATCTGCTTAAAAACGTTTTGAAGGGTGGAAACGGCCCCTCAAAGAAAGGCATGTCACCCCTTAATTTAATTTTTTTTCAATTACTCTATAGTGGATTTTTCATCGCTTCCCATTAGGAGAAGTTTGATTTGTGTTTCATTCAGATCGGTGGACTGCTTGTGGGTAAAATTACACAACCACCCCTCGACACGCCTTTCTAGGAGGGGTGATTTCCTCCCTTAAAACCGCTTTTTCGCAGATAAGAAAAATACGTGTCTGATAGTTTTCAATGCTTCATCACATATATGAGTTTCAAAAAAATCGACGGCGAACACTTAAGTGATGTTCCTTGTAAGAGTCTTCGCCATCTTTACTTTCGTTTCTTATGCACTCCAGTGTGGAATTTCATTTTCGGGAAAGGAAAACTATATCGAAAATCCGAGAATATATCTTGCTGCGGTACCGTGGCCACAATTTACGTATTTTCATGCTCACGAGGATTTTTAGGTGCATAAATATATATACAGGGTGTTCCAGAACTTATGGTAGTTCCTGAAATGGGGGATTGGGGGTGAAATTCTGAATCGATTGATATAAGTATGTATGGGTCTCAGATCAACCCCTGAATTATAATTAATTTTTAAAGGCGGGCCAATCAGGTGCGGCCAATAAACCAACGTACGTCCGCGAGCGATACGCGCGTGTGTGGTGCCGGTAGGTGCGGTGCTCCCGCCAGCCACCACTACACGCGCGGATCGCTCACCGACGTACGCTGGCTCATCGGCCGCACCTGATTGGCCGGCCTTTAAAAATTAATCATAATTCAGGGGTTGATCTGAGACCCATATATACTTATAATAATCGACTCAGAATTTTACCCCCTACCTCTCATTTCAGGGACTACCATCAGTTCTGGGACATCCTATATATATATATATATATACAGACAACCTATATATATATATATATATTTATACAGTCTTGATATGAATGGATAATCTTGCAACTGTCGATAGGCCAGATCATGTCTTACGATATGGTGGAATTTTAGTGTAGTAAAAGTCCCATGGTTTTCGAGATTTTGGGCTTTATGTTATTGTTTGAAAAAAATCACCTGCTTTTGCATATTTTATCGCAAGCCATTTCTACAATTGATATGAATCGACAATAACTAAGCAACTTTTTCAAGTAATTCGCACGATATGTGTAGTACATTTTTTTTCACCGCAGGCTATCAAAGTCGAATTGGTTTGTATGCAAATTTTGCACAAGATCTTTTTTCGTAAAGTTTCCCTAACATTTAAGGTTAAAAAGAAGACATTTTTAGATAAAACAAATAACCAAGAGTATTTTTTTTAAACCGGGTAAAAAAATTTGTCATTTGTAGAAATGGCATGAGGAAAACCAAAAGCAGATCATTTTTATCTCGAAAACCGTGGTACTTTTACTAAACTGAAATTCCAGCATATAGTATACCATGATCTGGCCTATCGACACCAGGATTATCCATTCATAACAGGACACCCTGTATATATGAGAAAATTCGATTTGCGAGCGGGACTCGATTCATGTTTATAGCTACAGCTTTCCGGCTCAAAACAGGGGATTAGACTCCGACTTGACTTTTCGGTCAGCGCATACTATCATGGATTGAATCCAAAAGTCATAAAATACGTCAATCGAATCCGCTTTCGGAGCGGACTTTTTCGATATCTCGGAATTGAAATATTTCAAAGCTTGAGATGAAATGCTGACCCTTTTTCGGCCTCTACCTTATAATAGTTATCGAAATATTACGAGTTTACTATATAATTTGTTTAATCATTTCTGTAGGCAAACCGGAATAAACAATTCGGATGTAGTATGCCATTTTTTAAATACATATAGTGTTGGTTTTTTGTTTATTCAACTTTGGAAATCGCTAAGAACAATCATTGATCATTTCATTGGATACTGCGACGAGAAGAAAAATTAAGCATCAATAAGTTTCATTCTCCTTGAGGTCGACAGGGCAGTACAATTAATACCGTCTCACAATTTTTGCCTAAAGTATTATTTTCAACTCATAATTTTTGTTTTCCAATTTTTTTCTCGTAAAGATAGCTTTGTGACGGAGGTTTTAATTTCGGTTTTGTCGAAAAACGTCAAATTCGTCGTCGCAAAAAAAATAATAATCGAACGAGATCTGTCAAGCAAGCGTTATAGTCCGTCTATGGAAAACAGGTACGAAAAATTATACAAATTTCCTTGTCTTTACTTGTCATCTTCAGTCACGGGGTTTCTCGAGAAAGTAAAATTCGTAACAATCTTGTCCATAGACGTGATTTCCTCGTGATTGAAATAATTTTGCACTGGAGGAATGCGACCAAATGGTAATTTCCAGTTCCCTTCACATTTCGCCGATCTTAGTGGATCGATGCATAGGAATACGAAAAATCTTAGGTTTGGAAAAGCCTTAAGGACCTTAAAAAAAGTACCGTTTTTTAAATTGGCTTGAATAATGTGTAAGCATCCCAAGAATTATATAGTCCGAAGTAAAATGGTATTAAAATTTTAAAAGACTTTTTTCTTAAAGCCATGGTATCAGAACCGGGCAGACTCGTAGCTCCTACAATTTTTAACCCATTGACTTTAAATTGCAATTGTAACTTTTTAGATAGATTTTCTGGCGAAGTAGACGCAATTTTTACGATCTACTAACAATTACGGTATTGATAAACAAATGAAGGGTATTTTTCTAGTCGAAAATGCGATTTTTTTTCAGAATGTTGCCAATTTTGCAAAAATCAATATTTTATAATAATCTTATGTACTTCGCTAGCAAAACTCATGTAGATTACGAAAAAAAATTGGTTCTAGCTGCTCATGTGCGTTTCCAACTAGTCCGCCCGGGGAGGGCCAAAAGAAGGAGTTCTCCGTCTACCGGCCACTGGTCAGCCATTTTGTATTTTTCTGGAAAATGAAATATTGATTTGAGTACCTGTATGTATGTAGAATAAATCCTCCAAACTTCATTTTGATTGCTTCATTAGGAATTTGAAAAATAATCCCTAGAAAAGCCTTGTTCTCCGATCACCCAAAGGTAGGTATAAAAGGCCTTAAGGCCGGAGCCTGAATTAAAAGGTCCAAAAAAGCGTTTTTTCGGGAATTTTTGTAGAAGGCAACAGAGCAAGTGAGCCCAGTAAATATTGAGGTATCTTTTCATGTATATTTGAAATGTTTAAAAAAAACGTTCAATGTGAAACAATAAATGACTGCAGATTTATCAGCCTATTCCATGTGCGTCTTGCCACTGCACTCCACAATCGGCGGGAAACATGCAGCTCGTAATTCTCGACTGAACCAACTAACCCAATAAAATTTTCAAGTGTCATATATTTTTCTTCCGGTGAATTAAGAAAAGGCTGAAAAAATCGTGACATTATGTCACGAAAAAATGTATTAAAAAAAAACACTCTAGCGTGCTATAAAAATTATTTAAAAAGACTTTTTCAACGACTTTTTTAATTCACTTAGAAGAGATTTTCATACTGAACAAAATAAACTTTGGTTTGATTTAATAGGTCTGTCAGTTTTTTTTTCGCTAAAACGATGCTTTATCATCATAAGAAAAAGTTACTATTCGATTTATAGCAAGACATTTTTTTTCACCGACTTCGAGCGTATAACGTAGGCCCACCTCTGGCACGGCCATAGAGTACCTAAAACTTTAAACGCGTTTTTCTCGAAACAGCTTTTGTCCAATTGGCGTGACAAATAACTTCAACAATTTTCACTCGATTCACTTCAAATTTAAAAGTTATGTTCCTAATTGCATTTCGCAGAGAAGTACGTACGGATTTTTTGATAAATCGAAAACTTTTCATTTTATGAGCAGTTGTATACGAAATTTTTCACTGACAATTCATTCAAATATCTATAACTCAATTCAAATACCGACACCTTTTGAATAAAACAATATTTTTTTCATTCCGTACGTACTTCTCTAGGTATTCTAATGTAGATTGACGAGAATTTTTGTTTTTTGTTCTAGGTTGAAATTGTGGATACTAAATTTCACGCCGCGGAACGCCTAAAAAAATATGACAAAAGAAAATATTAGTAAGCAGCCATTTTGTGCATCGAAAAAATATATATACATATATTTTCTAACAGCTTAATATTCATACTAAATAGATATGTAATTAATTTTATGAGTGTATCACTTTTTCATACGAAAAAAATGGTTAAATTCGCACATGATTTTATGCCCGTTACTGTGGCCTAACCCTTCAAGGATGATATTTTTCCTAGTATCGCAAAGAAAATTGCTGCTACAGACTAACACAATGTTAATTTGTACAACGCAGTTCAACTGGACACAATATGGCTGGTAAGAGAACCAAATCTGTCTGTAGCACACCACTGCGTTAGCCTCTACACAACGGGCTGTGAAAGCAATCGCCTTAATTACTCCCCAAACCCGGAGAGCTGTATTTTCGTCGAACGTGTAGTCCTCTTACGTACTCTACCATTTGAACACTCGCCCGCCTTAAGCCTCGAAACAAGATTACAATCGGAGATTCATGGAATTGTGAATTCTTTGTTTTTGTGCCTGTTTTCGAGTTTGTTCGAGCTTTCGTTTTATTGCTCGGTATTTACGTAAATAGAATACGAAGCACGTGGAATCCTTTATTTTTCACTTTTCGATCAATCACACCGAGAAATGGTGTCACATTGATGAATACTTTTATACAACGTTGAAATAAATATTATCAAGGTTATTATTCTTTTTCGACTTTTATAAGGAAAAATTACTTCACACTACACTGACAAAAAAATTATTTTGATATTAACTAGATGCGTCTATTTGAGCTTTTCTCATTTGAATTAACTAGATTTTTCGTGACACAATTTTTTTTCTATTCCATTCCATTGGAATTATTTATTTTAAAGATATTGATTTATTCAAATGAAAATCTATTTAATATTGGGTAATAACTAAATATTTTGTTAATTCCTAATAAATCTGTGATTCGGTTGCATCTGTTCAAAAAAACAATTTAGTTGAATCCACTAGAAGTATCTATTTCATTTTTTTAAATCTAAATTAAATAGATTTGTCGTAGAGTCAAACACTTTTCGATTTGATTGAATTAATGGTCTGTCTTTATTGCAACAAATACTTACTTATTTAAGTCAAGCTAATGACCACCGTTTGGTTATGACATTTTTTATTCGATCCTACAAATGTATTTATTTGTTTTTATACTCTTTCCACACGCATTATACATGTATACATGCTACACAAAAATAAAAAATTAAAATTCTTTTGATTCACATACACCTTTCATATGAGGGCCACAAAAATCTATCTGCCGTAAATATACATTTGCTATACGCAAATCGACATATCGACGATTCAAACATATTTTTCATACGTTCGAAGTGAAAATACATTTGAATAAAAGACACATATATTGTAAACAAATCAAGCTTTATTTAATTCAAAATAACCTTTCCAGAATTCAACAGAAATATATATTTGAATCTAATAGTTCAAATAAATTGAATCAACATTCTATAATATTGAATCAACAGACATTTTTGCACGATAAGAAACATATTTTGTTATTGAAAATATCGCCCATGCGTTCAAAGGAAGAATATGGTTGGATCTAATTTTTATTTATTTAATTTGAATATATTTCATATCTACCTAGAATAGCTGAAAGAAATGAAAAAAATATGTTTGAAACAAATAGGATCGTAGTGGGCCGTGAGAAGGAAAAAACCTGTTTGATTCAAATAGATCCTATTTAAATTGAATATTTTTTGGCCAGTGTATAGAAAGTTCATAAATATAGAAAGCTCATAATTATCAGTACCGAATTCAGGAGGTCCGTAGTCGATATTTATCGATCAGCTTCTCGAATGCTTTTTCCGAGCGATGGGTTCTTTATAGAATTTTCATTCTTTACCCTTATCGAGTCTATTGTTAATTGCATTAAAAAATGTTATACGCTAGCCGAATAATTCAAGAATTTTATAAGTATGAAATTTGTCGCTCGTTACTCAGAGTCCTTTCTTACGCGCCAAAATTCATTCCGTCCGTGGGTAAATAAATTATCACCGGAATTTCCGTGAACAATTTAATATCTCGTTTGGGAGGACCTTCACTCGAAATTGGATGAAGTAAATTTGCTCTGTTGAGCAAGCCGGAGACGATAAAAATCCCGCAGAGCGCAAGAGCTTGTTACTTGACACAAGACCAAGTAGAGCAAGTCGATGTGTAGTCAGACAGGCGCAGGCTCTCGCGTCTATGCTCGTCGCTGTTGGTGTACGTTGGAGATGACTGTCTAGACTTTCTTTTAGGGAAAGATATATGGAAAAATGTCTTGTCATGGAGCGAAAGATTTTCGTTTGGAATAATCTTTTCCAATCATTACAATTCTGGACAAATGATTGGGCGATGGAAAAAAGATAAATGAGATTGCTTCACTTGATATTTTCGGGCTAAGAAATGCTTGAAGTACTTATAGAGAAGATTATCTCCGATAATTTTTCTACATATCCCTAGATCCTTTCCCTAGATCCCTAGATCTCTCGATTCTCCAGTATCTTTTCATAAATCAAATACGTGAGTGGAAATAAATTTAATTTCAATAAATTATAATTTAATTATGATTTAATTATAATTCAATTATAATTTAATCACAATTTAATTATAATTTAATTATAATTTATTTAAATTAAATTTATATTCAAGGCGAATTCGAATAGTAAAAAACATTAAGCTGTGGTATAATCAACTGGATTCCTTTAGCATTTAACTGGTTATCGGCCTGGAGAAAATATTCGATTTGGAAAAATCTCCTATATTCATTTAATTTTTAAGTGTTTGACATTTCCCATTACATTTTTCTGACACTTCTACTGCCATTGACATTGAATGAAGTAAAATTGGTACTTAAATAAATAAAAAAGATTGTTATTCACGAGAATGTAGCGTGCCGACACCTCTGATTAATGGATTTTTTTCCGTCCTTCTAATTGCTGCGGGAGAACAACTGTCTGCGCTAAAGGTGAACTTTTTAGTCTGCGTATGTATCGAATGATTCATTAAAGTCAATTTCCCACATCCGAAACTTCGAGGGTTCGTAAGTACGCCTGATTAACCGCGAAATTCCATTAGGCGTAGCGAATTGGTTCAGGCGCCTGCGGTTGGCTCGTTGTAAATTTGCAGCAAAGTCTTCAAGTCTTCGCCTTTCTGCCTCAATAATAAGTAAAGAGCTAAACTTCTACTCTCTTTCGGAAAAAAGTACGATGGCCACAGTGTTTTTTTTTACATGTGCTGAAAGTTGCAAGTTAGCTCAATCGAATAATAAATTGTTTTCTTCTAATGAACGAGCAATAAAGAAGAAGTATCAAGTTTGATATTAAGGGGGGAGATACCTTTAGGCGAGGAAAACATTTTCTGATCGTCATTATTTTTTTTGCAAGGAAAAGATTTCCTTACCATTTTCGAGACTTAGGGTATGTTTTATTACTACTTTTGGCTGTTACATGGTATTTAAAAAACAAATTATTAATATTTAAAAATGGTGGAGGGATGGCACGGATGGCACTATATTTTCGAAACTGGCATGACAGATAGCTAAAAAACTAATCTTTAGACCAATAATATACACTGAGGAAAAAGAATCGTTGAATGTGCAAAATGCATTTTTTTGTCTCGAAATTTCATTGTTTTAACAGTTGCTCAGACATGCTAAATAAGCAGATGGTTTAAATTTATCTTTGGTTACTGCCTGACTATACTGTTTTGTTATGCCAATCAAAAATCAAGTTGTACGTATTTAAAGATACAATTTTGTTAAACCAACTGAATTTTGGATGGATGAACGAATTTTTTTTTCAGCGTACTAAATAAAACATATAATAATAAAAAACTAAATAGACAATAACCTTATTGTCCAAAACACCACCCAAAATGTTTTTAAAAATAAAAAAAGTTCTTTTTATTGCCGAATGTAGCCATTTTTTTCGGAAAATTCAACCTTTATGTACCAAAGCATACTATTTCACCGATTTTCAACATTCCTCCCTATTTATTGGTTCATATTCTGCGTATGAATGTTAACGAAAGAAAAATCTTCGTTGGTTTTTTTTTCAGATTAATTTTAAACATTAATTAAACCATTTTTAAACATTGTTTTTAACAAACCATGTAGCAACCAAAAATAGTAATAAAACATACCCTAAGTCTCAAAATGGTAAGCAAATGTTTCTTTTGAAAAAAATAATGAAAATGAGCATTTTTTTCCTCGCCTAAAGGTATCTCCCCCCTTGATATGCATACTTTTTGTACACCCTGCAGCTGTTAAAAATGGTATGTACGTAATTGTAGTAACCGATTAGCAAAAGATAGAATTGTGTTATTTATCGAAACCTAGAACATATTTAGCCGCAAAAGTATTGGGGCGACGCCAGCACTTTATTTCGCCATTTGTTTGATATCGCGTATGACGCGAGGTCAACATCTTGTTTCAACAACCGAATGATCGATTACGAGACTTACGTGATCGCATCAATCATATCTAGTCCCATCTCGACACAGCAGTGTGCGTGATCCGGCCTCGGCTCGGGTAAACCCGAAACACAGTAGTAACAGTCTCCGAGGAGCTTAATCCTCAGACAATAGTGCTCGGCTGCCAGGCGATCGAACCTGAAACAACGAAAAAAGTGTATGCAATAAAAACGACGATAGGCGAGATACAAATGCTTGGAGAAGATCTATCTCCATAAAATCAGGTTCATCAGATACATAATTTGGTTTTTAACATAGCGACGACCGGTTGGTTGTTAATAGGACTACATGTCTAGTGATAATGGAGGCACGATGCGAAATATTTGTTCCAGAGCTTTTTTATATTTAGACTGTCTGGGTCATCTAGAAAATATAAAAGCTTATCTGGGTTATCTCGAATTATGTCGATATTATCTGGATTGTTGTCATTACTAAATAGTATTTGATTTATTTTTATGTAGGTTCCATTTTTGCACGATTCAAACATTACTTATCTCAGCTGGATCATTAGAGAATGATCCAGCTGTGAAAATTAACCTAGGAGAATAAAATTCGGCAACTGGATTATTTTCTACTGATCCAGCCATTGGAACTTGGACGGAAATGTACATAAAACCCTCTTTAGTGTTTTATGGACATTTTTTCAAAATCCCGTCGAACGAAACAATGATCTTCAAAAGGGGTGCTTCATTTGCCTTTGATAGAACTTCAACCCAGAGGTCAATCTCACCGATTTCGATGCAATTTGGCATGCTTGTAGAATGGGCAAAAATAGGTGACAAGTATTTTGTTATATCTACGTAACCCGATTTTTAAGGGTTGCAACGTACCCTCGAAAATAAGGGGTGTTTTTCGTTTTTTCGTCGATAACGTTTTAACGGTACGAGATATGAAAAAAATTCAAATTGCAACAATCTTTATTTTTTCGTGTACTATACATTGGAGATGAGAACGATAACGATATCGACAAAAAAAGAAAAACTCCCCTATCTTCGGGAGTGTGTTTCACCCCTTAAAAATCGCGTTCCGCGGATATAAAAAAATACGTGTCGCCTATTTTTACCCATTCTACGAGCATGCCAAATTTAATCGAAGTCCGAGATGTCGACCTTGCAACCTTTCCTTGCCAGTCAAAGTCGAGGCCTCATCTAGTCAATTATTTATTTAAGCCCGGGATTATTTTTTTCGCGTTCTTTCCAATGTAAGAATAATTCAGGGCACTTCAGCTTATGAAAATTTATTTCGCATAAAGTTGAGTTTAATTCCGTGGAGTTTAATGTCGCTTTAATCAGAGCGTGTTACGAGTTACAGGGCAACGCGTTACGAATGAAGCTTAAAGTCCGCGTATGCGCGTATGAAGTTCTTCAAACTGGAATTTAGCTGGATGGCTGGTCTCTCGCAGTCGATGGGGAGTTCGAGAGTGAACAGCGAGTGGTGGCATATATGTACACGTACGCACAGCTCAACATACTACATTGGAATGTGGAGATCGTGATTCCAGAGGATTCATGAGGGGAATAAAGCTCGAGGTCTGTGTGTAAGCCGACAGGAAATGGCAAATGTGGGCCAGCTTGCAGCGTGGAATCGGTGAGACTCGTTGTAGGATTCTGCTCGTGACAAAGAGCTTGTGACATCTCACATCACGGGAATCCCAAACTCGCTCATTTCCTATTCACGTTTTTACCTGACGATAAAAACGATAGGAAAATTGATAGCTAAAAATTCTTTCGGATTATGCGGCTTAAAAAAAATAAACGACCATGAACCCTCTCACGATATTTCGTGAATGTTTTTTCACCCACTCTGTCATACTTTCCATTTCGGTCGTTCTCGGACAGAAAGATCGAGCCGTGTCTGGAGGAGGCGATGAAAATTCGTAAAAATGTTTTTTGTCTTCGGTGAACGAAGACGAATCGAGGAGGAACGATCACCGCGTATAACGCGTCGATGCTCCAGTGGTAACGCGGGGGAAAAAAAACATCTGGTGCCTCTGGGAGCAGACGACCACGCGATTTGCACGTAGAAATATATATCGGAAAGAAAAGGGAAAAGGGAAACACTGAAAACTACGTGCATCGCGTAATGAGTTCCATGGCGCATCTTAGAAAATAAAAGGCACAACAAAAATGTATATTAAGGGGTTAGGCCACTCTAGAGGCCGAAAAATAGGCTTTTTGGGGATTTTTTTTTCAGAAAAACTACAAAATCAATCGAGACTACAAAAAAAGGGTATTTATCATACATATCAGTGAGTGTATACAATAATTTTTTTGAAGCGATTAATTTCAATATGGCGGCTGTGCAGCGTTTATCTCAAAACTGCATTTTTTAAGTTGGCCGGAAACATAACAGACAATTTTCAACCGATTCACTTGAAATGTTGAATGAATCTTAAAAAATACATTGCCTATAGAAGTACGTAGGATTTTTTTTATATTGCATAGTTCATTTGTTATTAACAATTATCTGACAATTTTTTAGGCAAATTTTTCACTTTCCAAAAATTTGCCTAAAAAATCATTAATAACAAATGAACTATGCAACATAGAAAAAAAATCCTACGTATTTCCATAGACAATGTATTTTTCAAGATATATTCAACATTTCAAGTGAATCGGTTGAAAATTGTCTGAGTTATGTTTCCGGCCAACTTAAAAAATGCAATTTTGATATAAACGCTGCACAGGCGCCATTTTGAAATTACTCGCTTCAAAAAAATTATTGTATACAGTCACTGGTATGTATGATAAACACCTTTTTTGTAATCTCGATTTATTTTGTAGGTTTTCTGAAGAAAAAAAATCCCCAAAAAGCCTATTTTTTCGGCCTCTAGAGTGACCTAAGGCCTTAAGGGGGTATCTCTTTCTGGAAACTTTAAAAAAATCGTTTTTTTGCATATTGTTATAGTGTGAACTTTCAAGAATATTTTAAAGCCAACTGGACCCTGAAATTCTAAAATTTGACGAAGTCATAAATGTTTTAGTGGAACAGAGTGCGTCAGGTTTACCGTGATCCGTCGAGTTTGAACGCGATTATCTCGAAGCTACATAACTTGACACGGTGGGATTGATATCTTGAGTAACTTTCACAGTATTGACTTGAATTTGCACTTGAAAATGAGGTTTTCTTTGGAGAAGCTGTCATTTTTCGTATTTTTCGAAATTTCGAAAAGTGTATCGTGAATCCATAGCCAGTTGGATATATTTGAAGAAAAAATTGTTTTGTTTTCGTTTCAGATTACATTTGAGCCTGGTAGAGATCCCGTCGTTTCGGGCCTCGCCGCTGGAGGACTACAACGCCAACTGCAGCACCACGAACACTTTGAAAGATTTTCTTCCGAAAAAATTACATTGTAACCACAAACATGTGTACAACATACTAGGAAAAAAATGATTTATTCCAACCAATGTGTTACTAGAAAAAAAATCATCATTCTGACCCTTCAAATTGGGCTTCCAAAGAGGGATACCCCGTTAAAAAGAAAATTGAGCAAATTGATTAACGAACAAAATCCGGGATGAGTATTCGGCTGAAAAATAACATCGGCAGCTGGAACGGGGCAAGATTGGCACTGGCGTAAAATAAAGTAACGTTGGCATCTACGAAAATTATGCGCGAGCTATTGAGATGTATATTCATTTAATTCGAGGATCCCCAAACTCGACACAAAAAAGAATTCTTTTCTCTCGTCGGGTATAATAAAGAACGTATCTACTTAACAGTAATAGGGCTCGAGTAAGAAAAAGGACAAAAGCTGTCATGTCAGTTCATATTTGAACACTAAAGAGATCAACGTGATATGTAAATGAAAAAATAGTCAACAGAGCGCTCGTAGGAGTTAGCGTTCAAAGGGATGACACGCAAGTTGAAAAACATCCCTCGCGTTTTTATTATTACGCCCCGTACAGCTCGGAAGAACCTTGACGCCTCCACGTTGATGAAAATATATAGGTGTATACGATAAAAGTACGCATTTTATACAGATCATAATCGAATTCGAATCAAAGGCGAATTATTGGCTACGTGGAAGTTATTGTACTGTATACCAATTTGAATTGACGTTAAATTCATCAATAGTCATGATAGCCCCGCGGATGAAATTAATTAGGAAAAATATATTTTTATATTTTCGTAAAATACACGAAATAAGAACATATTGAATACAAGTTTCCGTCAGCGTTGATACAAGCAAAGAATAGAATTTTCCATACAAACTTTTACACCCCATTGCACCCCCTTAAGGCGGGATATACATTTAGACAGGAAAAAAATAAGCAATATTGAGGAATTTTTTAAACTGAGAAATAATTATTCCACGATTATCAAACTTTAGGTATACTTTAATGGTATACTTAAGTGTGCAAAACCATTTTTTTAAATTAATTCATAATCAAAATGACGGAGCTGTCGCAGAGTGTTACAGCAAGGTTGCCGCGGGAGTTGCGAATCGGCGTGCAGTCTAGCTTCCTGTAGACTTAGATTTGCAAAAAAGTTCAAACATTTTTTCAGTTAGAACATGTATAGCTTCTATGTTACGGTAGTTAAAATGAAGAAAATGCAAATTTAAGAAAATTGCACGCATTTACAAAAAAATCAACATTTCACGCAACATTTCTGTAAAATGTGGATTAAAAAAGTCGTTTTTTTTTCAATTTTTCAAAAACAATTCTCGTCAAGTAGAAGGTACCAATATCAACAATATTTCTACCAAGTTTCAACTCAATCGGCTTAACAGTTTTTGAGTAATCCTGCACGCCAATTTCGATAAGGCAGTTTGTAGAAAAACGCGTTTGAAGTTCACGCCCGCTCCGAATCCGAGCGGTGAGGCACAGCGACGACGGGCTGTAACGTTTGAAGTTTTTCGAATTTCGCTTTGAAACTTTGGGAAAATATTCTACATAAATAGCTCTATCGTTTAAAGAAAAAAAATAAATCTATTTTTTTATCGTTGTAAATGTATATCCCGCCTTAAGAGTTGATATTGGAAAAATCCTTGCTTAGTGCACCTCCATAACTTCTAACAAGGAACACCCCTCAGGTGACACCCTTCGATTTTGTTTCAATTTGGAAATGTTATAAAGCACCGAAAAGAAACGTATTTTTTTATCGGCGGAAGAACGGTTTTAGGGGATAAAACGAACCCTCGAAAATAGGGGTGTTTTCGTTTTTCGTCGATAACGTTATCGTTCTCACCTCCAATGTATAGTGCACAAAAAAATAAACATTGTTGCAATTTGAAATTTTTAAATAACTCGTACCGTTAAAACGTTATCGACGAAAAACGAAAAACATCCCCATTTTTGAGGGTGCGTTTCAGCCCTTAAAACCGTTTTTCCGCCGATATAAAAAACCACGTATCGCTTACATTTCGGTGCTTTATAACATATCCAAATGTCAACAAAATCGAAGGGTGTCACCTTAGGGATATGTCAGTCACCCATTCAGTCATTCAGTCAGCCAGTCACGGAATGTTTTATATGTATAAATAATAGAAATATTCAATTCATACACGTAATGTGTCAAATTTAATTCGGTAGCAAGTACACATTTTTCCTCGAGGTTCGTGCATGCTGTTTCTATTCAATAAAATCATCCTTTGTCTTTTTCTACTTTTCTCTGACGAGGATAATATGAAGTCTCAATTTGGTATTCATTAATGAATATTCGCGAGTGTTATGTGATATTTTTTCCCGTGCAAACTAATATTTGTTCAATCATTATTTTTTATGTTTTTCACAGAATATCTTGAATTTCTGTATTGAAAAAAAACACGATATTCGTTTCGGAATTTTTTAACAAGTTTTAATTGTTCTGACGAATCGAGCATATGAAATCTTACCTTGCGAAAAGTTCATTGAGAAGTCGGACGAGTTCTTCGGCTGTGCATTGGTCCGAGAGCGATGTGAAGCCACATATATCAGCGAAAAGAATACTGAGAACACACAAATTACTATTTGCATTATCCTGCACAGTTAAATAAAATAAGAAGCGTCAATATTTATGATAATTTACACTACAAAAATGGTGGTTATGCCCGCGTTTTTGGGTTTTCTAAACGACTGTTCGTCGAAAAAAATCCCATTGGAAATTATTTTCACCAGAGATTTCAATTCTTGTTTCCTGCAACCTTCGACACATGTAAAACGAAACCGTATTACGTGCATTGCGTAAATTTTATACTTCCCCTGACCCCCTGTGCTTGCGGAAATCGATGTTCTCGTGAATTGGAAAATTTACGCGAGGGACTTCGATCGAACCGTCTGATTCCGCATTGTTTGCACAATAAACATTTGCCGGCTCTAATATCCATATAAATGCACACATTCTTTTATCCTGACGTACATCAAATTGCTTGGTTTCCCACGAGAAATTACAGACCTGTTTTAAATTGGCACGATGCCCATTACGTTGTCAATGTACGCAGGCGACAGGCGTTGTTTTTTACGATTAGCATCGAAATATCAAAAGGAAAACTTAATGGGTGTGTGTGGGTGCGTTTATATAACATGAATTGTTAACAATATGTTATTCTGTCAATACCAAGCTGAACTTTAAGGCCGGAGCCTGAATTACAAGGTCCGAAAAATCGTTTTTTTTATTGCTGAAATCGATAGATAAACTATCCAAGAATATATTTACAAAGTTGCAAAGGCCAATTGTAAATATTGTCGAAGATACAAGGCCAAAAGAAGAGGGGCGATATTGATATTTGATATTGATATTTCCACCTATTGAAAACTTTGAAGCGCGTTTTCTTCAGTTTTCATTTTCACGATTTTTCCAAATTGGCGGGCGTGATAGCAAAAAAACTGAACGACCTATTGAATCGAACCAAAGTTTATTTTCCTTAGTATGAAAATCTCTTCTAACAAGGAACATCCCTCAGGTGACACCCCTCGATTTTGTTGAAATTTGGATATGTTATAAAGCACCGAAAAGTAAGCGATACGTATTTTTTTTGATCAGCGGAAAAACGATTTTAAGGGATCCACTCCTCGAAAAAAGGCATCTCTAGGGGTAATATAGCAGTTTCACACGCAAGGAGTCCATCGATTTTAATTAAACAAAAACTAAAATTCTTTCCTTCCGAAGCAATGAAAAATCCACTATAGTGACATTGCAAAAAAAATTAAGGGATGAACCACCCTTATATTAAGGGTTGGTTTCACCCCTTAAAACCGTTTTTTCCGCCGATAAAAAAAATACGTATCGCTTACTTTTCGGTGCTTTATAACATATCCAAATTTCAACAAAATCGAAGGGTGTCACCTGAGGGATGTTCCTTGTAAGTGAATTTAAAAAGTCGCTGACAGTTTTTAAAAATAATTTTTATAGCACGTTAAAGTGTTTTTTTAAACACATTTTTTTTCAAACCTGAGAAAAGTTATAATTTCACGATTATTTTCAGCTTTTTCTTAATTCGCCCAGAAGACAAATATATGACAATTGCACATTTTATTCATTTTTTGTTTTTTTTTGAGTTAAGAATTACGATGCTGCATCTTTTCTGCCGATTGGGAACTGCAGTGGCAAGACGCACATGGAATAGGCTGATAAATCTGAGGTCATTTATTGTTTCATTTTAAACATTTTTTTTATACGTTTCAAATATACATGAAAAGATATCTCAATGTTTACTGGGCTCACTTGTTTTTTTCCCTTCTACAAAAATTCCCGCAAAACGCTTTTTTGGACCTTTTAATTCAAGCTCCCGCCTTAATGAACTTATTCAAACCATTAATTGGTCTCAAATGATAAAACTAGTTTTGACAAACAACTAGTTTTTTTTCAATTGACTCAAAGAGTTTCGGGACACTTGGTGAAGTGTTACCATTTGATTCAAATGTATACAGTAAATTCTTTGTCATATACGGAATATACCCTCCAAATTTTTAATCGAACGTCTACACAGTTTTCATTTGTTCACAATTGAAACAAAACTTTTCAACATGGGGAGATGCCTACTTTCATCGCTAATTGGCAGTTTTACGCACGAAATAGTGTGAAAAGGTGTGCAAAATGTTATGAACACTCTCAAATCACTCGGTACATTATGGCAATTTCGTCATCAGTGTTATACTGTTAAATGCTCTATGTTAAAAAGTTTTTTTAATCGTAAATTTTATAGAAATGGCGTAGACGATCGATTAAAAATCTGGAGGTTGCATTTAGTAATTGTCTCGAAACTCCTTAAGGCCTTAGGTCACAGTAACGGGTATAAAATCATGCGCGAATTTAACAATTTTGTTTCGCATGAAAAAGTGATTCACTCAAAATTAATTGCACATCCACTTAGTATGAATATCAAGCTGTTATAAAATACATATAAATTTTTTTTCGATGTAAAAAATGGCCGACTAATAACATTTTCTTTTGTTATCTTTTGTTAGGCGCTCCGCGACGTGACATTTAGCATCCACAATTTTTTACCTAGAAAAAAAAACAAAAATTCTCGTCAATCTACATTAGAATACCTAGAAAAGTACGTACGGAATTTAAAAAATATTGTTTTATTCAAAAGTTGTAGGTATTTGAACTTAAGAAATGAATTTTCAGTGAAAATTTTCGTTATAACTGCTCATAAACCGCTCATAAAATAAAAAGTTTTGCGATTAATCAGAAATTCGGTACGTACTTCTCTGCGAAAAGCAATTAGGAACATAACTTTTAAATTTGAAATAAATCGGGTGCAAATTGTTGAAGTTATTTGTCACGCCAATTGGAAAAAAGCTGTTTCGAGAAGTTTCGAGTAGTCGGCCATTTTGCACATCGAAAAAAAAAATATATATTTTCTGACAGCTTGATATTCATACTAAATAGATGTGTAATTAATTTTATGTGTGAATCACTTTTTTATACGAAAAAAATGGTTAAATTCGCACATGATTTTATACCCGTTACTGTGGGCTATGGCCTTAAAGCCGATATCTCCATTTGTGCAATGCAACGCATGGCCATTACCAGTATTATTCCTATCTTGAGGCCATAGAAAAAGATTCTTTGAATGTATACACATATGTACGACAGAATCGGATGTGGCGTTTGATAATTTTTCTTTATTGTATGTTCAGGATGACCTAAGAGACCAACGCCGTCACTCGCCCGGTGAGCCTTCCGCTTTCGTTCTCAATTGGTGCAGTGACCAAGTCCATTATTCAAACACTTATATCGCTAGCTAGGCAAGACAATCGAATTGGATTTCTTCAGCCTGGGACATGGGCAGCATAGGAAGGTAAACAGAAATAAGGAAAGAGGGTGAGGGGAGCATAAAGGGATGAAGACAGAGAGCGAGCGAGAATACAAGCCCAACCTTATGTTACAATAGCCAACGGAAAACCAGGTACAGAAAAAAGCACGCTAATGAGAATTTCATTGAAAGGTTGGCATGAAAAACCGATGAAATAACATTGAACTTGTGCAACACTCCAATGCTTCATCAACGTCAATGGAAACCCCGGTCACCCGGATGTTTTTCATGCTTTCTGTAATGTTGAGTCTAATTACAATTAACAATCGAACGCATAGAGAGTAAATATAACGATCTCAATTGTTTTATTATCGAGAGCGGAATTAAGAATTGTGACAGTCTATTTTTTCATTGAATTTTCATCGTTTTAGCCAATATTTAGCCAGTATTAATATTATCTAGTAGTTTTTATTAATACTAAATTTTAATTTATCAATAATATTATTAAACATTAATAATCATTAATAATACTATTACATATTATTAATCATTAATAGTAGCATCAAATATTATTATACTAAATGCTAATTTATTAATAATATTATTTGATATTATTTATCAATATTATTTAGCCAGTATTGATCATTCCGTAATTCATTTGAAGGCTAATTAAATGTGCAAAAAGGGCACAGCGACAATGCAGAAGTAAAAATAGCGATTTCAGGTATTCCTTTCACGAACCCAAATATTTAACAATCAACTGATTTTTAAATATTTATTATACTTATATTTAAGATTTTACTCAAAAGTTGTAGGTATGTGAACTTAAGAAATGAACTTTCAGTGAAAATTTTCGTTATAACTGCTCATAAACTGCTCATAAAACGAAAAGTTTTCGATTAATCAGAAATTCCGTAGGTACTTCTCTGCGAAATGCAATTAGGAACATAACTTTTAAATTTGAAATAAATCGAGTGAAAATTGTTGAAATTATTTGTCACGCCAATTGGAAAAAAGCTGTTTCGAGAAGTTTCGAGTAGTCGGCCATTTTGAACATCGAAAAAAAAATATATTTTCTAACAGCTTGATATTCATACTAAATAGATGTGTAATTGATTTTATGTGTAAATCACTTTTTTATACGAAAAAAATTGTTAAATTCGCACATAATTTTATACCCGTTACTGTGGCCTAACGTCTTAACAGAACAATTTTCGTAGCCGCGACTTATCAGAGAAAATGTAAAAATGTCTGAATCTACTGAATGTGCACGATTTTTTCCCCAGTTCACCGTTCGGTATACTAACTAATGGTAACTTATTTTTTATTAAGCGTCACTGCAATTTGCCGATGATGTAGGAGGAGTCTGCTTATGCCCTCATAAAATACGGCCTTCCACAAAAGGAATACCTTAATATGTCCATAGCGAAGGAATTAGGCGCAGATGTATTAGCCCTGGACTACTATTAGGTGTACAAATACGTTCTCGGCCTGAGAATAAAAACAGCTGTATTGAATATTAGAACGAAAACAATGTCCCTTCAGGTCTGGTGTCATATAATATCAATGTTATAGCAAGACTATTTTTGCGGACCAATAGATTAACATAACCTTAAAATATACACTGCCGGTCAAAAGTGTTCGGACACTTTAGGCAATTGCAAAACTTTCGATCGCTGGATAATTGCCAAATGATGTTACAATAATATAAGTAATTTAATTTATTATTTTACGAGAATAAGCGTTATAAAAGTGAATTATATTATTCTAATATAGTTTTGCAGTTTTACGAAATGATCGAAAATTTTGCAATTACCCAAAGTTTCCGAAAATTTTTGACCGGTAGTGTACGACGTGAGCACAATAAGAAAAATGAGTTGCAATAACGCGCATGTTAGGCACTGTATACTTTCCGCCTTCGAATTGAAAAAAAAAAATACTTCCGAGGCTAAGTCGATGATTTGTCCTATGGAGGAACATTGCCGTATCCATCAGTGCCGTGAAGAAGTGCTTTCGAAGGTTCCAGAGTGGAAATATTGACCTCAAGGATGGCAAAAGAGCAGGGCGACCAAACCATTTGAAGACGAGGATTTGGAGCAGTTGCTGAATCAACATCCTTGCCAAACGCAATCGGAGCTTGCTACTACACGAGGAGTTACTGAACAAGATATTTCCAGTCGTTTCAAAACGGTCTTACACAGGCAAAGGACCTAGGCCGGTCATATTGCTGCATGACAATGCCAGACCACACACAGTAAAAAGAACCAGAAACGCTTTACATTCGTTTATCTGTCAAGTTTTTCCACACCCGGCGTATTCACCAGGCTCCGTCACATTTTCACTTGTTCCGATCGCTCCAACATCATTTGCCTGATAGCCACTTCAAAACGTTCGATGAAGTCAAAAATTCCATTACCAACTTTATCGACTCAACCACCATCTTTTTACTGCCAAGGAATTCGCAATCCGCCTGACAGGTGGGGGAAATGTGTGGAAGCATACAAAAATTACTTTTCCGATTAAAGTGTATCTTGGTTTCAAGTAAATAAATCAACATTTTCATGAAAAAATGCCGAGATCTCATTCGTACACCTAATGTAAGTATTACAGCATACTGTGTCGAAGGTTGATATAGATTTATGGATATAATCATTTCTCAACGACAGCGAAAAGCAACGAACTTGTTTAGTCATTAAAAAAGTTTTTGGGCAGAATATTCGCACTCTTTTTCTCACTCGCAAAATTCACGTTTCTCCTATGGTTACCTGACGTTCTCGTGCCTCTGTATGTAGATCTTGTGGAACATGGTGTCCTTTGGTTTACCGGCGATGTCAGCTTTCATTTCCATAGCTACGTGTCTCGGCAGTACACTCAGTAGTAGTCTTTCCTGAGGAAGAAACAACCAAAAATATCTACGCTAGTAGTCTCGTAAAAATGCCTCCAACGATATCTGCTTCCGCGATGGCTCAAGACCAGTATGATCACTTCGTTAAAATAGCAACGCGTGCACCCCCTCAAGAGTTTGAAGTTCCCAATAGACCGTGACAAATTTGTCGTCTGCGATCTGCCTTTCCACGCAAAATGCGAAATGAACATACCCGGCTACTCGAGTGAATAAGTCTGTTCGTCCCTATAGGAATGGAGAGCCGAATATTTACGAGAAAATGTAGAGCCGGATAATCACGAGAAAAGGGGAAACAGGACATACCCGACTGCTGATATAAAACCGATCATATTATCTCCATCTGTTATAACGTCTCACGTAATTGGTTCGCTCGCCAGTGTTGGTTCGTGCGAAAAGACCTTCACCGGGTAATCATCCTAATCGGGCTAATTATCAACGCATAACAATGACCTTCCGGTACAACGGAGGATGAACCTACGAGGCGGAAACGTGTCGCATTGCGAATTCCCTTTTGTACGGGAATTTGACTCGTTCGCGCAACGAACTGTGTGCCTTCTCATAGTCCATTTGTCCCTATTCCCTATCTGAATTCCGTAGTTAAGCCGCAACGTATGCAAGACACGCGTTGTCCACGTCGTTGTACATACATTTTCGATTCCGTGTTTCCATGTCCCTGCGCTTCCTGTCCTTTTGTTCCGAGCTCGAATATCACAGAGGCGAAATTCAGCACGATATTACTGTCGGTGCTTGTGGATCGGCATTAACGCGAGGCTCATACCGTACCAAATCAAACAGACCAAGGGGAATGGACAAGGCAGCCTATAAGTGCATAAATTTATCTTCTAACGACTCTGGCGGGCCCTCAAAGCCGCATTACGTTCTGGGTAAAACGCCGTAGGCCCTGCATATTTTCGGTACTTTATTTCCAGTGTATGCGTGAAGACCTTTGATGCTGCAAGAGCAGAGGAAGCCGAACGCGAAAGGGATGCACAAGTGTTGCCAGGCTATGCATATGCAAATCTCCGGTGAATCACCACTATGATATTCCAATGACAACACATGGAACATATACAGCCCATTGGCAGCTTGAAGAGAAAAGCTCGTACAATCGACATTACCCCACACACCTTACGTCCCTTTTGCTTTTCTCGATGGCCCTTTGAGCCTCGACGCAACGGAGCATGCATAGACGTGCACCTGATGTATGTGTTTTCGACAATGCACTGCTCGTATCTCGAACTATGCATGGTTGGCCACGTCATGATCTCCGAGGGATGCGGCTGGTGTTTCGATCTTGTACATGAGCCTTTGTCCTCGATGACTCAGATGATGGACTGAACCAACGTGAAGAATTTTTAACCCTTTTTTGAAGGCTGTGTTAGAAATCCAGTCAAAAAGAAAATCTGACCCAGATTTTAAACGGAACATACTCGCTGTAGATATTGTGTGATGACATTCTGTTTTTCGAAGTTGCAGGTTCCAAAGTCAATACAAATTGATACCTATCGATTGTGCTTTCGGACATCAACCCTCAATAATTTTCGGAACTTCTATGTAGGTATGGTTCTAGGTAGGTATGTCTTATGGACTGTCCTAACGCAAGGTGAGTAGGGCAGAAACACCATACATCGGATAGTTGCTTATCGAATAGTGAACTATCTCTAATTTTACTATAGCGACAACTGATTTTGATTTTATACACTAATAACTAGTCGTAAAATGTCGGCACTGCAAAACTTTTGGATGCAACAAAAATGGCACAACAGTGAACTGATGTTAATATCCGCTGGTGTAAAAAACAATTTTTTGTGTTAAAAAGTGTTGTTTTCATAGAGGTAGGTCCTAGCGGTTAATGTTTTTGTTGTTTTTGATGAACTATAGCGTTTGTTTAATTTAATATATATATATATATATATATATATATATATATATATATAATGTTCGAAAACTTAGCAGCATGTACAAAAATGTTACTGTTTATATTCGGCTATGTGAAATCTTAATTTCGGATACTTAATCCAGCCTAATATTGAATATCCGTTTGTGTCAAAATGTTCCTACCTAATCAACGATTAACTCATAAAGACTGATTGTTTGATAATAATTACAAAGTTAAAACAATAAACATTTTGGTTTACTTTATATAAAAATAGTCCCCTAATATCAGATATAAGAAAAATGGAGTTTGGGCCTTGACATCGGATATCCGATTATAGGCAACCTTTTTGAAAATCATGTTTTATGTCATTTTACAAGTCAATTTAACTTGACTTTCTGTGAGATGCAAAACGGAAAGTCGATATTTCACCCACTTCCCGACTACATAGAGCTCTGAAATTTTGCAAATATGCATCTAAAAAGTGACAACGCATGATTCAACTTGAAAACAAAAAAAAATATTCATACATTTTTTTACTTTTCATGTAAAATTAGCGATATCTAATCATCCATATAAAATCTCACTAACACATACAAACAAATTCGTAGCCGACTGTGTTTGGATGTGAAATATTTATATGCAGCAATTATCGTAAGTTCAATCCTTTTTGTTATTTAAAACAGTCTTTGTTATTTTTTACAAGCATTGCATATTCCTAACGTACAAACTCTTAAACTATTTTAGTAAACTAATAATAACAACTGAATAGTAAAATCAATTGAGAATAAAAAGTGGAAAATATATTTTTTAACCGAGTCACCTATATGTGTCTAAAAATAAAAGCTTGGGACGCTCAAAAATTAGACATATTATCTTTAATTGACATAAATCCGTTAACGTATCAACTTCATTTATTTTACTGTAAAACAACCTTCTATTGAATAAAAATCCTGACACTGAGTATAAACGTTTGACAATAACTTATCTAATTACTATTGTGCAAAATTAAATACGGTTAATGAAACTGAATGGAACAAATTTATTAAGGGACAACACCACTGTGACGGCTTCAAAAAATCGATTTTTTGAAAACCATCTAGAAAAATCTAAAATACATTTAAGATTAAGATGCCGTTGGACCCAGGTCGAAAAAATAATTATTTTCGGAGATATTGAATATTTTGTGGAGCGGTGCAGCACTCCGTGACGCTCGGGGTCCCGCGCAGCTGCGCGCCTCAGGGTCGGCAGGTATACCGGGATATATAAATTTGAGCAGAGGCGATTTGCTGCAGCGTTGTTTGGGCGGCTTCACGCAAAACAACAACGAAAGCTACAACAAATCAGTTTGGGCAATAGCCCCCAAGTGTCAGTTCGGGAGCAAAAAAATCGTCGATATTGCAGCTGATATCGCGGTATTATTATTCAATGATGGCCTGAGAAGCCTCATGAAAGTTTTGGAGACGTTGGGGATAACTATCGGCCCAAATTGTTTCAATTTTTGCGTTGAAACCGACGCAGCGCGGATCGAGCTGGCGGAGCGCTCGCTCACAGACGCTGCAAAAGAGGCAAGAAGAGCCTCTACAAGTTGGAGAAAAGATGCTAGGGACAATGATTTGCTTCTTGAAGGCCATCTATATGGTGCCAGCATCGCTGATTAAAGGTAAAAAATTTTTTTTCCAATTTATCGCATAAGTTAACAAACCTAAAACTTTGAACGCGTTTTTCTCAAAACCACTTTTTTGAGTGCGGCACGCAGCAGAACTCGAGCAATTTTTAACCGATCGACTTCAAATTTGGACTGCATCAATAAAACTAGATTATCTAAAGAAGTACATAGGATTTTTTCGATATCTCAATAATAAAAAAAGTTATAGCCTATTTTTGACGAGAAATTTTGCTCGAAAATCGTCCTTTAATTTCATGAGCGTGCCTATTTTTTAAAAATCAATATTTTTTCAAATCCCTAAGTACTTCTCTTCAAAATATCATATTATTAACGAAAACACTCGGTATTTTTTTTTCAGATCGACTTTGAAGAGAGTTCTGCTGCGTGCTGCGAACCACTGCAGAGGCAACAGTACCTGACGCGGGAGCTTCCCCAGCATCACCATGGGGCGTGAAAAATTTGAAAATTTTTTTTTATGTATCTTCAACAAACAACAAACAAAACAAAAAAAATATTTTCGAATTTCTCTTTTTTTTATCACAAAAAAAAATCTTGAAAAATGGCAAAAAAAGGGGGTCACAGTGGTGTTGTGCCTTAAACATTTAAAAAGTTGAGCGCCCCAAGCTTTTATTTATAGTCACATATAGGTGACTTGGTAAAAAAAATGATTTCCCCCTTTTTAGTACATTAAATAACAGCTTGTTTAAAAAAAAATATTTTTTTTTACATAAAAATTATTTTGTAAAACGTAATATAACTCAGCATATTCAAATGTAGTATGTAAAATAATTATTAGCATCTAGTGCTATATGACATGCACATAATAAAATCGTCAAATTTGATGGTCTGAGCAATTGTTTATTTTTTTTTCAAATAAAAATATTCGATGTATAGTGCCTCTCCCCTACTACCAATGTGAGTTGGATTGTCAGTTCTTCGCTTGATGAAGATTTTATTGTACATTTTACCCAAGACCCTAATCTCTTTCAATGGGCTTGCCATTAATTATATTTCGCGCCTCGTTCTCGAGATTACAGTGTAGTTACCCCCGTGTACGCTAGATGTCACAACGTTCAGAGTCCCAAAAGTGAAAGGCTTCCCTAGGGGGGACGCTCGTCCTCCCGCTTCATATTCTTTCGTTGTGCGCTAGAGACAACATCGGAAGTAGAGTTCAGAAAGAGATAAGGAAGGTGAAAAAAAAAAAAAAAAGTGATAAAAAAGTGAAGAGGTGAGAATGCCGAAGAGAAAGCAGGAGGCATTTGAGGAAATGAGCAAGCGGTTGAAAGCATTGCAAGAATCGTTAGAGGAAGGAGACGAGTCGAGCGAGGACATGTCGTCAGACGAGGGCGACGAGCAAGATGGCCGACAAATCGATCTAGACGGTAAGATTTATGTTGACGAAATAGAAGGCCACAATGTAGCACGATGAGTTTGCACGAGAGGCAAAACATATCGTAGCTCGATCCTGATGAGCTTATATGGAAGATAAGACAAATCAGAGATTTCGCTGATGGGTAGGCACGGGAGGCCTAACAGATCAGACGATGGGCAGCACGAGATGCAAGATGGCGGATCTCTGTACAAAGCGACAGAGAGAGACAGCCAAATATATATATATATATATAGACATGTATATCATGACATAGAAAAAGAAAGAAACGCACGAAGCGCTCCCAGGTTTGTAACTTCGATTGTGTCTTGCCCAATTTAGATTTGATAGACGCAGAGGAAAAAGAAAATGTCAGTCCAGAGGACGCTGACGCAAGTGAGAAAGCGACAGACCACAAATACGAGGAGGAGAACCTCGAGGTGTCAATCCTCGAGGTACTCGGAGAAGACCCGTCGGTTTCAAGGGCGTTGGATTTCGATCTACACGCGTCGCTGGCCAACAGGTGGAAGCACTTTGTGGTCAATGGGATCCCAGGGGAGGAGAAGGACAAACTTCTCGAAAAATTTGCGAGAAAGGAGGGCTTCGAAGCACCAGAGCTCAACCCAGAAATACTAGCGGTTTTGAGCGAGTCAGGACAAAAAAGAGACGGTTGTTTCGCCGAAACGCAGAGGCTGGCCGGATCAGCCCTAATGTCCTTGGGAGCGACAATTTCACTGCTCTTAGACGAGCAGGAGAGTATTGATAAATTGTCTTTCTTGGAAAATTTAAACGATGCGGCCAAATTGGTAACGGAAATTCATTTTAGACAAAATGAAGCCAGGAAAGCATTCATTCTGCCAGGAGTGAGCAAGCAAGTGAAGGAGTTGCTGACCAAAACCAAATCGGATACACTCCTATTCGGAACGGGCTTGAGTGAGAAAATCGAGGAATTTAAGGCCTTGGAAAGAATCGGACCGAAGAATGCCTATATCCAGAGAGGAGTTACTCGTATTCAGGGAAATTTAAACTCCAGAGGCCCGCAGGGAAGCAGACCGTTCCAGAATTATGCGGGCAATTCTCAGTCAGGCAGTCAGGGCCGACCAAGGTTGTCTTTCAGAGGCAGACAACCGTTCAACCCTCGGGGACACAACACGAGATCCAGACCGAGGAGAGGGAAATAGAGAAGAACGTAGGTAGAGTAGGGGGTAGATTAAGATCTTTTAGAGAAAACTGGAGATCTATTACAAAAGACAAGTTTATTTTGAATTGCATCGATGGATACCAAATTCCTTTCAAATATCGAGTGTACCAAAACAAAGAACCGCGAGTATCTATACCACACAATCAAGCAAAAAATTACCAACAAGCAATAGATATTTTATTGGAGAAGGGGGCAATTGAAAAGTGCAATGAGAGCAAAGACCAGTTCATCTCAAGATATTTTTTAATCCCAAAGTCAGACGGTACTCACAGGTTCATTTTAAATTTAAAGAAGTTAAATACGTTTGTCGAAACAAAACACTTTAAGATGGAAGATATACGAACGGCCGCAAGATTAATATTTCCGGAAAGCTTCATGGCAAAGATCGATCTACAAGACGCATATTATTTAATTCCAATCAATAATGACTGTAGAAAATATCTCAGATTTGCATTCATGGGTCAGTACTATCAGTTTACTTGTTTACCATTCGGCCTGGCAACAGCACCACGTGATTTTACAAAAATCTTAAGACCCGTGGTTCGGTTTTTGAGAGCTAGGGGCTACACCTCGGTAATTTACCTGGACGATTTATTATGCGTAGAAGACAGCCGGCAAGAATGCGAAAAGAATGTATACGAATCACGGAAACTGTTAGAGTACTTGGGTTTTCTAATCAATGAAAGAAAGAGCGACTTAATACCAAAAACGAGGTGTCGGTTTTTGGGTTTCATTATCGATTCAAGAAAGTTTTCGTTAGAATTACCGCAGGAAAGGAGAAATAAACTGCTTACTCTGGTCAGGAAATACAAAAAGAAGAAAGAGTGTAGAGTGAGGGAATTTGCAGAATTAATAGGGAATCTTGTTGCGGCCTGTTTAGCCATAGAGTACGGTTGGCTCTATACGAAAAATATGGAAAGAGAAAAGATCAAGTGCCTGTTATCAAACAGTGCAAATTATAATGCAAAGATGACAATCCCAACGTGTATTGTACCCGATCTATCTTGGTGGGAAAGGCACATCGAACAGGGGTTTAATCGAATAAAGACGGGAAAATTTGAAATGACAATTTTTACAGACGCTTCAGACTTAGGCTGGGGAGCAGTTAGTGGAAGCGAGAAGATGTGCGGTGTTTGATCAGAAACACAGCTGAAATGGCATATAAATTTTAAAGAGCTTGTGGCAGTTAAGCTAGCTCTGCAGGGATTGGCTAACGAACGCACAAATTGCCAGATACTTCTTCGTATAGATAATACGACAGCGATCGCATACATCAATAAGATGGGAGGCACAAGATTCCCCAAATATAATTCGCTCGCAAGAAAGATCTGGCAATGGGCAGAGAAAAGAAATATTTTTCTTTTAGCGTCATACATTCCGTCATCAAAAAACATAGAGGCAGATCTACTGTCAAGGATTAAAAACGCGGATACAGAATGGGAATTAGCAACTCAGGCTTTCGAGAAGATTATACGTTCCTTAGGGACACCGGAGATAGACCTTTTCGCGTCGAGCGCTAATACAAAATGTAAAAAGTTCTGTTCCTGGTTTCCAGAGATCGGCGCTACGACAGTAGATGCGTTTACGATGAGCTGGTCTGACCTCCATTTCTATGCTTTTCCACCCTTCTCCCTAATTTTGCGGGTTCTCACAAAGATAAAGAGAGACAGGGCGGAAGGAATTGTTGTAGTGCCTGATTAGCCCAATCAACCCTGGTACCCGATGCTTATGAATTTGACTGTGGGAAGGCCCCTAAGGTTTGGGCCTGATGATAATCTGTTATTATCTCCGTACAGAAGAGCGAGGCATCCGAGGGCGCGAGACCTGATCCTACTGGCGGCCAGGGTCTCCGCGCGGCGTTCTTAAAAAGACAAGTTCCCTCAGAAGCAATCGAGATCATTTTGTCTTCGATAACTTCGTCAACTGCTAAACAGTACAAGGCAGCGTTGAAGAAATGGGAAAGTTTTTGTCGAGACAGAGGGATAGATTTTCAAGAACCACAAATACCGACATTACTAAGTTTTTTAACGTTCCATTTCGAGCGGGGAGCTTCCTATACCACCATTAACTGTTTACGATCTGCAGTTTCCCTGATCTCGCGAGAAAAGATTGGTGAAGACCAAATAATAAGAAGATTTCTACGAGGAGTATTTAAGTTAAGGCCCTGTTTACCAAAATATTCATCAACCTGGGATGTAGCACCAGTGTTGGAGTATCTGTCAGCGTTGCATCCCGCAGAAAACTTGTCGGTAGAGGGGCTAACAAAGAAAACTGTGATGTTATTAGCATTAAGTACAGCCAGTCGGGCCCAGACACTAGCGAATATAGACATAAGAAACATTAAGAAATCTCAAAACGGGCTAGAGATATTAATTACTAAACTACTGAAGACGTCCGGTCCGGGAAGACGACAGCCAGTGCTGAAGATACCAAAATTTAACCAGAGAATAGATATATGCGTAGCCACGTATGTGGAGAAATATTTAGAGAAGACAGCAGCCTACAGAGGGCAGGAGAACAATCTTTTCCTGGCGGTTAAAAAACCACACAAGAAAGTCGGAGCCCAGACGATAAGTAGGTGGATTAAGGATGTGATGAAAAGCAGTGGCATAGACATTTCAATTTTTGCCGCTCATTCCACACGACATGCTGCGACTTCAGCGGCATTTGAAAAGGGAGTCTGCCTAGACACAATAAGAAAGACGGCAGGATGGTCCGAGAGATCGAGGATGTTTGCGAAAGTTTATCACCAACCGATCGAAAACAGAGAAGCGGTGTTTGCGAGCAACGTTCTCATCTCCGAATAGTCACGTAGACTCAAGGGTAGATATAGAAACGCGGATGCAAAATTAATGTTTTTAAGTTTTTCCATGTTATTTCGTTTAAAAAAAAAAAAAAAGCTATAATGTAAGATGTACAAAAAAAAAAAGGTATAATGAGAATAAAAAAAAAAAAAAAAGAGTAGAAATAAGTAATACTGTTGGGATAAGACGGATTGTCGTTGGCTCTAAACAACTACACTGTAATCTCGAGAACGAGGCGCGAAATATAATTAACCGATCGAACGAGCCCGCGAAGCGGGCGAAGTTCGATCGCAATTATATGAGTCGCCTCGTTCGAAGAGATTACAGCCCACCCAAGGAACACAGTAACCCAACCCGAATTTAAACGACAATCCTGCAGTACTCTGAAAGATATGAAGCGGGAGGACGAGCGTCCCCCCTAGGGAAGCCTTTCACTTTTGGGACTCTGAACGTTGTGACATCTAGCGTACACGGGGGTAACTACACTGTAATCTCTTCGAACGAGGCGACTCATATAATTGCGATCGAACTTCGCCCGCTTCGCGGGCTCGTTCGATCGGTTAATTACGAAGCTTTGGAGATGAGCAAAATTTATGCGCCAGCACGCGGCATCCGTATTATATTATGGGCCACCCAGTGATCACGGATTTCTTGTTAAACGCACAATACTCATAATCCAAATCTCTCTCTTTCTATTTGTGGGCCACGAATATTTAGCAAAGCAGAACAAGATTGCGAAAGACCCAAACGCGATAAGCCACGCATAACCTCAAAAATAACATTCTCAGGATCCAGGTACTTCTCAGGGTCTCACGATATTGTCGCACGAATTTTTTCTACAGTATGCACTACCCATACAATAATTATACTTGCGGATAATAACGAAAATAATATTTTTAGCCTGTGGCAATTAAAAAATAACGTTTACTTATTATCAATGCAACCCTTAGTCCAGCTCGGCGAATATTCGGGAATCAGAATTCAATTTCAGTTTGTTGAAACTTTTCCAATTGAATATATTTCGTTCTATATCAACCCGTTGGAAAAACGAAAGAAAAATTGTACGCAAACATACGTAGTTCGGTGAAAGTTCTCTAAATGTTATTATCGAACTTTCGCAACATTCCAAATATGTTTTGGTAGCAAATTGGAGAAAAAAATGTTTACCCGAAGCTCGCCTATGAGAAAACGAAAATAGGCCACCGCAGCGTTCGAACGTTACTCGTCTACCTTGGTCGTCGTTTCGCATGCGTCAAAGTTGTGTGAACCTTGTCATACAGGAGGCAAAATGTCAATCAATTTTGCTCCAAAAATTCAACTACCCACTTTACCGAAGTATTAGTCGAAAAACATTACGCTCTTGAGTTTTCGCCTAAATACGAAAAAGTCACAAATACAATTACAAGATCAAATAAAAACTAGCGTTGCCCATGCTCAAAAAATGTTCGAGGTTCACCAAAATTAAATTCCGAAATGGACGTTGACCATTTTTCGAAAGGCGTTATTTTTGGTATCAGTTTGCACGCATTTCTATGCACGTAGAAATAATAATAATTTACATAGGGGAGACCGGGGCAAAATGGTATAGCGGGGCATAATGGGACCGGGGCAAAATGGGACCGGGGCAAAACGGGTTTGGGGCAAAATGGAATAGTGAAAATCAACACTGCTGGAAAATACGTCATTGGGGCAAAACGGGACTGGGGCAAAATGGGCCGGAGAAAATCAGGCTCCTCAGAAAGAGGCGGTTGGGGCAAAACGGGATCGGGGCAAAATGGGACAGTGGAATAATTCCATGCAGAGGCGAAAGAAATGCAGGGGTAAAAAACGAGGGGTAATAAATGAGTGAAAACAGGTTTTATTGAATGTTACACGATATTTGGGTCACACTCTACTTACGATACTATAATTTAACGGTGGCAATGTTTAATTTTTATTGCTTGTTCAACTAAGCTAATTTTTATCGGCACAATTGTCGCAAACGGACTCGATTAAGTTATCGTCAGCATGGGCACATGAATAGTGGGCCCATTTGTTATTAAAGTTTGTTAAACAATTACTTTTGATTCTGCGGTCAGAACTGTACCAAACTTGACGTAAATTGTTATTTGAGCCTTCTTATTCGATTGGTACAATTTCTTTGTCGTTATTAATTATTTAAATAATCAAGTAATTCTTATAATCTGACGCGTGCAATTTATGGTTTTTTTTTTGTTTTTATCTTTCTTTGTTTTTTTTTTCAATTTCTTTTCTGCCAACTGCACGTTACTGATACTGATTTTCAAGCCATTGATGAAAATCTAACTCTTGTCAATTTTTACGTAAATTGTTTTATGAAACTAGGACCGCCGGTCCCCATGAAATCGACGGATATGTGTCGACAAATATATCGGTCAGTCCGTATTATCTGCGTATATGTGGACTGAAACGAACCACAAGCACCATTTAGATTAGATTATGTTTCAACAGCTCTTTCATAGAGCCGAAGCATGAATTTTCCTGTCATCCCATTTTGCCCCAAATTCAGCGGGCTGCGACACTTCATTTTTGTGTGTCCCATTTTGCCCTTATCCCATTTTGCCCCAAATCAAGCACCAAGAAACTTCATTTTTTGCTATCCCATTATGCCCCGATCCCATTATGCCCCAGTGCCGTTTTGCCCCGGTACCGTTTTGCCCCGCTATACCATTTTGCCCCGGTCTCCCCTACGACAAATGTTTATACGAAAAAATGGTAACAATTGAATAGTAGGACTGTTGAAAAAAAAACCATAAACGTATCGAATTTATAAAATATATAAGCGACATTTTTTTCGCTATTTCAATCTATCACGACTGTTTACCTTCTTCGTTATAACTTGCCTTTGGGAAAATATTGAGGCTCAATTATTAATAAAACTCCATTATTTTATTTAAGACACGACGCCATTTCGCACGATCGTACCGCGTTCGAGCGACAGCTGTCAACGCACGTGCCGTGTAATATACGACGATGTATACGCACGTGACGACGGCTGCACGAGAGAGGCAGAAGCTCATGCCTTACAATTAGGCTACGTCCTACGTGACACGGTATGGTAAGAGAAACAGCCTAGGTACTAATCTTGTCGAGTGTGATATATGTACGAGAGGTCTTGCACTTGCGAAGGGCGTAAAAACAACCCTTTTTCCCGAGTTACACAGCCCTCTTTGAATGACTGTCAAGTTTTCAACGGTTGTTGGAAGCGCGAAAAGAATCAGCTTGAATTTCGAGACCTGGAGCATAAGAGAATGCATGGCAATGAGATCAAAACCACTCGAATGAAAAAAAGAATTACCATAGCGGTCAAATGTCAAAAGAATCTCGATTGATCTACGGATTTTCATCGGACACGTTGGTTTGAAACGTGATCACCACATTATACTGTCAAAAGAGTACGAGTCGAAGATCTGCAGTGCTTTTATTTTTATTACGTGTTTTTATTTCTCTTAATAAATCGTTTGTAGCTTGTTCAATTTTCAATATTTTAACTTGAATTTTTTTCACATATTGAATATATATACTTTGAGAAAATGAAAAAAAAACGATTTTTTTACCCGACGGAGTGGTGTCCCGCCTTAAAATAGTAGGTAAGAATTTCATTTTCAAATTTACTTATTTTTCCAGATTTTAATATTCTTCTGCTCGAAGAGGCAATTTAGCGAACTTTAATAAAAACTTGGAAGTTAAACTCTCATTGAGCGTAACTACGCCTGAAGAAAAACACTATCTGTTTAAATTCATCCGTCAAATGCTCGGCCCTTCTTACCGGTGTGTACAGAGTCAACATAACCTCAAAAATGTTTGAAGAGTTTTCTTACAGAAGGTCCAGTTTTTTTTGTAGAAAACAAACAAAGCATCAGATTTTCTTTTCCTCTAAATATTATTAACTCCAGCGAAATGTCTATTAAAAAATTCAGCTATCTTTCTCGCGCTCGTGTCACGTGGTGCAGCTCTTCTACTTCGCGGCCATGTACCATTGGCTGGGGCCACTTCGAAATTTTGAACCCTAATTTCGCCCAAACGACACAATCGATCGGGATGAAACTTATTGTGTACGTGCGATATTGTTGCAGAAAGTGCCTGACAGTCGACGTTTTTCCAAATCTGGAAAAAACTTTACAGATTGTGGTTACCATAGGATGAATTGTGAATTACCAACTGATGCACCGAATTCATGCACATTTCGATACCGTAAGGCTGTCGAAAGTGTAAGAACATACATTTCGGGCATTGTTTCAACTTTATTTATGGAAAAATGACGAAGAAATTGGGGTTCAGAGTTTTTTTTACATACACTTAGCATAATTGTACCAAGGAAGCTCAAAATATTATCGGCAATCCTGAAAATCTAGTGCATGAGTTTTCCCACTGGAGGCGATCCAGCATAGCGAACGTGCCTGACACGCATCACACTCGGACTTGAAGCAACCTTCGCCCATTGGGCCACACTGAGAAAAAAAATCTATTGAATCAAAAAAATATATTGGTCGATCAAAATAAATGTGCTGCTGCGGAGTGCCACCGATATATGAGATTGTTGCAATACTATAAAATATTGGAAAATGTGATTGATTTAAATAACATATTATTTTATTTGAAAAAGCTCTTCTGCACTCTTTGAATATCTACATTATCCTTCAAATAAAATTATATTCTATTGAAATAATTCTATATACAATCCGTAGATGTATTGGATGAAATAATTGAGCAGTTGCTACAAACATTTTTTATTTCGTACAAAAATACAATCAATAGAATTAACGATTTCCTTACTACATCGAAACGAATATGCCATGGGACGTAAGTTTTTAAATTTGTTTTAGATCTTAAATAAAAAGTCAGCATTAGAATGATCATCCACGATAATAGTGGAGAGAATATCAGATATCCAATGGAATATCCATGGAGAGAATATCAGATATTCAACTGATTAGAACAGATACTACACTTTCATCCTAGCCACAGGCCAAGAGGCGATACTCTTTAGAGTTTCTCCAGCGTTTGAGTAGATTCTCGGTTCGCGCTACGCTTACGAGAAACGAGCGCGCGTGCGGCCTCTAGCGGTTACTCCGAGAACTACGGGTTTCCTCACACCTATAATTTCGGTGGCGCTCGGCCATGATTTGGTTGAATTTTTTCAACCAAATGTGCAAGAAACAAATTTTACTTTCGCATAAAATTTTTAACCGATTCAGACATTTGCTCAATGTTTTTCAATCAAAATAAAATATTAACATTTTAACGAATAATGTACTTAAAAATCAATATCGGATATGGTGAAAACAATAAAATAACATATTTACTCAATAGAAATTTTATCTGAATCAAACGAGCGAAATTCAATTTTTCTTGTGTACTCGAATCAACGATATTCATGTTATGAATTGAAACGCTTTTTTCGTTCGTTGCAGAAATTGCATTCACAACTATATAATTTGTTCGCGATAATTTTTTAGATAGTTTCAATAATATATTGTTCTCGGCAAACAATACATCTTTTGAATGGAAAAAAACTTTCAACTTTATCATGTTATTGAAGTCAATAGCATTTTGTTTGGACTAATAGATGCGATTATTTACACCAACAATTTTACAATTGAATCAACGAAACTTCATTCAATAACACCAATGATATTGGATCAATGTTTTTTTTCTCCCTGCACGATTCTTTGCTGTAGTGGGAGTAGCATTCGGTTGGTACGACATGTGCCGGTAGTTTGCAGCGGCTCGTAGCTCGCGTCGAAAATTGATACACGACCATAAGGTTATCTTGTCGAAAATTCGCCAAGGTGGTTCTATTGCTTGGAATGATTGTGGGTGTCGCTGAAAATTCATTACGCCTATTAATGTATATTTTTTTGTCTTTTTCCCCTCGGTCTGTCCGTCTCTCTCTCTCTCTCTCCCTCGGTCTTCCTCATACCCTTAGTTTCGTCCCAACGAACCTTGGACCCATCAGTTCGGAGATTACAGCAAACTACACCAGGTAATAAATATTCATCGGGAGTACTCACCACTTCGTCCACTGGATTATACATTATTTATGACGGCATTAATTAACGTCCAGCGTTTCATTTCGTATATAACCCGGGATATTGTATGCATATAGATGTAGATTCGATGGAGTTATAATAATGAGCGCTAATGAAGGGAACGCTATCTGTTGTATCAATAATAGTGTCGACAGCTATGCAGCGAAGCAGAAACCTTTATGTATAATCGATCTCAAATTTCCACGACCCAAACTCAGCTCCCTCTTTCTCCTCTGCCTGTCATCCTCACTGTATCGCTGTTCACTTAATTTCTCCCAGCTCTATACATAGGGCAGTAATTACTATCAAAATGTTCCACTAATTAATAACCAGCGAAAAATCAATTTTCACGTAATCGCTTGTGATTTTAATGACCGCAGAATTAATTATCTTAGCCTACTGGATCCTTGTGATTGGTCGATTAAATATAACGACAAACGGAAATTCGATATTTCCGAGGTTCTATTAAATCCCCAATGCAAAAGCATACATAAACGTGATTAATGATTACGAAAGAAAAATCCTTCTCGATATTCCTAAGGATGGAAATCAATGAGCGAATAATTTATCGCTAACAGGAGATTTTGTATACATTACGAATAAGAAGGGACATAAAAAATGTACAATAGACACTTCTTTTGTGGGATTAAGAATATTTAGGCATTTTGCATTTACAATGAGAAACCATAAGACAAACAGCCAACACTAACCACCTTGCATTGTGGATATTTTAGTCAATGATATTCCGATTCGATTTAAGTTCGCACGTAAGCCAAAAGTAATCGCGAACCGTCTAGTAAGAGGTATGAAATCGGTTCAATAAAAAAGAAACTGGGTCCAAGAATAACTCAAGGTAAAACGAAACAATCTGTAAGGAAAAGAAAATTAGCGACAGCTAACATTATTAATAAAGCATAATTAACAATGCAATAAAACGCAAATGAAAATTAAACTAATGGAGATAGAGGTATAGAAATAAAATAAAATCCATCAACACAGAACGAAAATCACTTGGATCAATGAAATTATTAATTTTGAAGTGCCCAACGTGGTTCACGTAAACGTAAACCACATTGTATTCAACTAAGGCATCTGGTGAACAGCTGAGATCGGTTGATTTTTTTTTCAATCTTAAACAAAATTGATCGCCAAACAATTGTCTATTCCGGGATAAGGCAATCAATCTGATAAAGCTTTCACTCAACGAGATGGGATAAACAGGGTGAAGGTGTGGCGATGTCTTGGTTTCGTCTTTGCTAGCTCGCACAGCTAACATGCGTTATGGGAAATCAGGGTATACGGAATATCGCCGCCACTGCAGCGATTGTAATGTTGAGGACCAAGATGTGATGGTGCAGCGATTCCGGGTGCGCCCTTAATATGTCACGATCCATTTACGTGCGTACAGGGTAAAGAGAGGAAAATGGATCGATGGGAGATTACGTGACGCGATAGCAGGATTGCGTTTAACCCTCCAATCTTCTGTATCAGCCCTAAAACAATATCCTATAATTTCCATTTTCTGGAAACTGGAGCTCTCGTTCGAGTTACGAACGCCTGAATATACTTTCAAAACTGCATGGTCTTGTCTATGCTCTATAAATATATTTTTCATTGCCCCAATCAAAACAGATGAATGGGAGGGAATCAAACTGTGCCATCTACCAATCCATATCAAATTCCGAATGACGTAATGAAGATTGACCTGAACAAACAACCGAAGTCCTATGCTGTCACGTCGTATCGAAATCCGAGAGAAAACATCATGTCATTTCCCGGGGATGCAGGAGAAGCTGCAACATTCCCAGTGCGGTATGAACTTTGAGGGACGTGGAGGGGTAGTAACAGGGATGGTTTAACCGTGAGGTTCGCAGTGGAGTATGGTGCACAATACCTGTTGCTGGTTCTCCCGTTGGGTGGTCAGTCTTGCTTCGACGCATTGTCGGGTTTCTAGAAAAGCTTGTCTCTGTGCCAATTCTCGGGGATGATGGGTCAGCGCACCAGCGACATTGGTTCCACCAACGACGACGATTGAACTCAGCAACTGGAACGAGAACACAAAGGAATACCCACTGTGAAATTGCATTCCGGCAAAAATCATCCTGGAAGTTTTTCATATCCGTTCGAGATGTATTTCTTCTGGATCATATCATTTTCGTTCCTCCCAGGCAATTCCATCCGGAGAAGAATTCCTCGCAGGAGGCAAAGTGACATATAAACGTGTGCAATTGACACGGAAATGCACCAACGTACAAGCAAGGGGAGAATAGTGATATCCAAGGGTCATGCAAGAAGCCAGACGCTCTCCTCCTGTCAAATCAACTGTGTCTCCTTATTTCACTAGCGGTAGAGATGGCACTCGTTTTGTTCGGGAAGACGAGCTAGCTTGATGCCTTTTTTGGGCACATACCAGTTACGAAATTCGCGAATTGAAACGACAAAAGGTCTATCGCGTGCAAAATAGTTCTTTCAGTCCTCGAGATGTCGTTTCGATTTGAGCATCTCATCCCAATCGTGACAGGGCGCTGTTCTTTTTACTCCACTCTCATCTAATCTTATAGCTATCGCTCATTCTTGCCATCTCACTAGAGTGCCTTTTTAATCCGGCAATGCCAGGGATCTGGGCAGGCGAGAACTTCCTGCAACCGTATACTCGTCGCCTAAAACGAATGACGGAGCTAGACGGCTTGAAAGCAGAAAATCGTAGTAACATAGTCCGGAAATAGTTTGTAGAGTATTAGTAAAATTAAATGGAGCTTTCCAAATGTTCCAAATGACTACTCATCTTTGTCGACCGTGTCGAAATAACACATCCTTGCTCGGACCCTACTTTTTGCCGTTGTCTCGTAGCCGATCACACTGAAGTGAAGCGAGCGAAAGAACCAATGGAAAATAAGCGACCATCCTAAGTCCACAGAATTGGGAAGAGAGACATCCAAAGTGTATCCGCGGGTCTTCTGTTATTTCTGAACTTCTCGGATACCTTTAGAGAGATCACTCGGACTTTGTGGCTAGGTATACCGTAGTCGCTGCGTTACTGTTTAATGAATGAATGATAAGACATCCAAGATCCTACGGCCATGAGACGATTTACCGCAAGTATTGATAGTCTCAATATCGAAAATGTCCGGCTTCTACCCGGATAAGAAGGTCGACTCTGCGGGAGTGCACTTAAAGCTTGATCAGAAATGATACTCTTGGGTACCTCCCGTATAAAATATGTACCACCATCATCCGGTTGAACGTCCAGTCCGACATAGCGTTAATCCAAAAGGCGAGCTCCGCTTTCTTCAAGCCCCATTGGCTACGTTAACGAATTGGATCAATGTATTATCCAGATAGTATCTTCGACCATAAGTCCGCGAGAAAACCGGCTAATCGATCGTTACGATCATCCAATATCGTTAACTTGCCCTATCTTTCGAGGATGGGAAGCGGAATTCCAGTTTTCTTTTGAACGATTTTACAAGATGTCGGATTGCAATTGCAACCAGAAAGTCTGTTTGCGCTTCCAATTGGAAACGTGATCGGACTTTTGGTGGAGATTGAGATTGAGAACGTTATTCAATTTAAACAAATCATTGGCCGATTCGGAGTTGGTTAGAATTGGTAATAACATGAACAGCCGTATGGCCTAGAACATCTTGTAGATATACTACCACAAGCATGGTTCTTTGTGGGCCAGTGTCAAGGACTAAGGGGTTCCCGGGAAGCCACAGGACGGGAGTTTCGTTCCGTCCTAGCTGTGTACAATCCATTATTGAGTTTACTGAGGTTTCGTAGCCAGGTCTGACTATCGAGAGAAGGTCCTTATATAGCCTTGCGGTTGCACACCCATTGAGACGACAGAGTGCACGCGCGTTTCAAGTCGACTTTGTGTCCATCCGTTCAGCCTTGTTCTCTGCAATATCGTCATCATCACTGTCGAGCTGGTCCAGTGTTCACCCTAATGAAATCTTCCTTCTCCTTCTGCTACGGGTTACGTGTTTACAATGTTATTGGTACACGCTTGAACGGTGTGAAGGTCTTTGACGCAGGTCAGGGAACAAGCGGGCAACAACGTCGAAGAGAAACTAGTAGCCCCAAAAGTTTCGTTAATGTGCTGACTTCGATTGAAAACGGTAATCATTGGGTCCTTGTCTTCTTGGAAAAATGGCCTGTCACTTTATGGGCTTTTCCTTCTCCACCCTGGACACTTCACACTTGACACTCCGCCACTTTGGCCTCAGCCTAACATCCATTTACCAATGGTTGATTTCTCGTTGAGTCTTATTTGTCAAATAGTTTATGGCGATTGCGGCGACTTGGACTCGTTGGAAACAGCGATGAAAAATCGCCAATTTTCCAAATCATCATACTTGGAATTTATTATTGCGGAGCAAAGAACGGTAACGTTACTGGGTGCATCCTCAGTGTAGCCGACAGCCTCGGTAATTATAATCGTATAACTTCTGGAGAATAGCGTGCTCCGTATATTCCCCCATCGAGTTGCCCGCGGTCCTTTACATACCCTCTGTATAATTCAGGTGGGCGATACGAAGGGCGAGGGCTGAAAGTTCGTTAAGCCCTTGACGAGAGAGAGGGAGCGCGAGAAAGAGAGCGAGATTGAGAGACTATATATACTTGTTTGAGCAAAAAAGTATTCCATCAGATTCCTGCATACGTGGATATGACGTGAACGTTGTATTTCCCTGAAGACGTATACATATTGCTACGCGAGTTTCTTTTTTTGCAGCATCAACAGATTGATGAACAGAAATAAGTTTGTGTTTATTGCTACTGCGTTATCACTTTATCAATGACAGCCTATCTTTCTTGCGAATATCTTAGTTATCACTGTGATCTTTCCTTCTGCTACTTAGGAGATTTGAATTGAAGTCGGGAATTTGACATTTAATAATTATTTCCGCCCCTCCGGGGGTAAGATTGCGACGAATGCATTTGCTGCAATTCATACAGTAGATATCGGACTTCAAATAATTGGTAATACGTTGCGTACGTCGACGATGATCCCGGCAGTCGATTAATCGAGTAGATATATATATTGGCCAAAGAGAACGTATTAAGTTGTTAAATTGGGCGATTTATTTGCCTTTTGACGGTAAATTTAAGCCCGGAGAGTCTACCGCAAGTACTCGTTGTGCGACGAGGTGAAAATGATCATTTCCGTCGAGGTTACCGGTAATCCGCTTCAAGCTTGACTCGTACAGAACGACTCCAATGAAGGTTCGACTGTGAATTAAACCGTGGATGAAATCGCTCTTGCGGATGCCTTTCGAACCACCCACTCGCAAAATTAAAAATAAACTGATGCACTGTCAACATGACGAAAAAAATTCAATCGTCATTAGCGTAATATTTCGATGATGTACTTATTTGATGCTTGTTTTTTTTCCAATACCCCAATTAGATACTCAGACAATTTTGTCATGTCTAGCTCGTTGTGTTTAGGGATATTGGAATTAATTTGTTGACTACTCCTAAAATGGTGACGATAAGTAATAGATGATGAAAAGTTCATCTTCGTTTATACATATTCCTTTTTTGTCAGGAGCCAAAGCGGGAGTCATATGTTCTTTATGAAATGGCGCTTTCCTTGTTAATTCAACTCGAATCGTCGCAGGTATGCCCGCATTTTAATTAAAAGAATTTCAAATGCGCGGGTCTCGGGAATAATATTGTCAGAGAATTCATTCACACGCGTCAAGAAAGGTACATATAAATGCGAAGATTAATTATAGCGTCGAAATGGACATACGTATATTTATTAATTAACTAAGAATTATTACGATTCACGCACTGAAAGGCGTTTCGTAGAAAAACCGTCAAATGGCATTCATGTAGACGAGCTACAATTAAGTTAAATACAAAAATCTACGATTAAGTTAAATTAAATACAAGAAGGCTACGACGGTATACAATTATTATGCGAGTCAGATATTTCAATTATTTTTTCCGGGCAAGCTGAAAATTATCGAGGTACATTATGAAGTGATTATTTTTTGCTTTAAGGGGTCTTCTTACTTTAGACGCTAAAAAAGCTATTTTTATTAATTTTTTGACAGATTTATATTAGAGATATTAATATAAAAGTTGGACGCTTAATAAATACACTTTCGAAATACATTAAACATTTTAAAAAAATGTATTTTAGTAACCCCAATAAACTTTAAACGCGTTTTTCTCAAAGCAACGTTTTTCGATGGCTTGTTGATAAAATCTTCGAAACTACTGAACTGATCCTTATGAAATGTTAACCACATATTCTTTACAAATATAGCTATAGCGCATATTAAGGATTTTTAAAAATTTTGATATTTACTATTTCTTTGCCAAAAACGGTCAAAAACACGTTTTTTTTGTTTTTCGAAAAATGTCCGCCATTTTGTTACTTTTGCATATATAAAAAATCGTATGATATGCGCTATAGCAATTAACATACTGAATTAAAAACCGTTTGACTTTTTTGTTTAGGATGATCCATCTCTGAGATTTCATCAACAGCGCAGACCTACAATTTTTTTAGGATATTTTTCTAACTACCATTTTCGTCTGTGAATAGTGACTTAAATAAACAATTTTTTTAAATGCATTTTGAAAGTGTATTCATTAAGTGTAGCAATTTTTATATCAATATCTATAATATAAACGGATAAAAAAAATCATGAAAGTGGCCTTTTTCAGCGTCTAAAGTGAGACGACCCCTTAATTAAATTTTGAGATTCATTCTATTCGGAGAGTGAAAATGTGGGTACACTTATACGACCTTAAATATCTCTGAAAAAAATTGTTTTAAAACTTTAAACGCGTTTTTCTTGAAATCATGTTTTCAAAATCAGGCGGACTCGTAGGACCTACAATTGTCAAGCGATCGACTTCAATGTTCAACTGTAGCTTCTTACAATGAGATAGATTTTCTAGTGAAATACACACGATTTTTACGATCGATTAACAATAACGGTTTTTGTAAAGAAATTAAAACTGCTTTTCTAGTAAAAAATGCGTTTTTTCTCAAAATGGTGGCAAATTTACAAAAATCGATATTCTGTATTAATCGTGCGTACTTCGTTAGCAAAACTTATTTACATTGCGAAAGAGAACATGTTATTCTAGGCGCTCATGTGAGGCTCCAACGAGTCCGTCCGTGAGGGCCCTAAAGAGACGCTATCTTTCCACCAGTCACTGAGCTGCCATTTTGTATTTTTGTTGGAAAATAACAATTTTATTTCAGTATCTACAGATATGTAAAATATACTCTCCAAACCTCATTCGGATTGCTTTAATAGTATTTTTTTATCCCAAAAAAGCTTTGTTTTCACCATTCAAAGGTATATAAGGCTTTAAGCCTAAAGTTTTTCTATTCTTTATCCCTTTCGACGATTAATCCAAACAAGGCGGAAAAAATGATACATCGATCAAACGTTTTTAATATAATTTCGTTATCAACAACCGTCGTTTTTTATTATTTTTTTCAAATTTGCTACCGGGCTGCTATTTGCATTTTTTGGAAAATTAAAATTTTATTTGAGTACCTACAAATATGTAAAATAAACTTGCCAAACCTCCTTTGGATTGCTTTAAGGGGCTACACCAGTGTGACACTTTAGAAAAAATCGAAATTTTTGCCTTTTTCGACAGTTTATACTTTCAAGAATATCCTGTAAAAATTTCAAGGCGGTATCTCTAATACTCTAATCTTGCAAAAATCGATAGTTAAATCTTCAAACGCGTTTTTCTCGAAAAAAGATTTTTCAAATCTGCTGACATTGTAACTCAAAGAGCAATTATCCGATTGCCTTGAAATTTGAACTGACTACTCTTGAATATATTTACTCTACAATGACGTAGGATATTTTTTATTAGATGAAAATTGACGATTTGGCATTGGAGAAAATGACGATTTAATAGGCAAGAAAATATACTTTTTTCATAACTACGCCATTTTGTTAGATTTTGATATTTTTCGAAAATCCTTCGTCATTGTGCAGGAAATACCTTCCAGTTTAACGACATTTTTTCCTTTTTCGGTTTCAGCTACTCAATCGGCCGGAATCATGTCAGCAGTGGAGGAACTTTTTTTTGGCACCTCCGAAGGCAGCGCATAAGTCGCTTGGATCTCAATATTTTTCTATGAAAAATTATGTAATATAGGTCAAATATAGCCAAATATATTCTCAATTTTCCGAAACATTTAACTGAGTACTTTTCTGCCAAAAACTTCCCGAAAATAACCCAAATTTTCAGCGTTCACACTGGTATAGCCCCTTAAGGGGTTACCCCCACTTGCCATTTTGAAAAAATCGATTTTTTTTATTGCATTTTTTTGAAGTATAAGTATCTGGGCCCATACTTCTGTATGGGCCCGGAATAGATGACTCTATGTAAGTTTACAAAAAAAAAATATTTTCTTCGTGTAAACTGAAATTGAAACTTTAAACGCGTTTTTCTCAAAATGGCATTTCTGAAGTCGGTGACCAAGATTACTCGAACACTAATGAACCGATCTTCTTGAAATTTTGCAGGCTTATTGTCACGTCCGGAAGGGACGCGAACATAGTATTTTCGTTTCCCTCTTTGTTGCCTACGCCTAGCGCAATAGCACGGGATGAGGGTAAAAAGGGGTAGTGCGTGCGAAAGAATAGAATTAAGGAATTGACGCGATATTTCGATATTGAGGAATAATTCGACAGAATTGGTGTACGATTGACAATATGTTATTTATTATAAGACTACTAGACGGGTTAAAGCGATCAGGCCTACGATGAATGATACAGAAAAGAAAAAGATATGGTTAGCTTACATTGGTTGTGTTTGACGTTCGGTCGCTCGCTCGCTCGCTTGCGTGGATGTTTGTTGTCGCTCGCGTTACAAGGGCCTTCGCTCTTGGCCTGGTGCGCTCGCTGGTACAATTGCTGGTAAGACGCTCGCAGGATTTTACGCTGGTCGTGTCTATACTCGACGTGTTTACTACAACGGGCACTACGCGTAGATAGAAATATGGACGGCGCGCAAGGTCGATGAATTGAGATTGATAATCACGGACCGATGATAGAAATTATACAAGTGTAAAATAAAACTTTTGTGACTCGAAAAATGAAGACAGTTCGTATGAAGGATAATCGGAGATATTCGTTAGGCTTCTGGGTTAAGACTTGATATAAGGAGTGATTCGGTTGATGCAAATATTGGTTGACGGAAGACTAAGTTCTGAATTTGATGAAGATTGTCGGGAGACTGGGATTGAGACCCGATAGAAGAACTTGAGCCGATGGTAGTTGACGGGAGACTGGCTTCGGGAAGGAAGTCTTTCTTGATATGAAAATTAGGAGAGGTTCAGTAGTGGGAGAAGGAACCTTAGTGAGAGTGTGGTCTTGGTCATCTAGTTCTTCGGGGATTGGTCCATTGGTCGTGAAGATATCGGTTGATTAGCGTCATTGGTCGCGGTATGGTGTGCGAATACTTTACAGATTTGTTAGGCACGTGCGTGGCCTTATTTCAGGGCATCGGTTCTGACTAATATGCGTATGAAGAGAAGGAGACCTTTGTCTCGTGTTTCGGCGAAAAAGCGCATGAGATATAGAGTTCAATATCAGAGACCTAAGCATTCGCATGGTTTGTGTTATGTCAATTTACGGCTATGATGACTTCTCATATCGAGAAGTTTGTATATCGGACTACGCTGCGAGACCGGATGTCTTATTTTTTAGTCAGTGTTATAAATTCGTCGGAGCCGTCTAGGCTATGTTATGATGAAGTAATCTAGGGTCGCGGCTTCTCTTGGTTCTCATGCGGTTGGGCCGGCGTAGAATTTTTGGAGTCTGTTGATCGAGTTGGTGGTTGGTTTTTCGTTCGACAGCTCTTCTTGGAATATGCGCCTGAGATCGTGTTCTTGTTGACACCCAATGGGATAGGAAAAGTCGATGACTGTGGCGGTGCTGCTATCGTATATATATATCGCTGTAGGTTGAATATGCGTGCGAAACGTACGCACGTTCCTTTTTACGCTGTTACGCGTCTTATTCTTAGATTTGTTCATTTAATAATAAGCTTTTAACGGCAAATGAGGGTATTGGGAATAACCGAGAGAAGGCACATTCGCTAGGATGTGACACCTCCCCGGTTTGAGATTGAGCGTCCCGCTCAATTATTGTGAATATTCCGAAGGTTATCTCAATATCGTCATCAGCCTATTCTTAAACGGTTGCGGTGTCGGTAGGTACAATTTTTGGATTAGAGTAGTTTGTAGACTATAGAAAAAGGAAAGTATGTGTGTCTTATTATTGTATATGTAGATCTTTGTATGAGAATATGTTTGGTTATTGTATATCTAGATCTTTGTATGAGGAAGTTTTTTTTGTTCTTTGCTTTTTTCGATAATTATAAATATATTTATATTTTTTTATTTTACGCTGAAATGTATGTGTACGAGTTTTCTCCTTTTTGTTTTTACTCGTGCATAGTTGCTTATTTACTTATTTTACTCTATCTCTTACTTGACAAGGCTAAAAGAACGATGACGAAAAAAATAAATTATTAGCATGATCAGAAATATCGTCTCCTCGTGCGAATTTAAGGGAAGGAACGCGGTTTGCAGGATTGGTTGTTTTCTGGATGATCGGAGATGACAGGGGACAGATCATATGCTGCAGCGTTGATATTGGCCCTCTGGTTCAGCTGGAGGGGCCTACACGAGTTGCTGAAGTTCTTGACCAGTCACTGCATCCGTTGACATTTTCTTCTTGGGTTGTTTAGCCCGGTGCATCAGGAGGTACATAACCGAGTCCCATACTGCACCGACGAGATAACTTGACCAGCCGTCCACAGGGTGTAGGCTGTATGCATGGATCGCCGTATCTACGAGGACCTTGATCGCTCGCACGACGAGTGACGTTCGGGTGAAACCAGCGCTTGCTGTACCGAATTAAATGAATTTTCCAGGTGCGATTCCAGATGGAGTAGGCTTGGTGTTATATATTGTTGTTATCCAGGAGATTTAACAACTTGTTCTCCGGACTGGTAGTGTTCTGACTACTGATGTCCCGTGCCATATTGTTTACGACAGCGGGTTTCTCCAAGGAAAACATTACGCGATCTCGTACGTTGTCGATATCTTCTTTGGAGTACATCGCACAAGATGCTGATGATGTTGGGTTGATGTATCGTTAAGTAGATTTCGTCGATGGATTCATGTTTGCAGGTGGTGTGGCTTCGACCAGAACAGGGATGAACTTGTACCAGGTGTCTCCGAAGAGGTAAAAAGGGGGAAGTAAGGAATTGCAGGTTGTTTGAGGTTTTTTGGTGATATATGCGTTCGAGGAATGAGGAGATATATTTCGTTCCCACGAGTGACAGGAGATTGATGGTAAAATTCTTTTAACTTGGTCAGATTTACGTGTACCCTTATACATTGAATAACGTGTACTCTTTCGTCAGAAAGTACCGCCTATAACTCGGCTTCTTTGCTAAATTGTAGAGAATTTGTCCGAGGCTTGGATCGCTGATAACAAATTATTTTGGAGCATTCGGCGCGCTTTTTTCACCGTTTCGTAGGAATATCGTAATACAATGATTCGCTAATGTAATATAATTACTACGTATATGAATTTCAAATGCTTGTAGGAAATTATATCTTGATTTGCGACTGGAAATCTTCCTTGAATTGCGAAATAGTTAGTTCGGCGAGTTTTGAATATACACAAGTTCGCATGTTCTGTACTGTGGGGACTGTAACTAAAAATTTGATCTATTTTTCTCATTGCGAATGCAAAGATGATATCGTTAAGCATTGCAGAAAAGGTTGATTACGGCCATCTGAAAAACAGGGTAATTATTAAGATTATTTATTTAATTAGGATTGAAATCGGTTTTTGGGGACACCCTTGTGTCCTCCAGGATCATACGGCTTACCCGTTGAGTTGGTGAAATAAACCGGATTATCGTTTCGAAAATGAAACAACTCTTTGGTATTGATGAAATTTGCAATTTTGAATTCTGATATTTTTCTTTCCTCCGCTGAAGGATCTTTGTCTTCGGAGGGTTGTGAATCGAGAAAGTTGAAATCTGAATTTGTCGAATTATCGGAATTAGGATTGGTGAAGTTTTTGAAGCGAGGGATCGGAAGTGCTTTGCGCGTGTCAGGGCCCTCAGCTGATTTCGGGGCAATGCCCTCCGCGGGTCGACTAGTGCGTATGGGTCTTACTATTTCGGCCTTCGTCTCGCCGTCGCTACTCTCTGCGTAATTTATGAGTTTACGAGTTCGACGCGTAAGGTGTCGATTTTGGGAGTGCGCGTCTATGCGTTCGACTGCCGGCGCATCGGCCTTGACGGTAGCGTAGACGCCACATGATTCGTGCACTTGTTCCATAGGGCTCTTCATTTGAGAGCGAATGACGATGTTTATATTTTTCTCACGCGAGACGAGGTGGACATCTGCTTGAACAGTAAAGGTCGTTGGATTTTTGTTTTCGGCATTGCTATCACTAGTCTGGTCTAATTTTCGCGCCAAATGTTGTAACGCGATTTTCGAATTTTCGATTATATGCGATGTTGACTTGGAGGTGACGATAGAATTTAGGTTCGTTCGCGAATTTGCTTTTGTGATTGAAATTTGATTCGAGTTTTGTTTCATTTTTAGGCCCTTTTTGTCGTTTTGATGTTGAATTGTTTTGAATTTTTCTTTTCCGTTTTGGTTTTGTTTTATTTTGGGTTTTTCTTTTTTGTTTGGATTTTGAATTGTTTTGGATTTTTCTTTTTCATTTTGGGTTTTATTTGTTTTTGATTTTGCTTTTTGTTCCTCGTTTCGATTTTGATTTGGTTTTGATTTAATTTTTTCGTTTTGGTTTTGTTTGGGTTTTTGTTCAATTTTTTCCTTTTCGTTTGTTTTTGTTTTTGATTTTTCCTCGCTACTGAATTTTTTATTTGATTTTCCTAGCTCATCGCTCTCGTCGGAGTGATGGCAAGGTTTTGTTTCGACGTTTTTTGTCGAAGTTTTTTGATTGGCCACTTTCGGGCTCTGGATTAGCGTAGTTGTCATGCAATCTACGATTGGAATAGAAGGATCACGAGGAATAGGACTGGAATTTAAGATTGTCGTGCAATCTGATTTTGGTTTTTGTTCAATTTTTTCTTTTTCGATTTTTTTTGTTTTCGATTCTTCCTCGCTACTGAATATTTTTTTTGGTTTTGCTTGCTCGTCACTCTCGTCGGAGTGAAGGCAAGGTTTTGCTTCGACGTTTTTTGCCGAAGTTTTTAGATTGGCCACTTTCGGGCTCTGGATTATCGTAGTTGTCATGCAATCTACGATTGAAATAGAAGGATCACGAGGAATATGCCTGGAGTTTAAGATTGACATGCAATCTGATTTTGGATTAGAATGATCGCGAGAAATTGGCTTAGCATCGCGAGGAACTGAATTGGAAACGCAGATTGTCGTGCAATCTGAGTTTGTTTTGTTTTTGTTTGGTTTTTCTTCATCATCGCTCTCACTGGAGCGTTGACAAAGTTTTATTTCGACATTTTTGTCGATTTTTTCATTGCTTTTATTGGCCACTACTGGGCTCTGGACCGGCGTAGTTGTCGTGCAATCTACGTTCGAATTAGGATTAGAATCATGAGGAACTGGATTAGAATCGCAGATTGTCCTGCGATCTGATTTCATTTTTTGTTTGGTTTGGTTTTCCACGATGTCGAATTCCTGTAGTTTTATGACCGGCACGATCGGTCGTACGGCATCATTTGTTGGATGGGGATCCTTCAAATGGGCCTTTCCGTCGATGTTTGTTACCAGACAGTCGCCGGCGTAAACATCCTTACGGATTTTTAAAGGCGGGATATACCCTTCCTTTAACGTGCGGTTTTCGACTCTCATGGGGAAAGCGGTTTCGAACGCGCGGGGATTTCTACTATCTCGTCGTGTTCGTTTGTTCGTTCGAACGGCCATGCCATGCGAAGGACATTTGTCGGCTGTGTGCCCTAAGTTTTTACACAATTGACAGGTCGTGGCGCGGGAGTTCTGATCGGTGTAACACCTGTCGGCGGTGTGACCGAGTTTTTTGCAAATTTGACAAATGACCGAGCATTGCTCGTTTGGGTTTTTTCTGCACTCGATGGCACTGTGGCCTTGACCTTTGCAAATTTGGCATGTAAGGATTGCGAATCGGCAAGCTTCGGTCGGATGATTATTCTTTTTGCAAATATTACAGATCTTGATTGACTTGATCGGAACGGGTTTAATGGAAGGCGAGTGCAACTGTTTTCGCAACGCGATTTCATGTTCAATTTGTATAGCGTGGTCGATCGCGACGTCGATGTTGGCACACGGAGGGAGTCGTTGTTCAATTTCCCCCTTTAATCCACGTTTAAAACACGTCAGGAAGTAGTCGTCTACTGTTATTCTGAATACGGGGTCGTCCGCCCCATCATTCGATAGGTTTCGCGCCTCGATTATTTCCCTTGCCTTTTTCCTGATTTGTACAGAAAAATCTATGACACTGTCGTTGGCCGTTTGAAAGATATTATTGAGTTCTCCCAATAATTGCATTACGGATTTATTTGGTGCATATATTTTTTTTAGGAATTTGTTTAGTGCTTCTATCGTTTCGAATTTCGTCCCGTGGATTGCTTCTTTAGCTTGATTTTTCAATTTGTTTCTTATTAATTTTGCTAAATATTTTTCGGCTTCGGGAGGGAGCATATCTTTTGCATCCTCGCACCCAGTTATGAATTCTGATAAAGGGATATTTTGTCCGTCGAATTCAGGGACGCAGGTTATGGCGTCTGTTAGAGATATTAACTGGTTTGTTCCTAACGTCGTCATTGTTTTTGTGGGTTTGTTTTCGATTTTTGAGAATTTTTGTAATTTTTTTGGTCGATCGTTTAGGTGGTTCCAAACCAGGTAACAAATCCGATGCATAAATTTCCGAATCACTTATGGACACTAGGTCAATTAGCACATTCCCTTTTTAATATCCCGGACGAGCCCCCAAAAATTTATATGTCACGTCCGGAAGGGACGCGAACATAGTATTTTCGTTTCCCTCTTTGTTGCCTACGCCTAGCGCAATAGCACGGGATGAGGGTAAAAAGGGGTAGTGCGTGCGAAAGAATAGAATTAAGGAATTGACGCGATATTTCGATATTGAGGAATAATTCGACAGAATTGGTGTACGATTGACAATATGTTATTTATTATAAGACTACTAGACGGGTTAAAGCGATCAGGCCTACGATGAATGATACAGAAAAGAAAAAGATATGGTTAGCTTACATTGGTTGTGTTTGACGTTCGGTCGCTCGCTCGCTCGCTTGCGTGGATGTTTGTTGTCGCTCGCGTTACAAGGGCCTTCGCTCTTGGCCTGGTGCGCTCGCTGGTACAATTGCTGGTAAGACGCTCGCAGGATTTTACGCTGGTCGTGTCTATACTCGACGTGTTTACTACAACGGGCACTACGCGTAGATAGAAATATGGACGGCGCGCAAGGTCGATGAATTGAGATTGATAATCACGGACCGATGATAGAAATTATACAAGTGTAAAATAAAACTTTTGTGACTCGAAAAATGAAGACAGTTCGTATGAAGGATAATCGGAGATATTCGTTAGGCTTCTGGGTTAAGACTTGATATAAGGAGTGATTCGGTTGATGCAAATATTGGTTGACGGAAGACTAAGTTCTGAATTTGATGAAGATTGTCGGGAGACTGGGATTGAGACCCGATAGAAGAACTTGAGCCGATGGTAGTTGACGGGAGACTGGCTTCGGGAAGGAAGTCTTTCTTGATATGAAAATTAGGAGAGGTTCAGTAGTGGGAGAAGGAACCTTAGTGAGAGTGTGGTCTTGGTCATCTAGTTCTTCGGGGATTGGTCCATTGGTCGTGAAGATATCGGTTGATTAGCGTCATTGGTCGCGGTATGGTGTGCGAATACTTTACAGATTTGTTAGGCACGTGCGTGGCCTTATTTCAGGGCATCGGTTCTGACTAATATGCGTATGAAGAGAAGGAGACCTTTGTCTCGTGTTTCGGCGAAAAAGCGCATGAGATATAGAGTTCAATATCAGAGACCTAAGCATTCGCATGGTTTGTGTTATGTCAATTTACGGCTATGATGACTTCTCATATCGAGAAGTTTGTATATCGGACTACGCTGCGAGACCGGATGTCTTATTTTTTAGTCAGTGTTATAAATTCGTCGGAGCCGTCTAGGCTATGTTATGATGAAGTAATCTAGGGTCGCGGCTTCTCTTGGTTCTCATGCGGTTGGGCCGGCGTAGAATTTTTGGAGTCTGTTGATCGAGTTGGTGGTTGGTTTTTCGTTCGACAGCTCTTCTTGGAATATGCGCCTGAGATCGTGTTCTTGTTGACACCCAATGGGATAGGAAAAGTCGATGACTGTGGCGGTGCTGCTATCGTATATATATATCGCTGTAGGTTGAATATGCGTGCGAAACGTACGCACGTTCCTTTTTACGCTGTTACGCGTCTTATTCTTAGATTTGTTCATTTAATAATAAGCTTTTAACGGCAAATGAGGGTATTGGGAATAACCGAGAGAAGGCACATTCGCTAGGATGTGACATTATTTAATACATAAAAATGTAGTCTTTAATCGTTCGATTTTTTTTTTCGAAAAAAAATGGCCGTTTTATAGCCAAAAAACGGCCGTTTTTTTTCGTTAAAATCGAACCATTAACATTGACTGTCCGCCATTTTGTGAAAAATGAATATTTTTTAAAATCCTTCGATTAAAGACTAGTTTATACTTATATTTGACTAAATCCATCCGCATTTTTTTTTTCAGATGATCCACTTCGTCGCAATGTTGGTCACCGCAAACCGTGTACATAAAAACATTATTTCATTGACGGCCATTTGCCACTAAAAAATGTAATATTTTTCAATAAAAAAATTACTGAAAGTTCTTCAAGATGTGTTCTTTAAGATGGTATATTGATCGATTAAAAAAGTTTTGTAGTTTTCTTTAAAAAAATTCATGAAAAAGGCCTTTTTTGCGCTACAAGTGGGGGTAACACCTTAAAGGTATTTTGTTTAATTCCCAAAAAAGTTTTGTTTTCCGATCAAAGTTTTTAGTGTAATTTCATTATCAACACCCGTCGTTGTAATGTTTTTCCAAAATTGAGTTCGTCATTGTGGTGCAGGAGGGTCGTTACAATTTTTTTCCGTTTAAATATGGATGTTTCTTTTTCCACCATAACTTTCAAACATTTAATTATATAACGAAAGGGCGAGCGTGTCCATCCGCGATCCATTGTACTTTCGCAACAACGTGGAATTTTTTTCGTCCAACGTTTGATTTATTAATTAAATTATTATATCAGCATATTATATGTACATGAAATTTGATAAAAAAGAAAATATATTGCACGTATATTACGAAAGTGTCGTGCATCACAGTCATAGTTAGCGCTTTATCTGAGATAAGAAACGCTGTGGTCGGTTCTCGCGTCGACAATGCACCGGCGAGGCTTGCATGGGTGGATTCAAGATACGAGGCTCACGTTTTATTCCACATCGTTTCTTGGAGGCGCGGTTGAACGTGCTGCGAGAAATATCGATTCGTACCCTCGTGACTTGGACTTCCGGTCTTGTGGGGAAGCTTCCACGTCTTGGATATCGTGCCTCGATCCGAGCCGATTGCACACACCGAATCACCACCGCGTGTACTCTCTCATTCCGCCCCCGCGGAATTACTCCAGCGTTACGACTTTTCGTACTTAAAAAATGCTTTACAGAGTGGAAGTTTTAAATTCGTTGGAATCTTATAAATATTTACCTTTATCGTACATTTATCGAATTCGCCCGTTTGGGGGCATTATTTTATGGCGAAAGCCTCGATTCTCCTGTTATTTATTTTCACTTTGTAATCGGTTCCCAAAGAGATTAGCATCAAATGAATTTAAATTTTCTTCCTTCTGCATATCGTTCCCTGCAGTCTTTTGGCCATTTCCGTTCTAGATCGAATCGTGCGAAGCGGGAAAGTGATTTCATTATTTTCTTTCGTTTCCGCATGGGAGAAGGTTCGTCTTGATGGATTTTTTTTTCTCGAAATTTCAACGTAAATATCTTTAATGTTCCGAAACGTCGGAAAATCACATTTATGGGAATGCTTCCGGAAGTGCGTGCGCTTGCGTATGTGCGTGGACGGATTTTTTGGGCTATGACTTCAATAAATTTTATAACATCGAGATGAAGGGTTTCATCCGGCTATAGTGCCACGCAAACGCTGGTGTAAAACAATTCGACGCGAATCATTGTCACGGTTCAGATTGTGGGAATTTGGACATTTGAAAAATTGAGGAAACGCCTCAGCTTTTGGATTTTTTGAGATATCCTGAGTACATATTTTATACACGGAGAGGAACACTAAACAGGGCAGTTGGAATTGAATTTTACTGGAATCGATGGAGGGGTAGATATATTATAAAATTCGGAAAAGTCAGTAAACGTACTTTACTTACTCAAACTTGAGACAACCGACAAATTTATTTTAACTAAATGGAGTATCATTGATGAATGGTTTATATCGAATACAACTAGTAAAATGAGCGGTTCGAATTTTCTAAAATTTAAGGGGGGAGAAACATTTAAGCGGGAAAAAAATTCGCTGATTTTAATGATTTTTTTTAGAGGAAAGATTTCTTCACCATTTTTTAGATTTAGGATATGTTTTAGTATTACTTTTGGCTGTGATATGGTATTTTTTATTACTATTAATTTTCAAAAATGGCGGAGGTATGGCACGGTCTTCTAAACTGCATTTTCAAAGCTAAACCCTAAATGTTTTTGAAAATTTAAAAAATAGATTTTTTATTGCCAAATGTAGTCATTTTCAGAAAATTCAATTTTTCGGTTTCAAAGTGTATCATTCAATCGATTTTCAACATTGCTAACTTTTTCTTGGCTCATTTTGCGTATGAGGCTTAATGAAAGAAAAATATTCGTTGGTTTTCTTTTCAGATTAATCCCGTCGACGATACGTGTTACGCCTTCTGCCAACATTCGCCGCAAATACCATGTAACAGCCAAAAGTAGTAATAAAACATAGCCTAAGTCTCAAAAATGATGAAGAAATCTTTCTTTAAAAAAAAATCATGAAAATCAGCATTTTTTTTCCTCGACTAAGTACCCCCCCCCTTAAGTTTTTTAGAAAATATCGGTACCCTTCTCAGGGCTATATATTAACAAGGATAATAATGTAAATAATAATTTATTCAAAAAATATACTACTCTCTAGCGGTGGTTTAGAACAAAAATCATACAAATGGGCATAGGATACATACCTTCGGCATTGCATCCTCGTTATGTTATTTTGCTCAAATAGCGCCCATCGTAAAAAAGCTATTATTAAATTAAAAAATTGTTCACAGGGGTAACTTTTTGTCGGAGATGAAATTACATGAGCAAGCAATGTATTCCAATTCGCAATATTTGTTTGGGTTAAGTGCTTACGCCACTTTAAGCGTCCAAAATTAAGTGATTTTCCGCGATTTTTCTGTAGTGGAAGGACAAGTAAGGGGATAATAATATTCATGAATGTTGTTAGTCATATTTGCAAGTGAACAAAAAAAAATATATTAAAAAGTTATACAAAATGATGACGGTAAAGCCATTCTCGCGTGGCATGTTTGATTTCAGACGCTCTGCGGCACGCAGTATAACTGACGCAAATTCGAATTTAGAAAATAAATAAAAAATTTATATTATTTTGAATAAGTACCTATCTCTTAAGCCAATTTTAAAACAATTTTTTTTCTAATTCCACCGAGGTATTACCCCTTAAATAACGCTGTGTGAGTTCACCGTTTCCTATTTTTGAAAAATTAAGTTGGAATGCAATGCACGATTAATATTGTGGGGATATCAAAAAGGGGCTTCTCCGGTCGCCGGAGGCATTTTCGTTTCTCTCTTATTTGTCAGTTAAATCATAGAAGCTGCCCCATAGCTGCGGCTTGATTCATGCTCGAGTAGTTGTGCAGTACAACGTTACTCTGCAATGTGATTCTCACTGTTTCGTTAAATGGGAAACCCGTTGCCACCGATGTTTCAAGTTTCCCGTTACTGTCGGCGATGGCTGGTGAGATCCACTGTGAAACATAACTCTAACGAGCTACGATTAGCTCGCTAACCACAGCCTGCGTTTACCCTCGTCGGTCATTTTTTTCCCAACACCACACCCACGCGAAATCTCCCTCGCAGGGAGGTAGCTTTTGTTCCATGGGAATCTCACCCTCGTAGAAACTTTCACGAATGATAAGAATGCGATTTTGTCGTACTCGGACATTTTCATAGACTAACAAGGAACATCATTCAAGTACCCGCCTGCTTCGATTAAATTTTTCTTAATTTTCTCTTAATTCGTAATCTTGTTCTCTTAATTCAATATTTTTTAAATTATTCTATAGTGGATTTTTCATCGTTTTGAATTAGAAAAATTTTGTTTTTTGTTTCATTCAGAGCGGTGGACTGCTTGTGGATGAAACTGCAAAACTACCCCCCAACACGCCTTTTTTTGACGGGTGGTTTCCCACTTAAAACCGTTTTTCCGCAGATGAAAAAAAAATACGTGTCTAATAGTTTTCAATGCTTTATCACATATATGAGTTTCAACAAAATCAACGGAGGACACTTAAGTCATGTTCCTTGTAAGCGATGAATGAATGAGCCTCAAGGAGTCTTATCTAGAAAGTTGGGGGAAAACGGATTTTGGGGCTCGAGATCTATTGATAACGTAAAGAAGAGCAAATAAACTCCACGAGAAAGTTCAGGGACTCCTTTGCGGCCCTGGAATCGTAGATTAATCGGTTGGTTATTTATTCACAACATTTTTGAGTCTTGAAACTTCAGACGCGTCTTCCTGAAAATCACTTTTATGTGAAGCTCGTACAAGATAGGTAAAAAACTACTCGATCGATAAATCGAATTTTTTTACACTTTTAGATAACATAATTACTGTCTATTTTGTAATAAAAAATGTTTAAAAAAAGTACCTTTTCATTAACAAATACTATAATGAAAATTTGGTGAGTAATTTAACATTTTTTCGAATTCGTAACATTTTCCGCATTTTCACTATGCTCTGGATTTTTTAGGTTCACATGGAGCGTGTGGGTCTTAGAAATCTAGAAATTCTTAGCTCTGACGGTTCAGATCAATTCACCGGGCGTTAAGGGAGACTTTGTCCTTGAAATTTTCAAAAAATCAATTCGAGCTCAACATGAGCAGCTAGAAGAAGAGGAGGGATGCCTCTGTGGACCAGGCATTGCCGATTAGCGGTAATTATAAATACATTTGTGTAAACACATTACAAAACTTTAAACGCGTTTTTCTCGAAAACACGTTTTTAAAAATGGCTGACATTCTCCTGACCGCTGTAATTAACATATCGACCTGAAATTTGGAGAACATACTCAGAAAATATGTCTTCGCGGAATGACGGATCGTTTTTTCGATAGATACATTTTTGCATTTATTATTTATCTTTTTATGCGAAAAAAAACGCGAAAATTCGATTTTTTTTTAAATTGCCGCCATTTTCCGAAATTTGTACTAAACGAAAAACCCATCCGTTATTCCATGACCAAAGGGTCACAAATTGATAATATGCTTTGAATTTGTGTTTCAGATCAACAAAGAGAGGGCAGTGATGTCAGCCGTTTACCTCCCGCGATTTGAGGACCTGTTTTCGCAGAGCTGCAACGGCCGCCATTTTGGTTTTTTTTTCCAAAAAAAAAATTTTTTAACGTTCTGTATATCATGAATAAAAGCAAGAAAAAAACCGCACTCAAAAAGCTTTACTCGTTTCCTTTAAAAAAAATAAAATGTAAACACCTGAAATATGGCACTCCAAGGACAAAGTCTCCGTTAAGTTGTACGCCGTGTGGTAACTCAGGCGGCAACCGTTATTACAGTAAGTGTTGTACAGCCACTATTTTTTAATATTGGAAGACAACAAATCGAAAATCTTTAATTATCTAGAATAAATAGTTTCGACCCAAGTGAAATCTTCAAAATTCGCTTCTTATTGGCTGCCTAAAGCGATCTCCTCCCTTTAGACAGCCAATAAAAAGCGAATTTTAAAGATTAAACTTTGAATCATAGTTAAGGATTTTGGAAAATGTGTGGTTCGTCGGATACTGAAAAATTGCAATTTCAGGTACTAAATTTTCATTGGCAAACTCAAAATAATTTGACGCATTACTCTAGAGGTGTTTGCGCCGGAAGAACGTTATTCAAAGTGGCTTCCAGCATCACTTGAACAAATTTTATCCCATTTCACTTTAAATTATCACAGTATCTCCAACGCTCAACTTTTCACAGGCATACATGGGGATTTAAGGATTTTTTGAAAACTCCTCTTGTTATAAACAAATTTTCACAAATTGTTTTTTGTAAATAAATTTTCATTATATCTATTTATGAAAAACAATATTTCTAAAAACTCCTACGTATATTACGAGCTATTGTTATACAGATTACGAACAATTTTAGTTTTCTGTTTGACGTGAGGGTTTGCAGCAAGTATGGTGCATGCGCTAGAGACCTTCTGCAAAAATTATTTATGCTTACTAAGCTCCCCCCGCACGGCTACTTTGAGAGGACAAAAAATGTTGAGAAAAAGTTTCATACCCTCCAAGACATGTACGATAAAGTCCTTCAATAGATTTCCCATTTTTATCCTCCGAGTAATACCTATTTTCGGGGCTCTGAAGTAGTGTTGTCCCTTGAGAAGATCAATGATTCAAAAGGAAAAAAGTAGGTTTCGCTGCGGAAAGGAAGTTTTATCTATGCGGACCGAGGGTTCGAAAAGATCCTAAATGAAAAAAAAGTAGTATCATCCCACATAGGAAATGTTTTTTAAAAATATAAATGCAAGAAAAATGTATGTTTCTGGAAACATTTATCACGAAGTACTGGAGAATTTATTTTATTAACGGACTACACCTACCCAGGTGGGTTAAAAAATGGTGTTTTCCAAAAACATTTAAATCCGATAATGTCACCTTTTAGCTATATTCCCTGAAAGTGTCATAATTGGATGAGCTACAGCTTCTAACAGTCGGCCGGGCGAGCGGTCGCATGACCATACTTCAAACTTTGAACGTGTTTTTCTCAAAACAATTTTTTCCAAGTTGGTGGACATGATATCTTGAGAACTACTTGATGGATTGATTCCAAATTTACAGCAAATCTGATGAGAAGCATTTAAAGGTCGTTGACGATCTCCCTTTTTCTAAATCGATCTTTATTTTTTTTTAAGTTACGCAAAAATGACGACTTTTATCACAGATGTCGAAAGCTTGAGCGTAAATTCGTCGCCACGGTGTTAAAAAAAATTATTTTATAAATCGACGATCGTGAACGACTTGTATTTATTACTAACTTGAATAATCCGTTTGGTTTTCAGATTTCGGATAAACCGTTTACGCTGGAGAGTGTCCACCGCCAACCGTCGCGAAAAAATTTCATCATCTGCCGGCGGCCATGTTTTTGTTGTTTTTCTGCATTTTTTTAAAAGGTCTCCATATATGTCTCTGTGTAGTTAAAAAAACATGCGTCCATTTTTCACCAACCTTTTCCACGAAAAAAGCATTGGAATTTGGTCATGTTTTGTCGGGCCTCTGGGTAGATGCAGCCCCTTAACTCGAGTAAGATTTCAGCCCAGCGTATGCAATCGAATAAGTTTCATTTTTCTCGGCCTTATCAACAGGGCTCGTTTTTAATAACAATCCCTCCAGCGTTATTTAACGCTGCTCTATTCGGCGAGCGAGAATAAAATCGTGAGTCGTGAAAAAAGTCCGATCGTACTGGCATAAATGCAACACGCGATCCGTTAAATTGAAGAACTTGGCGATCCAAAAATTTCCATGTTTTATTAAACGGTCTACAATGGACCCTTTCCCTCGACGATATATAAAGGGATCTACTATCGCGAACGTTCGGCAGCCCGGAGGGGCGAACTCGGTGACATATTATACATCTATCTACACATGTGCATATATATACCGTTTGTATCAGTTCCACACTGTCGCTGTGGAATTGCGTTTGTCGGAGAAACGAGAATAGCCGAGTATTTACTTAAAAAAATGGCCTCTAATTTTTTATTCGAAGTAACAGCTGCGACGACATTGAGAGTAGGGTAGGTTGCATAAATCTATTTTACCCTTTTTTGTGACGATCTGTTGTAATATACACAAATTGGAAAAAGTAAATAAACATTCGTGTCGTAGAATGAGAGAAAAAAATTCAAATTTTTACGACCTACTGGTATTGTTGCATTTGGTGAAGAGATCGTCATTATAAGAGGACAATATCTATATATACACTGTATATACATATACATATACATATACATATACACACACACACATATATATATATATATATATATATATATATATATATATATATATACACAAGGCGAGTGGTTATTGGTCACGATCCCATGAGAGGCTTGTAGGACATGTTTTCCGCTATTAAATAGCCCATCAATGCTTTATGCAAAAGTGAACCATTTTCGAGATATTTTTATTATTTTTTTTAGAGTCAGGGGTCGGCAACTTCGATTTAAAAAAAAACTTTTGTGTGGAATCAGACCTTTTAATAAAAAGGTCTGATTCCATACAAACTACAAATAATAATTTGTAGTTTGAGGACGCAGCAAGAAAAAATGATTAATGATAAAATGAGCATAATTATTAGACTTGCAGAGTTTTGGTCCGCTAATTCAAAAATGTTTGCAGATTATTCTTATTTTATTATTGATAATCGTTTGTTCCTGCCTCGTCAAACTACAATTAATAAGGAAGTTTGAATTGACACAACAGTTAAAAAAAATAATTATCAAAGTGGCCTACCCCTCATTGAAAAAAAAATAACAATAGCTCGAAAACGGCTCATTTTTACATAATTACATTTTTACTGGGCTACTAAGCCCAGTAATGCTTCAATATACCGGAATATATTATTAGGCTGTATTAAAGCGGACATATTTTCTGCTATTAATATAGTGGAAAATATGTCCTACAACCCTCTCACGGGATCGTGAATAATAACCAGCAGCCCTGTATATCTATTTAGCGTATACCTTTTCCTAACAATAAAGAAACTACATTTGCATTTAAATTTCTTCCAACATCGTTTCTACACTCGAATTCTTTCGAATATTATTTACGCTGTGAAAATATTATTCTTTTGTTTTTATTTTTATTGAGGTATCAAAAAAAACGGCTGCTTTTTATCCACAGTGTTTTTAGACGTGGATGTTACGATTATCTACCACGTAGAAAAATGCCATTCATGAAGTACCTATTGTCACCGTCACTGGTGGATAGGCGGTCAGGCTCCAGCCCCGACGAACCTTCGAGTTAAGCAGCGTTGCGCATGGCCGATACTCGGAGCGGCGACCGCTCATGTTATCTGTGCACCATAAATCAGAAGAATACGGGGTCGCCTATACCGGTCTGGGTTTTCCACAGTTTCCCCGTACCCTCGGTAAATGTGGGCTTAGTTTAGCGAAGTGCGGGTAGAGAGTGATATGAAAGGATTCAATTAGGAAGGGTAATACGTAAAAATCCGCAAGGGTATACGTTGGAATTCCGGAAATAAATAAAAGAAATACTCATTGTCAGAATGTGCTGACAAAAATCCAAATTTGCCCATATGAAATATTCCTTTGACACTAAAAAAACATGAAAACGTTGAAGAAAACTACAATGTTGCGGAGCAAGTTTTGTAGGCTCGTATACTGCCAGGAGACGAATGCGGAATCTTCGACAAGAGGATGTTCCTATTGATGTGGAGTCGACAACTGTATGCTCAAGGGAAACGCCGAGAGAAAAGAACCCATCCCCATGATATATTGTCATTTCTTCTCAACCGTCATATTCTTTCTGTCCGATGTCTCCGTCGAATAAATGTTACAGCTAACAGCCCCAGATAATGATACCGAGGCTTGTTGGGGCGTCTCATACGTGACAAATGTACAAACATCACGTTTCCTACCGAGGCGAACCAATGGTTGAGCATGACTACTATCTAACTTAACAGATCTTAAGGAATTCCTTTCACGAACCCGGACATTTAACGACTAATTGATTTTCATCTACAACGAAGCACAATTACATTCCAGTATACTGGTAAAATTTCAAGCCCAGTTACCGAACTTTTGACAAAAAATTACGAGTCCAAAAATCGTATAATTTATAGGGCACTTCAGGAGATGACACTCTGGCCACATTTCTATCTAATAATTTATGCAGGAAATAACTCTAGATGTCTGATATAAACTGCTCTACGCGTGTAAACAATTCTAAAGATTCCGTAAAGACAATAAAAACAGGAGGTCACCGAATGTTTAAAGAAAATATGGTAATTCTGGAAAATGCTTCATTTTATCACGCGTTACCGCGAACTTCAGAACCCCGCAACTTGTTATCAGGAAGGGGGGGGGGGGGATAGCAGCTCCTTCCGACTGAATATCGTCATTTATAATCCAATAAGTGAGAAAATAGCAAGAAAGAATTTTAGGCCAATTTTTCGGAAAATCACTTATCTAAAGAATTACCCTTATTTTTTATTAAGCGCCACCGCTATTTACGAAATTCCTCCGCAAAAGGAATAAGTTGTTTTTTCTGCACTTGTATACTTGCCTCACGTCTCTGTTCAAAATCCGATTATAGTATTCTTGAATGATGAGCTGCTTTTTTCGTCAGAGTGCAAATAAATAAAAGTGCAACGATACGAGTCTATTAACGTCATGAAAGTTCAATCATCAAAAGTCAATGCCTATCATGTCTCTAGCGTATTCGAATCGCAGGGGTTGATTCACACGTTACACTGAGCATAATGGACACGCTTCCTTAGGAGTGTTGTGTATCCGGAAATTGAGTTTGTAATTACTTCGTAAAGTGCCGATTGGGGATGGAGAAAATGTTTCAGCTCGAGGCATTAAGCAACCCCTCTGCTTTATACAAGTGTCAATATCTGTGTAGGAGTACTTTGGTGGATAGCCGTTGCATATATGCCGTATGAATAAATTCAAACCGTAGCTCTTGTGCGAACTGCCAGAGTGCAAATAGCACGGGGCCTTTAGAATTTCTCTTATGCGAACTCCTGCGAATGATGAAAAATAGCTACTCTCCTGTGCAATATGCTTATTCTGCAAATAATTAAGGCTAGACGCGCAGGCGCTTGTGTTAATTGATCGAGCTGACCGACGATTAGTCAGAGTGATTGCATTCATCATAGCATGCTGTCAAGCAGCATCATTCAAGGTTTTAAAACCATTTTTCTTCGGACCACATCATTCTTGGGATGTTTATGTATCTCAACGATAACATTCTGGGATGTTTATACACCATTCAAGCCGATATTCTATTAAGTAAATTCTGGAATCTTAACTCACGCTCATGGTTATTTTACAGGTCGATTATTTGTGGCGAAACGGTTGATGTCACTCTGGACCATTCCGGCATTCGACGAAGTTTGTCTTATAATTTGGCGCTGAATGAATTCGGCTCCGGTAAATACTTTCAGGGAGAATAAAACGAAAGAGGCCTCGTCGTTGCACGACCCTCCATTTCAGCGTGGCTTAAATCCTTTTGAGTCTCGCCGAGCCGGTTCTATCGATCCACTTCTGGCTCAATTGCATTTTCGTTCCATAGGTATATGTACCTATCGTCACGGAAGTTTTAACATATCGATATCTCCATTTCGATATCCTCCTCAACCGCGCTGTAAAGTTGTACGATTGTTTATCGTCGTTGAGGAAGAAGTTGGTGAAAGGTGAAGTAGCCCGATGCATTTCCGAAGGATGAGGACGATAGAGAGAGAAAGAGAGAGAGAGAGAGACCGCTATGCTGCTTCTGGGGTAGCGGCATTGAATGGTCTTCGAATGTTTGTTCAATGGGCGAAAGTTCGAGATGGCAGTTGTTGTCGTCCCGTTTATCGTAAACGATATGACTAGAAGGTTGATGGGGCGAACACTAAGTGAACCGTAACCGTTCTGCAAAGCTTTTACAATACCGCAGTGGCCTCATTGGCTCGTCTCTCTGACCTCTATGCAGTTGAGCTTTTCATTGCTCCTGTCTGTACCGCAGCTTCCGGCAGGTCGTCCATCGTCCGTCGATTGCCCAAAAACAGTGAGGAGAGCACCAATAAAAACAGCAACAATAAGGACAGCACCAATAAGCACCACTAATAAGGACAGCGCCAATAAGGACAGCGCCAATAAGGACAGCGCCAATAAGGACAGCGCCAATAAGGACAGCGCTAATAAGGACAGCGCCAATAAGGACATCCCCAATACGGACAGCGCCAATAACGACAGCACGACTACATACAGCACCAATAAGGACAGCACCAATACGGACAGCACCAATAAGGACAGCACCAATAAGGACAGCACTAATTAGGACAGCACCAATAAGGACAGCACCAATAAGGACAGCACCAATAAGGACAGCACCAATAAGGACAGCACCAATAAGGACAGCACCAATAAGGACAGCACCAATAAGGACAGCACCAATAAAGACAGCACCAATAAGTACAGCACCAATAAGGACAGCACCAATAAGGACAGCACCAATAAGGACAGCACCAATGAGGACAGCACCAATAAGGACAGCACCAATGCCGACAGCACCAACACGGCTAGCACCAATAAGGATTCATTGATAGGTTTAGATACAGGTATTGGTGGAAGTTCATCCACGGATCCCGTAACGATGTCGCGTCAACACGCGAACGTAAATCTTACACAACTCAATTTCCCAGTTTCAATTGAAACAAACAGTTATGCAGTTGACCATTGAATCGCTCGGGCCCATTGTTCGAAAGGAGGTCGAGCTTCCACAGGGAGCCACGAGACTCGGCCAACCGTTTTAAGGCAATCTTTGATACGGCGAATCGAATACTTTTCCTCGCGTATCCTAGAAATATCTGTCGTTGAGCTATTACTTTAGTGGGAGGGTTGTAAGACCATTCTCCTGACCTACTTGACGCAAGTTTTCGTCATCCGCGTTAGCGAAGCGAACAATATATCCAACGACTGTTGGAACGTGTCGTTTAAAAAGACATCCTTAGAAATGAACTTGAGAAGCGGAGCGTTGTCTTTTGGAATACGTCGGGCCGTTTAAAAATAGCCAGTCTAGGGCCGTCATCTGAATTCTGGCTTTATTATGTATTTAACGAGGCAAATCAAGTGCTGGAGACAATTTCTTGAACGCGAAAGACGCTTGAGCAAGTTGAAGCTTTCTTGCAAAGAAAGAGAGACGGGTTAGGCAAGCGAGCGGAAAACAGGCAGAAAAACGGGAAGCATAGTTGGAGGTGTACGTGAGTGGTGTTGGTTCGACGGACTCAGGTCAGGATTCAAATTGCCACAGACTCGAGATGATCTTCCGTCTGTACGGGCCGTATTTTTCTTTACTTCATTTTCACTCGTCACGTCCATTTATTTTTCTTTTCACTTCCGCAATAATGGCGGTAAACTCGGCTGATAGGCAGCCCCAGGTTTAATTTAGAGATTTTCAGAATGGCCGAGCGCACGATCACAATGGAACATTCTCCGCGAGCTCAGTGGATGAACCATCGAGATTTTCGTACTCACGAGACCAACCGGTAATACGTTTTTACGAGAACATTTCAGCTTGGTGATGGTCCGGTGGATTTGTTTCCCGGCTCTTTCACTCTGGTGCTCTTTTCGACGTTGAAGACGGGGTCCGTGACCTCCGTATACGTTGCACAGTAAGGGCAACGAGAAGCGGATGCAGCATCCAATAAAGCTGGACGAAAATTTCAGTAGAAAGACCGCGATAAGGGTGAGATTCTCCATGGACACATTCAAAATGTACATACTCCCGTAATCTCATCCACAGTGGTTGCAAACTCTGTTACTTTATGTAGATGAGATTTCGGTACGGATGGAAAAACAAAATCTTGTGGAAAGCCTCCAGAAAATACGAACCATGTGTAGCTATCCGATTCGCTGTTGTTTTTTCCCCAAACGTTGCACATCTCCACGGTTTTAATTCCTCGGGCTACCTACTTCTCGGTCGTTTATTCCGAAAATTCATATTTTTTCAAGTCTGTCCACACATATTATTCCGCCTCCACTCAGGGCGGTCCGTTTAGCATTCATGGTGATGACTCGCGCAAAGCAACACATTTTCATCGTGGGTGAAACTTGATTGTCTTGCGCAATGACGTTATCGATATATCCCGATGGAATAGCTATATTTGTTATTCGTGAATCGTTCGCGTCGTTATCGCCAACAGCCTGATGGAACACGCCACAAATAAATGGACCGAGAACGAAGACCTCCACCGAAAGATTTTTCATAATCTCACCAACACCTCCCTGCGTGTTTGGTCCTAGCACGGAATCCCTCAAACGTGAGAATACATGTGACAAGACTGAAATGTTTTAAGATAATAGATCGAACAGAAAGTGTGGGTATTCGCTCGTGAGAGGAGAAAATATGTAACAGGGCTGGTGTTGACGGCCAAGGAAAGACGTATGAAGGAAGCAGAAAGGAACGAAGCGACGACTCACCAACCTCGGACCCTCTTGCTATGCTCGTCAGAGCAGAATAGAATCCACACCTCAATAGCTCGAAGCAAACAGTCGAGACTCTGTCCAATATATATAACTATATTTATAAACCCACACACACAAAAATATACGCTTCGGTGGAGTGTCCCTGTGTGTGTGTATAAAACAAAGGTTACCTTCTTTTCCCTGTTCTTCTTTTCTTCGTCTTCACTTCGTATTTTTCTTCCAAGCAGCTTGGAAACGTAATTTAACTTTTGCCCACGCGAAGTTCATCGTTCCTCCCGAAGAAAACATCTCATAGTTTCCGCCAGGGCGCAACGAAGTTTGATCAAATTTGAACCTTTTAACGTATTGACTGTTGATGCGTCCATAACACTGGAAGAAAACTGGTACAGACGCTGATACATTCACGTCATTGAGACTTTAGTTTTTACCGCGTACCCTGAGAATGTCGCATACATGAGGAAATGGATCGCAATGCCTGTCGAATCTGAGCATCTTTGGTATGCGAAATTTCCCTAATTGAATCGCACGTGAATTCCACATTCGCATGAGTAATATGCTATGGGGTGACTTGTCAGTCGTGACGGAAGCAAATGTTCAACACTCCTCTTGTATCAAAGTTCGTGTATTTGGGAGGGTGCGACCGATGAGGAGGCTCCGTGTGCGCACGTGTCACATTTAGCAATCAAAATTTGATGTATTATCTAAATATAGGCGTCACCTGTCGATTGTTTACATAATCGTAGAAGACATTCAGCGTGATATGAAATTGATCGGCCTTTGACATTTTTTGTGCTTCTTCGTCTGTCACAAAATATTGTATATTTCACTCGAGATAAATTGTGATAGATTTATTTAAGGGTTTACCCCCACTTGCGATTTTGAAAAAATCGATTTTTTTTATTGCATTCTTTTGAAGTGCAATTTGAAGTGCAGTTTTTTTTTATGTCCGTAATAGATGACTCTATGTAAGTTTACAAAAAAAAATATTTTTTTCGTGTAAACTGAAATTGAAACTTTAAACGTGTTTTTCTCAAAATGGCATTTCTGAAGTCGGTGACCAAGATTACTCGAACACTAATGAACCGATCTTCTTGAAATTTTGCAGGCTTATTTAATACATAAAAATGTAGTCTTTAATCGTTGGATTTTTTTTTCGAAAAAAATGGCCGTTTTATAGCCAAAAAACGGCCGTTTTTTTTTCGTTAAAATCGAACCATTAACTTTGACTGTCCGCCATTTTGTGAAAAATGAATATTTTTAAAAATCCTTCGATTAAAGACTAGTTTATACTTATATTTGACGAAATCCATCCGCATTTTTTTTTTCAGATGATCCACTTCGCCGCAATGTTGGTCACCGCAAACCGTGTATATAAAAACATTATTTCATTGACGGCCATTTGCCACTAAACAATGTAATATTTTTCAATAAAAAAATTACTGAAAGTTCTTCAAGATGTGTTCTTTAAGATGGTATATTGATTTATTAAAAAAGTTTTGTAGTTTTCTTTAAAAAAATTCATGAAAAAGGCCTTTTTTGCGCTACAAGTGGGGGTAACGCCTTAAGATCCGTTTGACTATGATGACAGGATCTGAGGGAAGAATCATCATTGATACTGCCTGTCTACATGTATTTTGATACTACACTCCAGGCCTGGGTTTGCCAATAGGCCGTATAGGCAGCTGCCTAGGGGCGGCAGACTTTACGGGGTGGCGGACTTCAGAGGCACCTAAAACGGTCTAGGTAAATACAAGTGATTAAGATAGGAGGAGCGGCACAAAGTCAAGTGGCCTATACTTATGAAAAGAATAAATCCGGCATTGTTACGCTCTTATTCAGAGTTCTTTGAGGTATCGAACAAAAATGTCGTGCGGTTATTAATTGCATGGGAGATTTTGATGTAATCTCCAGCATTTGGAGATTACATCTTAGCACCTGTTGATCATATCATTGAACTTTTGAGGGGTTATGCCTAGTGGCAAAGTCGAAAAATCACTTTTTTGAAAACCCAGATATTTTTAGAGTATATCATCTTATAAATGTTCCCTAAAAATGTCAAGGTGACTGGAGCAAAATTGACAGATTTATAGGCTGTTATGATGACACCCGTCAGAATGCTTGCAGTGTTGTTCAAAACTTTAAACGCTTTTATCTCGAAAGTACGTTTTTAATGTCGGTGAGCAAAATATCTCATAAACTACTGCATCGATCTTTATGAAATTCTTTAGACTTTTTCTAGATGTAAAAATAGAGTATTTGATACTTGAATTTGATATTTTGGAAATTGCTTCGATTAATCATAGGATAAACTAATACACTAACCAATCTTGTTTGACTTTTTGAGTTTAGATAACCTGGTTCAGAAAGGCATTGTTCACCGCAAAAGCCGTTTTTGAGGTGCTTCCCGGACATAGGCTGTAAATTGATTGTAGTTTAATATTTTGACACAAAAAAATTACAGAGTGTTCTTCAGATGATAATTCTTCAAATATTTAATTTTTCTAGAATCTTATCATGACGATTTTCTAAAAAAAAATTCTAAAAACAAGCTGTCTTCGACACTTACAACTAGGTATAACCCGTTAAATATTTGCATTGACTGATACAAATACAAAGTGAGGAAAATATCAATTATAAATCGTTAACGCGTGAACTACCCCGCGGTATTTTATTTATCTTCCAATAAAGAAATGAATAATTTTTTTTTCCTCATTTTTATCCATTTATTGTCTAATAAAAAATGTGACAAATGAAAAACCTTTTGCTACGTTATTGTACACGATTTACATTATGCAGATCTTGTATACCGTCGTTTATCTATTTACGAGAGTACAGTTTTCCAGGCCATTATGAAATGATTAATATTCACCGATGAAAATAAACTTAACCCAATGCAATTACAAGGAGCCATTCTCATAAATTCTTACGTGGGGAGTACGGAGGTAAAAGCTTAACTGAAAAATTCGAGAAATCGATGCGAAATGCTGTGTTAAATGCTAATCAAAATTAAATGAGAGAATATGCTGCATAATACAGATACTGCACGAAAATGTACGCGCAAATGCGCTCAAACCGCAGACGCTACGTTTCCACAATTCCACAGACAAAACTTGGTCATGAGGAGGACAAATGCTCAACGGATAATTTAATCGCGAAGCGTGATTAATTCAGTGCAGGCGAGTTAATAGCAAGCGGTGGACAACATTCTATTCGAAACCTCTGCAAAGCACCAATGCGAACTCCTTCCATCATGGAATGAAATACAGTTTGACAGACGACTGTGTGCCTATTTAACATTTACTACCTCCGGCTACTATACTTGAACATTCGTACAATCACGACGAAATACGATCACAAATTCCTTGTGAATAATAATTATCACATAATCTGACCAAATACTTGGAACAACTCGAGCATTCCGAAGTCTCGATGTTTTCATGAAGAGCACGCAAAACATTAGCTAGGCTTGAATGAATCGTATGACATCAAGTGTCGTTTGCCCAAGTGCAATGTTACTATCATTATATAAATTTTAGTATCTGTCTGGACATTCGTTCTTTTTCAGGGTAGAATTAAGCTGGTAGGGTTAGAGTATGATGCTGAGACTGGATTTGTCATTTTTGGACATTTTGCCGCCCTGTCTGTTCGAACGAACTTGGCATGAAAACAGCCAAAGCTTTTCCTGATCGAAAAAAAAACGCTTCCAGAAAATCTCTGCACTTTTTTTACCTCGATCCGTCAAGTAAAACCTGAGAAAATGAGTATCCTTTGGGAATAAGGAAGTTCTTCAATAAATACTCAATGTAAAACCGTCAGTTTCAATCATCGGACATATTTTATTAGACTTTTTTCCTTTGGTGACTTGATGATATTTGTATTAAGGGTTTATGCCTAGTAGTGAACGTCGAAAAATCACATTTTTCATAACCAATATTTTCTGGCAGTAAATCATTTGAGAAATGTTCCATGAAAATCTTAAGGTGATCGGATCTAAATTGACAGACTTATACGCAGTTATGTTGACGTCCGTCGGAACGTTCGGAGCGCTTTTCGAAACTTTAAACGCTTTTTTCCCGGAAGTACGTTTTCAAAGTCAATAAGTAAAATATCTCAAAAACTACTGCGAAGATTTCTCTGAATTTATCAGGGCTTTTTCGACATGCAAAAATTCGATCGAATTTTTTTCCCGATGTATACTTTCGATTTGATGAACGAAAAATGCGAATTTTTTCGTAAAAATCAAGACTCGCTTCGAACACGCGCCAATTTAATTTTTTTATTTAATATTTCGAAAATTGCTTCGATTATTCATAGGATAAACTAATATATCAACAATATCTGTTTGATTTTTTGATATTAGATAACCTGGTTCAGAAGGGCATTGCTCACCGCAAAAGACGATTTCGAGAGGTGCTTCCGGGACATCGACTGTAAATTGGTTACAATTACATATTTTTGCACAAAAAATGACAGAGTGTACTTCAGATGATACCTTTTTAAGTGCGTAATTTTTGTAGACATTCATGATAACAATTTTCTTTAAAAAATCTCCAAAGTGAGCTGGTTTCGACTGCTACAACTAGGCATAACCCGTTAAGCGTTATAGAAAACCGATCAGCCTTAACTAACCGTGTAGAAATTTGAGTAGGGAAAAAGCACTGCCCCTGATCTGCATTTCCTAGATAATATCAGGTTCTGGTCCGGTCTTCCACCCTGGAATAGGTTCGCAATGTAACGGGTCGGCTAGGTCCCGATACGCCGTTGCCTTTATGGGGATCTGATCAGGAACAGGCCGGAGAACAAGCAGTAAATGATCAGGAAAGTTGTAGGGAATAGACCCGGAAATAAGCAGAAACAAACGAGGAAATTAAAAATGACGTTTCAGCGTTTTTGGAATCCTTGAGGAGGTAAAATCGGGAGTGTGTTCAATTTAGTATTTCGACAACGTATTGTTTGTTGGTTATCTACTTGCTAAGGTGGTTTATGAGTGTATACATACGCTTGGTCGCATTTCCTGATAGGCAAAGGCACAGAAAAACGTACACAGATCACTATCCGAGCGAAAAAGGCCTAGAGGTCAACGGGTTATTTCGCAAGTATCGCAAAATCATAAGCGTAAGTGCACGCTGTACGCATAGTACTTCTGTACGTGGTACAACTCACAGGACGAACTTTTATCCTCGTACGATGGTACCTCGCTTACGCGAAGCGCTTCGCTTGTAGCCACCTGGCGGATTATTGGCGAACTACATTCAGGTAATGTTTTTCCGGCCAGAACATTGATATTTCCCAACATGGCGACAAGGCATTCAAAAACTACGAACAACCTGCTTTACTTTTTTGCCTCAAAATAATTTGGCTATTCTTTATGCTCAAAACATTAGTTATCGTATTCCGGTATTTATGATAAGCATTGTTATCCTCGTCGATTATCATTGATCAGATGAATGCTTTTAATGATCAATAGAATTACAACAGATGTATTAGTTTCATCCCAATCAATTATGAATATCTTAGATGAGGTGAAAAGCAAAGTAGCTTTTCTTTAGTTCTTAAACACAGGCTCCACTTTTCAGAACATGACAATGTTCTGGCCGAATAAACATTACGTGAAGATGTACTTACTTGCAATGTAGCCCGGCCAGAAGATTGTAATTTCCAAACATAGAGCGTAATCCGTAAAAAACGATTTTGCGATCTTCCCGGTTTGTTCCATGGGAGGGCCCGTTCAGGTACATCAGACAAGGCAAGTCTGGTCTAGGCCGGACACAAAGTAGGGAATGCCTGGTCACATTACTGCACGGGTATATACAAAATGTGAGTTTTTAAAATATATAGAATACGTGCTTTTCATCATAACTTTGATGTAAAACCGTCGGTGAGACATGGCCCGAAAATCCATTCCCGACAAACACATGAACCAAATTTTCAATATATATCTACTTGAGCGATATCACGGGCAAAAGCTATTAACTAATATTATTCTGAGATACTATATCGTGATCGTTGAACGCGGAATAATTTAAGAATACTTAGTGTGTCACGGAATGACTAACGAGGTTTTGAATTCCCATACGACCCGGATCCAAGTTGAATGAATTTTGTATCACCTTAAATGTATTCCAATGGCATGTCTTTCAGTACTGGCGGTTTCGTGTGTTGAAGAGCCCGCTAAAAATCTGAAAAAATGAGCTCTCGCAATATATAGAGCATGAAGATAAGAGGATTATAGATGTCCCGAAAGGATCCTACTCTAGCCCAAAAGTCTCCAAATCCCTTAGAAATTCCATTTAGTTCACTACCGCTTTTTTTTCCTCATTTCATCCGCGTTCCCTCTCCCTGTGTCCTTTTTGGCGCGTTAGGGCGTTATCCCCTGGATCCCTCTCTGTGTTTTCCAGCTAAAGGCTCGTCACTTTTGCATCATTACTCACCACTCTGGATCTATATGCGAGCGCACGTTCGAGCACTATCGACCGCGGTATGTACCTTTTTCAAATCTAATTCACTCGCACCCCTCAACCAATGGTAAAATTGTATACGATTGACCGCGGGAATTTTTCGGCTTTTCGTTAATTCCGATAATATTATAAAGTTCCTAAACATATACAGGCTGTTTCGGGATACATTCTTGCGGAAAACAGTGAACGGTATCAGACTTCAGGAGTGTGATTTTTACAAAAAATGTCTTCACGCTTCAAATTCCCAAAAATGTAATTTATAGAATAATTGTTTGCTTATTAAGAGAGTGTTGGGGAAGAAATCTTGCTTTATTCTCACGAGCATTGATGACAGGGTTTGGATATTAAGGGGGGCAACCACTTTAGATGCTTCAAAAAATTAATTTTTTTTTATTTCATAAATCTTTAGAAAAATATCTTCAGAATACACCCTGAAAATTTCAAAACGATATTCGGTTTCCTTGTAACGCTATGTATATAAATAATAAAGACTCTCCACTCCACTCCCAAGCGCTCGACTCCCAACCACTGTGACGTATCGAAACATTCGATTTTATTTTGCTTTTTCTCAGAGTGTACATATTCGAGAATAAGTGAAAAAAATTTCAAGTTAAAATGTTGAAAAGTGACCCAGTGACAGACGATTAGTGAGAACAGGTAGCGCAACGATCTACATATACTAAAACTTTCAATCCCGTTTTTCTCGAAACGACTTTTTTTTCTATTTGCGGGAATCATAACTCAAAAACTAATCGATGGATCATCTTCAAATTTGGAACACGTTTACATAATATAATTCATCAAAACATGAACCTAAGGTTGGAAAAATTAGATTGTTTAAAACATATTTATTATTGCAAAATGCCGGGAAAAAATGCTAAAAATCGATAATTATTTTTCAAACACGTTCCAACATTCAATTCTCGATTTGTTTTTCAAAATTTAGGTTCATGATCTTTAAAAACATCTCAAGACTGTATAAAAATTTGTTGGACTATTTCAGATGCGAATTGCGACCTGCACAATTCCCGCAAATCGACAACGACGACGAGGACACTCCAAGGAACACAGCTCGTTACACCTTAATTAATGCATGAAATAACTTGAAAAAATTACCAGAGAGGTACGAAAGTATGAATAAATTGTTGTCAGAGTTGCTTTTTGCGTTGCGTTTTTTTTTTCAAAATAAAAAAAATCCAAAAATTAATCTAAGTTTCGGTCTCCTCAAGTGGTTGCCCGCCTTAAGAGGTCACAATTTTTAATAAAATATTTTCACGACAAAACGTTCTCGAAAAGTGGAATACTAGAATATTTTCTTGCACGTACGTAGAGTATTATATTATAGAAGAAAAGTAGTGATTTATTGTAGCGGAAATCGGTAAAAAAAACTTTAGATTTTCAACGCGTTTAATTCTTTAAAAATAGTTTTACACTAAAAAGGAAGGCGAGATAATTTTACATGGAAAGAATTTGAATTCTATTATACGAAATAAAATCGTACAAGATAAAAACTCGCACATTGCCATAAAAAAAAGCTTGTTTTTTTACAAGAAGCTTCCTCTGTGACAAAGCCAAAATAGAGCGAGACTCATGGTACTGCCGTAGGCTAACGATCAAAATTCAGCCTCATTCATAGAAGTAGCTTTGCATGAAAAAAAAACTATGCAAGTTTTTCCCTTCTAACGTTAATCTGAGGTAAAGTTTGTTTTTTCCCTTCAAATCGCGTGGTATTCGTGTATTTGAATGTTCGAATAAACGACGGCTCGATAGATGTACATGTATCGATCGGAAATTCCCGTGAGCCCGACGTTCCAGCAGTTCCACATGGAAATAAACTTCTAAGTAGTTTGATTGACAAATCGCCCGAAAGCAATTTACGAACTGACCACCACCAGTTGGAGGAAATCCGTTAGGCAGCGAAAAGTTGTAAAGGAGCGTATGGATTGACGAGGAATCATATCTAGGACGAGGGAGGTGACACGTTCATCCCTATTAGGAATAAGGATACCGTCCTCGCTGAATGGATACCCCTGAGAGGGCCTCACGTTTGTTCATGTCATCGTATGTATATGAGTCTCGGGATGGTGTACGTCGACAGCTGTTAGCCTGGTGGTTGCTCAACGGAATACATGTTTCCAGCAGGATATATCTACATGAATAATAATTATACAGCCATGATATGTCTTCACCATAATGCATACAACCAACGTGTTACAGTTGAATAAAAGGTTTAAAATTCGAGAAAATAGCGAGCGAATGTCGAAAATAAAAAGCAATGGAGTAAAATCGTAAGAAATTTGTACGTTCACCTTATATCTTCATTTATAAAAATTAATACATACAGGTATAGAATAGTTTTTTATTGTTGGTGTCGAAAGAAAAATTGTTTATTCTGACCCAAATTAACAAAGTCGTATTTGCAAAGAAGCACAAAATTGGATTTTTCAACGGTTACTGAGGAAAAGATCGTTCGAAACATGCATTGGGGAATTGTGCTTAAGGGGTTACCCCTATTTGCGATTTTGAAAAAATCCATTTTTTTATTGCATTTTTTTGAAGTATAAGTATCCGGGCCCATACTTCTGTATGGGCCCGGAATAGATGACTCTATGTAAGTTTACAAAAAAAAATATTTTCTTCGTGTAAACTGAAATTGAAACTTTAAACGCGTTTTTCTCAAAATGGCATTTCTGAAGTCGGTGACCAAGATTACTCGAACACTGATGAACCGATCTTCTTGAAATTTTGCAGGCTTATTTAATACATAAAAATGTAGTCTTTAATCGTTCGATTTTTTTTTTGGAAAAAATGGCCGTTTTATAGCCAAAAAACGGCCGTTTTTTTTTTCGTTAAAATCGAACCATTAACTTTGACTGTCCGCCATTTTGTGAAAAATGAATATTTTTTAAAATCCTTCGATTAAAGACTAGTTTATACTTATATTTGACTAAATCCATCCGCATTTTTTTTCAGATGATCCACTTCGCCGCAATGTTGGTCACCGCCAACCGTGTATATAAAAACATTATTTCATTGACGGCCATTTGCCACTAAACAATGTAATATTTTTCAATAAAAAAATTACTGAAAGTTCTTCAAGATGTGTTCTTTAAGATGGTATATTGATCGATTGAAAAAGTTTTGTAGTTTTCTTTAAAAAAAAAATCATGAAAAAGGCCTTTTTTTGCGCTACAAGTGGGGTTAACGCCTTAAGATGAGATACTTTTTCTTCTACGATAAATATATTTAAATACAAGACGTCATATGAATTCAAAGCAAAGCGTGTATCCATAAAGGTTAATTATTATAATGAAAGATAATTAGTCTCAGCACATTGGGTCCTTAAATAAAAAATAGAGAAATAAAAAACCACATGTAGGTCGACGTGTTTAAGACGACATACTTTTTTCAGTGTAAATTATTTCAGTGTAAAGTGTACTCAAAACTTTAAACGTGTTTTACTCGAAACAGTGTTTTCAAAATCGACACCAGAAATGTCCCCGCAACTACTGGACCGATCAAGTTTTGCACAGTTATGCTGAACACAATATTCTAGTACCTATCGAGGCGAAAAATCGCCTGTTTTATTCCAGTGTCTGCCATGACGCGAAAAAAAATAAATTTTTAAATTCCGGCCCGATAACTACTAGTTTTATCTATCTACTTTAAGAAACAAATATATATATTTTCAGATATAAAACGGCAAAGGCACGTCTGGTACCACAAACGTTTTCAACAAAAACGCGTCACAGGAAAAGGACCGTAACTTTATTACCGTTTGAAATTTTTGAACCAAATTTTCAGCCAATGCACATAAAGTGCCATACTTTAAAATGTATATCACGGTTGTTTAATAAAATTCACTTTTATACATAAAAAAATTCTTAAACATAACCTTACTTTTCTACGATCGCGATGACAATTCGATGAAATTCGATGAAATCCCCATTCCCAGGATCTACTTTACACACGCAATTTTCTTCCATTTTCGTTTCCGTGTTACAAAATTTGACACGACTGCCCTGATTCTATCTTTGTCTGTCCGAGTAAAAATGAGGGGTTCTCAAAATCGTCAAGTAACAAGACAGCAATTGAACTGACCTAAACAATAAGTAAGAAAGGAACGTACCCTAGTGAGCGTGATTTTAGTGAAGGTGTCTCGTTAAGCTGAAGTATTTTAAATTGAGCAGAGCAGCCGTGAAAAAAGCAAAGACGGTGAAAAACTTGTTCGACAGCCGATGAAGGTTGAATGTCTGAGAGAATGTCTACAGGCGTGAACATTTTGAGGAGATTGTCGTTGATTTAATATTAATCTCTAATTCCCGTCACGAACACGGTATCGCCTTTGTATCCTTGAAAGTTTTGCGAACGGTCGAATCGCGAAAAGCTTCGGCTCAAACAAGCCGTTATATATATATATATACACACACACACACACACACACACACACACATATATATATATATATGTATGTATGTATGTATGTATGTATGTATGTATATACATTTATATACAAACATAACACACGTCGCTCGTAAGTAATCGGAGACACCATTTGCGGAGTGACAATAAAAACTAACTGGACAATGACATACATTTCTTTTCGTTACTTTTTCTCCGAAAACTAAGTTTTACATCGTGCCTAATATTTATTCCCACTCCACATATGATGGATAATTTTTGGTTTAACCTCTTAAACTCAAATATTCTTGTCTCGTGAAATATATTGTTTTCTCCCGGATTTTTCGAAAGGCACATTTACGACGGTGTAATTCCGAAGTTTTCGAGGCGACGAAAGATCCCGGCAGGCTCAACTTATAAGTAATTCTCACGGGAAGAAATATAAGTTTTGTGTTTCAAGCGAGGACAAAGCGCCATCTTTTTCTGTAGGATTTATCGTCCGAAATTTCTCCGTGAAATACAGACATTGCGTTGATAAAGAGCCATCGCGATACGCATAAATTTTCCTTTAAAGTCGCGCCGTGTACGAATTTTCGAGACACTCTCGACAACGTGGCGCACGCGAATAATCGCTTAAACTTTTGACTAATCGCGTGCGATTTTCGAAGAAACTTTTCTTTTTTGCCGAAAATAAACGAGTTGTTTGTCGGTGGTGGGGGAAATTGATCGAGGTGTGGCATGGGAGCAGAAGAGGTTGAATAAAGAGAATGAAGCTTCGAGAGTAGCATACTCGAGGGAACTTCAAACGAGACAACACGGTGTTCTGGCTCGCATTTGAACGCACACACACACATGTCGTGCAGTTTGTGAAAAACCGCACGAGCACAAGCAAACTCACCGCAATATTCTTTGATGGACGATGTAAATGTCGTTTCATGTCGCGAGGCATTTATCTCGCAATTTTCTCGACGCGCGAGGCACACCAAAGACACACACACGTGCGCCCATACTAAAAAGGCACGATGTGTTGCGATTTGGCAGGCTTTTAAAGGCCGCGAATCGAGCGAGACGCTTACCTCCGTATCTTTTCCAGGGTGGAATTTTGTCGACGTACGAGCGAGATAAATGGCGGAAGGGTTGAATCGGAGAGGGACCTGAATTTACAGTCGCGATACAGTGTCGAAAGACTCGCTCCACGGGTCGAATTCACGAAAATCATCGAGTTTGCTTTCACGAAATGTACGGATCCCCCTAATGGATACGTTTTTACGGATGAAACTCGAGCGATGGTTTTTTCGTTGAATTTTTTGTGCCTGAAAGCTATATTTTGCTCGCGAAGATCTTCATCACATATCACGATTGGGCTTGATTCGGCGAAAAAAACCATCGTCGTGCTAATCACTGAAGAACGTCGTTGCAGCTTGAATTTGAGCTTTTACTGTTTAATCGCATTCGATAAAATAGAGGTGAGATAAAAACAAATCTACCCTAATTATAAAATCGATTAGGGTAATTCTGGGGGAGTCGGCCTTACAAGAGGAGGATGCCAATGGGGACCCCCCGAATTCGCTCAAACTGCGTGAGTAGTAGCAGGTGGGTCCCCACTTAACGTTCCTAAAATATTTCGCCTGACTGGGCCATAGGAAAGGGTAAAACGCTCCCCAAAGATTTCCGAGTAGAGCTTAAGGGATATTTTCGCAACCATTTCCAAGACAGCGGCGTAGCGCAGTGGTCAAGCGCATTGCCGGTCACCCCCATGGCTTGGGTTCGATTCTCGCTGCTACCGTTTTTTTTTAATTATTGTTTTTTTTTTAATTTCTCGCAACTAACGAAAAAGCTTTATGCAAAATTCTTGGATACAACATGGAAGCCATACGTCGCAAACAATATATTTTTTTCTATTGGTAGATTCGTGGAGCAGTCAAACAGATTTAACATTGTATGGTGAGACCTTCACCAATAAGCAAGGCGAACCAACGTGCACTATGAACGTCATTCCACCCAAATGTACTCGGCTGGTTCCACCGTGTGATGTATATTTCTATCGCCAAGTCAAAAATCCAATTAAAAGATCACGAAGTGGCCCTGAAATGCTCCAACAAAAATACATTCGATCGTGCAGCATCAATTCAGTGCTCTTATTTCCACCCCTATGATCCAGTACGCTTGGTTTACATCCAAATTGACAGAGAAAATAACCTTCGCTTCGAAACTTGAATGAAGTATGCTTTCCAATGAAGCATGTTTCGGAAAAATGTACTTGCCAAACAATGCTTTTATAAAATGTGCCTGGTGTGAAAAATATGTATGTTTAAAATGTTTCTACGATGAATATTACCCTAAAAATTATAAAATTATTTCTGATGATTAATAAAAAGCAGCATACATAACCAATTGCAAGATTTTTCGGAACTTTTGTTTTCATTAAAAACTTCACCTAATCATATAAGTTAACTGCTTGAATATATTTAAATTCTACAATAATTGGTTGAACATTGCCAGGAATTAAAAAAAAATTGAAAAAAAAACGATGGCAGCGAGAATCGAACCCAAGCGGTCGGGGTGACAGGCAATGCGCTTGACCACTGCGCTACGCCGCTGACTTGCGAATGGTTGAAAAAATATCCCTTGAGTTCTACTCGGAAATCTCTGGAGAGCGTTTTACCCTTTCCTATGGCCTATTCAGGCGAAATATTTTAGGAACGTTAAGTAGAAACCCACCTCCTTCTACCCACGCAGTTCGGGCGGAATCGGTGCGTCCCGATTGGCGTCCTCCCCTTGTTAGAGGAGAGATGGCCAATAGAAGTATTTCATAGAACCGCTCACCAGATGTCACCTGTTAGTGCTTAATTCGCTTCGCCTCGTGTCCAGGTGTGAGTGTACAAGCAAAAGTTCAGCAGTAGACAAAATGAAAACATAAGTAAAATCCTTCACTATTTTCTCTATTGCTAACATTTTTTTGAAGAGGTCATGTTTTATATTATGGTGATTTTGTTTTGCAAAAATAATGGTTGTTTTTTCATTGCTCGACTAGTTCACGAGCAGTGCTTTGTTATAACCTTAAGATTTCGCATGTAATGTCTACACTTGTTTGCATTTTAGATGCGGCCATCTCCCCCGAGAGATTAGGACAGATTGCTACGTGCAGTCGGTGTTTGATGGCCACACTATTACTTGTGACGTATTCAAGTAATTAATTTTGTTTTACATCTGTTTTACATGCCTAATAAGTACAAAAGAGAAGCAATTGCTCGGCGAGGGACCTGGACTGAAGAAACATCAAGGGGGGAGATACCTTTCGGCGAGGAAAAAACTGATTTTCATGATTTTTTTAAAAGGAACATTTTTTTTACCCTCTTTTTAGACTTAAGGCGACCCTCTAGTTTCTCGAGTCGAAAAAATCGATTGTTTTTTTTCATAAATCACATCTACAACATGTGTAGAAAATGTGTGCCAAAGGATTTTTCGATATTCGAAGTGGTTCACAAGTTACGGCCCTGGAACGGAGCAGGTATACGGAGCAGGTATACTTTCAAACGCGTTTTTCTCGAAACACCATTTTTCGAAACGGTGACCACAATATTTCAGAAACGACTGCACCGATCTTGTTCAAATTTATACAGCATCTTTAATATGTTATAAGCCAGCGATTGAACTAGGATTATCATGATTGCTTCGATAGTTTTTTTTTGTACGAGCGAAAAACTTAAGAAAAAATGAGTAAAAAATAGAATGTAATTTTCAAAAGTGTATAAAAAAGTCAATTTTTGTAATTTAGAATTCACTCTAGTTCAATCGCTAGTCTTAAATATGAAGATTAAAATGCCGTTTGGTTTTTTGATTTCAGATAAGCAGAACAGCCGCAATCTTGGTCACCGTCAAGCACCTCTTTTACTTGATGTCTACCTGTCGGCCCCTATAACTTTTATTCTATTATATATTTTGACTTCAAAAAATTTGTAAAGCTTATTTAAATGTTAATAAAGATTATGCAAAAACAATGAGATTGATTATTTCCATGCTTTGTCCGTAAAAAATTATTGAAAAAGCCGTAAAAAAAACAGCCGAGAAACTAGAGGACCGCGTTAAGGTATGTTTTATTACTACTTTTGGCTGTACTTGTTTTTTTTTCTCGTAAAGCTTAAAAAATGGCGGAGGTATTCTAAACTGCATTTTCAAAACTCACTTGACATATATAGCTGAAAAAAACTCATCGATCGATTCTGATGAAATGTGGTATAAAGATTTCTTACCTTATTGTCTAAAACATGATTTTGAATGCGTGTGAAAATAAAAATTGAAAGTATTTTTTATTGCGAAATGTAGCCATTTTTTTTAATTTAATATTTTTTTTCACAGCGTACCATTTCATAGACTTTCAACATTTATCATTTTTTCTTGGCTCATATTCTGTGTATGAGTGTTCATGGAAGAAAAATCTTGATTGATTTTTTTTTCAGATCAATGCCACCGACGCTGCGTGCCACCCGGTCCGACAACATCCACCGCAACCCGTTTAGAAGATCGTGCCATTCGTCCACCATTTTTAAAGTTTAATAAATAATACAAAATATCATATAACAGCCAAAAGCAGTAATAAAACATGCGCTAAGTCTCAAAGATAGAGAAGAAATATTTCGTTTAAAAAAAATTATAAATTCAGCTATCTTTTCCTCGCTTAAAGGTATCTTGCCCCTTAAAAGCAGCTATTAGTGCTGTCAAAAATGATGGATGGTTCGTGTGGCTGCTAGAACCTACGGAATACCAAGGACGACCTTAGAAAGACGATATAAGAAGAGCAATGACAAAAAAGGTTGCCGAGAATATTATTATGAAATCCATCTCATCGAAGACTGGCTTCAGGGGATAGTGTGCCAACTTTGGGGACGCGAAAATTGTACTGAATTCGGTGTTATGTGTTCTAAATGTGTCCAGAAAAAAAAACGAAAAAAAAATTAAATATAAAAACATAAAATCGAAGAGAAAACCAAGAGTAGAATTATGTACTAGCCATCTCTCCTCTACTCCTATCACCATCACACCCGAATACTCCGGGAGAGATGGTCGATATTCGATTTTTTTAATACTAATTTTAAGGTTGGTCTCATAAAAGCGCGTTTTATTTTTATGAATTTTGTTGAAGTTAAATATTTGAAGTTTAATTACAAATAGAAATAACTATAGAAACGTTTGCACTTTTATTTTTACGGATCCTTAAAAAAAACTGTGGCTGACTACCCCGGACTTACCGTATTGCAATACCTCAACAACACAATCTATTTGAAGCATAAAATAAATCTTCCAAGAATAAAGTATCAGCAGCAATAATGCTTCTTCGTGCAAATATGCAAATACGCAAACGATATATTCGCATCGAAATGTCTTGCAAATAATGTACTCAAAAAGTCGAATTTTTTTTTCGACATGCTTCCACATTCACCATTTTCAGATAAATCTCAACCCAAAAATGTGTATTGATCCGTTGCGATTCAATGAATATCTAGTCCACGTCCCTGGCACTCTTCATACTAAGTCTGTTTGGGTTTGTGGTGTCTCGGTGTTGGGTGGAAGCGTGATTTTTTTCGCCCAGTAATTGTAGTAAAGTGGAAAGATACGCGTACTCATATCGCGCCAGGCAATTCATGAAGGAAAAGCCGTGTACGCAGATCCAGTCACATTTGGCTAGTAGAAGCGGACGGAGTTGTGGCAGACCCCCATGATACCTGCGAAAAACCTCACCGAGCCTTCAACGATGCGATTTTTCATAATCTGGTATCTGATTATGGCTTTTATAGCTGTACTATCCAATTGTGAGGGCGGTAAGTAGAAAAAACAAGTCGTAAAGACAATAAAAAAAATTATGCTTGTAGTTCTGAAAAGAACATTACTCCGATTAATTCGGAATTTCGTGTAACCCAGGTATTTTGAGTCGCTGATTACGAATACGATAGTGAAAATACGCGCACATTCGATTTTCGAGGTCAAAACTCATAAAACCTGATTTTTCAAAAGTTTTTCTACTGTATTTTGATAATTGTTGTTCTTAGAGAAAAATGTTTCCTACAAAAGTTGTAGTCTAGTGAAATATTGATTTTTTATGTTCCATACAGTTTGTCTAAAACCAGCCTGTTAAAAAAAAGTGGGACAATGCTCCAATAAGTACATTCTGCTTAACTCCATTAGTTTCGAGATTATTTACTTACGCACTTTACCACCGGAAGGTTAGAGTTTGTTTGGGTTTGTTTGTTGTGTTGTGTGTTTCGGTCTGTTTGTTGTGTTGAGTTTGGGGTTGTTTGTTGTTTGGATTTGGTTGTTGTGTTGTGTGTTGTTTGAGTTTGTTTGTTGTTTAGGTATGTGTATAGTGTTAAAGGTCAAACTGCAACCTTCCCGTTGTAAGGTGCGTAAACAGATAATATCGAAACTCATGGAGTTTAGGGAAATGTACTTTTTAGAGCATTATCCCATTTTTCTCGAAACAGATTGGTTTTAGACAAAACTTGTATAGAACATACGGAAGCAATCTTTTTATGGGCTAGACTTTTGTAGGAAGCATTTTTCTAAGGTCAACATTTATTACAGTAAAATAGAAAAACTTATAAAAAATCAGCTTTTGTGAGTTGTGACCTTGAAAATCAAATTTGCGGGTATGTTCACTATCATTTTCGTGATCAGCGGTAGAAGATATGTTCTTTTCTCAACTTTATCCAAAATTATGCTTGCCGATATGACAATCGATGAAAAATTTGTGGACTTGAAATAAATATCATGTCCTCAGAGTGTAACACGATGCCCGAAGACTACACTCACGTGGACAATACCGGCCCTGAACAATTCCCCGTGACGGATGCAACCGGTAATTGTTAGCATCAGCAGATCACCATTGTAAAATATCTTGGAACTACATTTTTGTCGTCGCGTCTGTCGACCATGAGCGTTCAATCACATTTGATTGCCGACGGGAAAGAAATCATGGAAACATCATTGCCACCAGTTTTCCACTGATTGATAATGTAAACGAACTGTACGTTGCCAAATAAATATTTGACTACGAGACAAAGCGTGGAAGTGTAATTATTCTGTACACTACTTCTATTATATTATATTGATATTTGAAAAAAATATATATTGATTTTTAAGAACTATTATATTGATATTGAAAAAATATGAGTTCGTAAAATAACGTTGTTTTCTCAAAATGTGTTTGCATCGACAAACTTGATGAACCCGAGGGGGTTCAATTGAATTGATTGTACTTGTACTCAGGTTGAGGATCTTAAGGTTGTCCTTTCACGAACCCGAATATTCAACAATTAACTGACTTTCGTCTATAATCGAGTAAAAATACATCACAGTGTATACTGTTAAAATTTGGAGCCCAGTTACCGAACTTTTAACGAAAAATTACGACTCTAAAAATCGTCCCATTTATACGGCGCTTTATGGAGATGACATGCAGGCCAAGTTTCTATCTAATAATTTATACACTAAATAACCTTTGATGCCTGATATAAACTGTTCAAAATCTTAAGATTTCGTAACGACAATAAAAACACGGCATCGCCGAATGTTTAAAGAGAATATTAATGTTAAAACTTAGAAAAATGTGACTAGCGGAAGAATTTTCGTAGCCGCGATTTTTCAGAGAAAATGTAAAAATATCTAAATCTACTAAATTTGCGCGAAATTGTTTACTCCTGTTTATCGTTGGGTATAATAATTGATTGTGACTTATTTTTATCATCCGCCACTGTTTACCAATGATTCAAAAAGGCCCTCCTTATGCCCCTACAAAATACGGCCCTCCGTGAAAGGACTACTTTAAATGTGGATCGAGATGGCCCATCTCTCGTACGATCGCAAAAAAACGTGTTCGCCGACAATTTCGTTGGGCCTTGTTCTAATCACAACTTTCCGACGTAGTGACCAAATGGGAAAAACTTTTTCAACGATGTAGGGAAACCGAGGCTTTTCTGCCAAACGACGGTGAAGATCACCCAAACGATTCTTTCCGCGGATTCTTCCAACAAACGTACCTTCATTGTGCAAGGGTTTCATGAAGAATCGGAAAAAAAATTACGCAAACCTACAATAGGGTTTTTGACTATATTAAGGGGTTACCCCCACTTGCGATTTTGAAAAAATTGATTTTTTTATTGCATTTTTTTGAAGTATAAGTATCCGGGACCATACTTCTGTATGGGCCCGGAATAGATGACTCTATGTAAGTTTACAAAAAAAATATTTTCTTCGTGTAAACTGAAATTGAAACTTTAAACGCGTTTTTCTCAAAATGGCATTTCTGAAGTTGGTGATCAAGATTACTCGAACACTAATGAACCGATCTTCTTGAAATTTTGCAGGCTTATTTAATACATAAAAATGTAGTCTTTAATCGTTCGATTTTTGTTTCGAAAAAAAAATGGCCGTTTTATAGCCAAAAAACGGCCGTTTTTTTTTCGTTAAAATCGAACCATTAACTTTGACTGTCCGCCATTTTGTGAAAAATGAATATTTTTTAAAATCCTTCGATTAAAGACTAGTTTATACTTATATTTGACTAAATCCATCCGCATTTTTTTTTTTCAGATGATCCACTTCGCCGCAATGTTGGTCACCGCAAACCGTGTATATAAAAACATTATTTCTTTGACGGCCATTTGCCACTAAACAATGTAATATTTTTCAATAAAAAATTTACTGAAAGTTCTTCAAGATGTGTTCTTTAAGATGGTATATTGATCGATTAAAAAAGTTTTGTAGTTTTCTTTTAAAAAATTCATGAAAAAGGCCTTTTTTGCGCTACAAGTGGGGGTAACCCGTTAAAAACATGGTTCATTCTCTTGTCATCCTAAAAGAATATAGTGCTTGAAAAGTATTTTCTATCATTTTATCAAAAAAATATGCATTATTTTCGATACAATTTAATTTCGATTATTTAATTTTCTTAATTAGATAAATTTGAACGTTTGGTCACGTGAACGAAAACACTCCACGATTGATTAGATCTCTAGTGACGTCACAGGCGTCACGTGACTACATATCTGACAACGGAGCATTTTCGCGATCTGGTTCAATATTTAAATTTTATAGCCGATTTATATCGTGAATACTGACATTCGCGAAGATAAACAAAATATGATGAGCACAATATAAAATAATTACGTACAACAGTCAAATAACCTGTCATTACCGCAACAATTATTTGCCCGATCAATGGCAACGAGAGTGCAAAGAACGGAAATATGAACTCACGTGCGAAACCATGGCTGGATAATCCTGCGTTTTGTACAGCAGTAGAACGCCGACGAGATGTACGATCGAGAAAGCGATACCGGCGACGCAAGCGTGGCGAAGTCTTATCGGCAAAAGCGCGTAAGACATGTAGATGAAGAAACAGACGGCCCAGGCTGCTGCCATTGGTCCACCGGTGCGCGAATTTTTGCTCGCCTTAGACTGCCCCATCATCGAGGATTCCTCGCTGTCATCGATCTCCTCGTAATCGGTCAGAGAGGCTAGATGAATGCTCAGAGTGACCTGGAGTGCCACCAGGGTCACGAGAACGGCGCCGCTGATACCAGCGAGCCAGACCTCGTTCATTCCTGGTCTCGAAATGGCAGCCACGAGAACTGCGAAACATCGATGGGTCGTTATTAACGCGAGGGGAAAAATGGATAAACATATACACTCATTACAAACATTAAGGGAACAGTAAAATTCCAAAAAAATTTCATTGATTTTTGAATAGCTGTAACGTTTTGAAAAATGGTCGTAACGTAAAAAAAATGGGATTTTCAAGCTTGAAATCTCGAGTTTACGAATCTCACCGGTAAAATTTGTTTAAGCAACACGCTCGGCGTGAATCTAAGAAATAGCGCGAGGCAAAAATTTTCGAAATTTTTTTTCTTTCGAACTTGTCCACGGGCTGAAAAAAAACCCAGAAACATAAGTCATTTTCCCAATATTTACAAAGTTAATGTGGATTTCCAAAACGGGAAAAAAGTGATTTTTTCGTACTTTTTCAAATCAATATTAAGGTTAAAAGAAAAAAATCTCCAAGGTACCAAAATGTGCTTTTAGAGAATTTATTCCTAAAAGTCTAAAGTAAAAATAATATTCTCTAAAGTACCAAAAGGTGCTTTTAGAGAATTTATTCCTAAAAGTCTAAAGTAAAAATAATATTCTTTAAAGTACCAAAAGGTGCTTTTAGAGAATTTATTCCAGTTTACGAAACTCACGTTTAGCTCGCTGTACGATCATTTGTTCATGTTCAGATATTGATGATCTACGGAAAAAGCTTCTTTTTCCTTTAAACGCCGATGTCTCAGCGACAAATGGTCGTAGAGAGGTCCAAAAAATACCATTTTGAAGCTGAAGAATCAGGCTAAATGACCCCAGTATTGATCAAGGCCAAAGGACGATTTTGAAAAGAAAAAAAAAGATTCGAAAATGTTTGCCTCGCGCTATTTCTTAGATTCACGCCGAGCGTGTTGCTTAAAAAATATGTTACCGGTGAGATTCGTAAACTAGAGATTTCAAGCTTCAAAACCCCATCTTTTTACGATACAACCATTTTTCACAAAGTTACAGCTATTCAAAAATCAATGAAATTCGTTTGAAATTTTACTGTTCGCTTCATTTTTTAAATGAGTGTATTTGAAGATTCAACGTGTTTCGTGAGGGCTCGCTTCGCTTCGTTCGATCATTTAGAATATCGTATGAGGCCCTCGAGCGAAATCAATATGTACATACATGATGAATTCTTTCGATGAACTCCTCGTCAATATTCAATCAACTGATTTTCGGTTAGATGGCTTTTTTTCATTTTGAGGGCAAAATGATGCCACACTATGATTTACGTTTTAAGCTTCAGGGCGAATAGATTTGACTTTGAAATGATTGCAGCTATGTTTTATTATACGAATGATTTTATTGCCCGAACTCGGGATCGCATAAATTATTGGGTCTAAGGCCCGTTTGTCCAGTGACATGACACTCCAATGGGTGATCAATCATTAGGGCAGGACATGCTGCTTTTTTGTTTTTTTTTTACATTTTCTTGAGGTATACACGTTCGGAGATATGTGAAAAAAAAAATTCAAGTTGAAATATTGAGAATTTTACCAAGTTGCAGACGATTTGGTGAGAGCAGGTAGCGCAACGATTTACGTATATTGAAACTTTCAATCGCGTTTTTCACAAAATGACTTTCCTCAACCTGGCAGAAATCGTAACTCTAGCTATAATTGTCTGATTCTAAATTAAAAAAAAATCGTAATTGCCGTAGCCGTTTTTTTTAATGAAATTTAATATTTTTTAAGCCCCCGAATATAAGTCAAAATTTCGCCACAATTACACTTTTTATAGACCACCCGCCATTTTGTGATTTTTTTTCGAGAAACAGCTACGTACGACGAGAACTACATTTATATAGATTATGAGACTTTTTTATTTTCATTTTTCTGACTAACCATTGTCACGTTATCGATCCTCCCGTGAGACCACATTTTTTATACAGAGGCTCTATTGTACCTCACTAACGTTGTTAATTTTGTTTTTTTTTTTTTAATAAAAACACTCGAAATAAGTTTAATGTATGCTTAATAACATACCATTTTTACAAATCCCAAATAAATAATCTAGTTGACAAAAAATCGAAAAAACAACCTTATTCGGCCCGTCATGTGGTGTCGTCCCTCAACAGTTAATTGATCATACATTTGTATTTTCTCATATACCTAGACATATTCTTCATCTATCTAGTCGTAGATTTCGGCTGCTGGAGGACTCTGATATGGCGGTGCACCAGATTTGCTTGGAGACCCGCTTAATTATAACTGGATTTTAAACAGTTTCTTTTGGACCCTTATTTCTCGAGTCTCGTTGGACGAGGTACTGAAATTCGTGATCATCACGACTGACAAGGAAAGGTTGCGAGGTCGATCTCTCCGATCTCGATGAAATTTTTCATGCTTGTAGAATGGGTAAAAATAGGCGACACGTATTTCTTTACATCTGCGAAAGCCGATTTTTAAGGGGTGAAACGCACCCTTGAAAATAGGAGTGTTTTTCGTTTTTCGTCGATAACGTTATCGTTCTCATCTCCAATATATAGTACACGAAAAAATAAACATTGTTGCAATTTGAAATTTTTTCATATCTCATACCGTTGAAACGTTACCGACGAAAAACGAAAAAAATCCCAATTTTCGAGGGTGCGTTTCAACCCTTAAAAATCGGGTTCCGCAGATATAAAAAAATACGTGTCGCCTATTTTCACGCATTCTACAAGCATGCAAAATTTCATTGAAATCGGAGAGATTGACCTCGCATACTTTCCTTATGAGATATTATTGAACGAAAAGACCCTGAACAAATATGAAAAACTAATCGCTCGCGTTAATTGAAGCGAAAAAACAAGGCTACAATGTAAGTTTCTTTTTTCGCGAAAGCCCTTATTTCTCAAGCAATATTTCTGGATTTGCAGGACGTATCCAGATTGAGTTTTAAATTCGCAAACAAATCTTGAAAACCTGGCATTCTTGTTTGTCAACAATTATATATGTTTCAATGTAATTGGAAATATCATTCGTACCGGCATAAATGGTGATGCAGGCGATGAGTGTTAGAGCGAGAGACAAATTTTCCGATCTCTGTACAAGGGTGAGTAGAGGCTGTTCGCTGGTGAATATCAAGCGTAGGACGAGCAGTAGGCCGAGCGCAAATGCCAAGCCTGCGAGTAGGCCTAGTACGTGTGTCATATTACTCTGATTCATACGGAGGAAGTATCGTTGATACAGCATCTCGACCTGTGTTAGATATTTAAAAAAAACATTTAAAAAGTTTATTCCTCCATACATAATTATTCTGAAATCCTAAAGAGTGTCTCAAAATGACCGGACATTTTAAATCGCGTGCTATTTTTTTTTTGTGGCGAACATAGAGTACTAATCTTTGACAATTGGCGTAAGGAAGTATTGAGGTTTACTCATGGAGAATAACACGATCGAGCAACGCATATAAATTGTTGTTTGCTGCATTGTAACTTCACAGTTATCGTAGACGAGGCAGCCATTTATCCTTATTGCCATTGTTCCTTATATTAAAATTAAAATATTCGTACTTTTCAAATAAATAATACGTTTTATTGATAAATAAAAATGTCAGGTAATTTTGAGACACCCTATATTTCAAAGCCCAAACACGGGTGTCGCTCATCCAATGAGTATTGTGTTTATTAGCGAGGTTATGTGAATCGAATAAGTACATACATTGTTTTCTTTAGATTAAAAAAATTCAACGTAGGTCACAAAAAAATATCGTTCGCAATGCTTTTGTGTTTTCGTGAAAAAAAATTGTCTAATGATGTAAAAATTGCATTTGGTTGGATATTCCTGCTAGTTTGGTAGAAAAATTGTGGAATATTGTAAACTCGAAACTGAATCCAAAATGCCCCGATTGACGAAGTATTTTCAACGAGCACTGATTAGAACATTCATTTTTTAGCTTAAACTTATTTATACGGAGTGGAAAAAGTGTTGTGCAGAAGCGTTTATTTTTTCATCGAACAAGTGTCAAAATACCTTTGACAAAGTCGAATCCATTCATAGTACATATGGGGCATTCCATACCAATTCGACCTGGGTCTGACCCTCGACCCCTCAAATCTGGTTCCCGATTTTTCCTATCATTACTCTCATTATATCAAGCAATGACAATTTTCTTCAGATTTTTCAAAATAAATTTGAGCGCGTCATGAATTTTTGAATTTTTTTTTGAACACCTCGATGGCCGTAATTGAAAAATCTGAAAAAATTCCCAAAAATACAGTGTCAGATATAAAAAATGTTCGTGTAAAATTCATAATGTCTGGGCTTTTGCTTCAACCCCTACTTAGGGTTTTTGTCAACCATGATAAAAAAAATCGGAAATTACAAAATACACTTTGGAAAAATCGGAGAAATTTTTTTAAAAATCTGGTATTATGCATACAAAATTTCGAGAAACAGTCTACAGTAAATTGACCTCTGCTTCTTATTTCTTTTATTTTTTTTGCTCAAAAAGCTAAAAAACGGGTTGAAGCAAAAGCCCAGACATTATGAATTTTACACCAACATTTTTTATATCTGACACTGTATATTTGGAAATTTTTTCAGATTTTTCGATTACGGCCATCGAGGTGTTCAAAAAAAAATCAAAAATTCATGACGCGCTCAAATTTATTTTGATAAATCTGAAAAAAATCTTAATTGCTTGATAGAGTGAGAATAATGATAGGAAAAATCGGGAACCAGATTTGAGGGGTTGAGGGTCAGACCCAGGTCGAATTCGTATGGAATGCCCCATATATAACCACGTTTCTTTGTATTTTTATGGAAAATAAAAGTTTTGGTTAATTCTATAATTGATGGAGATTTATGATATGCTATAACATTTTTCGCAGATGTTAACGCTTTTACAACCTTGACCACGAGTATTGCTGAAATTTGTATTCCCGAGAGACAATTGAAGGAAAACAGATAGCTGCATAAATAAGAATAGACAATAATCAGTAGAATTATCATGAACGTCCTTCATTCTTAATTTCAATAGACGTAGGATTTATAAAATTACTAAGCACGCTTGATATAAGTTCGAAAAGTTCGAGATTCATTTTGCTAAAGTTGCCGCGGTTTTTACGGATTCATTACTGTAACCGTGGTCTTGCAGATTCAGTGTCATAGCATGACTGCTGAAACACACGAAGCTACGTTTGAGCCGGAAAAAGCGAGACCCCAATTGCTCAGGGTCGATTTGTAATTAGGGTAGGGGTCAGAATTCAAAAGTAAAAGAACAACAACTGGAGGAAGTGCGAGGCGCGAGAAGGAATAGCATGCAAATAGGTCAAAACTTACACTTGATAATGAGGTAACAAGGGGTGGAGGTAACGGTGCATATTTATCGCACGACATGGCGATCACAGGCGGATTTTTCGGGCATCTTAAGGACGGAGTCTGAATTAGAAGGTCCCAAAAATCGTTCTTTTTTTATTGCTTTAATCGACATATAAACTATTCGAGAACATGTTTACAAAGTTACAGAGGCGAATTGTAAATATTTTCGAAGATACAAGGCCAAAAGCAGAGAAACGATTGATATTTGATATTGATATTTCCTCCTATTAAAAACTTTGAAGCGCGTTTTGTCCAGTTTTCATTTTCACGATTTTTCTAAATTGGCGGGCGTGATAGCAAAAAAACCAAACGACCTATTGAATCACATCAAAGTTAATTTTCTTCAGTATGAAAATCTCTTCTAAGTGAATTAAAAAAGCCGTTGAAAAAGTATTTTAAAATAATTTTTATGGCACGTTAAAGTTTTTTTTACACATTTATTTTTCACACCTGAAAAAAGTTATAATTTCACGATTTTTTCAGCTTTTTCTTAATTCACCCAGAAAAACATATATATGACAATTGAACATTTTGTTGGTTTTTTTTGTTTAAGTGAAGAATTAGGAGCTGCATCTTTGCCGCCGATTGCGGACGCAAGACGCATATGGAATAGACTGATAAACCCGCAGTCATTTATTGTTTCATGATGATTTTTTTTATACATTTCAAACATACATGACAAGATACCTCAATACTGGGTTCACTCGTTTTTTTCCCTTCTAAAAAAATCCTGAAAAAACGCCTTTTTGGACCTTCTAATTCAGGCTCCCACCTTAAGACGGAACACCACAGTGGCGGATCAAAGAAGTCGATTTTTTTCGCATTTTCTCAAAGTATATATATTCAAAAATATGTGAAAAAAAAATTGAACATCAAACATTGAAAATTGACCAAGTTACAGACGATTTAGTAAGAGCAGGTAGCGCAACGATTTACGTATACTAATCATAACTCTAGCTATAATTGTCCGATTTTCAATTTGAACAAAAAACTCAGAATTTCCGTAATTGCAAGTAGCTATTGTATGTAGCCATTTTTTTGTTATTGAAATTTAGTATTTTTTAAGCTCCCGAATAGATGAAAAAAATTCGCCAAAATTACACTTTTTTAGCACCCGCCATTTTTGGAATTTGTTTTTTTTTTCGAAAAACGGCTACGTACAACGAGATATACATTTTTATAGATTATAAAACATTTTCAACTTTATTATTCAGACTAACCATTGTCAAGTTGTCGATCCGGCAGTTGGACCACATTTCTTATACAGAGGCTCTATTATAGCTCAATAACGTGGTTATTTTTTAAAATGAAAATTCGCACGAAATGAGTTCAACGTATGCTTAATAACACACCTTTTTTCCAAATCTCAAATAAATAAACTAGCAGACAAGAAACGACCTTTTTTCGGCCCGTCACAGTGGTGTCCTCCCTTAATGTTTTGCCAGTCTTCATTGTCCGACGAATAAAAGTGCCCTTCTGATTTGGACGAATCCATTACGATTGTTAAGGGATTACCCCCACTTGCGATTTTGAAAAAATCGATTTTTTTTATTGCATTTTTTTGAAGTATAAGTATCCGGGCCCATACTTCTGTATGGGCCCGGAATAGATGACTCAATGTAAGTTTACAAAAAAAAATATTTTCTTCATGTAAACTGAAATTGAAACTTTAAACGCGTTTTTCTCAAAATGGCATTTCTGAAGTCGGTGACCAAGATTACTCGAACACTAATGAACCGATCTTCTTGAAATTTTGCAGGCTTATTTAATACATAAAAATGTAGTCTTTAATCGTTCGATTTTTTTCGTTAAAATCGAACCATTAACTTTGACTATCCGCCATTTTGTGAAAAATGAACATTTTTTAAAATCCTTCGATTAAAGACTAGTTTATACTTATATTTGACTAAATCCATCCGCATTTTTTTTTCAGATGATGCATTTCGCCGCAATGTTGGTCACCGCAAACCGTGTATATAAAAACATTATTTCATTGACGGCCATTTGCCACTAAACAATGTAATATTTTTCAATAAAAAAATTACTGAAAGTTCTTCAAGATGTGTTCTTTAAGATGGTATATTGATCGATTAAAAAAGTTATCTTTAAAAAAAATTCATGAAAAAGGCCTTTTTTTGCGCTACAAGTGGGGGTAACGCCTTAAGTTGACGCAGGCCGAAAAACAATCCGACCTTATTGATCGTACGAGCTACCGTTTTATTTAAATGATTGAAAAGAGACCGAACGTGAGGTAACTGCAATTTGACTGTGGAAACATTTGTCCAATATTTCCCACGGTTCCGACGCGGAAAAGTGGATTTTTCCGTCATTAAAACAATCTTTATAGTTTTGCGTCCCGTGTTTTGCCCATTGTTGTTATAAAACAAGACACTCGACGATTTTCTTTCTGAGTAATTCTTCACTCGAATAAAACGCGCTGTACTCTTGCATTGCCACAAACTTTGCTACCGGAACTAAGGCCGGAGGTCAAATGAAGCAACGGAACGGAGTACAGTGGACGACCTATAAAATTTAAGAAGTAAGGTGAGATCTAAATTACCAAGTGCAGAGGAGGATAATTCTTAGGCCACGATGAATCTTTTAGAACCACTGGGTTCCATTTTCCGTCTCCCTCTCCCTCTTCATCTTTCCCTCAACACAACGTGTCTGCCTATATTTATTCATTTCCGCCGCACTTCTGATTATTCTTCTTGTTCTGATAAGAAAATTGGCATTGTACCCGAAATAAAAAATCCAACAGCAAGACAAAATAAGCGACGTCATTGGCTGTCAAACTTTCAACGTGTTGGACAATAAATTTAATTGAAAAAATGAAGCCTATCAAAATGCACCAAGGATTCTTGACGATACAATTAATAGTTGCGACGGTTGTTCAGTTTCAGCGAAAACTATGACGAGCCTCATTCACAGCTTGTTCGGCGGCGTATCTTTTATCCACGTAACGTCTGATGGTCGTGCCAGGAGCGATAAATTCCCAAGGGTGTGAAAGAAGAAAATTGACATTTCGAGTGTGCCCGGGCATCTAGGTGGAAAAGAAGCTTCGCTAATGACTCCTCGAGTCTCATCTTTTGCCTCCATCTCACTTGAAACATTTCTTTGACTGCTTCTTTCACCGACCCCATTGGCTTCCTTTTCATATACTGCACATACTTACGACATGCACTGGATTTCAAAATGACGTAGAAAAGAGGTTGCTGTCTGAGCAACTTCCGAAAAAAATGAGGTGAGTGGACGGTTAGCCGAGACTTAACTCAGACCGACGTTCAGATTGAGAATTTCGAGTACCCATGTATGGGTGAGAATAAATCGGCGAGATAACTGCTCACTACCTCCAAAGATTGAGCATCGAGATGAAGACAGAACTTTGGAATTGATTGGCGAAGTGCGAGAAGTGAAGAAATTCTGGATGCTGGGTCATTCATCAATGATCACACAAGCTACACATGCCTACTATTGAATTTGCCAACGTCTAAAAATCAACCCACAGTATTAATCATAACTTTAACCATAAACACAAATTAATCATAAAACAGTATTAATCATAACTAACAAAAAGTACCCAAGTATTAATCATAACTTGAAAAACGTATTTCTAAAACGCAACAACTATCTCAAACTGGCAGATTGTCAGTGAAAGTCAATTACGACTATCAATTCAAATCGTTCCATCACTCGGCTTCTTTCTTCGTTTTTCCTCGAATGCCAATTACGAAAGCTATCTTTCTGTAGCCTCGAGGAATCCCTCATCGGGGAATTGTCTTAAATCCCGTCACATCCCTTTACAAGGACCCGTATTCCGTCAGCATTCCTCAAAATGGAATAGATTATTCCTCTACCTACATTTGAGTTTCATTTTCCGCTGCAATTGGCGCCAAATGACGCGACCAGGCCAATCCTTATGAATTACGGAAATGACGTAGTTGCAACGCACAGCTGTTAACCCTAAGACGACACTCATATTTTTCGCTACTTAGTTATACACACTAGGTCCGTGAGACCCGGCCAAGTTTTGAATACTGTTTTCTCGCAATTACATCTATTCAGATGACTTTTTAAAATGAAAAAGCAGACTGTTAGGAAAGCGCCTGTGAAGAATTTCTATGTTCAGCCCATATTTTGTTGAAAAGAGCTGTTTGAGCAGATGAAACACTTCTACAAAAGAGAAGAAACGCGAGTATTGTACTTTTTGGTTGGGTCTGTGACACCCATAAGTGTCATCCTAGCGTTAAGGCGGGATACACATTTCCAACGATCAAAAAATCGATTTCTTTTTTTTCTTTTTTTTCTTTAACGGGGTCCTCTAGTTTCTTGGGTCGAAAAAATCGATTTTTTTTTCATAAATCACATCTACAACATGTGTAGAAAATGTGTGCCAAAGGATTTTTCGATATTCGAAGTGGTTCACAAGTATAAATCATATGCGCGAACTTTCAAACGCGTTTTTCTCGAAACACCATTTTTCGAAACGGTGACCACGATATTTCAGAAACTACTGCACCGATCGTGTTCAAATTTATACAGCATCTTTAATATGTTATAAGCCAGCGATTGAACTAGGATTATCATGATTGCTTCGATAGTTTTTTTTTGTACGAGCGAAAAACTTAAGAAAAAATGAGTAAAAAATAGAATGTAATTTTCAAAAGTGTATAAAAAAGTCAATTTTTGTAATTTAGAATTCACTCTAGTTCAATCGCTAGTCTTAAATATAAAGATTAAAATGCCGTTTGGTTTTTTGATTTCGGATAAGCAGAACAGCCGCAATCTTGGTCACCGTCAAGCACCTCTTTTACTTGAAGTCTTCCTGTCGACCACTATAACGTTTATTCTATTACATATTTTGACTTCAAAAAATTTGTAAAGCTTATTTAAATGTTAATAAAGATTATGCAAAAACAATGAGATTGATTATTTCGATGCTTTGCCCGTAAAAAATTATTGAAAAAGCCGTAAAAAACAGCCGAGAAACTAGAGGACCCCGTTAAACGATAGAACTATATATGTAGAATATTTTCCCAAAGTTTCAAAGCGAAATTCGAAAAACTTCAAACGTTGGAGCCCGTAAACGCTGTGCTTCACCGCTAGGATTCGGAGCGGGCGTGAACTTCAAACGCGTTTTTCTCACAACGGCATTATCGAAATTGGCGTGCAGGATTGCTCAAAAACTATTAAGCCGATTGAGTTGAAACTCGGTAGAAATATTTATAATATTGGTACCTTCTACTTAACGAAAATTGTTTTTGAAAAATTGAAAAAAAAAAAACTACTTTTTGAATCCACATTTTACAAAAATGTTGCGTGAAATGTTGATTTTTTTGTAAATTCGTGTGATTTTCTCAAATTTGCATTTTCTTCATTCTAATTACCGTCGCATAGAAACTATACATGTCCTACCTGAAAAAATGTTTGAACTTTTTTGCAAATCAAAGTCTACGGGAAGCTAGACACTCTGTGCTAGCAACACTCTGCTACAGCTCCGCCATTTTGATGACGAATTAATTTTAAAAAATTGGTCCGTATACTTAAATATACTATCGAAGTATACGTAAAGTTTGATAATTGTAGAATAATTATTTCTTAGTTTAAAAAATCGCTCAATGTTGCTTATTTTTTGCTGTCTAAATGTGTATCCCGCCTTAAGCGATCCGGAGCTTTTTATTTTCTAAATCGCGTTATAGCAGAAGTTGCCATCTGGAGAGTCGTGGCGATCCAAATTCAACGTAAGGAGAAGACCAAAACGGGAATGACCAGGCAGCGAAGAGACTACCCCGGTCGTAGATTCTCAAATGGAACCACTGCGTGATGCATGCGGGACGGACAATGCTATCGCTCGATTGGGACTTTATCGATTGATGGGCTATCCCGTTTGTGGCAGCTTGTGCCGCTGTTGTTGCTGAAACTAGCTACCTGCATTGTCGGGTTTGCAAGTTCGCTGCTTCAACAGCAATACCTGTAAATATCGCATCTCTGATGTACACGGAAGGAATACATAAGCGTATACAGAGCTAGGCAGCTATATATACAGGCAGGCCATCAGTCAAGGAGTCAGGTACATGACCAGGATCTCTCCGATATAGTTTCTCTGTCGACCTCGCGTAGCCACGTCATTGAGTGAACCGTATCCCCATCGGAGCACTTCCCATGAAGCTTCCCCATGTCACCTCATGGGCCACGTCATGAAGTGGGCGGTGAACTTTATCCTCGTATTCGGGCACCGATAAATGGTACATCGTGCGAGCAAAGTTACTGAGAACCATCCTCCGCGTGCATAGCTGCCTCTCCCTATTCAACATCGCGTATGCCAACGACTAGGACCTCAATGGAAAGCGTGCGAACTAATATGTACCGGGGAGATGGACAAATTGTCGAGCAGTCACACGAGAAGCCGACGAGTTTCCGTTTCTCATTAGGCACCAAAGATATCACGAGCATCGAGTTCCAACTAACCTCGTCACGTGACCAAGACTTGAGCAGAAATTCAATTACTCCATGCACGTTCCAAGCCGTACATGTACGCTCTCACAAAAGATCCGACTGTTTGGGTTAAGGGGCTATACCAGTGTGAAAAACTTCAGCCTCTCAGCAGGCATTATTCGAGGAAGAGAGCTATACCTGGCCATTGTATGGGCCAGGTATAGCTGATTAGCAGTTTTTATGGTGAATATCATTTTATCTTGCAAAAATCGATAGTTAAATCTTTAAACGCGTTTTTCTCGAAATGAGTTTTTTCAAACTTGCTGACATTGTAACTCAAAGAGCAATTATCCGATTGACTTGAAATTTGAACTACTCTTGAATATATTTGAAATTTGTGAAAATATATGAAATATATGAAAATATATGAAATTTGAAGTACTCTTGAATATATTTACTCTACAATGACGTAGGATATTTTTGATTGGATGAAAATTGACGATTTGGCGTTGAAAAAAACGACCATTTTATAGGCAAGAAAACAGACTTTTTTCATAACTACGCCATTTTGTTAGATTTTGATATTTTTCGAAAATCCTACGCCATTGTACAGGAAATACCGTCTAGTTTAACGACATTTTTTCCTTTTTCGGTTTCAGCTACTCAATCGGCCGGAATCATGTCAGCAGTGGAGGAACTTTTTTTTGGCGCCTCCGAAGGCAGTGCATAAGTCGCGTGGATCTCAATATTTTTCTACGAAAAAATTATGTAATATAGGTCGAATATAGCCAAATATATTCTTAATTTTCCGAAACATATGATTGAGTACTTTTCTGCCAAAAAATTCCCGAAAATCACCAAAATTTTCAGCGTTCACACTGGTATAGCCCCTTAACTTCATCTTCGGTATCTGGTATATCGAGACTGCGAAAAGATATCGATCCAATGCGAACACTATTATTGTCATTCTCAGTATTCGTTGGGCAATGATAACGTGATCACAAGGTGACGTTTTTCCCATATGGATAATCCTACAGACTCGCAGAGAGCTCAGTGGTGAAAATTAGTCAGCAATGGGCTGTGGGCCCGATGAGGATTATGCGATAACGCGATATACCAATGACAACAAGTGTGCTCGAAAGCACATATTATATACAGTGACACTTCATAGCACTCCTGTATTATGCTGTAACGTATAAGTATATTGCATGTGAAGCGTGCGATAGCGGAATTGCGGGTAGTGTGACACCCCCGACGATTATTTCACATTCGTTACAATCGATATTTCACATTTATGCATTCAAGCACTGATAAGTCAGGCTACGGCATAAACGTACAAACGTTTTCTTTTTCCTTGTTCGAATATCGCGGCTAATCGCAAGCCAGAATAAATGTATTCTGGGAATCCCACAAAAAGGTCCTAGACTTGTCACATCTACGTATTGTCGTGGCGAAAGGCAGTATGAGGTATTCCGTAACAACTTTTGCAAGTAGCAGAGCCGTACAACTGCTCTGTAGCAGAGCCGTAACAACTTTTCTCTCGTACGTGTGTAATAACACACGTACGAAAGAAAAGTTGTTACGGCTCTGCTACTTGCGCGAAATATTTTGCATGCAATTTATTGGGTTGTTATTTACGAAAACATTTGAAAAAGGCTAATATTCGCGTACTGTTATATACTGTGTATGTATCATACACATATTAGGCGTGTCGAGAAAAATGTCATCCCTTGCCCCTTGAAACCAAATATTATTAAGGCAGTAATCTGGTCTAGAAATTTGACAAAATCGATTTTTTTTCATTTCATTTTATAATTCCTTAGACCTTTCTTAATACGCTCGTGAAAACCGTTCATTGATATTTCAAAAATTAGCAGAGTTATAGAAATTATGAGCAAGCCGCGCGCAAACCTCATCAAACGGTATCAAAACTTTGAACGCGTTTATCTCACAACTATGTTTTTCAAATCGGCGCCCACGATATCTCGATAACTAATTGACCGATCGAGGTCAAATTTTGCACATACCTTCGGTAGTCTCTTTCTGAGGACTGGTAGCAGAATTGAGTCGAACAATAATTTTGCCCACATTTTATAACTCGTCGAATACCCGAAAATGTGTGAAATATCGTTAATCAAAGTTTAACAGGCCGCCATTTTGTAACAAAATTTTGTCAAGTACTAATTCTGCTACCAGTGCTCAGAATACTCATACAGATTGAGAATATATTTTTTTTTCAGATGCATACAACATCACCCAGAGTGGGCGCCGATTGAGGCGGTTTTCGGCGGACCAAGTTGTAAAAAAATAAAAAACTACATGAAAATATTTAAAATATTTTTTTTAATGTAGATACATTCTCAAGGGAACAATAAATACATATGTAAAATTTCATTAAGACAACTTCAACGGTTTAAAAGTTATTCCAGCCCAAAAATGACGTCAAAAATATCGCTCTAGACCAGACCACTGCCTTAAGGGACATCACTGTGACGGGTAAAAAACGATTTTTTTCTTCATTTTCTCGAGATATATATACATATTAGAGGATATGTGGAAAAAAATTGAAGTTGAAATATTGAAAATTCACCAAGTTGCAGACGATTTAGTGACAGCAGGTAGCCCAACGATTTACGTATACTAAAACGTTCGATTGCGTTTTTCTCAAAACGACTTTTCTTGACCTGACCGGATTCATAACTCGACCTATTATTGTCCGATCTTCAATTCAAAGAAAACCAAAATTGCCGTATATGCAGTAGCTATCGCTGTAAGAAGCCGTGTTTTTTCAAATGAAATATAGTATTTTTTAGACCCCCAAATATAAGTAAAAATGTTGCCAAAATTACGCTCTTTCGAACACCCGCCATTTTGTGATTTTTTTCTTCGAATAAACGGCAACGTATAACGAGAATTACATTTATATACATTATAAAACTTTTTTTATTTTTCGGACCAAGCATTGGCGAGTTATCGATCCGACCGTTGCACCACATTTTCATACAGAGTCTCTATTATACCGCAATGAATTTATTTATCTTTTATTTTTTTTAATAAAAAATTACACGAAATAAATTCAATGTACACTCAATAACATACATTTATCCAAATCCCAAATAAATAATGTAGTAGACAAAAAGAACTCGGAAAAAATGACCTTTTTTCGGCCCGTCACAGTGATCGCCTCCCTTAACCAAAGAAAACCCAAAGGGGGTTTCATGGATTCACGAAAAAAAAGGTTTTTCGCCTATATTTTTGGAAATATCTACTGTCGGCCAGCGGAAGTGGGATTTTCGGAATCCTCGACAAAACTCACATCGGATAGGAACTTTCGATGTCAGATAATTTGAAGATGAGAAATTTTAAATATTATAACAGATCGTCAAAGTTGCCGATCTTTTATTGGCCATATTTCAGTTCCTAATCTCCAGATACGGAGATTCAAGTAGCATTCCCAAAAGGACTTTGATAGATTTACAGAATTGCTTTGGCTTCGTCCCGATTTCTCAATTCCCTCTACTTGAAGGAAAAACCGTCCGGAAAACTCGAAAATCGGCACGGTGAGGAAATTCGGTGCATTCGGATAGGCCGCCGTCAAACGGTGGTCCCGCGGGTTAGGAAACCGTTCTATTCATAGATGGGCCAATGTCCATTCGTAAGTAATGTGTCGAATTTGATTCCGCCGGGCGAACCTCTTCGAAGTGATTAAATCCCTAACAAAAAGTACTGCATAAATGTGAAGCTCGACCGACTTTATTTGCCGATTGCTAAACTGCATCGAACCAGCTTCATTTTTAAATAAAACACCAACAATGAACATCACTTAAGTATCCGCCTTCAATTTTGTTGAAACTCATTTATGTCATAAAGCACTGAAAACTATTACACACGGATTTTTTTGTCGGCGAAAAAACGGGCTTAAGGGTGAAAACCACCCCTAAGGAAAGGCGTGTCGAGGGGTGATTTTGCAGTTTCACCCACAAGCAGTCCACCGATCTGAATGAAACAAAAACCAAAATCCTTCTAATGTAAAGCGAAGAAAAATCCACTATATAAGTATTGAAAAAAATCAAATTAAGGGGTTACGCGCCTTTCTTTGAGGTTGTTTCCCCCCTTAACATCATTTTTCCACCGCTAAAAAAATTGACTAATAGTTTTCAATGCTTTATCACATATATGAGTTTCAACAAAATCGAAAGCGGACACTTAAGGGGTTTTCTCACTTTAGACGCTAGAAAAGGCTATTTTCATGAATTTTTTGATAGGTTTATATTATAGATAATGACATAAAAGTTGTTACACTTAATAAATACACTTACGAAATGAATTTGAATTTTTTTTATTTACGTCACTATTTATAGACGAAAATGGTAGTTAAAAAAGGTCCTAAAAAAATTGTAGGTCTGCGCTGTTGATGAAATCTCGGAGATGGATCATCCGAAACAAAAAAATCAAACGGTTTTAGATTCAGTATGTTAATGGCTACAGCGCATATCATACGATTTTTGATAGATGCAAAAATATCAAAATGGCGGACATGTTTCGAAAAAACGAAAAAAAAGCGTTTTTTTCACCGTTTTTGGAAAAAGAAATAGTAAATATCAAAATTTGAAAAATCCTTGATATGCGCTATAGCTATAGTTGTACACGGAGAAAACAGGGGCCTCGAAGTTTAGAATTAATACTATGCTTCTAAAAAAAATATCATTAAATATCAAAAAGTATTGAATGGAAGAGCAAAATTGTAATTATGGTATAGTAATAATGAAGAAATTTAAATTTTAACCAACGATATGGCACGTAAACTGATACAAATAATACATTTTATTCGACATACTGTGATTTTTTGTAGTATTCAAAAAATATTTTGCCCACGTGATTGGAACAATTAGTTTCCAGTATTCTACAAAAAGTACGGTATAAAGAGTCACATTTTACTAACAACTTCGTAATAATTTTCGCTATACGCCGAAGATTAATGCTATGCGTATAGTGAAATCTGTACATACACGAAGATTCATGCTATACGTATAATAAAATCCATATGAAAATATAGCGTGTAATAAAGGTTGGTATTTTACAAAAAGTCCTATACAGCATATAGGACTCGCGCCTATGCGAGAATAGTTTCAAATGTAATATGCACGCAACATTTTTACTATACGGTGAGAGAATCATTTTTACACTTCTATAACAACAAGTCTTAGAATTCCGGACTGGCAGTAAACTGCTATACTTTTCTAGCACTGAATATTAGAATTCTGGCAGCCAGTGTAAGAATTCGAGGCCGTATTTTTCTCCGTGTAAAGATTGAAGATTTTATCAACAAGCCGTCCAAAAACGTTGTTTCGAGAAAAACGCGTTTAAAGTTTGTTTGGGTTACATAAATATATACATTTTTTCAAATGTATTTCGAAAGTGTATTTATTAAGTGTAACAACTTTTATATCAATATCTTTTTTTTAGCGTCTAAAGTGAAAAGACCCCTTGAGTGATGTTCCTTGTAAGAAGTCCTCTATCATGGCTCACCAAAGTTTGGAAATCATTTCGCGAAATCCATTTGATTTCTCGCGTGCAATTGCCGCTCGCTTGTCACAGAAAAAAAATACAGCCTGGCCAGAAAATCGCTTCGTTCTCTCGAAGGGATGTGAAAAATACAATAAAAGCATTAATTGGCTGTCACACGGCAATTCGTTGGAACCAGAGCGCGTCGACGAACAACTTATCGGGATTTTTTCGAATCAGAATACGAAAATTGCACTCCGCAATTGTTATTTAGTTGAAAATGTGAATTACCGAATAGCCGACATGGCTGTGCATGCACGCATCTTCGTACAGGCGTTGCCTCGACAATTACGGAGGTCCGCGTAACGGGCGACAGCTGGAGCGAGAGATCGATTACAGGATGCGTGACGAGATACAGAGTGAAAGAGAGGGCGAATAGGGGAGAGAAAGAGAGGGAGCGGAAAATCAAGAGAGATAGAGAGAAGCTGCACGGAATGAAGATAACACCAATCTATATCCATATACAGAGACACAGACATACGCACACATGTATATACAGTGTTCTGTAGACACCCGAGACAGGGATGAGTGGTTGATTGCCGAGCAAGGGCTGACGATTAATTCGCGCGATACGCGAGCCGCGCCATGTCGAGGCATACACAAAGCAGCGTAGAGTTTCCGGTCACATCCTATAATGGTTTCCACGCTGGATTCTCGGCGTAAATAAAATTCGAGCCAAAAGAAAGACTAACGTGAATCAAATGAAAGTCACATTCTTACGAGTTTGTGCCGGTGACAGGAAACCGAGCAAAAGTCAATAAGGACATGGAAAATTCATTTATGCAGGTTGAAATGTAAATCGGTTGTTCGAGCATTTCAAATGTAAAAGCTCTGCGAATAAGACACAAAGGAGTCGAAGGAAATATTGAATTTCGTTTGAAAAAAAATCTTTTATCACGCTGTGTAACTCGAGACGCAATACTCTCAGCATCTTTCATACGCTTGACTTTATTAAACTCTTGGCTTTCTCGTCGAATCCCATTTGTCGATGTACATACTAATTCTTCGAGAAGTCCAAAGATATTTTTTCATCGTCGAGGATAGCCGGATCAAAGGAATTATTGTAGAGAAGCGGAATATTGAAGAAAAAAAAAATTATCTGAATGCGAATGAAATCGACTTTGAAAAAAGGACAAAGAAAATGGTGTATAGTGATATGAGTCTGACGATTGCGGGCGCGATTTTTAGTTGGATTAGTAGAAAGTTATTCTTTTTTTGCACATTATTATTGCAATTCGCATTTTTGCAATTTGCAATCACACATTATTATTGCAATTCGCAATTTTCCAATTTGCAATTGCCTATGATTATTGCAATTCACAAATTTGCAATCACACATTATTATTGCAATTCGCAATTTTTCAATTTGCAATTGCCTATGATTATTGCAATTCACAAATTTGCAATTTCACAAATTATTATTGAAATTCGCAGTTTTCCAATTTGCAATGGCAAATTATTATTGCAATTCGCAATTTTCCAATTTGCAATCGCAAATTATTTTTGCAATTCGCAACTTTCCAATTTGCAATCGCAAATTATTTTTGCAATTCGCAATTTTCCAATTTGCAATGGCAAATTATCATTGCAATTCGCAACTTTCCAATTTGCAATCGAAAATTATTATTGCAATTCGCAATTTGCCAATTTGCAATCGTAAGTTATTATTGCAATTTGCAATTTTCCAATTTGCAATCGTAAATTATTATTGCAAAATGTAGCAATTATTTATTTGTCTAACTCTAGAAATGTTCTGTTAATTGTCAAGAATTGAGCTTTACTTCACTTACGACGGAGTGAATTGAATCAAACCTACTCTTTTTAAGATTTTTCTTGTTCCGCTTTCCTGGGAATTGAACTTTCCGTTTAGAGACAGGATTTTTTACTGTCGTCGAATATCCATAAGTGGAATATTCATAAGTACGATTATCCATAAGTACGAATATCCATAAGTCGAATATCCATAAGTAAATATCCATAAGTACGAATAGCCATAAGTACGAATATCCATAAGTCGAATATCCGTAAGTCGAATATCCATAAGTCGAATATCCATAAGTCGAATATCCATGTCGAATATCCACAAGTGCGAATATCCATAAGTGAGTATAGAGTAGAAATGATTGCTAGAAATGGCGGGAGGTAGAGATAAGTGAGTTTGTTTGGGTTTGTTTGGCTTCCCCCTATGCTCGCTTTTCCTCTAGCTCCCGCCATTTCTGGCACTCATTTCTACTCTATACTCACTTATGAATATTCGTACTTATGGATATTTACTTATAGATATTCGACTTATGAATATTCGCTTATGGATATTGGCACTTATGGATATTCGTACTTATAGATATTCATTCGGTCATGGAAATTCGACTTATGGATATTCTACCCCAATTGGATTTTTGGCTTTCAAACCATTTACAGATTTTATTTTTACCTGCTTATCAACTTAATTCACCCTTTAGGTGCATACATTTCCGACGTCCTTTGATGAGCTTAATTTGTCGTGCGCACTTTTTCTAGAAATAGTAATTAACGTTTACTTTCTCACCTGCAAATTTTTGAATCGATGCGAGGTGCAAAGAGCGCTCAGAAATCTCCCGAGGGCGCACTTCCGGCTCGTTTCGGTCAGGCCACAATTTGGGGTGGATTCAGCAACGAGGGTCTCCTTTCCGACAGCGGCGAGGCTACACACACCGAACTCCGAGCCCACGCCCATCTGTTCCGCAATAAAAACAGCCATTACGGTACGTAAACGTTTCTCACGATCGAAAATATTGCTGTGCAATAAATCGACATCCACAAGTGACGGGCTCCAAAACTATCGTTTTGAACTTTCAATCTTTGGAATGCAACGAATATTCTTTATATTTTGATTTTCTCATTTTCCTCATTGTACAAAATCATTTTTTGCAGATTTTAATAATGCGTTTCTAAATAAGCAATTAAAAAAATTGTTAAGGGTTTTTCGTCGCTAAGGTATACCAAAAGAAATTTGAGCAATAAGGAACGAATTGTTTTTGTTGCATTCCAGCGATGTGAACTTCAACCTCGTGCTAAGCTTTTGCGTCAAGTACACGTGATGCCTTTCGAAAATAGTCTTTGTAGAACGAAATGATAATGAAAATTAACCAGGAAGGTAGCAATTGACTTTCCATTTGTTTTTTGAAGTTCGTGCTTTTGTTCCTATAGAACATGTATTGTTTGAAAATACTGAATAATCATACTAATTGGTTAGGAGAATGCTGCGATATACATAGAGGAAGGATTATTTTTAAGCGGCCCAATTAAAATGGAATTATCGAGAATTCCAATTTGCAAATATCAGGCAAAAGTAAAGCAACCGGTATTTTGTTGTTGAGGTATTGCGGGGACGGTAGCTAGTCAAAACACAGTTTCACTAAAGAAATATTCGAACATGTCTATTTCAATATTTAAAAAAAAAATAAAAAAGTGAATATTTTTGTGCATAGTATAGACGGCTATAAACATGGACCTGGCATCGCCGATTGATCGTAAGTAGACAATTTATACGAAAATTCCGCACGCGAAACGTCAAAAGCGTTTTCATCGAAATGTCATTTTTTAAAACGGTGTACACTCTCAAAGGAAGATTTTTCAAGCTATCCGTCTCAAATTGTGACACAACATTCTTCACGCCATTCTTTATCTTGCTATGGTAGTTTTTTTTAACCTTCATGAAGAACTGACGAAAAAAATTGGCTAAATTCAATTTTTTTTTCAAGCTACCGCCATTTTGTCAATTTTTACTTTTAAAAACCTCTATAGCACGATAGCGGCTTTCATGCTCATTAATTATTTTTTAACAAATTTTGTTTCAGATGATATTTACGGCCACATCTGTGTACACCGTGAAGACTCCTCTTTTTCCAATACATTTTTAACCGTTTAATTAAAATACCGTTTTTTAAATAAATATAAACGTTTCAACATTCATTTTTTGTTCGTCTTGAGTGCTTTGATTTGACATAAAAAAATCAGACTGATTAGCGTATTTTATCCATCGAAGAAAAATCGTGAAAATCAGCTACTTTTCGGCCCGTTACACTATGATGATTCCTTGACTCTCCGTGGTCACACTTCGGTGACATAGTGGTCACACCGGGTAAAATTCACCCGGCCAAGTTCCAAATGGTTGCCGTCTGAAAACTATCAGTCCGATCGGGATTGAAAAAGTACTAAAAAATACGTTGAACATTCCAGAATATGTGTGAAAAGTTGGTTTGTCAAAATTCAAATGACAACATGTTTTGAAAAATCGTGAATATGTCAATTTGTCAAAAAATACATATTTTCACTAAAAAAATCTTTCTGAATTTTCTATATTTTCGAGTAAAATTGGAACAGGATACTCGTCAGACATGGTACTGCTAGGGAAAAAATAGTGGCACAGTGGCACTTCAAACCTTCGCCACTTTCAGGGCCGACGTTTCATTGAAATTAGGACCCATAGATATTTAGACCCCAAAGGAGAATAGCTCGTTGCTATAATCGACTAAAAATTTGGAAATGATTTATTCTTGCACGAATTTCTCTGTATTTTCAGCCTGTAATTTTTGACTAGCGATCAACTTGACTAATCAATAAACTAATCACAATCAAATCTCTGAAATCTTCGTAACACGGTACACTTTTTGTCGCCCTAATTAATTTAATTGAAAAATTAAGAAATATTAAGCAACGGTCCAACAATCAAGTGCGTGATCAAGTTGTATTTCAATCAATGAAAAAAAAACTTTTATGTCGATATGTCGAATGAATAGGGCATTATAAATACAAGCCCATAGATATTACAATTCTTTCGAAATTGTAAGATTACGATACCATTACCATTAAAAGTAAAACATTTCCCTTTCGCAAAAGAAAAAGAGTGTTGCACTAACCGTGATGATGGATGGCCGTGGGGCACCAGTGAAGTGTTCGATTACTTCCCAGTTCGACTTCTTCAACGGTGTGTGAGGTGTTCTTGGTGTGTTTGGCGATTGCGGCTGTGAGCTTGGTGTTCCAGCTCGGGAGTTGGCATCACGATCGAGGAGCAGCGTGGCAGCAGCCGGCTTTTTGCCCTCCGCAAGCCCTCCTCCGCTCGTAACGTGTTGTCTCAAGCTCGCCCATCTTCTCGTACTCTTGTTGGCCGTTCCCGCAATAGACCGACTTCCAAGCTCCCCCTGTAAGATGAAAAAAAAAACAATCGGATGAAAGAACTCGTTACGCGCATAATCGTAGAAAAATCTCCAACTACAAAAATCGTGGAAAATTATGATGTTACGAAAAATAATTCTTTTCAATTGTTCAATTTTTTCGTCTGTGTAAATCACTCGAACGTTTTTACGCATTCCCAGTGGAGATTTACAACCTCAATTTTGAGAGGTCTTCTCACTTTAGACGCTAAAAAAGGCCATTTTCATGAATTTTTTTGATGGGTTTATATTAGGTGTAGTAAAAAGAAATCCATTATTTTTGCCTTCAATTTTATGCAAAAGTAATGGATTCCTTTGTACTACACCTAATATTATAGATATTGATATAAAAGTTGTTACACTTAATAAATACACTTTCGATATACATTTTTTAATTATGTATTTATTTAAGTCTCTATTTATAGACGAAAATGGTTATTAAAAAAATGTCCTAAAAAATGGTAGATATGCGCTGTTGTCGAAATCTCGAAGATGGATAATCCGAAACAAAAAAACCAAACGGTTTTAGATACAGTTTGTTAATGGCTATAGCGCATATCATACGATTTTTTATATATGCAAAAATAACAAACGGCGGACATTTTTCGAAAAAACAAAAAAAAGCCTTTTTTCCCCGTTTGTGGCAAAAAAATAGTAAATATCGAAATTTAAAAAAATCCTTGATATGCGCTATAGGTATAGTTGTGAAAAATATGTGGTTACAATTTCATAAGGATCGGTTCAGTAGTTTCGAAGATTTTATCAACAAGCCGTCGAAAAACGTTGTTTCGAGAAAAACGGGTTTAAAGTTTGTTTGGGTTACATAAATACATAATTTTTTTTAAATGTATCTCGAAAGTGTACTTATTAAGTGTAACAACTTTTGTATCAATATCTATTATATAAACCAATCAAAAAAAAAAAATGAAAATGGCCTTTTTTAGCGTCTAAAGCGAGAAGACCCCTTAAGAAAAGGTTTCGGATAAGCATAAAAATGAAGAAATGGAAAATCAACAACAAAGAATCGTTGCGTTCCATCGATGCAAACTTCAACTTCATGGAAAATTACAGTAACGATTCACCGTTAATTAGTTACAATTACAATATTACAAAGTTTCGACAAATAAAAAAATTGTGAAAAATTACAGCAACGATTTTCCAATAAGTTTCCTTACTGCAACGAGTAAGATTTCGAAAACGCCCAACCTCCTATCGAGCTAAAATTTTGCACAGACCTCCCTTTTAATATTTTAAAACAACCCCTAAAGGAATTTTTGGCGACGCGCAATAGTTTTTTGGTTTGGGTTTGTTTGCGTATTTTTGTTTGGACAAAACGGAGAGCGCGATAACATATATATGTACGAGCAGAGACGTAGCAGATATAGATATAGTCGGCGCGCGTTAAAAAAAAAAAAACTTAAAAATTCAATATTTCGAAAACGATTGCGAGTCGCCAAAAATCCCGTTAGGGATTGTCTTAAAATATCAAAAGAAAGGTTTGTGCAAAATTTCAGCTGTAATGGAGGGAGGATTCGGAACTTTGCCCTTAAAAAAAAACTTTAAAATTCAATATCTCGAAAACTATTGCGAGTCGCCAAAAATCCCTTCAGGGTTGTCTTAAAATATTAAAAGGCAGATTTGTGCAAAATTTCAGCTCGATCGGAGGTTGGGGGTTTTCGGAACCTTATTCACTGCGACTTCGTATGCGTACGTATGTGTGAAGCTGAAACGAATATTGCCCGCAAAAAAGTACGCTAGCGTGCAGTTATAGCTTTGTAAACCATTTGGCCTGGTGCCGCTTTAGCAATATTGAAATTTTACGCCAAAGATAAATTTTTCCGCTTTTTTCCGGTTCGGTTTTTTTTTACGAGGCAGACTTAATTCCGCAACGGTAGATGCAACGACCGCGGAGTTCTCAACGGCGAAATATACATACGTGGAATGAAATATATTTGAAATATGTTATGGGTATACATAGTTGGGGAAAAATGCTTCTTCTTTTGTGACGCGAGTCGACAAAATTGCACATGAGAGCCCGGAAGATCGTGGACGAGGGAAAAATGCAACACGATACATATGGTACGCAGGCGGACGAGGTCGTTTCCATTTTCCAGTGGAAAATTATATACATATATGCACACGTTGGTATATATATATGAATATTTATATGCGTGCGAATATACAGGGTGAGACACATAAAGTGTTACAGAGCAATAGCACTCAGACTATTGATCATATCCAAAAATGTTTCAGACAAAAATTTCAATGTTCGAGAAGGCCGTCATACTGGACTATTCTATTTTTTTATCGGTGGAGACGCTGAAGCTACGTCAAGGTCAACTCTACTTTTTAAAATGGAATGGTACATTTTTTTTCAACCATCTTGTGGAGCACCTCAAGCTGCATAAAAAAACATGAGAGGTCAAAGTCGTTCAAGGTCATTCAAGGTCACCTATTTAGATTTGTATTATTGATACTGATCTTGAATGACCTTGAACGACTTTGACACCCGGATGTTTTTTATGCGGCTTGAGGTGCTCCACAAGATGGTTGAAGAAAAAATGTACCATTCCATTAAAAAAAGTGGAGTCGACCTTGACGTAGCTTCAGCGCCTCCACCGATAAAAAAAATAGGGTGGTCCAGTATGACGGCCTTCTCGAACACTGAAACTTTTGTCTGAAACATTTTTGGATATGATCAATAGATTGTTTGGGTTTGTTGTTCTGTAACACTTTATGTGCTTCACCCTGTATATCGAGCGAATAAAACTGAAAGGAAGCATATCAAGTTAATAAAAGGGCACTGAAAATATCCTTGTGAGGTTGAACAAGCCAACAACAAGGGAAGGGCCTGTAATCCCCCTCGGTACTTTGGCCAAGAGATTCGGCTGTATTAAAAACATTTCCTGTCCTCCCCGTTTCTATTTCTCCTCCACTCGTAGCACACGAAGCCACCCTACTCGCAAAACGCCGAACTCCCTATTCGACTACTTTGCGCATCGTGCACAGCAGCAACTACGAATATTGTTTTTCTAACCTCACATACGCGTGCACGGTGTATACGTATAATATCGCTTTCCCGTCGAGAATTTACATGCATTCATGAAAAAGAGAGTGAATTAAAAAAGCTGAATACTTCACAAGAAATAGAAAAGTTTGAGGTACAACTTATGAAAAAAGTCGAATGTAAAAGAGCCCAACTAAATGACATTCAACCTCTGTACTCCATTTTTGTCTTGTATAACAGCATCCTCCACAAGTTGAGAAATTACAGACGTACGCGAAAGTTTTTGTTTCACAGGTGGTTGAAGATTGGTCGTCGTTTTAAAAACAGAGAACTTCGATGGCATCGAAGTTCGAGATCGGCGCTTTCGAAAAGTAGATGCATAAATTCAAATTGTATTTCAAAGCGTAATTCGAGTTTAAAAAAACTGCGACAAGGTTGGTTCGTGTGCAAGAACGAAGAAAGATAAGATGTAAAACAAAATGTGCAGATTGCATGGGGAAAAATAAAAACGCCTTGGGTCAGCAACCAGCGGCCCGCAAGATTCTTGCCGCGACGCAGGTGACTAGGGTTGCTGCCGTTTTGTGTTTTAGAAAATTTGATGAGATTAAATAAAGGACCAAGGATGAAAATAAGGGACATGATGTTGTTTTCAATCGAATGCTCTGTCATGGTATCAGTAGCGACATTTATAAATAAAAAGAGCAATTTGAATACGCAACGTATCGTAGTCGTTAATTGAAGCCAATAGTAAGTACTCAGTTACTTAATAGTGAACGAAAGCAAAAAATACCTATCATAAAATGGAATATAAAATTACTTTTTTTTTACAGTATATTTCGTATTACTTTTTGCTGCTTTAAGAGCTTCTTCGCTTTCTACAATGAAATTATAAAATTCTTCATCATGTGTTGAAGTTCGATTTTATTTGTAGTTCCGCTTTTACAGTCTCAATATCTAACTTATTTCGATTTTTGGTCCACGTATTCATACGCAAGGAAAAAATTCTTTCGGCCTGGGCGTTAGACACTGGGATGAAAAATACGTATTGTATTATTTTTAGCAGATACTTGTTTTCATCCGTTGATTTTAGAATTTGAATCCATTTTTCAAGAACATTTTTGCGCTTCTTTTATTCCATTATTTTCATCAAAAGAGGCTTTAAGGCGTGATAAATTTAAATGGCAAAATACGGAAAAACTTCAAACATTACACCCCGTCATCGCTGTGCCTCGCCGCTCGGATTTGGAACGGGCGTGAACTTCAAACGCGTTTTTCTCAAAACTGCATTATCGAAATTGGCGTGCAGGATTACTCAAAAACTATTAAGCCGATTGAGTTGAAAGTTGGCAGAAATATTGATAATATTGGTACCTTCTGCTTGAAGAGAATTGTATTTGAAAAATTGAAAAAAAAACTACTTTTTTAATCCACATTTTACAGAAATGTTGCGTGAAATGTTGATTTTTTGTTGTAAATGCGTGCCATTTTCTTAAATTTGCATTTTCTTCTTTTTAATTACCGTCACATAGAAACTATACATGTTCCAACTGAAAAAATGTTTGAACTTTTTTGCAAATCAATGTTTACGGAAAGTTAGACTACACGCCGATTAGCAATATACTATTAAAGTGCACCTAAAGTTTGATAATTGTAGAATAATTATTTCTCAGTTTAAAAAATCCCTCAATATTGCTTATTTTTTTCCTGTCTAAATGTATATCGCGCCTTAATCCTCTCAGTGCTGTCCAAAATGAACACTGCGAAAGCTTGCGCCAAATCCGAGCAAAGAAAGAGGCCAATAGTGTCCGATTCAATGAAATGGACGACCATCTGGGGTGTATAAAGATTAAAGGTCGAGCCAAACCGAGTTATCCGATCCATCTTCACAGAAGGATAATCTCAGAGTGGGTGATCAAAAAAGAGCAGAGATGAAAATACATAGACGAATGCATAAAGGTCTTGGGACATTAACGTTCGTCTGGAAATCTAATGATTCTGGGTCTAGTATTGAGGAGCGTAAACTGCCAAGATTACATTCCGCAGTCGATTAATGGACGAAGAGCGCGACGGGCCGAGTAAGTTGATCTTCGCAAAACGAGCGGAATACGACGATCCTCTGTTTCATTGTGTTGATAGAGGTTGAAGAAAAGCGCGATGGGGAAAAAAAGGTAAACGCGATACTTGGGATTGGGTACGATTACCTTGCCATTATATACAACGATCCTGAATATGGGTGAGCGAAGGTGAGGCAGAAGAGAAAACCCGAAAACGCGAGACTGGAATAAAGGGGATAAGCCTGAATGAGAGGCCACGGAGGAATGCAAATCTTCGAGAACCAAGTGAATCAAGCTCGTTAGAGGAGGAAAGTGAGAGAATCCGTTTATAAAGTAGGGTGCCAAGCCTAAAATGATCATTTGGATAAGAAAAGATAAGGATGGGAGGGATCCTGGAACGCCAAACGTGAGCACGGAATTTCGCAAAAACTACTGTAAGCCTCGTTGGCAAAGAGAGCGATAGAGAGTCGGCGACAATAATAAGCGGATGAAGTCTAAAAGCCTCGACATTCGGAAAAAACCTAAGAACCTCAAGGATGCAATGGTCACGTGGGAGGCATGTTTCCATGGCGTAGAAAAAAAAGTAGAAGATTACATAGATGAGGAGCCGTGAGTCGATCATGTTCTGGGTGTCACGACGAATACGCCTAAATCATGGAAGGATCTGGAGGCAGACGGGATAAGACCAAAGTTCGGAAACGTGATCTTCAAAAAATGGACATCAATGTACAAAATCGACAACATCACCGAGCAATAATCTCGGCGAAATTGTACAACCTTCGAAGACGATGTCTCTCCATCGAATCATCAACTTTCAGGGTATCGCATCGTTGTACATTCACAAGGAACATCACTTGAGTGACCATCTTCGACTTTGGTGAAACTCATATATGTGATAAAGCATTGAGAAGTATTAGACACGTATTTTTCTAGCGGCGGAGAAACGGTTTTAAGGCATGAAACCACACCTCAAAGAAAGGCGTGTTACCCCTTAATTTGATTTTTTTTTCAATACTATTATAAGGGATTTTTTATCGCTTTACATCAGAAGAATTTTGGTTTTGTTTCATTCAGATCGATGGACTGCTTGTGGGTGAAACTGCAAAATCACCTCTCGACACGCCTTTCTTTGTGGGGTGGTTACCCCCTTAAAACAGTTTTCCGCCGATTAAAAAATACGTGTTAATACTTCACAATGCTTTATCACATATACGGGTTTCGACAAAATCGAAGGCGGACACTCAAGGAGTTTCGGGACAATGCACGATATGTTACCGTTTGATTCAAATTTTCACATTAAATTGTTTGTCATATACTGAATGCACCCCACTTTTCCCACTTTTTAATTTTACATGGTCTAAACTTATCCGCACTTAATGGGGAATCTCTCGCTGGAAACTTAAAGAAATCGTTTTTTTTTGCATATTGTTATAAAACAATATTGTAAAACCAACCGGACCCGGAAAGTCTAAAAATTGACGAAGTTACACCTATTTTAGTGGAACAGTGTGTATCGGGTTTACGGCAATCCGTCGAGTTTGAACGCGATTATCTCGAAACTCCATATCTTGACACGGCGGGATTGATATCTTGAGTAACTTTCACACTATTGACTTGAATTTGCACAGTTAGCGTTTAAACCGTAATCATTTTCGGTTCACGCTCGAATTTTTTAATTGGATGAACCATTTGTTAATATCGATGACTTCAGCATGCTGTTTTTCAAGAGAAAAATGAGGTTTTCTTTGAATAAGCTGTCATTTTTCGTATTTTTCGAAATTTCGAAAAATAGATCGTGAACCCACAGCCAGTTGGATATATTTAAAGAAAAAAATGGTTGTTCTCGTTCCAGATTACATTTGAGCCTGGTAGAGATCCCGCCGTTTTGGGTCTCGCCGCTGGAGGACTGCAACGCCAACTGCAGCACCACGAACACTTTGAAAGATCTTCTTCCGAAAAAATTACATTGTAACCACAAACATGTGTACAACATGCTGGGAAAAAAATTAATTTATACGAACCAATGTGTAACTAGAAAAAAATTTATCATTCTGACCCTTCAAATTGGGCATCCAGAGAGGGATACCCCGTTCACGTTAACTTGTGTGTACCGGCCGACGACTCGCCCAACAGCCTCGGTCCTGCACCTGGCAACTCGCTCAAAGACTTTTATATAATCACAAATTTTTACTACTGGTGGTCCCTTAAAAATTGTGAACATCTTAAGCCTCAATACCTCTCCGACCACCCCATTCTTCCACCTATCTATTTTATCTACCCATTCCATTTTGCACTCTCTTCTCGTACCTTCGCAGAACTATAGGTGCTTCAGAGTCTCCTCCTCCTTTTCAATTCTCGAATCCTTTTTTGCCACCCCCCCCCCCCCCCACATTCCAGCACCTTACCCTCGCCCATTGCTCTTCTGCCACTATACTCCTTCGATTCCCAATATTTTACTCTTTCAAACCCTCATTTTACCAATGAGTAGTGTTGACAAAAGGTCGATCTGTCTGCCCTCACCCAACCCCCTTGCATATCCCGTTCCTTCTTCACCTGTACTCCTTGCACAAGCAGAGTTGGGCATATTCGAATTTCTTTTTATTCACGAATAATGAAGAAACTTATTTAAAATTCGTTTTGAAAATGAATAAAGAATCCCACTGGATTCAGTATTCATTCCGAAAAGGAATAATGAATCCAACTCAATTCAGTATTCGTTCCGAAAACGAATAATGAGTTCTACTGGGTTCAGTATCATTTAAAAATGAATAATGAATCCTACTGGATTTAGTATTCATTTCAAAATAAATAATGAATCCAACTGAATTCAGTATTCATTTCAACATAAGTCATGAATCCAACTCGATTCAGTATTCATTCCGTATTCGGATATCATCAAATTGAATAATCTGGATAAATGGACGATGGAAATGGGACAAATATAATGTTTCATTTCTACGCCCATTTCTTCAGTTACTATAATCTAAGAGCGCGATTTTCCTTGGTCAAATATAATGTAATAGCCCGAGTCGAAATTTTTAGCCTCCTCTGAACCCTCGCAGGACCCATTTCTTTTGTAATACATAAGCCGCCAGCCTCCGTTGAACCTACGAAACCTCATTTGTCGAGTTCAGTGCCATGAAGAGACCTCCTCTCGGCCCAGGGTAGCCTCTGCTAGACCTCCCAAACCTTCTCTCGACCCCCAGTTTCAGTGAAACGTGCAAAGCACAGGCCTCCTTAACCTGCTTTCAATCTCAAACTGTTGCCTCGACCCCACCTAACCTGCTTTCGGCCCAAATTCGATATCTCCTCCATCATCATTCCATTGTGACCTGATCGGTAACCCGTTCGACGACGAAAATAATACGAAATTAATAAAAATACATCGTCCCCTTATCAAATTAATAGTCCAATATTAATATGCGAAAACAATCAAATTTGCTCAATATCGATTTATTATTATTTTATAGGCAATTGATAAAAGAATGCTTGTGTATACATCCTTACTCCAATTCTATCGGATTAATAGGCATTTTCCTGTGAGAAAAAATCTCACAGGAAAATTCATTAAAAAATGCCAGTCTATCCAGTATAAGCTTACGCGACGTTTTTCGTTCTTGACATTTCTTCTTAAGCCCTCTAGTTCTTGAGTTACATTGCATTATCTAGAATTAGTCTTTTTAGCAAAAAATGAAATAACATTGCGAAAAAAATCGTACAAAACTTTATAAAAAACGCAAATGAAGTTCCTGCTACCCCGTTTAAGTTCATCATGGATAAACGTAACAATTTTTTTTTCCATAAGTCATGCGTTCAATTCTTGATGGTCGAAAAAAAGCCGAAAATCAGTCACGTATAAAAGTGCGTACCGGGTCGAAAAGAAAATGATAAAAAAATATTTCAGAAAAGCAACATACAGCTGAATTTATTCCCGTCAAAACGCCGTTCGGTAAATTTGGTTATCTTTTTTTTACGAAGCTATGTGACTTTTAGTGCTTCAAGAAATATCGACTGGTGTATCCAAACATTTAAGCGACGGTATATATTATATAATACTTTATATATATATATATATATATATATATATATATATATATATATATATATATATATATATATATATATATATATATATATATATATAAAATACTCGAAATATGTGGTTGCGTTAAAGTATTCGGACACTTCAGATAACTGCAAAACTTAATATCACTTTGGATCATTGCAAACTTATGGTAGAATAATAATTATTTTACGAAGATACTATAAAGCTCTGTGAAATTACTTAATCATATAGATCTTTATAGTATCTTCGTGAAATAATAAATGAAATGAATTATATTACTCTAACATTATTTGGCAATTATCCAGCGCTCAAAAGTTTTGCGATTATGTGGAGTGGCGAAAACTTTTAGCTGGCAGTGTATATCTAAATAACATATAATGTTGGTTTCTATATGGAACGATAGGGTGTTAATTATAGTCTATTTCATGTTCTGAAGGATTGAAATTGTCGGTTTAGAATTCAACCTCATTCGATTTTTTCTTTTTGTTTTTGTTCGTTTTGTTTTTTTTTTGTTTATTCAATAATGAGTTGATAAATGGCGACGGCCGATTACCGTCGATTTCAAATAAGATGTTTGATTTTTCCTTGTTTTCATTTTTAGCACGTCGAAAATTAAAAAAATATTTCCACGTGTATGTATGAAGCATATTTTTATTTTTTCCCGCTAAATATTATGATATTAACTAACCGCGTCTATTTGATTTTTTTTTAATTTGTTTTAACTAGATTTTTCATAGAACCACATTTTTCCTATTGCATTCCATTATTAAAATGATTGATTTTAAAAATGTTTATTTATAGAAAATCAATCTATTTAATACCGTCCAATAACTACATATTTTATTTGATCCTAATAAATCTGTGATTCGGTTTCATCAGTTTAACATTTTCATCTGTTCAAAAAAACAATTTAGTCAAGTTCACTGAATGGATCTAGTTATTTTTTTTAATTTACCTTAAATAGAATATTTGTAGAGTTAAGCATTTTTCTATTTGATTGAACTAATGGTCCATCTTTATTGCAACACTCATATGAAGGGGGCGGGGGGTAGTGAAGGTGGAGAGAGAGGAATTCACTACCCCCCGCCTATTTTATATATATATATATATATATATATATATATATATATATATATATATATATATATATATAAAATTCCTCTCTCTCCACCTTCACTACCCCCCGCCCCTTTGATATGAGTGTTACAATAAAGATGGACCATTAGTTCAATCAAACAGAAAAATGCTTAACTCTACAAATATTTTATTTAAGGTAAATTAAAAAAAAAATAACTAGATCCATTCAGTGAACTTGACTAAATTGTTTTTTTGAACAGATGAAAATGTTAAACTGATGAAACCGAATCACAGATTTATTAGAATCAAATAAAATATGTAGTTATTGGACGATATTAAATAGATTGATTTTCTATAAATAAACATATACATATACACACACACACAAACACGCGCGCGCGCGCGTATGTGTGTGTGTGTGTGTCTGTGTGTTTGAAAAATCTATAGCTTATGTGATACAACAAATTGTTGGAGGTATTCATTTGGTCTCTTATGCCATATCAGCGACCAAAATGTTATAAGCACTCGGTAGCATAGGGGCAGCGGCGCGTAGTTATGAGTAGGTAGGACTAGGTTCAAAACGCATATAGGGCAAATATTTTCTTCGAAAAAAATCATTTCCAAAGGCCAGGGAATGACGAATTACGATGAAAAATCCTTGTAGTAAAGCTCTCAAATAATGCGTTCATTTTATTTTCGATTTATGAAATATTTTTTGCATATAGTACACTAAGCTTTACAGTGTACATTGTAAGCAAATGAAGATTAATTTGAATCTCATCTTTATTAACATATATAAATATCTTTGAAAGAAATATGATCGTAGTAGGCTGGGAGACAAGGAAAAAAACCTATTTTATTTAAATAGATTCTATATAAATTAATTTTTTTGTTTAGCCGTGTACAGTAGGCCGAAAGGGGGGGCAGTAGGTTCTGCGGGAGCGCTCGAAGTAGGCCCACCTGAGGTTCCGTAGGTTCAATTGTGACCCTCCCTGACCTCCTTTGAGTCAAAAAGTCTACTTTCTGCCATGCCGGAGGTTCATCGGAGGCTCTAACGCATGGTACTTTCAAACATTGTACCCTCCTTTAGATACCCAATAACCCGCTCACGCCGATTTCTGCTCGCCTTCATTTTGTGGGTTGAACGCGGCTCGAAAATTTCGACTCGGGAGGACGATAATGTTTCAATAGAATAAACATGTTTCCTGTAAATTTTTCCAGATTATTCAATTTGATGATATGCGAATACGGAATGAATACTGAATCGAATTGGATTCACTACTTATGTTGAAATGAATACTAAATTCAGTTGGATTCATTATTCATTTTGGAATGAATACTGAATCCAACTGGATTCATTATTCATTTTCGGAACGAATACTGAATCCAACTGCATTCATCGTTTATTCTCAGAACAAATACTGAATCGAAGTGGATTCATTATCGAAAAAAAAACATCCATCTGACATGTATTCGGTATTATTTTCCTACTCGAATACTAAGAGTATTCGAGTATGCTGTGCACAAGTAATGTCGATAACCTTTTCCTATCTCCCCCTCCCCTATTAAATTTAAAACACGTCCCTCCCCTACTTCCTGTAGTGAGTTGACTTTCTCATTTCGTTGGATTACTGTTCGCTATTCATTTAATTTCTTCCTTCAGTGCTATTTTCCGCCACGTTTCATCCTTCATTCCTAAGACGTCTACTAGGTACTGTCCTGCCCTCCTTCTCGCCGCCACCTCAAACTTCTCCTCCCAGCCTCCAGTTTCCAAATATAATCGGGTGTTTTTCTGGTGAGGCCCATGGCCATTTCTACAAATCGCCCTTGCAAAGCTTCTACCACTTCCCGCCTTCCCAGCCCCAAATTCCAACTTCGTATAGCGCCCCCGCTTTTATCATCGAATCCATGAGCTGAAGCCTCTTTTCCAGGCTCTCAACACGCGCACGTTTACTGAATGAACCCTCCAAATTTTCCATCGATCGTCTACACCATGGGTGGCCAACCTTTTTACCCACTAAATTTCCTTTTTTTGCTAATTAAAGCAAACAAGCAAGTTTGGTTTTGGTGTTCTTTTAGTGATATGTACCATCAAAGTTAACATTTATGTTCATTTGACCCAGCTCCGTGGGATACAGCACAACCCCGGGGAGGGGGTTGGGCATGCAGCCCGCGGGCCACAAGTTGACCACCCATGGTCTACACCGTTTTTATAAAAATTTCAATTGAAGAAATACTTTTCAACATAGGGAGATGCCTATGCTTATCGCTGAATGGCAGTTTTACGCACGAAATGGTGTGAAAAAATGGCAGTATTGTCATCATGTTAAGGGAAACGAAATTTTCATAATGTACTGAATGGTTTGACACTTTTTCACTCAGTACATTATGAAAATTTCGTCATGAGTGTCATAATGTACTGAGTAAGTGAAAAACCGTCAAATCACTCATCGTCAGTACATTTTGACAATTTGGTCTCCCTTTACATGATGACAATTAGGTATCTCCCAATGTTAAAGAGGAGTTCTTCAATTGTAAATTCTATAGAAACGGTGTAGACGATCGGTTTAACCCTTCGTTGACACACTTATATTTGGCCACGATTTTGACACACTTGGCCAATTTGACCCGGATAGTACTTCATCCATTTTATTGAAAAAAATCAGGGATACACTTTGTACATTTCTTAAAACGTCTGCATAATTGAAATTCGGAATGTAAAACATTATTTAAAACTTTCAATTTGGGGGAAATTTTTTTTTCTAATCCGTCCGGGTCAAAATGACCCAGTGTGTCGAGAGCAGTAGGGTTGAAATTTGAAGGGTGAAGGCAGTATATGACAAAGAATTTACTGTGTAAATTTGAATCAAATGGCGACACATCGTCAATTGCCCCGAATTCCTCAAGTGAAGTTCTTTGTCAGTCAAATTAACATCTTCGTAAGTCCAGAAGCAATTGCACAACGTCGCGTTATTTTCGAAAAAAATCTTTCAATATCTTTCTCTGTGTATCGGAGAATTTGTCGCCGCGGAGATTTTGCAATTGTGTAAATTTATTAAGACATTTATTAAGAAAACGATGTTTTTTTAACGAAGGAATAACATGTCCTATTTGTAAATAAAGATTTTTATTCGTGTGTAATCTTCTCAACTTGGCTGTGTTTTCGAAAACAAAGTAAAAACATTTTGGGCCTGGTCACTCTCGATTATTTCGTCATATTGTTGAGAATTTCCCGTAGTCATGTTTTCCCGTAGTCCAAGATCACGATTTCGTTTTTTTTTATCTTCACGGCGGCCAATCACGGTGTTCCGGCATCGATTTCCCGGGTTTTCCACTTTAATTGCAAACCCTCGTGGACATTATATTTGAATAGATAAGACCATTATCGGGACATCTGGCCCACCCGTATGTCGGATGTTTTCTCTAGTACACGCGTATTGGTACGTGAGCATGTGGGTACGCAGTACGCGTATTTCTGTACAACACGACACTTACTATTTTACGATTTGACTATGCCTATGTTTCATGTATCTTCGTGATACGTTCGTGTTAAAATGAACACATTCAAAGCTTCACCTCGCACGTGATCCGCAAGAAAGAAGCGTAACTAATCTCCCCCAACGTCGCGTTGGAAGTGAAATTTTCTTGCTTCAGAGACCGTAAGAATATCAGTGAAAATATACCATTATTTCAGTTTTTTGTTGGCGAGGAAAAATGTATGATTTCAGTGGCTTACGGTTTACTGATTTTCATTCATATTTTAAGGATTTATTGCATGTTTTGGTGTAATTGATTAGCAAGGATTACGATTTTTTTGTATTTGTTGGAATAAATATTATCTAGTGATTTAAAAGTAACTGTCTACCCTTCCCCATACTCTGCCAAAATAAAAATCTAAAAAACGAATCGATATTCCGATAGACGCGAATGAAAATATAATTGCTTCGAAGAGGAGTATGTTTTATGTACAGCATTCGGTGGATTCAAACGAACTCGTTCCTTCCAGTTCATGCCGTTCGCAAAACTTTTTTTTATTACATTCATATGGAAGCGTACGTTTAGTTTGACATTTTTGGGAAAATGGGCGAAGGAAAGTGGAGTTCCGAATAAGCCTATTTTTCTGCATTTTTTTCCGTTGCCAATTTCTCTTTTATTTTCTATGTCTTCCTTCGCCGTCTTTATTCCATGTCTATTATTTTTCTCGCCTCGTATTCAATGAACAAAAAATTTGGGTCACGGGCCATTTGTCCTTCGGGACGACCAAAGAGCCGTTTTTATGTGTTGAAAGAATGACAACGAGCCAATTTGTGCTGGTTGATTAATAAAAACACGTCAAAACCAATGTTTTTCATCGCCATCACCACGAACAATGGACTGTTTTTGTTGGACATTGCATTTCTGCAATGCCAAATAAGAGTGAAGGAAATGGGAAATTCTTTTTCCCATTTGATTAGAAAATAAAAATGCCTGTAATTTTTTCAGAATTTTAGAAAGAGAGGAATCAATGTTTTGCCTATAGCTTCATGTGATAGAAAAAAAATCTATTTTATATTTATAATATTCAATAGAAAAATGGAGAAAGATGTAAATGAGAAATTTCGGGTATTCTAGTACTCAATTGTTGGATACACTGAGAAAAAAAAGCCAATTTAATCAAAAAAATATATTGGTTGATCCAAGTGAATGTGTTGCTGCGGAGTGCCACCGATATATGAGATTGTTACAATACTATACAATATCCGAAAATGTGATTGATTTAAATAACATATTATTTTATTTGAAAAAGCTCTTCTGCTCTCTGAATATCTACATTATCCTTCAAATAAAATTATATTCTATTGGAATCATTCTATATATACAATCCGTAGATGTATGGATGAAATAATTAAGTGGTTGCTACAACATTTTTTATTTCGTACAAAAATATTATCAATAGAATTAATTATTTCTTTACTGCATCGAAACTATATCGGATATGGTGACAAAAATTAAATGACACATTTACTCAATAGAAATTTTATCTGAATCAAACGAGCGAAATTCAATTTTTCTTGTGTACTTGAATCAACAATATTCATGTTATGAATTGAAACGCTTTTTTTGTTCGTTGCAGATAATGCATTCAAAATTATATAATTTGTGCGCGATAATTTTTCAGATAGTTTCAATAATATTTTGTTCTCGGCTAACAATATATCTTTTGAATGAAATTTTTTTATTTATTTTATCATCTTATTAAAGTCAATAGCGACTTGTTTGGACTAATAAATCCGATTATTTACACCAACGATTTTACAATCGAATCAACGAAATTGCAGTCAATAACACCAATGATATTGGATCAATGATTTTTTTTTCTCAGTGTATAATTTTTGGACACGTTACACAAAACATTTTCAATCCCTTCCTCGATGAATGCACCTCGTCTCATTTGCTTAAACATAATGGAGTAAATATGACTATCTTATCCCAGCTTACGAGAGCACTATGATAGGAGCCCGTACGTCGAATTATGTATATCCGGATAGCGTACATATTAGTCGTATCGTGTACGAAGACGGCTCAGTAAGCTCCCGAACTTATAAATAGATTTTCATTTTTACAAAGAGTGCCTGTTTTGGTTTTTCCGTTAACTCGCATAAAGTTTAAACTTATCAGTGATTACAGGCCACTCCAAAGATGTCAAGACTCTAAGACACCGAATATGTCGAATATAATGAAATGGTCCAGATACGAGTGCAATGAACGGTATCCGGATGTCAAAAAGTGGATGGAACCATTTTTCAAAAGCTGGTAAATCAGCAAATTGTTGTTCCAGAAGCTGGTAATTCAGCAAATTGTTGTTCTTTGAGAATAAAGACCTAGTATACCAAGTGACCTGCCACCAGAGCGCTAGCTGGTAATCCATCTCTGTTTTTTTTTTCTACGAGACGACTGTCAGTTCGAAAAAGGGTGTATCATCTAGAGGCTTTTTTCAAGGCGAACAGAATTTTCGTTCCACATTTTGTTTAATTCCATAGGTACACTTGATTTCTCGCATTAAAAAAAAATTGCATTGTTAGAGGACGTTTCCTTTTCATTGACACTGTTGGGTATCGCATGGTATTTTTTTAAATAATCTTTCAAAATGGCGCAGATATAGCACGGTTTTCTAAACTGCATTTTCAAATCTGGCGTGACGTATAGCAAAAAAAAGTAGTCAACCGATTCTGATGAAATTTGGTATGAATCTTTCCAACCTTATTGTCTAAAAAACGACCCTAAATGTTAAAAAAAATTAAGTATTTTTCAATTGCGCAATGTAGCCATTTTTCGAAAAATTGAATCTTTTTGTTTCAAAGCGTACAATTTCATCGATTTTCAACATTTCTCATTTTTTCTTGGTTCATATTCTGCGTATGAGTGTTAATGAATGAAAAATCTACTCTGGTTTTTTTTCAGAGCAATCCGGCCAATGCTATACGTCACGCCGTCTGACAACATCCACCGGAGCCTGTTTAGAAGACCGTGCCATTCCTCAGCCATTTGAAAAGATTAAGGGGTTACCCCCACTTGCTATTTTGAAAAAATCGATTTTTTTTATTACATTTTTTTGAAGTATAAGTATCCGGGCCCATATTTCTGTATGGGCCCGGAATAGATGACTCTATGTAAGTTTCGAAAAAAAAATATTTTCTTCGTGTAAACTGAAATTGAAACTTTAAACGCGTTTTTCTCAAAATGGCATATCTGAAGTCGGTGACCAAGATTACTCGAACACTAATGAACCGATCTTCTTGAAATTTTGCAAGCTTATTTAATACATAAAAATGTAGTCTTTAATCGTTCGATTTTTTTTTTTCGAAAAAAATGGCCATTTTATAGCCAAAAAAGGGCCATTTTTTTCGGTAAAATCGAACCATTAACTTTGACTGTCCGCCATTTTGTGAAAAATGAATATTTTTTAAAATCCTTCGATTAAAGACTAGTTTATACTTATATTTGACTAAATCCATCCCCATTTTCTTTTCAGATGATCCACTTCGCCGCAATGTTGGTCACCGCAAACCGTGTATATAAAAACATTATTTCATTGACGGCCATTTGCCACTAAACAATGTAATATTTTTCAATAAAAAAATTACTGAAAGTTCTTCAAGATGTGTTCTTTAAGATGGTATATTGATCGATTAAAAAAGTTTTGTAGTTTTCTTTAAAAAAATTCATGAAAAAGGCCTTTTTTGCGCTACAAGTGGGGGTAACGCCTCAATAAAAAATGCCATGTAACAGCCAAAAGTAGTAATAAAACATGCTAAGTCTCAAAAATAGTGAAGAAATCTTTCCTTCTAAAAAAAATGATGAAAATCAGCGGCTTTTTTCTCGCTTAAAGGTATCTCCCTCCACAAATTAAATTGGGCAACAATTTCTGGTCTAATTGTCTGATATTCGTATGCGAATAAATGTGGCAAATAACAAACCAAATTTCCGTCCACTCCCGTTATTTCGAAACGTCTTTTTTACGACATTCACGAACTTTGCTGTCTTCATCTGTCAATGTCGCCTTTCTCAAGCATGATCTTTGCACTGGTGGGTGGTAGGTTAGCTGGAGCAAGTCGAGGATCGTTGTTGCATCGTCAAAGCAAAGTGGATATTGTGCTCTGAGATACAAACACACCCGAGTTTCGTAGCGTAAATATTTCCACGCTATGCCATTCCCGAAAGAAAGCTTTTACAGCCAATAGGGGGGTTGAAGTGTTTCCTGCGTTCGCGTGACAGCTAGTGTCGAAGCCAGAGGATGAGAGTGGAGCAGAAAGCCTGCATACATACGCACACACGCGTAGGGATACACACAAATATATATACTCTCAGCACGTGTCTCATGCGAAAGCAGCATGACATTCGCGTAAAGAGCTTTGGAATCCGAACCAGATGGTTTCAGCTGTTTTTACGATTATTCCACACGTATCATCGCCATCCTCGTTAAGACTTCACTAGCATAACAGCGGCAGCCACTGCTAAATGTAGTGAAAGTAAATTCGGCATTTTTACGGTGGGTTAGCAAATACCAAAGCCTGACATGTTCATCCTGTCTGACCGTCTGCCTGTTTAGTTTATCTGTTGAAGTTCCTCAACTGCCCGGCAATTCAAAATTTGCAAACATTTTAAATTGCGATTTTAAATGTAATCTCCACGTTGTCAGCTTGAATGGCATTGCTTTTTTTTATTATCGAACTGGCGTTTGGTTTTGAAAAGCAAACTAGAATAAATCATGCCTACTTTCAAAGTACGAATACCGAAGAACTCTCGCGAGTAAATCTCGTTCTTGGTTGTCTTAAGGGGGGAGATACCTTTAGGCAAGGTAAAAAGTTTCTGATTTTCATGATTTTTTTAAGGGGTCTCCTCACTTTTGACGCTAAAAAAAGGCTTTTTCATGAATTTTTTGGATAGGTTTATATTTTAGATATTGATATAAAAGTTGTTACACTTAATAAATACACTTTAGAAATAGATACAAATTTTTTTTTATGTATTTATCGAACAAACTTCAAGTCAAACAAACTTGGAGCGCGTTTTTCTCGAAGCAACGTTTTTCAACGGCATGTTGATAAAATCTTCGAAACTACTGAACCGTTCCTTATGAAATTTTTACCACATATTCTTTACAACTATAGCTATAGCGTATATAAAGGATTTTTGTAAATTTTGATATTTAATATTTTTTGCCAAAAACAGTGAAAAAAACACGTTTTTTTCTTTTTTCGAAAAATGTCCGCCATTTTATTATTTTTGCATATATCAAAAATCGTAGCGCTATAGCCATTAACATGCTGAATCTAAAACCGTTCGATTTTTTGTTTCGGATGACCCACTTTTTCACTACCATTTTCGTCTATAAATAGTGACTTGAACAAATAATTTTTTAAAAATGTATTTCGAAAGTGTAATAATTGAGTGTAACAACTTTTATATCAATATCTATAATATAAACCTATCAAAAAAATTCATGAAAATAGCCTTTTTAGCGTCTAAAGTGAGAAGACCCCTTGAAGAAAATATTTTTTCGCCATTTTTAAGAGATAGGGTATGTTTTATTACTACTTTTAGCTGTTACATTGTCTTTTTTTATTAATCTTTGAAAATGGCGGAAGTATGACACGGTCTTCTAAACGGGTTGTGGCGGATGTCGTCAGACGGCGTGACGTTTAGCGTCGACTTTTTCATTGGCACTCATACGCAGAATGTGAACCAAGGAATGGAAGAAATGTTGAAAATCGGGGGCATGGTAAGCTTTAAAACAAAAGGATTAAATTTTGCGAAAAATGCTATATTTTGCGATCAAAAAATACTTTTAAAAAATTTTTTTTAAACATTTACGGTCATGTTTTAGGCAATAGTGTTAAAAAAGATTTACACCAAATTTAATCGGAATTGGTTGATTAGTTTTTTAGCTATACCTGACGCCAGTTTTGAAAATGCAGTTTGAAAGATCGTACCAAACCCCCGCCATTTTTAGAGAAAAAAAATAGCATGGAACAGCTAAAAGTAGTAATGAAACATACCGTGAGTCGCAAAAATGGCGAAGAAATCCTTCTTAAAAAAAAATATGGAAATCAGCATATTTTTTTCTCGCCTAAACGTATCTTCCCCCTTAAGAAATGCATTGTTTTTGAAAATATTTTCTTGGAGCTCACTTTTATGGGCTTTGAGTCCATTTCGACGTTCGTGCTGAAGCTTCCATTGTTTCGTCAATGTAAGTGGATCAGATAAAAATTTATCCCATCTCGGTGACGTCGTTCTACCTTGATCGTTTTTTCCTTTTAATTTACGTCTCAAAATGTCCCGTGAAATAAGTACCCTTTTTAGTAGGAATAATGGAGAGCGTTTTTAGGATCAGGTGGCGACGATGAGGCGTTTGGATCGTTCTTCTCGGATTTTATAGCGAAGTGCTTTCAGAGGCGAAGAGATTCCCGGGCGTTGATTGACACGAGGCTGCGAAACGTAGTGGGTTTTTCCAAAATGTTTCCGTCTGGTACTAACTCGTCGATGTTGCGCGGGATAAAGCATTGACGCGCATTCGAGATGCTGCATAGGTCCAAGCGAAAGCTCACACTCCGTCGACAGAAACGACAAGTTCAGGCGGAAATCTCCATCTGATCACAATGCAACCTGGCTCGAGGTGCTGCGGGATTTTCCCGGCGCTGTTTCAGCCATCCTTTTTTCAATTAAATAACAAAATTGGCTGACATGAGCTCTTCGCCTTTACGGATGTCCGCTGCAACGTATTGGAGGAAATGAAAACCAGCTTCGCAGCGACAGCAATGTGGCTTTCGTGGACCCGGAAATCATAATGGGATACAGACGGTCTCAGTGTGACGATAAAATTATGACATACGAGCCTAAAAATTCTGTTGGATCCTGCTTATTGAGAGGCTACATCTACCTAGAGGCCCGCAAAAGGCCAAATTCCGAATTTCTTTTCTGGTAAACGGTTGGGGAAAAAGAAACGCATTTTTTTACACAAAGGTACATATAGTAAGAGCCTCTAAAAAAAATTACTAAAAAATATAGAAAAACGACAAACGCATGGCCACCGGCAAATGATGACATTTTTTCGCGACGTTTGGCGGTGGACACTGTCCAGCTTAAACGGTAAATCCGAAATCTAAAAACCAAACGGGTTATTCAAGTTAACAATAAATACGAGTCGTTGACGATCGCCGATTATTAAAATAATGTTTTTTAACATTGTGGCGACGAATTGAACCTCGAGCATACAAAATCTATGAAAAAGGTCGTTATTTTTACGAACCTATAAAAAAATGAAGATCAATTTGAAAAAAGGGAGATCGTCAACGACTTTTAAATGTTTCTCGTCGAATCTTCTGTAAATTTGGAAATAATCCATCAAGTGGTTTTCGAGAAATCATGTCCACCGACTTTGGAAACAGTGTTTCGAGAAAAACGCGTTTAAAGTTTGAAGTATGTTGCTACTACAGCTCGCCGGGACGACTGAGAAGCTGTAGCTCTTTCGATTTTAGGAATATTTCAATGAAATTTTTAGGGAATATAGCTAAAAGGTGATACTATCCAATAAAAATATTTTTGAAAAATGCCATTTTTTTACCCACCTAGGTAGATGTAGCTCGTTGACACGAACGGTTTTCGTCCATTTTTGTCCACGCAATTCTATTTTCATCTTGTTACGGAAAGTATCTATGTAATTTAAAAAAAAATAATTAGCCATGACATACAAACATAGAAAGTAGACGAATTCATTCCGAGTTGCAGTCCAACGTGATTGGAGAGGGATCAACCGATTTTGAGACTGTAGGTAAGGTGGAGGTACTAAAATTAGCAGAGATCTTCGAGGGTTATAATCCCAGACGTGAGATCTCCAAAGCGTCGGGGACGCAGGGAAACTTGCGTTAAACCAATTCTAATTCATCGCCAATTGACGTAAGTGTACGGCAAGTCGATCATGGATGTCAAAAACGCCTGCAAGTCGTGCAGAGAGTTTACAGCTGGTCGTACTGAAATTCACTACGGAGAAGAAGAAATTCACTCTCTCAACGACATGGCGTCGAGCATAAAAACATGGGCATACAAACTGGCACCAAAATGGCGATTATGTAGAAAAATAGATAAATGTTCAAACTTTGAAATGATGTAAACATAATTGAAAATGAACGTTTTTTTTATATTTATAAAAAATAGGAGACCTTACTTTTGGGATTATTCTCGTATTATACACGTTCGAGAGCTGAGCGTGAGTCTCGTATGGATGCTATTGAAGATGTGCCTGTTACCCCTGAAGCGAATTTCTCCGCGGCCTTTGAATCTTTCGTTCCCTGTGCGCTTGCTTTGTTCAAGAACATCGAGAAGATAACTTGCCATCCACGACAGTAAACTATTTATCTTTTTTATGTTCGAGCTTGCGAATATTCTCAAAATGGCCTCGAGGAATAAGAGAAACTCGATAAGTTCTACTCTTTGGCTGGTCAATCACGCCTTTCTGTGCTGCGATCGATTACCGGCCGAAGGTTCAATCTGATCTGCTTTGAAAATTTATTTCATTAATCCGCGCATCATGTGACACTGATTTCAATACTATGGAATAATAACTACAACTCTTATTTTTTATTTGTCAGGAATGAGTAATATACGTTTCGGTATAACTATCGTTGCTTTGGAAGTACGAATTAAATAGAATTCAATTTACTTGACAATTGAAGAAGATCAACATTCGGTCATTTTTTAAATCCCTTTTGTCAGTAATTTTTGTTCTCGTTATTTATTAACTTTGTAGTTTATTGGCCTATTTTTTTGGATACGAAAATTTGCTGATTTTCATGATTTTCTTTTAAAGGAAAGAAAATTTGGTATTAATCTATCTAACCTTATCGTTTTAAACACAACCGGAAATGTTTTTGAAAATGAAAAAATAAATGTATTTTATTGCAAATATTTAGATGCAGCCATCTTTTTCGGAAAATGCAATCTTTTTAATTTTTCAAAGCGTATAATTTCATCGGTTTTCAACATTCTTCACTTTTTTTTCTTTTTTAAAGAAAAAGTATTTTCTTTTAAAAGAAATCATAAAAATTAGAAATTTTTTCCTCGCCTAGTGGTATCTCCCCCCTCAAGACATCCCTTTATTTTGGAATTAGAAACCAACTCCATTATATGATTACTTTTTAATTGTGATTTTAAGAGGTTCAAGTTTTAGGCAAATTTTGCATTTTTCAAAATAAAAATCACTGTGCGTGTTTTGGATAAAAGGCTATGGAGAGCTGCAAATTAAGACTGAAGGAAACGGTGGGAATAAAAAGCCCTCATTAAATTACTCGATGAGGAAAGAATCGATCGGTAATTATGGACGATAATTTAGCTCGTCTGTTACTGCACTGTTGGTTGATGTGCCCCGTGCCATGTTTTTTAATTGCGAAAAGTGGCAAATTAAAAAACCAATTAGTTTGTGGAACTGAGGAGTTAAATTGGTAACGCTAGATTGTGTGCAGATATCGATATAAATTATAAACGCAACCGTTCTGGATTATCGCTTGGAAAGGCCTCACAATCGTAATTTAAAAAATTGTAATGATTGATCTTTCAATTATTGGATAATAAAATGGAAGGTTTTGTGTGTGTTGCAATTCCATATTTAATTGAAAATAATTCACACAAATCAATTTTCATTCGACTCTTCTATCGTTTTGTATGGTGAGCTCCTCCATTGTCATCGAGATACACATTTGATCGATGAGATAGGAAATAAATCATTCGAGTAATTGTATTTCCGGTTTTCAATTATCACCAAAGCGTTGAGTACCTATCCCATATTCTTTTTCGTATAAATAATGTTATTTCCTCCCCCCTCTCTCTCTCCTTCTCTCCCCCTCCCTCTGTTTACCATCATCGTTCCGCCGAGAACATTATTCTTCCGAGCTCGTGCGTCAAACAGCGGTGATAAAAAGCGGACGTTAAAAAACCCGTAATGACAAAAAAATAACGATTTCTTCATGGAAATCGCAACTATACGCTATATCAACATCATTCTTCGAGTAAAGTACACACGAACTCTCAATCTAATAAAAAAAAAACCTTCCATATCTGAACGATAAAAATAACTACGATAAAAAAAAATATGGCTGACATGAAATATTTTTACCTCAAGCGAAGTAGATATTCACTGGAAGAAGTATTTCACCGTGTTCAAGGATTCGGAAACGGCACTCACCGATATAGGCATCAAGTACTTATTCAAATAAGACGATGTATATTTTCCAAATTTACTGTTGCTTGAGCGACACGTGATCATAGTAATTGGATTCACCTTGTGTAACTTTTTAATTAATTATTCATTTTTTCAATGGGAATTAATTGAACCATAATATAATTCGTCCCGTATCATCGGAGAATTTTCGCTGATTTTTTCTTCGTGCGTATAGTATCCGAACATCGATCCGAATCAGGATTTTTTTGTCTGCAAAATATATTCGTTATTTTTTAAGTAAATCTTTGATTTATTCAGCAAATTTTTTTTCCGCGCACGAAAAACAACTAGTACGAATCGTATACTCAATGCGATCTGTGGGGAAAAGTTCTCTATGTACACTAGTGGAGTTCATTCTGGACACTCTTAATCAAAATTAGCTTTTTTATTTTAATTTATTTTATTTTATTTTTTATTTTTATTTCAATTTAATTTAATTATTTATTTTTATTTTAATATTTGTGCAGTAAATTTATATTATGCTAAGCCGAAATGATACGGCAATGTGTTTATATAAATCTATAATGTTTCTACTTAATACTTACCATAACAAGCTTACTTTGATAAGAATATAAAACATAAGTGACTATAACGTAAAAATGATCAGTGAATGCGAAAATAAAAATAAAATGGAAAGTGTCCAGAATTAATTCCACTCGTGTATATACACCCGCATACATTTTTCCGGCGGTAAAGGTAATGCAGTTCTTGCGTTGTGGTTTCGACCTTATCAACGCTTCCGGCCGTACGCCGGAAATAAATTCCCTATCGTAGTTGTACGATGAGCTTCGCAAGAGCAGGTCAGAGGCCAACGCATACACATGTTTCGCATACATAGTTTGGATCCGGAACATATTGAGAATGTCAAACAGATGCTAGAAAAAGCTTCAACATGATACAGAATGATAATAAATTGTCGACTTGAATGTATGTATGAAAATCTCGAAAGACGACGGCGCAAATAATTCAGCAAATAATAAATAACGATAAATTCAAAACATTCGGTATATATGGCGAGAGTCAGAGGGTTCAAGGAAAACATATATATTATATGCGCTCTGTCTATTTATATCTTTGCATCTTAAATATCTCGTTGAATCGATCATGTCATAAATTACTGATCAAACCCCATTTCTCTGCTTGGTTTAATTAGTTCAGTAAATTCGTTTCCTACATGTCTTCGTATTTAATTAAAGATCTCGTAAATGTCGATTTGTATTAAGGGAGCTTTCCAGTGTGAAATTTTCAAAAAATCGATTTTTTTTTGCTTTATCGAATAGTATACACTCTTCCGAATATTCCCTGAAATTTTCATGCCGAAATTCAGATTATTTCGGTTACTGTACAGCATTTCTTGGAAGAAGGCAACGGAGCACTACAGGAAAGGAAGGAAACGGAACGCGTTTTTCTCGAAACAGCATTTTTCAAAACGGTGTCCAACTTGGAGGGCAGAGTTTTAAAGCTATCGAGTTGAATTTTTTACACAATATTCTTAACGTCACTGTTTATCGTGCTATGGAAGCTTTTTTTTGACATCTTCCTATTTTTTTGTAAAAAAACTGCCAAAAAAAATGCTAAAATCGATACTTTTTGTTCAAACCGGCGCCATTTTTGCAAAAAAAAAAGCCTCCATAGCACGAAAGCCAATTATATACCGATCAATAATCTTTTTGTGTTTTTTGATTCAGATCAAAATTGTGACCCCCAACGTGGACACCACATCCAAGTGCATTTTCTGCAACAATTGTTTCATCATTTTTATAGATATTAATTAATAAATAAATCGATCTTTAAAAAATTGTTTTGTATTCTTCAATACCCAATTAATATACAAAAAAAACCAGACGGATTAGATTATTTTTTCTTTAAAAAAAAATCGCGAAAAACAGCGATTTTTCGGGCTGTCACACTGGAAAGCTCCCTTAACATTTTTTTTGCTCTGAGAAGATTTGGGAATATGCATATAAAAATAGCTTCAATTAACAAATATCTCGCACATGTTCGTAACAAAAGTACGTTTGACCCAAGTAGATGTTTTGCCAACAAATCGTCCGCCTAATCAAAATACGTTAAGCGAATGAAAATATGCATAAAGAAATGTAAACCTTCCAAACTAGAATGCAAAAAAATTCTTTACTCAAATTTATGTGATCCATTTGATCATTTGGCGCGTTAAAAAAAATATCCTTGACATTATGGAATAATCCATGCAATGGATTACAAAATTAATGTGCATAAAGCGACGATTCTCTCTGATCAGTAAATTACACGACAATATTCACATCCCTGCCGCGTGCAAGTCTCACAGTGGATAAAATCTCGTTGTACCAAGTGCCACTTTTATCCTGAATTGCGAGAACTTGAGTGGCGAAGGAACGGAGAATCAGGACGACCGAACGGGCGAGGAAACGCGGCAGGAAGGGGAAAAGTCGAGGGTAGGTCTCGACGTTCACTCGCAAGGGAGGGAATGTACAAAAGGGTGAAATTGATGAAATTTCCTTCGTCACATTTTGATCTTTCCCAATCTTCATGAGCGATTGAGTTCGCGCTCATATTCGAGTCAAAGGTAGAGCTGCAACGTGCCTGGAAAATTTTGCGGGCAGTTATAGTAATGATGAAGGGCCCTTAAGGAGGGAGAGACCTTTAGGCGAGTAAAAAACTTGCTGTTTTTCATGATTTTTTTTAAAGCAAAGTTTTCTTCGCCATTTTTTGGGAGTTAGGGTCTGTTTTATTACTACTTTTGGCTGTTACATCGTATTTTTCATTTATTTATTAATCTTTACAATGGCGCATAGCTAAAAAAAACTCATCCACCGATTCTGATAAAATTTGGTGTAAATCCTTCTAATCTTATTGTCTGAAACATGACTAAATGTTTATGAAAATAAAAAAGTATTTTTCTATTGCAAAATGGAGCCCTTTTTCGAAAAATTCAATCTTTTTGTTTCAAAGCGTACCATTTCGTCTATTTTCATCATGTCTGACTTTTTCTTAGTTCATATTCTGCGTACGAGTGTCAATGGAAGAAACATTTTTGATGGTTTTTTTTTCAGACTAATCCCGCGGACGCTACGTGTCACGCAGTCTGACCACATCCGCCGCAATCCGTTTAGAAGACCGTGCCGTACCGCCGCCATTTTTAAAGATTAATAAAAATAAAAAATACCATGCAGCGGCCGAAAGTAGTAACAGAACATGCCCTAAGTTTCAAAAATGGTGAAGAAATATTTCCTTTAAAAAAAATCATGAAAATCAGCAATTTGTTCCTCGCCTAAAGGAATGCAGGACCCCCCCCCCCCTTAATGCAGGACCGGTAGTTACGTAGTCTTCAAATCTCAATATACTCTGACTCCGCTATGTTCCTACCAAGCTCGAATTCTCCACGTATTTTTTCAACTCACCGAAAACTCTCTTCAGTTTATTAGTTAAATAAAAAGCATCTGATTCAAAAAGAAACGAATCATGTTTTCGTGCCACATGTGTAGGTTCGCCAAAACAGAATACGAGTTCGATCTCGACCCAATGGAGTCGTCAATTTGAATCATCAAGAGAGGCCGGCTCGTCGGATACCTTGAGGGAAAAAAAAGGACAGAGATTCGAATTTTACGCCAAACCGGCGTGTCCGTAGCTCCCCAAAGGCGCCACAAGGCACAAAAGTCCACTATATCAAGCATCCCATCCCCCAAAAAAGTACACAAAAACGTCTAGAGATATCTCTTATTCTCGGTCGCTTCGTCAAGGTCCGACGAAAACTCTAACCCCTATATATGCACAAATTTATATTTCTCGAGGAAACAGCGAAGGGTTGAAAAATTGTGGAGCGAGGGTAGAAGGAACGTGGGAGGAAAAAAGATGAATGTCGACCGGGGGGGGGGGGTCGAGGTCACCAGGAGTATATGTTTTATTTATAAATTCCAAAAGCGACCAACTGGCGAAGGGTAGCATCTTTTTGTGCGTGTATATTTCCACGTGTACGTATATCCCTTCGTCCCTTCGCACTACTGCACCTAGGCGTATATATATATGGTCGCAGCCTATTTCAACTCACATCAGCAATGCACAAATTCCATTTGACAAGGCAAGTTGAATTGTCACTATTTTATCAGCATGTTCCCAACGTTCCCAACATTAGGGTCTTTCATCTTGTCGTTTACATTTCCTCTCGACTCTCAGCCTGCTCAAATATAGATTGTGAATCATTTATGCGAAGAAAACATTGAACATTTTTTGCTAAGTGTTCAAATGCCTCTCGTCACGAGATATTTTTATTTTTAATGAAACAATTATATTTTTCATTTAATTATACTTTATTTTTCATTTAATTATACTTTATTTTTTATTTCATTATATTTTATTTTTCTGTAATGAAGAATACCAATTCCATGAATCTTCTGACAATGCGTTACACCGTACTGTAAAATGGGATCACTTTGAACAGGTTTTGGAAGTTTTTTGTGGGTAACTTTTTTTTGACATCCAAAATTCCAACTTTGTTTGCTCCACTAGAACAAAGTGCCCTTTCGCTATCAAATGTATAAGAAAGTCAAGCCCCACCACCCCCCAAAATTTTAGATTTGTTTTAAAAAAAGTGTCGAAGTAACCTCGAGTGTGGAGTTTCTTTGACAAGGCATTGAAATGCAACTTATGTTGAAGATTAATGGTTACTTTGACATCATTTTAATTTGAAAAATGATATTCTATGCATTATACATGGAATTAAATTAAAAATAACGACTTTTTACAATCAAATTGTCATCTTTATTGAGGCGTCTTCTCACTTTGCAATTTTCAAAAAATCGATTTTTTAATTACATTTTTGGTATACATGTCCAAAAGGATCATACTAAAATTTTATGAAGATCGGAAGAGTCTAACTATATTTTTGTGTGACCTTTACTTCACTACCTGAGCACGTTCATCTGCTCGTTAAAAACTTTAGACGCGTTTTTCTCGAAACATCGTTTTTCGACGGCTTGTTGATAAAATCTTCTAAACTACCAACGGATCCTTATGAAATTTTAACCACATATTCTTTACAACTATAGCTATAGCGCATATCAAGGATTTTTTACATTTTAATATTTACTATTTTTTTTGCCAAAAATGATGAAAAAACGCGTTATTTTTTGTTTTTTCAAAAAATGTCCGCCATTTCGTTATTTTTGCATACCGAATCTAAAACCGTTTGATTTTTTTGTTTCAGATGATCCATCTCCGAGGTTTCATCAACAGCGCCGATCTACAATTTTTTTAGGACATTTTTTTAACTACTATTTTCGTCTATAAATAGTGACTTGAATAAATTAAAAAATGTTTAATGTATTTTGTAAGTGTATTTATTGAGTGTAACAACATTTACATCAATATCTATAATATAAACCTATAAAAAAATCATGAAAATAGCCTTTTTACCGTCTAAAGTGAGAAGACGCCTTAAGGAAACATTTTACATAAACACATCAAGTACCTAGGCTACTATTAAAGGCATTTAATAAGTCTTATAATTATCATTAAGATAAACATGAACTTGAGCAACATTACAATCAACTTTGGCAACATTATGATAAACTTGAACAATAAGTTTGAGCAACAATAGAAAAAAAAAGGAGAACGCTCTGTAGAAGTAGCCCCAAAAACTGTCAAAGTTACCCTTCATGCCAATTTAACCCCGTTGTACGGTCATTTCTGTTTGGACATCTAATATTCATCAAATCGGCCCTCCCTGGGCCTCAACGGGATCATATCATGCAGTATATAGCAGTGCGATTCATCGTCTCAAACAATGACGTCTCGTCATCTAGTACAATAGGTGTATCAAGGGACAGCTCTCACGATGGTGATTACGTGCACAAAAGGCGCCTATCTGTAGTATACAGTTTCGGCAAATCGTGCCATACGTAATCCCTGCTTCACCAGGTTACAAACAAACGAAGAGTACCTTGTAATACGTATAGAGGAGAGGCGAAACCGAATGAGGACGGAAAAGCAGCCTGCAGGCACAAGAAGTGCACAGAGCTTCAAGATGCTTGAATTATATTGCAACTTTGAATTCACGATCATTCATATTTCATTCAATTCATCTTTCGCCAAAGATTCAAGCGAATCTCGAAATGAAACGCTTAGAAAAGTAAAAAAAAAACTTTTTTTTCCAATTCAAAAATACTCTATACGTGTACCATTATATTCTAGGGTACAACGTGAAGGATTATGCGGTTTTTATGATGACAACATTTTTAGTTCTATACAGTCGATTCGTGTGTGGGTATCATCGGTATCAAATGAACATGGACGGTATTAAAAAAGGAGGTTAACATTTTTACGAGCCCTTCGCTACGGATAGAGCACAATCGAATCTCGTTAGCGGTCGCTTCAAGTGGAAAATCGATTTTTCTCGCAGCATAATATATATATATATAGAACACAAAATTGACGGGATGTAAGTGGGCCAAAGGGAGAAGGGAAGACGGCACCGTATGAACAAGGGTGACGTTGAGAAGGGTCGACAAAGAAACAAGAGAGAGAATCCCGTTTAAAGAGATCTCCACTAAAGTTACCGCTGTCAAAACTCAAGGGCGGCGATTTTTATTTAGCAATAAGAACCACACGAGCGGTAATTCATAGTCGAATAAATTGTTTAGAACCATCTGTGTTGCTTTCCACTTCCTGCACTCTGCAATCCGATCGACTATGTACAATAAGGTGGCACAAATTTGAGCTCTATTCTTTTCACTTTTCTCACCATCCGATTATATTCTTTGAAGAAGAAAAAAAATTATCGCCGAAGTTGCGAGCTGTCAAAAAATATTTAGAGGTCGCTCAAGCCTCCCAAAAATACAAATATGCATTAAAAAATCGATGTCTTTCGTCCACTTCTCACCCATGAATTTAATGCTTTATAATTTTTAAATTAACCTCGCGAAAGCTCTAGACTGCCAATGAATATTTAGTGGTCGCTCAAGGTTTCCGAAGTTTACCATTTCCGCTAAAAAAAAATCTCACATGCACTATAATTCCTTGTAGCATGACAAAGAAAATAAACAGCGAAGTTTTACATTTTCTGAATAATTTATTATAATAATTGGTAGCGAACACCAATTAGACGATATGTGTTATTATGTATTATTGTATTATAACGTCGCTCGTCACAGAGTACCGCTACGATTGGTAAGCAGTTTGACTAACGAGACCAACAGTGGGACGCATTATGATGCGCGGAAAACACCTGCCCTTCTAGTTTCACGAATAAAACGACCTATAATTTTGTTTACGGACAACAGTCTTAAATAATTATTTTATGAGAACAAAGATTATAACTCTTGGGTTAGAAGTGTGAGGTAAATTTGAAAAATATATTTCTAAAAAAAAAAGTATTAATTGTTTCGAAAACTTTACAAAGCGTCAAATTTATGAGTAAGAATAGTAAAAAAAATTGGTAGAAATTGGAAATTTAGCAGCTCTTTTGCGACCACCAAATATTCATTGGCCGGCTAGAGCTTTCGTGAGGTTAATTTTTAAATTATAAAGCGTAAAATGCATGGGTGAGAAGTGTACGAAAACAAATATCGATTTTTGAATTTTTGAATTTTTGAATTTTCGAAAAGCCTGAGTGCCCTCTAAATATTCTTTGACCACTCGCAGCTTTCGCGCCAATTTTTTTTTCTCTTCTTTAAAGAAGATAATTGGATATTGAGAAAAAGGTAAAAAAAATATAATTCAAATTTGTGCCACCCTAATGTACAAACTGCAAATCTCAAAGGAATGTCAGTTTCGTTTAGCTCGAAACGTGGACTGCGAAATTTGGTTTGTTTGACGAGAAGAGTAAAATCACAATTTAAGTGTTCCCGTTAAATCATTTCGGAAATACCGATGCTCATTCGTTCTGAACAATTTACACGATCAAGCTATGCAGATTTCATTAGCAAGTCGGCATTAACTTGATTGACCATCACTGTCTTCAGCGCTACTATATTGATTCCTCAAACATCGATCTTGTCAGCACGAGCCCATTTGCATATTTCGATAAAATAACACCAGGCACCAAAGGTAGTTATGTATTTGTTATATGTTAAAACTATTTTCAGACTGCGTGGGAAAAAAAACGATCGAGGCCGTACACAGCGGAAAAAGTGCAATTTTTTAAAAAAGGTCTCGACCGATCGCTATCTACTTGGCGAGCAACGACGACGACGACGATGATGACGACAATGAGGACATCGACGAGAGTCTAATCAACTTATCGCACATCCCGTAATCGATCGTCCGCGAGAGGGTTGCACCGCGAGTTTGCACACCAACCTACTGCATCATCAGGGACACGATATCGCTCTTCATCTAGTGTCAATGTCGAGTGCAATATGGCTTTCTCATTTATTTTCGTTTCCTTCGATCTCTCACTTATTCAGCGTGTCGAGCGTTCGAGTCAAAAGATCAGCTGCGATATGCCAACAAGTAGTTTTTTTAAAAAGAAGGTTAGGTTACCTCAACTTCTTTTTTTTAAACCTTGTTTGTATGTTCGCAATACTTACCTTACATAAGTGTCCCAACACCCGATCTGTTAAGATGTCACGAAAGTTGTTTTGTTTATATTTATGTTAAAACTAGCTTTCCGCCCGCGGCTTCGCTCGCGTAGACTTGTGTTGAACGCTCCTTAACGGGTTAGGCCACTCTAGAGGCCGAAAAAAGGCTTTTGGGGATTTTTTTTTTCAGAAAAACTACAAAATAAATCGAGATTTAAAAAAAAGTGTGTTCATCGTACATATCAGTGACTGTATACAATATTTTTTTTGAAGCGATCAATTTCAAAATGGCGGCTGTGCAGCGTTTATCTCAAAACTGCATTTTTTAAGTTGGCCGGAAACATAACTCAGACAATTTTCAACCGATTCACTTGAAATGTTGAATATATCTTGAAAAATACATTGTACATGGAAGTACGTAGGATTTTGTTTTATATTGTATAGTTCATTTGTTATTAACAATTATCTGACGAAATTTTTCATTTTCCAAAAATGTGGCTAAAAATCGTCAGATAATTGTTAATAACAAATGAACTATGCAATATGAAAAAAAATCCTACGTACTTCCATAGACAATGTAATTTTCAAGATATATTCAACATTTCAAGTGAATCAGTTGAAAATTGTCTGAGTTATGTTTCTGGCCAACTTAAAAATGCTGTTTTGAGATAAACGCTGCACAGCCGCTATTTTGAAATTGATCGCTTCAAAAAAAATTTTGTATATATTCACTGATATGTATGAGAAACACCCTTCCTTGTAATCTCGATTTATATTGTAGTTTTTCTGGAAAAAAAAACCCAAAAAACCTATTTTTTCGGCCTCTAGAGTGGCCTAAGGCCTTAATGAAATACGCCCCTGAAATGTTTCATTAGGAAACCCGTAGAATTGTGTGAAGAGCATCAATACTACGTTTCAAGTACATCTGAACAGATATTCATTTTACCACACAAACTTTGCTACCCCCTTTTCCCTTTAAGAATTGAATTTCCAAAAAACGCTGAAATTTCATTAATTGTGTCTACGAGCAGTAATACCAAGTCTCAAGTAAATTTGACCCGATTTTTTTTATTTTCCGCACAAACTTTTCCACCCCCTTGCGTTTAGGGGTTGAAGTTCAAAAAACGCTAAAATGCGTGTTTTATTAATAGTGTTGAACAGCTTTAATACTGAGTTTCAAGTAAATCTTCAGACTTTTTTATATTACATACCAACTTTGCCACCCTCTTTCTCCCCTTACAGGTTGAATTACTAAAAACGCTGAAATACGTGTTCCATTAATTGTGTCGAGAAGAAGATTTTTTTTATTTCCATTCAAACATTGCCACCCCTTTTGTCCCCTTAAGGTTTGAATTACGAAAAATCCTTTTTTAGTGGGTGCTTACGTCACAAAAACAATCTACTGTCCAAATTTCATGTAATTAGCTTCAATGGTTTTGGCTCGGCGTTGATGAATCAGTCAGGACATGTTCGTTTATATGTATAGAATACGACAATAGCAAAGAGTAATGCAAAGTTAGAATTTTCCTGTTTTTTTTAAACCTACACTATAAGTATTTAGTGGCCATTCGTTTTTTCCATGGCAATCCAAATGATGAAGGAACGTTATTGTATGAATAGCCGGATTTCAAAATCCAATTTGATCCCAGAACTGCCCTCAACTTGTCCCCATTACCAATGAAAAAAAAATAATTATACTGAATATATTAAATCAATTCACTTACTTATTGATTTGAAAAACATTTATTACTAAATAAAAAACTTTCACGCCTTCGTAACAGCATGTAGTACATTACCATCATGTGTTTTCGATTATTTTGTACTTTTTTTTATTTCTTTGCACTTACGTGCTGAGAAATCGGCTCGCAACAACCACATACTGATAATCAATCATCATAAGCGTGAATTCATCATGAATCAACATAATCAGAAACGGCGAACAAATTTAGGCTGTGGAGAATGTTTTTCACCGTCCGACTACTGGGTCTAATTAGAATAATCAGTAGGTACTAATATCCCGATACATGGTTGATTATCGGTACCAGATATATTTTATGTCTCCTAATATGCAAACACACAAAATAGAATTCTAGAAACTATTATTTACCAGTTTGGTTATCTCATCGAGATTCTATGCACTTTTCCAAACGGAAGTAACTATCGACCACATAAGTAATAAGAATTAAATCGACATGGCCGTAATAAAATGTTATGATTCCTTCATTTTTAAGTAAGACATGCGAAAATTAACGTTACTTGAAAATACTCAAGAAGTTGAAGAAAATTCAGTATCAAGAAATAATGAATCACAAATACTTATGAAAACGTTGTTTTTATATTTTTGTCGAGCAAAGTCTCAGCACGAAATATCTGTGATTGTAGTTTGAGCTATTAGGACATTCACCTTATGTCAAAAGTCACCATTATTAATTTAAAAAAAAGACGATCATCTCAAGTTTCAGAATGAGATATCCGTGATTGTAGTTTGTGCTATTAGGACATTTACCTTATCCCAAAATTCACTATTATTAATTTAAAAAAACGACGAACTATTTTCAACCATTTGAGCGATATTACCATGCTCAAAGGCTTTTGACATACACACTTATAATATTTTCTTCACTTGTTTAATTTACCTGTGATATTTCTTCTAAAAAATAACAATGAGACAAGAACGAAGACGGATCGCACTTTTTTTCATCGATCAGTCAAGGCTAACCTAAGTTTCTGCTCACCTGGTGGCTACGTCGGCTCCCACGCAAGCTCAGTCGCTGACTCCACTCTCGCTTCGGAAAATCGGCATTGAATGTGTCCATCTCGATGATTCTTACGGTACAAGGCCTTTCGAAATTTGCAGCCTACTTGGGCCAGGCTGTTATTGGCTTTCAACGCCACTCACAGCTATTATATGATTCCGTGGATTCCATCTGTAACCGTAAATTAAACAATATATACATACAAATACATACATAGAGAAAATACTTTTGAATCTCGGAAAAATATAAAATTCTGCTCGTTGTCGCGAACGCTTTCTTTCTTTTTTAAGCAATCGTGCGCTGAATGGGGAAGTAGGTTTGGAAACTTTTGCATGCGACGAAGCATCAAATTCGTGAACGTATTTCAAACTCTTTATTGATGGAGAGTTTTCCGATCGGCCGACATTACCATTCCGACGGACTTGCTTCGCTCAATAGCGATGAATCCAAGCTCATTGATATGCATGTCTATATACATATATATGTACGTAATACATGGGGAAAGGTCATTTTGAAGACATTCGACTTCGTGGACATTCGACCTCGTGGTGGCTAAATGTCCTCATATTCAACATTGGATGGATATACCAGGTTCGGAATAAACTTTATACGTATATATATGTAGAGAAAGGAGTGAATATCTGAACTGGTCGACGGAGGAGATTCCGATTGCTAATGAATGCTTTTTTTATTGGCACGTATTGATTAATGGACCCATGGATCACATTCGGTACGATTACCTAGGTCAGCGATGTTTCAAGCTAATGTACGAAAACCCTCAGAGCTGTTTGACCCTCGTCGTTGGTGTGCCCGAACACTCACTCGGATAAGACTTATTCAATTGGATTAGGCTTCACGTGCCCGTCTCACGATGCCACGCATGTATACATGCACTCAGGGAAATCCTATCGTACAATCCGTAAAAAATTTAAAAGTGGGGCCGGGTTGAAATTCCGAACTTTGAATGCTCCGACGGTTTAAAATTCCGAAAATCAAGATGAAGCCGGGTTGAAATTCCGGACTTTGAATGATCAGAACGCTTAAAACTCCGAAAAAATTTTACACGAAAGACCAAAATTCCGAAAATCTGAACACCGTCAAAATAATTCGGCTATGGAAGTTTTAAAAGTTTCAAAATGTTCAATAAATCGACGAATTATTTAAAGATTTTTTTAAAATAATTCATAGAGATTTTTATATAATCAAAGAAGTGATTTTGCGTCAATTTTGGAATTTGTCTAGACAATGTTATACGTTCTACATGATGTAGAGTCAGCTGTGTAGACTTTGGCTGGCATGATCTTGACATGGGGGCCGGATTGAAATTCCGAACTTTGAATGCGCCGACGGTTTAAAATTCCTAATTTTAATGTTCCGAAATTACAAGGTTCATCAAGATTATGCCAGCGAAAGTCTACACAGTTGACTGTAAAACATGCAGAACGTATAACATTGTCTAAACAAATTTCAAAATTACGTAAAATCGCTTCATAATTTAAAAAAATTGAAATAATTCTTCGATTTATTGAAAATTTTTAAATTTTTAAAACTTCCATAGCCGAATTATTTTAGCGGTGTTAATATTTTCGGAGTTTTGGTCTTTCGTGTAAAATTCTTTCGGGGTAGTGTCCTTTCGGAGTTTTGAGCGTTCTGATCATTCAACGTTCGGAATTTCAAGCCGGCCCCATAAAAGTGTTACAGCACGGCGTCACCAATTGCTCGGAATGATATGACTGTCGATTTTTTTCCGGTTCAATCTGCACATTCCATTTGCCAAAAAGTCAAATCTATCCGTTGAGTGCGCCTTATTATTAATCTCAAACGTATTACAATTTTTCTAGATTATGTCTGCATAAATTTCTAAATTATTCAGCAAAAATTCTTCAAGTTAAAAAAAAATTACAGTACACATTCCATGCAATATAAAATAACATAATTATCTTGCACGAAGATGTTGAAATTTTCATTGAAACAAGTAAAGTAGCAGTAACAAAGAAATAGCTAAGTTCTCATAATAAAATGAGATCGAAAAGCAAAACGGTAACCGTCTGAACAATGTTTCATTTTAATTCTTGTATAGGCCAAATGACAACTATCAGTTTGCAAATTGACCGCGCCTTATTATAAATCTCAAAAGTATTACAATTTTTCTAAATTATGTCAGCATAAATTTCTAAATTATTCAACGAAAGTTCTTCAAGTTTAAAAAAATTGAAAATAAGCGTCCACATTGCATGCAATATAAAAAATACAACCCTATCTTATACGAAGATGCTGTAATTTTCATTGAAATAACTGAGGTCAATTAGTAAGTTTTAAAAAATTGCTAAGTTCTCATAATAAAATGAGATCGAAAAGGAAACGGTAACTGTTCGAAAACTGATTCATTTTAATTCTTGTGTAGGCCAAATGACAACTATCAGTTTGCAAATTGACCGCGCCTTATTATAAACCTCAAAAGTATTACAATTTTTCTAAATTATGTCAGCATAAATTTCTAAATTATTCAACGAAAGTTCTTCAAGTTTAAAAAAATTGAAAATAATGGTCCACATTCCATGCATTATAAAAATCACAACTCTGTCGTACACGAAGATGCTGCAATTTTCATTGAAACAACTGAGGTCAATTAGTAAGTTTTAAAAAATTGCTAAGTTCTCATAATAAAATGAGATCGAAAAGGAAACGGTTCGGAAACTGTTCGAAAACTGATTCATTTTAATTCTTGTATAGGCCGAATGACAACTGTTAGTTTCCAAATTTCACAACTACGGAAAGTAAATGTTTCAGCGGAAAACATTTATCCCACGTTAGTCCTTATCCCATATGAAGAGACCTGGCTTTTTTTAATCAATTAGTTGGTGTCGCGACATTGAATAACACGCTGGTACTAACACTTGTGGATTCTGTCCTGCTGGCAAACAAATTGTAATATAAATTCGGTAGGAATGTATTTCTCAACTTATGCATGTCAAGATGTCCAGAAGTGTACCCACATTTATATATATACATTTATGATGTAGGGTCCGACCGAAGCAACCTTTTTTTCGAGAGAGCCGCATAAACAATCTTGTAAGACGGATAGATGCATACGAACCTAAATCTTAGTACCGTCGTGCCAAATTGCGTTGAATTCCGTGATATAAAAACGAAGATAGACGCAAGGCATAAAGGCAGCCCGAAAGGGACAAAGATGGTGGGAGAGAAATGGGAAAGGGCAATCGCAGCATTAGTAACCCGAGCGAATCAGATGATACGACTTGATCCTGAATGTCACTGATGGGAAAGATTGCTGAGGTAGTTGATTCTCAGCTGGCACAACCCGAGACTTCTATGAGCTTTTAGCACCCTCTAATGTCGTTATTGCTGTGACGACTCGAATGTCAAACGATAATGTACGTACATTCTTCTTGCTTCTGATACGTAAGTGCAAGACAGCAAATCAGGCAAGAATTTGATCAAATTTTCGCACTGTGTCAGCCACGAGAGCAGTGCCAGGCATTTCTTCACGTAATTGATCACAGCATTACGTATCCATTTTTCTCTAAACCGATGTGTTGGATCTGCCAATGAAGTCTACTTGCGTTTTATCTTTGCCAAAAAATTGGCAATCATCAAATCACCGATTTGATCACCCTTTTATTAAATTCAAAGTCTTATCAAGAAAATGGAGTTCCATAGGTTGTGATTGAGCTGACGGCAACTATTGATGAATAGAATGCGTAATCCATCATACAAGAGGACAGCTCATACTTAAAAAGTAATTTTAATAATCGAGCAATCACAAAACTTCGTACTGTTTGGTCATTACCCCACAACCGAATGAGCCTCACACTTTTCTCGCTACGTTGATCTAATGGAGTTTCTGCACTGTGAATGGCACATGGCAACGCAAAACGATTAACCTTCACCTGCACGTTCAATCATTTCTAACAGGGCTTCATTTCCACGAGAGGGAGAATATAAACATAAACTCCGATTATGCATTAATCAAACATAAAAAAACCCAAGACTAATTTCGGTCTTCGTGGCTGATAAATATCGTGGCAATTATAGCAAACATGTGGATATAATATCGAATAATAACGATAATAATATCGTTATTATTGCCATGGCTTTAGTAGAAACACACTTTGTATGTTTCGAAATCATTGCGGTCGTAGCAGTATAACATAACAATTGTAGACACATTGAATTGTCACCGCCAAAAGCATTCCGAGGTAATTTAATGTAGGCGTTGTGTCGTCCCGACAGCTGAAATTGTCGTTCGCGGGTGTTAAAAGGGTTCAGCGTGGACGGCGACACATTTCAAAGTATTGCCGTCGGCTTACGGCGATTAATAAAATGCTGGGGGGAAAAACGTATATAGATATATGTACGGGATTGTCAATCTTTTTTCATTTAATCGCGAAACGCTTAACAAATAGAACCTCCTCGTTCGCCGCACCAATTCATTTTCATCTCGCAATTATCGCTCCAACAGATTTCAATGGCATTTCGCAAACGGACAATGGGGCGTTACGATCTACTGTTGTGACATTTTTTCTCCCCATTGTCGCCTCTTTTTTCCTTCACTATTTCATTTTACAGTTATCTCATTTATCGGTTCCGACAGATGAAAAAGTCGATCGATCGTCGACAGAAACTTCCGATGCGGGCGAAAAAAAAGAGGCGACTAAATTAGCCCGTAAAAAGAAAAAAATAATTGTGACAAACACGAGAAAACATTCGTTATTTCAATGCAGCTTCGTATTTTTTTTTTTGACGTGATTGACCTCATTTATAACCGAAATTCACATTCCAAAACATTAAAAATCACTTGACGACACAATACACATCGCAAGATACAAATGTCAAAACATGTTTTATGAAATAAAATCATTCTCGGTATTCGTGCTTTCGAAGCCTGCCAAAAATCAAAAGTACAAGATTTCACATGGTCCACTTTGACATTTTCGCATAATAAAAAAATAATAAAAATGACAATGTAAATATATGCGCGATACAATAATCAGTGGTTTACGAGGTCATACTGTGCAGCTTGAGAATGAAGCAGGATTGCCGCGGAAGCGCTGATTATGTGTCGACACGTTTACAGCGATCTGTCGAGGGGGAAAAAAAACTCCCGAGTTTTGTCGCACACGAACACTTTGCTCGGCAAAATTCCGCGTCAGAGAGCGCAAACCATCGTTACAATACGAAGTGTGCACACACACACACACATATATATACATTTGTGTATAATAATTCTTATTCGTCTCTCAATGCTTGTCAGTTTAGAAGTATACTGAATAGAGTAGTCGACACACATAAACACTAACACGAGGTCTTCTGCCATTTTCTCCTCTGAAAGTGCTTAATTCATAACCCGCGGTGTATAATTGAATTTTATGTAAATCCATGAAAGCCTAGCTCTCCGTGAGAAGAGCTTTTACCCTTTCTGACCCTCCACCTTTCTCTGCGTACATTCACATATAATTTTTTTGTCCGTGTTTGTTTTCAAATTATTCCGCAGTCACTTATTTTTATTCATCTAGTCCTGGTTCAAATAAAGATATCCTTGGTTTTCCGGTTTTTCAAGCAATGTGGAGTAGCTAAGGTATTTTGAAGTACCAACAATGAATCAAAGTCAGTATTTTTCCGGCACGTAGGCTCTATGCAAGTGGCAACGATTTTTTTCCATTCGTACCGAGTTAAGGGGTTAGGCTACTGGTGCAGAAATAGCAGATTGAAGGTGGACTTTTGATTACAACGATAGAACTGCCAGTAAAATGTTGAGGCAGTAGTCTGGTCTATAAATTTGACAAAATCGATTTTTTTTCATTCAATTATTTCTTAGACCTTTCTTAATACGCTCGTGAAAACCGTTCATTGATATTTCAAAAATTAGCAGAGTTATAGAAATTATGAACAAGCCGCGCGCAAACCTCATCAAACGGTATCAAAACTTTGAACGCATTTATCTTAGAACTATGTTTTTAAATCGGCGCCCACGATATCTCGATAACTAATTGACCGATCGAGCTCAAATTTTGCACATACCTTCGATAGCCTCTTTCTGAGGACTCGTAGCAGAATTGAGTCGAACAATAATTTTGCCCACATTTTATAACTCGTCGAATTTCCGACAATGTGTGAAATATCGTTAATCAAAGTTTAACAGGCCGCCATTTTATAACAAAATTTTGTCAATTACTAATTCTGCTACCAGTGCTCAGAATACTCATACAGATTGAGAATACATTTTTTTCAGATGCATACAACATCACCCAGAGTGGGCGCTGATTGAGGCGGTTTTCGGCGGACCATATTGTAAAAAAATAAAAAACTACATGAAAATATTTAAAATAATTTTTTTTAATGTAGATACGTACTCAAAGGAACAATAAATACATATGTAAAATTTCATCACGACAACTTCAACACTTTGAAAGTTGTTCCAACCCAAAAATGACGTCAAAAATCTGGCTCTACACCAGACTAATGCCCTAAACGCGTTTTTCTCGACACTATGTTTTTCAAAACGGTGTACACGATTTTTCGACATCAAATGAACATATTGACTTGATATTTGGTACATTTATTCAGGATAATAGTAGTTTACTCTTGACCGACGTTTCTTTTCTTATCATCTTTTTCATTAGTTATTAAGAAGAATGCTATCGTTTTTCCCCGAAAAATCGAAGAAAGAGTAGAACCTTTTTTTTATAATTGAAAAAGAATAACAAAAGAGCTCGGTCAAGTCTTAGCCAACATTATCTATTTGCAGAAAAAACTCGGTTTTTTCAGATCAACCAAGTGACCAAAATCAAGTAAACCGTTGTGCCGAGACTTATAAAGGTCCTTCGCAAGATTGTTTATAACTTCTTTAATTATTAATATTTTACATGAAATTGGGTACAAAACTTTGTTAATGTACATAAAAATAAATGTTCAAACGATTTTTCAATAATCTTACTTATTCCTCCAAAATTAATTTTTTTAACCGTGATTTTCGAGTTGCTACAGTAGCCTAACCCCTTAAATAGAATTCAATAACTCGCCGTTAGTACTGTTACTAGTCTATAAGAATGCTCAGCGCGTTTGGGTTTAGTATCTGACAAGCGCATCGCTATTTAACTTCTGACATACAATATGCCGTGGTCTGTAGGTAGCGTGTGCGTATATGAGAACTCATGAGTTGGAAAAATCAATTGAACAGTTCTGCTGGTATCTGCTGGTATTTGCTGATAAATAAAGTTCAGTTCTCCACGAAACATCGCAATGTCGAAATCTGGTTTTGGCAGGCGAATTATTCGCAACACCCCTGAAACGGAGTTGAGAGAAAAAATAACGTAGCTGTCGGGAACAGCATCGGAGTTCCCACACCAATGGACAGTCTCTGAACTCCCGAAGTTGTACAATAACTTTGTTCCTTCTATTCGGGAAAAACTTTAATGATTAATGACATTCTTAATTAAATGACATTAGGAACATTGAAAGATGACGGTTTCGTTGCTTCATGAATATTCTCGAACGTATTTCCGGAGACAATAACGCAAGAAACGTAAGCAGCACTGCATACAGTTGGATTCTATCAGCTCTTGCATACGGTTACCCAAAACTGCCAACTCCCAAATATGAAGCACTTCTAAACAGGGATCACAATGCGTCTGGTTTGGCCATACGGCATCATTAATTGCATACCGCGAGAAGTGGTTTGGCAAGTTATATGTTATCTCATTCCCTGCAGTTCGTAACTTCACGTACTGACAAGGAACGTCACTTAAGGCGGGATATACATTTAAACAGGAAAAAAATAAACAATATTGAGGCATTTTTTAAACTAAGGAATAATTATTCCACAATTATCAAACTTTAGGTATACTTTAATAGAATATTTAAGTATACAAAACAATTTTTAAAAATTAATTCATCATCAAAATGACCGCAAACATTTTTTCAGTTAGAACATGTATAATTTTTATGTGATGGTAGTTAAAATGAAGAAAAAGCAAATTTAAGAAAATGGCACGCATTTACAAAAAAAAATAACATTTCACGCAACATTTCTGTAAAATGTGGATTAAAAAAGTAGTTTTTTTTTTTCGATTTCTCAAAAACAAGTCTCGTCAAGTAGTAGATACCAACATTATCAATATTTCTACCAAGTTTCAACTCAATCGGCTTAATAGGTTTTGAGAAATCCTGCACGCCAATTTCGATAATGCAGTTTCGAGAAAAGCACGTTTGAAGTTCACGCCCGCTCCGAATCTGAGCGGTGGGGCACAGCGTTGACGCGCTGTAACGTTTGAAGTTTTTCGGATTTTGCTTTGAAACTTTAGGAAAATATTCTACATGTATAGTTCTATCGTTTAAAGAACAAAAAAGAAATCGATTTTTTATCGTTGTCAATGTATATCCCGCCTTAAGTGTCCGCCTTCTATTTTGTTGAAACTCATATATGTGATGAAGCATTAAAAACTATTAGACATGTATTTTTTTTATCTGCGGAAAAACGTTTTTAAGAGGGGAAACGACCCCTCAAAGAAAGGCGTGTCACCCCTTAATTTTGTTAAAAACATTTCTATAGAGGATTTTTCATCGCTTTAAATTAGAAAAAATTTGGTTTCATGTTTGCTTCAGATTGGTGGACTGCTTGTATCCACCAATTGTTAATTCCGAATTCAATGTTTCAACTTCATTCTACGCTTACGATTCCTGATTCGATCGTGATTCAAAGAATTCCATTTTTTTATAAGTTAAGTTAACAACGTTAATGGCAGTATTGTTGTGCAGAAATGTGAAAAAAATGGTTTTTTTTTAAGTTAATTTTACTATTCTCCAGACCTTTCTGAATCTCTGAAAACCGTTGAATGATACTCAAAAAATTAACCGAGTTCTAAAAGTTGTAAGGAGTAACTTTAAACGTGTTTTTTCTTCTCGAAATGATGCTTTTCAAAACGCCACCCACGATATTCCGATAACCAATTGGGAGATTAAGCTTGGTTCGGCATTAATCTTCAGTAGACTGCTTATCAACGTCGATAACAGAATTGAGTCGAAATAATTTTTCTGTATATATATAACTCATAGAATGGTCAGAAAAATACGAAAAATTGATAATCAAAGTTCAACAGGCCGCAATTTCGTATTGTTTAATTTTTTTTTGCTAAATCTGGTGCAGAAAACACTTAATCACAACACTAAATCACAACGCTAAATAACAACACTCATACAGATTCAAAATATGTTTGATTTTTTTCAGATTCATATAACGTTCACAACACTGGTTTTTCCGGGCACCGTTCTAAACAAACGTACAAAAGTAGATAATATTTCTTTTTTTTTTCATTATACATATTCTTGAAGGAGCAATAAGCATGTGTATTTTTTTTATTACTCGATCCTAAAAATCACTTCCAAAACAGCGCTCTAGACAACAAAACTGCATTGATCCTTTCTTGACGCACTTACATTTGGCGACGATTTTGATACACTGGATCAATTTGACCCGGATAGTACTTCATCCACCTGCTTCCGGTCAGAACACTCCGGTCGGTTTTTATTGAAAAAAATCAGGGATACACGTTAAACATTTATTAATATGTCTGCATAATAAAAATTGAAAAAACAACCAAATTAAAACGTTCAAAAATTTGTCAGTGTGTCAACGTAGGGTCAATCAAAAGTAAAAATCTTTCAATATTCATAATTCAAATGATATCCTCTTACGATGAATTCATTGACGTGAAGATCGTATCAATAACGTTCCAATACCAATGACACTAATAAGCCACAAGTCCTGCTCATAAATCAATTGACACACCTTACACGAAGAATCGTGAGAATAATCGTGCGGCCCGTGTTATGGCTGGTGTGTTCGTGTTCCTTGGAAGATATGAGTTAAATAAAAGGCGCAAGGCCGCCAAAGTGGCGATGATGAAGATAACAAAAGCCCCCGAGTCCTATGTACGGGCGGGAGGATGCATGCGTGCCGGATAAAATTTTGCCTGAGCACGCAGCCACATTTCAACCCCCACACACCGTCTGCGATTTGCCAGGAGGGATTCCGCACTAACGAGTCCGTTTGATTCGCGAGTGTACATAACGTTGAAGTATATTATTATTACAAAAGAATAAAATAAATGTCGCGGCAAAACATTATCGTTACGAGTTAATGCGGGATTACACCAAATCATCTGCCGGCCTGTCGTGCGACTCCCCGATTTGAAATTCTGTTATTAAGGGGGGACATGCCTTTAGGCGAGAACAAAATTGGACGGTTTTCGTTTTTTTTTTAGAAAGTTTTATTCACCATTTTTAAGACTTAGAGTATGTTTTATTACTACTTTTGGCTGTTACGTGGTATTTTTTAATGGAATTAATCTTCAAAAATGCCGGAGGTATGGCATGGTCTTCTAAACTGCATTTTCAAAACTGACGTGACTTATAGCTAAAAGACTAATCGACCGATTCTGATGAAATTTGGTATGAATCTTTCTAACCTTATTGTCTAAAACATGGACCTAAACGTTTTTGAACTTTTATTTTCAAAACGTATTTTTTATGGCAAAATGTAGTCATTTTGTTCCGAAAATTAAATCTTTTTGGTTCAAAGCGTACCATTTCATCGATTGCCAACATTTCTCACTTTTTCTTGGTTCACATTCTGCGTATGAGTGTTAATGAAAGAAAAATCTTTGTTGGTTTTTTTTTCAGATTAATCCCGTCGGCGCTACGTGTCACGCCGTCTGACAATATTCGCCACAACCCGTTTAAAAGATCGTGCCATACCTCCGCCATTTTTAAGGGATAATAAATTTAAAAAATACCATATTACATCAAAAAATAGTAATGAAACATACCCTAAGCTCAAAAATAGTGAAGAAATCTTTCCTCTTAAAAAAAATCATGAAAATCGGTAATTTTTTCTTTGCCCGAAGGTATCTCCCCCTTTAATCGCACGAAACGCCCCAACTGATGCCAACAGATGGTGCTGTGCTTTTATATTAAGCTAGAACCGTAAGGTTCCATCATAGCCAGACGTATACGATTTTAAACAGCAATGGTAGCTCAGAGCACCCTGAATACAATTGTCGCGATTTAACCGAGCCTATCCACGTATAACGCTACGCTCAATACGAAATGTTCCGCACCCCTAACATATTCATGCAGAAAGTTCTACCTCGTTCGATTAAAATTCATGAAAGCCGGGGAGCGACCACAGGGAACTTTCGGGCCATTCATATTGTGCTGAAATCGAAATTGCTGCACTAATTTCGAAGAAAGTCATTTGGAACATTAATGACTTATACTTGTCTTATTCGGTGATAAACTTTAGCACGGTAGTTCACCATGTGTTTATATGCATTCCAATTTCTCGAAGGTGTCACGCATACATGCACCCCTTTGGTCACTTCTCGTAAATTTCATTCCAAGTTTGCAATTTCTGTTCTAAATAGTATCTAATTGCGAATTCTTACCACCTTAAGGGGTAAGGCCACTGTAGAAATTTCAAAAAATCGATTGTTTTCTTCTTAAAAGATGCCTCAATATTTTAAAAATGACATATTCAAAGGATTAAGGTGGGAAAAATAGCTAAATACCTATATTTTGAATTTTGGCGCAGCCCTTCTCAGTCCGATGCAATCCGTACCGAAAACTTTAAACGCGTTTTTCTCGAAACTACATTTTTCAAGTCAGCCGGACTCGAAAAAATCTTGACCGATTATCTTGAAATTTTAACTGTATATTTACAATTACATTCTGCATAAAAGTACGTAGGATTTTCTCGATATATTACATAGTTTTTTTTATAAACAATTTTCGGGCGACATTTTTTTGAGAAATTTGAACTATTATTTAAAAAACGCGCTGTTTTTGCAAAAATCGGTATATAAAAAAATCCTACGTACTTCTGTAGCTATTCACATGGATAATCGAAAAAAAAAATTCATTCACTGTAAATTAACAATTGCAGGTGCCGCTGGTCCGGCCGCGCGATTATGAAAAAAAAGGCGTCGTCGAAGAAAAGCTGTGTAGCCGCCATTTTGTTTTATATTACTTTGAAAAAAATAGTTTATACAGTTTATGATATGTACAATAAAGGATCTTTTTCAGAATTTTGATTTGTTCCATTGCCCCGCTAAAAAAGATTCCCAAAATATACTCCTTTTTCCCCCGCTGCAGTGGTCTGACCCCTAAAATGCGACTGACTCGTTTTTACTCTTGCGATGTACGTGCAGAGCGGCTAGTCGAAAGAGAGTCTTTCCCTATGAGAATATTCAGATACTGCTATTTCGATATCGAAAAAGTCAGGATGTCATAAAATACAACTTCATCTAAATAGACGGTAACCGCTTGAATTCTTTAACATTGACGCCGGTGTGCATTATCCACAGCATATGGAAAAGATTCGGCAGCGATGTTAATAATCAAGCACGTACTCATACTGCCGCAAGCGGAAGACGCCTCATTGAATATTCGTTTTCAGGAACCAAGAGCCAGTGATTTGATTTGATTAAGGGGTTATGCCGAGTTGAAAAAGTCGACAATGAACTTTTTTCAAAACCAATCTATTTTTTGACGGTATATCATCTTGTAAATGTTCGCTGAAAATTTCAAGGTCATCGGATCAAAAGTGACTGATTTATAGGCTGTTGTGTTGATGCCCGTCGGAACGCTCGGAGCGTCTTTCGAAACTTTGAACGCTTTTTTCTCAAATACGTTTTCAATGTCGGTGACCAAAAAATCTCAAAAACGACTGCATCAATCTTTCTAAACATTTTAGAGCTTTTCCTAGATGTGAAGGTTTTTGATCGAAGGATGTTTTTCCGATGTATACTTTTGATTTGATGAACGAAAAATGTCAATTTTTTCCGCAAAAATCAAGACTCACTTTGAACACACAACATTTTTTTTAATAGGATTTTTCTGAAATTCCTCCGAAAAATCATGGGATTAACTGATATACTAATGAAATCTGTTTGATTTTTTTATGTTAGATAACCTGGTTCAGAAGACGTTTTCGAGAGGTGCTTCCCGGACTCCGGCTGTAAATCGATTATAATTAAATATTATTACACAAAAAAATTACAGTGTTCTTCACATGATACTTTTTTAAAGACCTAATTTTTGTAGAAATCTATGATTTGTTGTAGAAGTTTTGTCGTATTTTAGGAAATTTCTATGTCATTTTGCCTGGCCTAGTTTCTTGTCAATATGATTTCTATGTCTTCCTCATTAACCATTTATGTCCAGTTGTAACAGTCGAAAACGGCTATTTCTTGGGATTTTTTTGGGGAATCGCGATCATAGATTTCTACAAAAATTAGCTATTTGAAAAAGTATACTTTTAAAGTATAAAAAAATACTTTTAAACATTTCTACATAAAAAAATTACAGTGCTCTTCACATGATACTTTTTTAAAGACCTAATTTTTGTAGAAATGTATTATCACGATTTCCTAAAAAAATCCCAAAAGTTTGCTATTTTCGACTGTTGCAACTAGGCACAATCCGTTAATGAAGAAAACATATTGACATTGACCGGAAACTAGGCCAGGAAGAATGACAAAAATTTCATAAAATACTATCTCGACACCGCTCTGACTTAGAAGGGCTTTATCATTTGCGGACGGATGGTTAAACGTTCGCTGAATAGAAAAGTGAAAAAGATCGGTGCATCGAGTAATATATGCATAATACGGTCACTTGATGTACACATTTTTTGTGATAAAAACCTCGACAGCTTGCCTGTATGTTTGGCTTGTATGAAGAAAGCACGGCATGCTCTATGGCCTTTCGAGTTGGCGTCCAGTTGAGCTTTAAAGCTTTAAAGATTAAAAGTTTCTCGCAAAAGGTATACACAAATTATTTTCCTATAAGAGGAAAAAAAAAATAAACTTTGGAAGACATATATTCTTGGTACACTTGATGTAACAATATATATTTGCTCGAACTGCAAAAGGGTTTGCAACGACAGCTAAATCCTTTAAAATAATTAACAATGTCATCTTGATTCTTCTCATTGTTTGTTGGATTATTCTCATTAGCTTGGTCTACTTCGTTTTTTTTTTCATGAGCTCAGAGTGATACGCAGTGCTTTTTCATCTTTTATGACAATTTACTCTTGAGTTATTAGATTTTACAACGTTAATGAGAGGTTGGTGAACGAAGACCTGGTACATTTTTAATCCAACAAAAGATTCCGCGCAATGCAATGTGGCCATAAAAACGATAAATAATTGCTATTTTATCAAATAAAATGTGTAATATTGTGTAAAAGATTATTAGATTTTTTACCAATTTCATTCATCGTGAAGCAATAATAAGCAAATGCGCCAATTAACTTAAAATATCAATCCCTATTAAAAACACAGAATGTTTTTTTTTTCGTTAAAACTTTAACTGTCAAAAAGCATTTTCATCAATGTTCAAAAGTGAATATTCATTCAATAATCTATTATTTATTCTTCAGCATATCTACGCATTTGTCAATTCCGAGTGATGAGGATCGCGTTAAAATATCACGGTTTGTTCCATTTTCACGCGATTCTAGCATAACGATGACGCAGCCTTACCACGTGCCCCAGATGGTGCTAATTTGAATCGCAAAAAAATCTGCGCTCAGTGAATTGTAGACGCGCAAAGGAATATACAGAAGAAAAATGTGAAAAAAAAAACTAACATAACGCATAAAAAGAATAAAAATGGTGTTAATTAAAAACCCGCGCATTGCTTTCCGGTTGTGTTTTCCTCACAGAGCTCCTTTCCTGAGTATAATTTTTTTCTCGATATTGGCTTCCGCATATAAAAACTGAATAAAATATATCCATCTGTGATAATGCATAAGTAATTATATGAATGATAATTATGTGAAAGACCTTTTGTACCAAATATTTTTTTTCCAAAAAACTGACTCGGAAACTGACTGAAACGGAATCTGACCGTTTTCACCGGTTATTTTCAAGCTCCCGAAAACAATATCAAACTATGACGAATTGTTGAACGCAAATGATGTTAAGCTATCACGAATAGGCTAGGCAAATAACATTGAACTATAGTGAACAGCTTCTAATTCATGAGTGCCGTAGCGAACATTCAGATGCTAACAAAAAATGGAACTTTCAAAACATTCTTAATTTTGTTAGGTACCAATTCCCGTTTCGACTATCATCGAATGAAAAAGAAAAACCTAAAACCTCGACAGCTTGGCACATTTCCGTATGCAAAATGCAGTTAATGTCTGCCAACGAAGTCTGCGATCAAATTCACGACTTTTAATATTACAAATTGGATTGAGTTAGATATCAATTTTGTTTATTATACAATCTTCTTTGCGAGAATAACGATTAAAATGCGAGAAAGACGAAAGAGCTCAACCCAAATGTTTATCGGACATTTTTTTCCTGCGGGTAGCTGAGTCGTAATTTAATCGCAAATTCATTCAACTGCGAAACTTCCATCCGAAGTTTCCACTCCACTTTCGTTGCTAAAACAAGCCCGAAAAATCTCAAAGTTATTGGAGCATTCGTTTCTTTAGCTTGTCCCGCAGGATATTGCACATATAAAAACGTACGTAGTCGACGTGGATCGCAGGTACCGGCTGGCTGGTGCGCATGTAGGAAATTATTCTTTGTACGTAACTCAAGAAAAGACGAATGAATTTACGATTAAATTATTCTTCAGCTTCCCGTAGGGAGGAAAACTGTACAATGTACATCGACGCCGAGTTCCTTCCCTTTTTTTTTCACTTTCTTCGCTATTCTCGTAAAGAAAATTGTGTTTATCTTTCATCTCAATACGGGGTGTATCCAGGCGACGAGGAATACATACATCTTTTGGGTGAGGGTATTATTACCGCTGAGACAGACGTAGACTGGCGCCTCTTTGTTGTCGAAAGCGGAACGAAATGGATAAGGACGATCGATGTGATCCGTTTTTTCATTCATGTATGCAGGATACACATAAATGTATACGCATGTATTATACACGTATGTATGTACATCTACGTAATACGTATTCGTATATAAACGACAACTTAACCAAAAAAAAATCAAATTTATGGGTATTTATGTATACATAGTTGTACCCATATATTTACTATACTATAGCCATGCCTCTGGATTCACCTGCGTTGAAATCCTATCAATAGCAATATCCTGCCTTCTCTATTTCACGTTTTTTTATTTTCGGTGGTATCGTGAAAAATCTGGCGTAAGAGATTTAGAAGGATTGACACTACCTTCGGGCATAGGACACGAGCCCACAAAAATCGTGTCCTTTCTCCCTCTCGCATTCTTTGAGAGAGGGAGAATCCCCTTCTCCCATCCTTTGAGAGAGGGAGCATCGGCGTTCTCATTCATTGAGAGAGGGAGAATCCCCCTTTCCGCCGCCCTGAAAATAACGATAGGTAGAGACAATTTTGAAAAATTCGAAAGTTAGGCACAACCGTTCGTAAATTTTTGTGTCTTTATATATCTGTTCTATAAATGCAATTATCTAGCTGGTCATTAATTACACAGTGCAATGCTCCATAGCCTAAATCATTTTCAAACTTCAAGCTATGATTCTGTGAAATATTCATCAAATTCGATTCAGTAGTTCTCGAGTTATAAACGCGCAATGTTAATACTACACAGGCAATGTTAATACTAAAAGTAAATATTAGCCGTGAACCTTGTCATTCTGGAAATGGGACACAGCAGGGGACTGTGTATCAGGATGTTTGAAAGACACTTAAATGAATATTAAGATATTGCGTCATTATGTGCGTTATGGCAAACGAAGAATAAGTAGTGAATTATCGTTTTAGACTGATACAACTCAGTCATAATAATTTCAAATACATAAAATTGGCTTGGGACATCAATTTTCCATTTAGTAGAGAATCACCCATATGTAGGTATACACCGTGTCCCTCTTATCTCTGCCACCCAAAATAACTCGGTAATTATCAACGTCACAAAAAAATGTTCCAGACAAAAGTTGTACGGTGTGAAGGGGGCCGTCAAATGAGACCAATTTTTTTTTCGCTGGAAGCGCTGACGCACAATGAGAGTGACTTCAACTTTTTCAAATGAAATGGTATATTTTTTTCAACCATGTTGTGGAGCACCTCAAGCCGCATAAAAAACATTAGGGGGCCAAAGTCGTTCAAGGTCATTCAAGGTCACCTATTAAAATGAAATACAAATCTAAATATCTCGGATCACTACCGCATATTTGGTAATCTAAATATCTCGGATCACTACCAAATATTCAGATTTGTATCATCGATACTGACCTTCAATGACCTTGAAAGACTTTGACCCCCCAATGGTTTTTATGCGGTTTGAGGTTCTCCACAAGATGGTTAAAAAAATGTATCATTCCATTTTAAAAAGCGGAGGTGACCTTTACTGTGCGTCAGCACCCCACCGAAATAAAACAAATGGTCGCATTTGTTGGCCCCCTTCACACCGTACAACTTTTGTCTGGAACATTTTTTTGTGACGTCGATAATTACCGAGTTATTTCGGGTGGCAGAGATAAGCGGACCACCCTGTAGATATCATAAAACTGTAAAAGCTTTCGCAAATCGAATTCATTTTTCGAATTCAATTTCATCGACAAATGCTCACCGCAGTTTTTACGATCCTTTTGGCCCGCCGTTCCTGCATATTCGGCGCGTGGTCTCGTCACAAGTGTAACTATTTATAATCAGCATTCCGATAATACAAGAGTAAATGTTATTTTTGTATCATTGCAATGATTATTATTATTACATATACTCATGAACGTGGGAAATGATCCAGGAGTTCACACAATCCGAACCAACAACTGGCGAATAATGAAGATAAATATGTGTACACACGAGGATAGTTAGGAAAATATAAACATAAAACCTCCTTCCACAAAAGTATAAACAAATAATTGTTTACTCGTAAATAAATTAGCGAGAGAATCGCGGGTCTCGCGATGTCGTGCAAATTCGTAAAATTTCTTTTAACCTTGGTACCCTTTAGCGGAATATTTGAACTGCAACTCATATCCGGAGTGTGTTTGAAAGTGATGGAATGCCATTTATATTCGATGCTCGAAAAGCGAAGGGAAGACAAAATTCGCAAATTTGAATCCATTTCAGTGCAGTACAATCGTGAAACCAATCAACCGATCGTTATTCAATACTATGATATTTAACCACACGTTATGAGCATCTTGATCATACGTAGTACGATAATAAACTGTTTACGCGTGCTGCGAAATCTGCAACTTGCGCTAGAGTGCGAGTAACTGCGTAACTCGAACCTCGGAACCACAATAAATTCAATACATTGCATCGTTCATATTTTTCATACACGAGAGATGCAGTTTTGTACATAGATACATATATATATATATATATATATATATATATATATATATATATTTATATATTCTTCAGCGGTATCGTCTAATGTAATAAATCAATTTAACCATTTCTAATTACGTTACATTCTACGAGATAATTAAAGTGTTTTACTGCCATTGTTAACTCTTGTTTTTCCCTATAAATATAACTTTCCCCATTTTTCCCTCCGGGTATTAAATATCAAGAGAACGGCGTTTTTGACAGTTAACGTTACTACACGATTTGTGGAATTTCATGGTCGGCTGATGCACCACAAATTCGATACCTACAGCATGAAATCTCAATAACGCGTGAATATAAAAAGGAACAGAGTGAGGAAATCGCGTCAGGGGGATGGTAATGAGATGGAGAACTTCATCCATATGTGGGACAGATAGTCAGTTAGCGTGTCCTCGTAATCTTATATCAATGACCCTGGCACAATAAAGGCGAAAGACGATAGCCCGCAATCTCGACATTTAATCCTCACCGATCGAAAAATCGGCGCCGTATGTTTTTTCATATGATTTTCAAAGTTGCATATATTTGCCCTTGATTACTCTCGAATACTATTATCTTGGATTCAAAGGACTCTGTATCATTAATGGGCGTACACAAATTACGCAACGCCAAATTTCCCAATTTTTGACCTCCCCCCTCCCCCCCACGTAACAGGACCGTAACGCCTGGCCGGTCCCTCTATTCCGTTACGTAACGGGTACTTTGTCGTCAATAATTGCGATTTTTTCATAGACATAACTAATTATAAAAGGATCGGGTTTATACTCATTTTATTAAGTATATATTCGTCTACTTTTATACCAATTTTTATGAAAAAATCCTTAAAATTTCTTCTCAATCTAATCTAATCTTTAAAATCTTAAAAATAAGTAAATAAAAATTCAACAATTCAAGCAGTCTTTAAAAATAGTAATTATCGAAATGTAAAAAATCGGCTACTTACAACCTTAGTGTGTAAGGACAATTTAAGAACTGCGAGAAATATCAAAATTTCTGCATGTTCTAGTTTTAAATTGAATACTTGGGCGCAATTTTACCGCGGAAAGATGACAGCATCCCATATGAAATGTCAGTTAAGGGTTAGTTAGGGTCAGATACAATTTGAAGAAAAAAATTTGTTGTTTTGCAATAAAATTTGCAATAAAAAAAAATTGAAAGTCGGTTGATGAGTCTTTGAGTATTCGCTGGGACAAGTTCGAAAAAAGTGGTTTCGAGAAAAACGCGTTCAAAGTTTTCGTTCCGTTTTTCTTGATGTTAAGTTATGTTTTTTCTAGAATATTGATGATTACATTAAAGTATCAAGTGGCGGGCGATATGACGGTTATTCGGCTGCATTATATTTCACAAAATAATAAGAGCCTGCACTTCATCTATTGTGATTAATGTCACACCTGTAGGGACTGAGGGCAACTAACCGGTCGTGCTACCTGTTGTCACTAAAGTGACTGTAACTCCGTCAATTTTCGGACTTGTGAATAAAAATGTTGCCAACATATTTTTCAATATATGTACTTTCGAGAATTAAAAAAAAATTGTTTTCGAATTTTGCTATCGACTTCCGCGGTAAAATTGCGCGCTAGTTTTTCATTCCAAACTTGAACATGCAGAAATATTGGTATTTCTGGCAGTTCTAAAATCGTGATGTAACGCAAACCTTAACCCCCCACGTATGCAGACCGTAACGCCTGCCCCTCACCCCAATTGCGTTACGTAGTTTGCGTACGCCCCCTAGTGTATCATTATTAATTTTGATAATCTGCAAAAATGGCAATGTAATTCACTTTACAATGTTGAAAGACGTTTTGTATTGCCTCGAAAAAATTCCTGTAACGAGAAAATATGAACCTGTAATGTAAAACCAAATAATGAAGGGAGGCCACTGGTGTGACGGGGCGAAAAAAGTTATTTTCCCCGAATTTTTGTTGTTGTCTACTACATTATTTATTTGATATTTGGAAAAAAGGTATGTTACTAAAAATACATAGCAATTATTTCGTGAGACGTTTTATTTAAAAAAAAATCAACAACCTTATCGAGGTATAATAAAGCCTCCGTATAAAAAATGTGGTCCAATAACAGCCGAATCGATAACTTGATAGTAGTTGGTCAAAAAAATAAAAATGAATAAGGGTGCTCTAAGAAAGCGTAATTTTGGCAAAATTTTTACTTATATTCGGGGGCTTAAAAAATAGTAAATTTCGCAATACAGCAATTGTGGTTTTCTTGAAATTGAAAATTGGACGATTATAGTTAGAATTATGATTCCGGCCAGGTCGAGAGAAGTAGTTTCGCGAAAAACGCAATCGAAATTTTCAGTACCTATACGAAAATCGTTGCGCTACCTCATCTCACTAAATCGTCTGTAACTTGGTCGATTTTCAATTTTTCAGCTTGAACTTTTTTTCCCATATACTTGAATATGTATACTTAGAGGAAATGCAAAAACATCGTTTTTTACCCATCACGGTGCCCCCCCCCTTAATATGAGCATAATGTTCAATCTATGAAGTGATCTAATACGATATAATTAAAAAGAAATCCTCCGAAAAATATTTACAGCGCTCGATACAAAAATATTAATTGGAAATAGAAAAGCCGAGAGATTTGGTGCCAAAAGTTTGACAAGTCATTGCAAAAGATTGTCAGTTTATTTTTCGTTGCATCGAAAAGTATCGAATTTCACGAGTTTCAGCAGACTTCAGTGTTTGCCAGAAGCTCACTATATCTGTATATTCGGAGACGATAAATGATCCGTGTAGAAAATTAAATGGGTTGGAACTCTGCAGTGGATGCAATCTCCCGATGTAATATTCATTTTCAAAATTAATGAAGATTCCGACGATCCCCATTGGAATTAATTCAGCACTGGGTACCAGAGAGTTTTATGCGCGTATTTGCATTCCAGAGTTGTCTCTACAAAAACAAACGGAACTGGATCGCGGGCCAATAACAAAACTGTGTTTCACGATGACTTACGAGGATCGCGAATAGTGTTTGAGAGATGCAGGGAGATGCAATTCATTTTTATCTCTAACATTACTTCATAGTGGCCGATGAGTATTTCCGTCCATTTCACATCAACTTGCCACGAGCTCTTGAAAATGAAAATAATAAAAATAAAAAACCCTCGAAATCTCTGCTACGGACACACGGTTGCGTGATGAACAAATGCTAAAAATAGCCCCGTCGGCATAATTCGTAAACGATCTTAGCCAAAACTGCTGCATCTGATTGCTTACGGTAATAGAATTCAGCGCTCCGATTTAATTTCTTTCTACTCTCTGGATCATGGCATCATGGCGAATCAAAGTAAACTCGACCGCAATTTATTTGCAGCTGGAACTTCATTACTGGCGTGAACCTTATTTTCTCAACTCCTCTGAATGTTTACTAACTTTGGAAATCACTTCCATTTTACCTAATATATACGTAAGAACGAAGAAAATAATATGGGACATCAACAATCAATTTAAAACAAATGAATACGGTCTATCGATCGATTTTAATTAATAATTGATTTATTGTGAAAATTTCCGTTTCGAATAATTTGTCAGCCACTATGTATGGCGAACTTCGCATATGCTCAAGTGGTTGGGGTTAGTGTTTGTCAGACGTCACGATTTCTCAGACTTCGATGAATACGTCGAATACGATCGCACCGTTGTTCCTGCTTTGTCTGAGCTCGTCAAAAAGAAACAACCATCGAATTACAAATTGCCTTAAAAAATAATAGCTCGAAAAACAGGTTTGTTCCAAGAAAGCAATTAGGACAGTCGAGTATCGCAGACGAAAAAATACACACGATATTCAACAAATTTGCATATTTTACGGGTCATTCTCTTCATATTTTTTAGTTTTTCTTTTTACAATACAAATAATTGATTTATCATAGGTTTTATAATATTTTATTAAATTCTCATTATTTCTCATTGTTGCTAGATTTCCATGAGTATATTGAAATTCATCAACTTTTTGTCACGTCTTATTCAATACATCTTTCATTTTCGAAAATTTCATCAGTATTATTCAAATAACTTGGTCAAATTAAAGCGGCCGATTTATTTCAATAATACATCAATCTTGAACTATATTTTATTATACAACACTTATGAGATGAAGATAACCCGAAATAGCAGAATCGAGAACCGGGCCTTGAAAATGACTCTCCAATATATTACAAAAAAATTCGTGCTAAGCGGAACTCAGAAATGAAATTATTCAAAATCCGTTTGAATAGTTTTAATAAATGTTCAAAGCTTTATTATATATATATATTGGCTTGAGCGACCTCTAAATATTTTTCATCACTCGCAGCTTCCGTGTCATTTTTTTCTCTTCAAAGAAGATAATTGGACGGTGAGAGGAAGAAAAAAAATAGAGCTCAATTTTGTGCCGCCCTAAGATATATATATATATATACACTGGACAAAACAAAGAATGCACCTTGTCGTTTACTTGACATTGTTTTTCGCATTCGTTAATTTGCCCAGTACGGTGCATATATGATTAATTTTTTTTAATATCCCACTTCCTTTCGACAAAAAAAAATTCTCCACCCCTCCTCTTGATTTCGACGTGAATAATATTTTTCTAAATAAACTGCCGTAGCGCTTTATATGATTGACATATTTCAAACATTCAATACATTTTTTTTTGAATTGGTATTTTTTCTAGAAACTTCCTAAATTTCAATCTGACCAAAATCGGTTCGCAATTTTCACATTGTTTTTATTTTGCCGTGTCCGATATACACTGCAAAGGTAGTTTGCAGTTTGCGAATTGTTTTCTGTTTCAAAAACTAATCTACTTTGAACCCGATGGGTAATCGTCGTTCCCTCAAGTAGGCGTAAGTGGCTATACTTTGGATGACCCATGACGCGCACGTAACAAACCCTAATAGTCGCTTAAGCGGCACAAATGGATGTTGTGAGTGGTAAAGATTTCAGAGTGCCACCGATCAATTTTCAAGCGTCCCGAATGTTGATTTTCCTTCTACTAGATACGAAAACATCGTTATCTTCGAGCGAAAAGCGTTGAACGACGCGCGGCGATGTTTCATCCGGGTATAATAATGAGAATGTGTAGCGGGTGAAGCGACCAGTGAATAGACGGGGACCAGTCAATGGACGAGAGCCTATTTAAATTTGAAATTACCAATAAAATATTAATTGTCGATGAAAACTCGAATCACTATCGTTTAATTTAAAAAATCACAGGTCTCGTTAAAACCGATTTCTCACTTGGCTATAGAATCTTAACGCCACACTGAATTTTTCTAGTTTATAGTACTTTTACACCGCGCAACTCAGCTACGATAGGGCTGTGCACGGTAAATGTTCTAAAGTCGAAAACAACATTTTTTTCTGAGTTTTGAAGGTAAGTATTACTTTCATTACTCAAAGTAGAATCAACGTTTGATTTTTTGCAAATTTTTAAAATAATTTCGTAATAATGGTTTAGAATTAGGTATGTTTATCGATTGGTGCTGTATTCTAAACTCTTTCCAGCGAATGGACATATGGACTCTGTTCTGATAGTCCTCAAAGAAACGTGAAAAATTCAGCTAATCGGCTGACATTGGCAAAATTAATTACTGTTGAAAATTAACGATGTACATCTGATCATAAAATCATTCCATTCGTTTTTTTTTATTTTGACAAAATTTGTTTTTTATTTCTCTGTTGGAACAAACTTTGGTAGTTTTTTGCGAATGTTATGTGAAGGTGCAAAAAAGCTTTTTGTATTTCCGACGAAATCGTATTAACAAATATAATAGTCATATGTATGAGAATATTACAATTTTCGAGCAACACAGTGATCTTCAAATCTCGCATTTAATAAAAATAAATAATAAATCGTTATGCTTTACAGGGTCCATCTACACTACACGTCCATGTACTGGCGGTCGGATGTCCATTAACTGGGCATTTCGTTAATTTACTGGCGATTTAGTCATTCCACTACGTATTTATCAATTCCTCCAATATTATTCGTTGTAATTACTTCGAATATTTTTTTCTACTATTAGAATAATATATTTCATTATTTAAAAGCGTTTGAAAAATTTGTTTTGATAATATTTCCATTTTACAGTCCATCTGAGTCCTACAATGTCGTTATTCGTCCATTCGCTACTTGGTTTCCCTACGATAACATTGATTGATGATTTGCAACGTCGTATAAAAATGTTCCTACCTTCGATTTCCGATCACCGCGATTGAGCTGCGTTCGTCTCTTCGTCTCTAAGCTCTCGTGCTGTTCATCTCACTTTTGAAATCCTGTTCCAACGTAAACAACGACGAATCGAGCAACTTACGAATCATCACCGAATTACCGATTCACTCGCAAAACTCTCGCGGGTCTCCGATCCAGGTCTTAATGATTTCAAACATTGTTCGCCACTCAGCAAAAAAAGTGAACGACGATAGGTATTTTTCGGCAATATTTACGATGTTTTATCACATTCGATTATTTCCAAATTAACGAGATAATCGCCGACGTTCTTATCAGGGCTTATCACGCTTCGTATTTTGACACTCGGACACACGCACTCTACCTTTTTTTTACGTACAGAATTTCTCGTCGTCTTACATGATTTTCCATGTCGATCTTGCCAAAATCGGAAGCGCGTGAATGCCGGTGAGAATTAGCGAACGATACACTCGACAATATTGTCCCGCGCAGCGCGATAACCCACGATCGAGTCCAAATGGCCCAACGTCACGAGGGAAATTCGGGAATACTTAACGAATAATTGGCACTCGGGTGTTCCAATAGTTCGAGCTTCGTACTCGTCTACACCCACGTATATTTTCATTCGTTTATCCGGTTGCGAAGTTTGTCAGTTTTACGCATCGATCACGATAATTATTCTCCCTGAATTTTAATCGATCGAATATCCTGGATAAGCTAATCGAACGAAAGAATTAAAGTATTTAACTTTTTCTCTCGTGTGCGTTACCTGGACGCTCTTTTTGCTTCATCCTTGCTCAGAATAAATATGTGTTTTCATAAAATTTACTCATTTCGTGGCGCCAAGAAAAAGGTCCAATATTTCCGGCATTTCGAAATATTTCTTTGTCACGGTGCGATTTTTTCGCGTTACGAAATTTCGCTACCTTAAAGACGGATCACAACTATTTTGAAATGCGAGCCGGGAGCAAGCGCGAACTGTTCCACTCGGCTGCCGCGCAGTGACTGAGCCGAGACTGAAGTAATGGAGTCTTGTCGACTACGAGCTATGCGAAGCTCACGCGCTTTTTGACGGACCCTATGTTATGTGTACATATATATATGTATATAATTAGGGTGGTTAAAAAAATGATTTTTTTTTCACGTTACTCAACGAAAAATGTTACTACGTTATGAAAAAAGTAATTCATACAAAATTTGAGAGGTCTAAACATTTTTTAGGTAGTGCTCAAATGACTTATTTATTTTTTTTCGACTTTTCGTTAATTTTTTTTCTCCGCCAATAGATATCATAATAATATAATTGAAACAATTGATCCAACTTATGTTGAAATAGATTTTCGTTGAACGATTGAGTTTGATTTTTCCGTAAATAATTTTCGTTCAATGCTGCCCACTCCAATCGTAATTTTTTTAACCTTTTGAAATTGATGCAAGGTTGAGAAATTCCTATTTCGGTTTCGCTCCAAATATTAGTTATTTTGTCGATAACGTATTGTGCACTCTTTCGAACAGAAAATTTAAGAGTATTATGATGATGAAAGTATAGATTTAATGCTTCTCTATTCGTGAGTAATTTTCGCTCCACAAATCCTTCGATTTCTGACCCAATCAGATAAATTTCGGCACTTTCTCTATCGTCCAAACCGGCAATCATTTTTTATATTTTTATTTTTACGTGTACTGTTACGTACCTCCATACAGCAACAACTTGAAACAATCAAATGAATCGCGAAAAGAACTCACGGAGAGTCAGAGAAACAAAGGTGCAGTAGCGTGAACAGCGCCGCGGTTTGTAACTCTCGAATCCATATGACTTTGTTTTCTTACTCCAAAACAACATATTACTCCAAAAAAACACGCATACTTGTTGGACGTTCAGTGATGTAAACACCGTGTTCTTGTTTATCAAGTGGTTGATATAATTTTCACAACTGAATTACGTATATTGATTCTCAATCTGCAAATACAAATTGTTTATGGTAAAAAATATATTTAATTAAAAATTGTGTATTGGTACAGAAAAAAATTAAATTAAGACTTAAGACAATTAAGACTTACATCGGATCACGCATTATCATTCTTTGCATCGAGATAAAAAAACTTATACTCCGATAATCATGACAAAAAAACATGAAAAAGGCATTTGAGCACTAACTAAAATATTGTTTAGAATCCTCAAATTTTGCAAAACTTTCTTATTTTTAACATACTTCAATATCCCGTTGAGAAAAAAAAATCGATTTTTTTAACCACCATAATACGCACACACACACACACACACACGCGCGCGCGCGCGCCCACACACACACACACACACACACACACACACATATATATGTCCACTCTCAAAAAAATTGAAATTTTGTCAAATTATTTAATTATATGAAAAAAAAAAAGTGTACATTTTTTCAAAATTTTTGGATCGCATTTTCTCGAGTTTTTCAAAATTTCAAAATTTTCAAAATACCGTTTTATCTCGTGAGCATTTGATTTAACAGAAAAATCTTTAAGACAAAAAAGTTGCAATTTTATATGAACTTTGTGAAAAAATTTAGTTTTGAATTTTTCGAGTTTAAAAAATGCTTATTTTCACCAAAATTATACAAAAACATTTTTTTTCGATCGGTATGTCACTTTTGATTTTTCTCAAAAAATTCCAGAAAATACTCTGAAGTGTGTACAGTAACACCTATTTTTTCAGAGTGGCTCCATTCGTTGTTCCAAAGCTGTGCTTTGTTTTATTATTATGAGATATTTTTTTTTAGACAAATCAATTATTATTAAAAATTGTTCTCTCCCAAATTATTCTCACATTTTTCAGGTAATAAACATCCATAACAGTAATAATTTTTTTGAGCTTAATCATAAATTATCGGTAAGGTATACAAAGTTAACCTTGCCATACAAAGTAACGTACGTCGTCCAACATGAAAATTGTGATACAAAGTATCGTTGACCGCCTAATATAAACATTGTCATACAAAGTAATGTGTGCCGTCAAATACCTTCTACATCCTTCAGTTTGTCAACATTCCCCCTCCATGCCAAAATACTATCGGAGTTCTCAGTGTGTTTTGATTTTTTACACTAGGTTGCAGGGTGTGAGCTAAGCAGAGAAGTCATATGCTTCCTTTGAATTTTCTTGGTGGTTTCTCGAGTGCCTTGTTACAAACTAACTTTTACAAAGAGTTACAAAAATATCTCATAATAATAAAATAAAGCACAGCTTTGGAACAACGAATCAAGCCACTCTGAAAAAAATAGGTGTTACTGTACACACTTCAGAGTATTTTCTGAAATTTTTTGAGAAAAATCAAGTGACATACCGACTGAAAAAAAATATTTTTGCATAATTTTGATGAAAATGGGCATTTTTAAACTTGAAGAATTCAAAACAAATTTTTTTCACAAAGTTCATATAAAATTGCAACTTTTTTGTCTTAAACATTTTTCGGTTAAATTAAATGCTCACGAGATATAACAGTATTATGAAAATTTTGAAATTTTGAAAAACTCGAGAAAATGCGATCCAAAAATTAAAAAAAATTTACACTGTTTTTTTTCATATAATTAAATAATTTGACAAAATTTTAATTTTTTTGAGAGTGGACAACTTTTTGACCGTTCGAAATGGTATTGAACGTCTCATATATATATACCGTGGTGTTAGGAAGGTCGAAGCGAAGCCTTAAGGGGGTGATAGGTCACCTCGTCAAAAACATACCGAACCTAGGTTACCTTAGTCCAAAGTCTAAGGATTCCGAGTTATCATAGTAAGTATCATTTTTGGAAAATTGTCCAAAATTAGGTACTAGCTCATTCATAATGTTCAAACAGACAATAATTGGTGACTAAAAACGGATTTGCGTCTTAGCTTAATGTGTATTCAATCGACAAACACAAATACAATCCACATTTGATTGTGTGTATCCACACCTAACTAAATGGAATGTGTTGAATAATTAAAAACTTGTCAAAAAATAAAAATACCTTGTGTTAATGATATTTAAAAAAAATAGTCCTGTAATCAAAAGGGTGTCCTGTAATAAATGGCTAATCCTACAACTGCCGATAGTTCAGATCATGTCCTACTATAGGCTGGAATTTCAGTTTAGTAAAAGTCCCACGGTTTTCGAGATTTTTTACTTTATGATATTTTTTTTTAATTCATCTGCTTTTGGTTTTTTGAATGCTATTTCTACAAATGATATAAATCGACAACAACTAAACAACATTTTAAAGTTATTGGCACGGTATGCGTAGTACATTTTTTTACACCGCAGACTATCAAAGTCAGATGTTCGAATTGGTTTGTATGAAAATTCTGCATAAAATATTTTTTCATGAAGTTTCCTTAACATTTAAGGTTAACAAGAAGATTTTTCTAGATAAAACAAATAACCAAGAGTATTTTTTTAAACTGGGCCAAAAAAGTTTTCATTAGTAGAAATGCGAAAAACCAAAAGCAGATGATTTTTATTTCGAAAATCGTGGGACTTTTGCTAAACTGAAATTCCAGCATATAGTAGGACATGATCTGACATATCTGTATATATATATATAAATGTTATATATAAATTGAAAAAGGTTGGACTAACAAAGTATTGTTAAGTATAAGGTTGCGTATATCATGCGAAGTCAGGTATAATTGCTTATGAATGAAAAAGGAGATCGTCTCAAAATTCATTGTTCAGTGTTGCCGCTTCTGAGTCACCTGTAAGCGAATATTCGCATTTTGATACACGATTTTTCCATACGTAAAGAACGACGAACTTTTCGGTAGCGGTGTATCCCCCGGGGTACATAAGAGACCTTACGGGGTATAACGGACCTCCCGGAGGGTGACAGATCTCATGGCGTAAAACTCCACGGTGGGAAAAATGGGGAAAGTGGGGTCCGTCATACTCGAGGACTTTCCGTACACTCCGCAGGAGTTCTGGCTTGCCCGAAGCGTTTTTTTTCTCTCTTCTTCGTACAATACATGGAGAATTATGCGGGCGGGGAAAACCTACTGATACGAAATTGCTCAGCATTATGGTAAAAATTGTGGCGGACGGCGTTTCCGGAGTGGCAACGTGGTAAGCTGAAAGATGTTGCTGCATTAGCTCGTTAAACTTCGTTAAACGTCAGCTATATTTTATTGTACTTTATCGTTTAATTTATCAAGTGCTGAGGACTATTAAGCGCGGTAGGTATATTCTACTTCCAACTCGTTTTATTTTCTCATTTATGAGAGAATTTACATATTGGAATTATTCGAATTTCAAATCGAATATCGTCATTCGCTTGAGGTGGAACACTAGTGCGACTGATCAAAAGAATCAATTTTTTTTGCTTTTTTTCAAAGGATACATATTCAAGAATATGAAAAAAATCCAGTTGTAAAATTGAAAATTTTATAACTGGAAATCTAGTGAAAAAATCTATTAAAAAAATGTAGTTATAACATTGAAAATTGACCAAGTTACAGGCGATAGCTATAATTGTCCGATTTTCAATTTGAAAAACCCAAATTTCCGTAATTGCTGTGGCTATCGTTGTACTCAGACGTTTTTTTTTGTTTGAATTTTAATTCTTTTCATGTCCCCGAATACAAGTAAAAATGTCGCGACAATTACAATTTTGAACACTCGAAATATTGTGGATTCTTTTTTTCTCGAGAAATGGCTACGTACAACAGGAAATACATTTATAGAAATTATAAAACGTTTTTGTTTTTCAGGACAAACCATTGTCAAGTTATCGATCCGGCCGTTGGACTACAGTTTTAATACTGAGGCTCTATTATACCTCAAAAACGTTGTTAATTTTTAAATCATTTTAAATAAAACTCTACACGAAATAAGTTAAATGTATGCTTTGTCCAAAATCCTTTGTTCAAAATCGCAATTGAATAATCTAGTAGACAAAAAAATCGGAAAAACCGACCTTTTTCGGCCCTGCACAATGGTGCCCTACCTGAAAAAATACTGATACCACGAAAAATGGGTGCACAAGAACAGCACATTTGAACATCGAACATCGTGCAGCCGACATAGCAGCCGGAAAAAATTAATCAAGCAAAAGATATAATTTCGAGAAGATAATTATAATCTCCCGAAGAATACTTTTATTATTTTTATCGATATTTCTTCGACGAATTTTAAATCGTCTTCGTGTCCGTGCCTGAGCATTGACTACTGAAGGAAATACTCCGCACCATATCATTCATCGTTCATATACCGTATAAGCAGATGTCAAGGTGCATGAGGAGTATACAGCGTAAAATCGATCCATCAAGAGCCTTGAATGCCTTCAAGGGTGTTCGCCAAAAAGCCTAAAACTGTGGCGACGTAAACGAAATAACAATGAAAAAATTTGCATGCTCCGTTTTTTGTGTAGAACCCGTGCAAGGAGTTTGTTTGGGTTTTGATCCAGCGAATACCAATTGATGAATCGAATATAATTTGACGATCGCGTGATCTTTCAAGGGAAGGTTCTGCCTTGTTGGGCCAAAAAATGTTCGATTTTTCACCAATTTTTTTTGCGAAAAGTATTAAGGACAGAATGTTGATATTTGGTATGTTGACTAAGCGGTCTTTGATGAATATCAAAATATTTTTTAAAGTTTGACAAAACATGGTAGTAGGAGTGGGAGGAGCCACGTATGTCGGTGCGCGTGCGATGTCATTCTTCGCTTGCGGAAGTCCTTAGACCCAGACAGGTGATCTGAAGCAAAAAAATCAAACAAATTTTTACTTTGTACAATATTGTGTATAAGTTGACCTAGAATCAAGAAGAAAAATTAAAAAATACAAAAATAGTGAGCAAAAAACTGCGAAAATTTTTGGGCAAAAAAACAAACTTCCTTCCGATCGCTCACTATTTTTTTATTTTTCAATTTTTCTTCTTGACTCTAGGTCAACTTATATATATAAGTTGAAAAATCAAACATATTTTTACTTTGTACAATATCGTGTAGAAATTGACCTAGAATCAAGAAGAAAAATTAAAAAATACAAAAATAGCGAGCAAAAAACTGCGAAAATTTTTGGGCAAAAAAACAAACTTCCTTCCGATCGCTCTCTATTTTTCCATCGGAAGGAAGTTTGGATCGGAAGGAAGTTTGTTTTTTTGCCCAAAAATTTTCGCAGATTTTTGCTCGCTATTTTTGTATTTTAAAATTTTTCTTCTTGATTCTAGGTGAACTTCTATACGATATTGTACAAAGTAAAAATATGTTTAATTTTTTTGCTTCAGATCACCTGTCCGGGACTTAGAACTTCCGCAAGCGAAGAATGTCATCGCTCGCGCACCGACATACGTGGCTCCTCCCACCCCTACCACCATGTTTTGTCAATCTTTAAAAAATATGTTGATGTTCAATAAAGACACTTTTCGCATGAAAAATTGGTGAAAAATGGAACATTTTTTGGCACAAGGCAGAACCTTCCCTTAGTATTAAAAATGGAGAGGACTTTGATCCGTTGAGTCCATCTGGAATGCCTCGTACGTCATATCATATTTATCACACTACATTAGAGTACAGATCCTGCACCTTGTACGATATTAATGTCTTACCAGTACGTAGGCGTGTCTGAGAGGAAGTTACAGCCCGTTATTCATGCACCGTATACAATAATAATTCGTATCGTGGGACTTGGCGAATATTTTTTTTCTACTTTCTATTAATAAAATTAATCCTAACGTTTCACAATTTTGTGTGCGATATTTCTTGCACACTTGCATAAGGCGTACATTGTCCTTGGCTATTTTATAAGACATGCCATTTTTCTCATGCAATTGATTAATAGACAAAGTATAATAAATTTGTTGGTTGCATTAAGTTATTCCTTTCACGAACCTGAGTACTAAACGAGCAACTGATATTCGTCTATAATTAAATAAAAATACATTCAAGTATACTGGTAAAATTTCAAGCCAAGTTACCGAACTTTTAGCAAACAATTACAATTTAGGTTGATTTAAAAATTACGATTTAGGTATAAATTAGAAAATAATGGCTTACAAAATTTACTTCTAAATAAAGTTATTTATGAAATTATTATTAACAAAAAAATATTTATATGAAGGCTCTATTAACTAACGGAGACGAAAATTCTTGTAAACTGTTATTTTCTGTTATTAAATGTTGGTCCGTCCGAATAAAATGAACTTCGGACGGACTTAGAGTGATAAAATGTTAAATTCTTCCAAACCGCGGCTCTATTAATTAACAAAGACAATTAACAAACAAATTATTTATATGAAGGCTCTAAGTCTACAATTCAAAATTATTTATAAAATTATTATTAACGAAAAATTGTTTATAAAATTAGTATTATAAAAAAATTATTTATAAAATGTATATAGTTAAAAAATTAGGATTGAGGTATAAATAAAAATCGTCTAAATCGTTATACGGCACATTATAAAGATGGAATGCTGGCCACATTTCTATCTAATAATTTACACACTAAATAACTCCAGACGTCTGATATAAACTGCTCACGCATGTGAAGACTCTAATGATTCCGTAACGACAATAGGAACAAGAGGTCACCGAACGTTTACAGAAAAACTAATTATAAAATTTAGAAAAATGTGACTAGCGGAATAATTATCGTAGCCGCGACTTTTCAGAAAAAATGTCTGAATCTACTATATTATTCCTGTTTATCGTTGGTTATAACAATTAATTGTAACTTATTTTCTATTAAATGCCCCTGTAATTCACCGAAGATTCAGAAGGGCCGTGCTTATACCCCCCCCCCCCCCCCCCAAATACGGCCCTCCGCGGAAGGAATACCTTAAAGGGGGAAGGCCATTTAGAAGGTAAAAAATCAGAGTATTTTCGTGTTTTTTTTTTCATGTAAAGAATACTCATGGTAATTTGTAACTTTGTGTGTTTTTTATTTGATATTTTAAGTATGCAAATATATTTTATTATTTCTTAAAATGCAAATTGCCAGTCGTGTACATCGATGTGCAGAGGAAGTAGCTCAAAAAGTTTCCGCACTGCTGGATTTCACCCTCGCGCTGTAATTGTCTAAAACAAAAAAATCAAAATGATCTTTAAAGGCAACACCCATACGCTGTCGGTGAAGCAGGACTTTGGAAACATATGCAAAATTCACGAAATGGCAGCTTAATAAAGTCAATTTTGTGAATCTTCATAAAATTTTCGCCATATTTAAGGGCAAAAGTACGTTTCATTTTTTGAATCAAAATGTTATTGAGCTTCACCGACAAAATCATGGTACAAGAAAGATGTGTGACAAATTTCATCAGAATCGGTTGAATAGTTTTTGAGTAATCACTCCAGAAGTTGGGAAAAATACAGTTTTGAGAAAAACGCGCTCAAAGTTTCAACAAGGGAAAACTTAATGATTTTTCGGCTTCCTTGTAAAAACGATTTTCCTGCTACTGCTGCTCTTTACGGGCTTTCGGGCTTTTGCCGCAGCGCCTCGAACTTCTTTCAGGCGTCTCGTGCAACTTTAAACGCGTTTTTCTCGAAACCACTTTTTTCAAACTGGAAGGACGGATTACTCGAACACCTTTGCATGGAACGATTTGAAATTTTGATAGTAGCTTCACAATTACATTCTCTATAGGAGTACGTAGCCGTTTTTTCATTGAATGTAAACTTTTTTTTATAATCAATTTACTGCTTATTTTTTGCCCAAAAAATCGATTTAATACTTTCAAAGTGCGCCATTTTTTCAAAATTTCATTTAAAAAAATCCCTACGTAGTCCCATGGCTAATACGATATAGATTATATTATTTTTTTGGTTTTTGTTCCAGGTATTTCACTTTACGAGAAAACCGTCCTCCCGTGAAGCTATATTTTTTTAATACTTTAACATGTGTTAAATAAACCTTCTCAAAAGAAATCCTATTCCTTTTTTCATACTCCCAAAATAAATTGTCAAAGTTAGGCCTTATTTTCTGCCGCTAGAGTGATGTTATTCCTTAAAGATAAACAATTTGTTGCCATAATTTCGCAATCAGTAAATTCGTAAATGATTCATTTTTGCTGGAATTTCATGTACTTCACTGTGTTTTCGATGTCACGTGACGTCGATGGCGTGACTCATAAATTAGCGGTTCCGAAATCGTAGCTTCACTATCTTGGTTCGGACAGATAGCAGACCAATCATGTGTGAGGACCGTGTCAAGTTTTCCAATTTTGATTTTATTTATTTAGCCTCAATAGCCGGAAACGGCGCTTGAGTTTCTAAACACACAGGCCTGTGTGTACTATCGTTGCAACATTTTTTGAACAGTTGCCCAATTCTCAAAAGCGTACTCATACAGTTTTAAACTTGTCTACTCTATAGGAACGTATGCGTACACCGACAGGTAGCTACCGATTCGCACTTAAGGCAGTATTCTAGTCTAGAAATAGGAAAAAAAATCATTTTTTCGCACTTTATTAAAGTATCGATTCTTAACCTGTAGTTACTACACAGTCGCAAATATGCACTACTTAAAATTACTTGTTCGTGGCTCTCTGTAAATTTTCGTTTTCATTTCCACGTATTTTCACCAAACAAATAATATTTTTCGTACTCTCGACCATTACCGTTGGATTCCTGAGTAATTTTTACCCCAAGAAACACTGGTTTTTGGATACTTTTGCATTATTTTTACGAAAGTGATAGTATTTTGAAAATGCAAAATGCCAAATCGCACCAATGTGGTATGGATGTATCCTCAATCGATGTGTGGTAACTAAGGGTTAAGAATATGTTCTTTACTGCATATTTCGAAATTCTCAATATTTACATGGTTCTAGCGATTTGAAATGAGACGAGAATAGGATCGACCAGTCGGAGTTACGAACTTGGAGAAGCTTCTATGGAAGCTAGAACTGCTCGCACACATGAACGAGCTTTAGAAAATCATAATTTCGAAGTGGAGGAAGGCACACTTTACGAGGCAGCAATGACCGATTAATATAACGTAACTATAACATGCCATTATACTACTTGTTAAATAGTTACGGTTGTCTGACATTGTACTCAAAACTTTAAGCGCATAAATCGAAACTACTTTTTTCAACCTGGTTGACGTCAAATTTCGAGTTCTATTTAACCGATGGACTGCAAATTTGCTGTGGGGCTTCAGTATATATCCGTCATTGCGAAATTATTCTTATTACTATATTTAAAAAATTGAAAGCTTCGAAAAAAATGGAGCAAAAATTGAACTTTTTTTTCAGTCACCACTCAATTTTTTTCCTCTTTGGTACCTTCCATAATGACATTCTTATTGATCGAGAAAATGGGTTTTATTTTTGTTTCAGATGAACGGGAGTTTTGACATTATGTCAACCGTCTCGACCTTTTCACGGCCATATTTAAAGACCCATAATCTTTTTAATTTTCATTTGTTTGTAAGTCCTTGAAACATCAATGAAAAGACTAAAAATTAGATGGTAAAATATTTTGGGGTTTTTTCACCAAGTCCGACAAAACGCCCGAAATGTGGGCCTCTAGCCCAGAATACTGCCTTAAGGGGTTATATACAGTCAGGAGGCCCAAAAAGATCGATTATTCAAGAATTTTTCTTGAGAATACCTTAAAGTCTATTAACGTAAAAATTTGTACACATATTATGGTCACTTTTAACTGAATTTTAAGATTTTTTATTCGTAAAAATAATTATTTTTAAAGCTGCTATAGCTGATCTCCGGGAGCACCTCTAAAAAAAGGTGTCTTGCAGTGAGCACGATATCTCTGGACTGGATCATCTAAAATAAAAGACCAAAAATATTTCGCTAATATAATAGATTATCTTATAATTGATCGAAGGAATAAGCAAAATAATATTTTTTGACAAAATGGCGGCTTATAAAAAAAATCGATTCTTGACAAAAATGTAGGCCTTAAATTGTTTATAAAATGGAGAATATTTATCGGTGAGAAAAAAACCTTCGATTAATTACTAAAAAATATACTTGAAAAGATTGTGTTAAAATTTGAGACTGATCGGTTCAGCCGTTTCCGAGAAATCTTGCTCACCGACTTTAAAAACAGAGTTTTGAGAAAAACGCTTTTAAAGTTCCAAAAGCACTTTCGAAAGCTCTGATACGTCATTACAAATCTGCGTGTAACTTCGAAAATATTCGCCGGATTGACAAGAAATTTTCTGTGTGTGTATATTACGGAGAAAAAAAATAATTAAAAAATCGAATTTTCGAAAATTTTAACTGTATATAACTCCTTAAATACCGGCATTTTATCTGTTGGGTTATTCATCCTTTATATGATATTTTTAAGGCTGTAAGTAATATTCTATTCCACTTTGATACATGTATATATATATCCATTTACAAGTATCGATAATTTATCGATCAATCGACAATGACAATTATCAATGATTGATCTCTTTCGTGAGAGCATCGGAGAAATTATTTAGAGAAATAATTAACTGCTTTTAAATATTACCATACGAGAGGTATTTAAGTGATAAATTAATCAGTGACTGATCGGATATAAACAATTAATTCAAGTGCAGGAAATAAACATGAAAATCTGTGGATGGAATTGCAGTGGAAAATATGGCGAAATTTGTAACGTATCCTACCAGCGTTGCGGCATTGTATTTTGAATTGTATCATTACTTATTCCACTATGAGAGTCTCGCCCACGCCGCACATTCGCATATATATTACAGTAGAATGTGTGCATTATAATATATTAAATTGTTCGTACGTAGTCGGACTATAAATGAAAGAGCATATGCTCTGTGTATAAGTTTCGAAGATACGTTTCTCAGCCTTCAGTCAAGTTCTACGTAAATCTCAATGAAATTTACATGTGAATACCTCCCTTCCGGTCTATCTACGCAATCTCGAGACAAAATATTAATTCTAACGATGCACCTGTCGCGACACTATCTCTATGCTCCTTTACCGCGACTTATTCGAGGTACACATGAACAGCATTCGTAAACAATGGTAATTCAGTGCGCAACTGAAATGCACTCATAAATAATTTTGAGAAGAATAGAAAAATTTGTATTAGCAAAGCCAAAGAAATGTTAGCGCTCCGAAAATTTAATTAATGCTATATTTTATCTCGAAATATGGATATTCTTTTAACGCCGAAGCCTGAATTAGAAAGTCCGAAAAATCGTTTTTTTTAACTTATTGCTTAAATCGATAGATAAACTATCCAAGAATATATTTAAAAAGTTACCGAGGCCAATTGTAAATATTTTCGAAGATACAAGGCCAAAAGCAGAGAAGCGATTGATATTTGATAATGATATTTTCACCTATTGAAAACTTTGAAGCGCGTTTTCTCCAGTATTCATTTTCACGATTTTTCCATATTGGCGGGTGTGATAGCAAAAAAACTAAACGACCTATTGAATCAAACCAAAGTTTATTTTCTTCAGTATGAAAATCTCTTTTAAGTGAATTTAAAAAGTCGTTGAAAAAGTATTTTTAAATCATTTTTATAGCACGTTAAAGTGTTTTTTTTTCACCTTTTTTTTTCAAACCTGAGAAAAGTTATAATTCCACAATTTTTTCAGCTTTGTCTTAATTTACCCAGAAGAAAAATATATGAAAATTGAAAATTCTATTGGTTTTTTGTTTCAGTCAAGAATTACCCGCTGCATCTTTCCCGCCGATTGGGGATTGCAGTGGCAAGACGCACATGGCTGATAATAGGCTGATATAGGCTGATAAATCTGCAGTGAAATTTCAATGAAATTTCAATGAAGGTTTATTAAAATTTTATTGTTTTATGTTGAAAACATTTTTCTATACATTTCAAAATACATGATAAGGCACCTCAATGTTTACTGGGATCACTTGTTTTTCCCTTCTAAAAAAAATCCCGAAAAAACGCTTTTTTGGGACCTTCTAATTCAGGGTTCCGCTTTAATGCAATGCACGATCGATAACTTAAAGCATATTGAGCACGAATTAATTCTTGCCGGTCATGAGAGACGATAATTTTATTTTTTACAATCAGGATTAGTAAAGAATAGCGCTGAGAAAATTTTTTTGCTCGCGATCACTTCCTAATTAATTGTATTTTTATGAACGTTATTTATAACTTTAATCGATTTTTTTTACTTTCCCGAGTTTTTATGAACGTTGTATATTACTTTCTTCTAATCCTAAACGAAATCCTACATTCGAACCCTTTTCTTCTTTCCCATGTATATTTGAAATAAACATGGTGTCATATATTCCGCTTGAATTTCCATAATTTAATTCTTTTGCAAAGGTCAAACAATTGTAATTCGAGAATAGACTAAACTACCGTGCTTCGATGTTGCATTCGAGTGGAGCCACTTGAATGCAATTTTCATGGCAATTAATATATACCGAAAAATAATTAAGAATTAATTTAGCAAGTGATTTGCTCACGATACAAGCAAGTGTGCGTAATAATAAAATATTCCGTAAAACATTTTATTATTACGCTTATCGAAAAATTCGGGAAGTACCAATTAAAATGTTTGAACTATGCGTATACCACTTAAGGACCATTTGTTATCGAGTCTCGAGAGGATATACGAGAGAAAATGAATGTTAAAAAAATCATTGTATTTTTTATGCCTATTGTTGATTGCCAATCCTACTTTTATTAAGCTCGAATGCAAACAAAAATCTGACATCCTTCCCTACGGAGTATGCGAACTCGATGGGAAAATCGTCGAGATAAATTGTGAGTTCGTGTACCTTACCGCGCTGTTAAAGAGCTTTTTGCCTTCGACGAAGGGACAAGGGATGGAGGAATAAGATCAAAGTTCCAGAGCTTTCATTCCATTTCACGAACGTACAGCACCGACATTAACGATTAGCCACAAGATAAATGTTTACTCGACGAGTTGATCCTTCCGTTGCATCCTGGAATAACTCTGCAGGATGCGTGCAGAAAGAATAACAAATGAGGAGAACAAAACCGGACTTTTCCACATTATGTCAATTTTTTTTCGTGTTCTTCCAGCACACATTTATTAGCTCCCAAACTATTTTGCATCAAATCCGGCTCTAAACACCTTAAAATTAGTTAAAAACTGCCTTTTCAAGTAGAAACGGACTTGTCCATGGCTGGCTGGATGAAAAATTACTAACAAATGACCACAGTGATGACGATGATGACATTGAATGCGATTGTTGTGAGCCTGACATGGAAGAGTTTGTGTAGAATTATTAATTTGATAATAAAAAACGAATTTTTATTCAATTCAAAGAACCTGTTGTATTTATTAACCGGATATGTCCATAAGATTTTCATTCAAAACCGGACTTGTCCGAGAAAAAATAAACTCATGATAATTACTGTTGTTATTAAACTAAAGCTAGGTCCATGCTTACATTTTAATAGAGCCTTCATATATTAAAGCTTAAAAATTCTAACTCATCTCCATTTGCTTATTTTGGTTTTTTACCTCTCCTGTACAAAAGTAATTCATGGACAAGTCCGGTTCCGTTCGCCAGCTCCTCAAATATAAATCATTTTTTACTGCGATCCGAAGCTTTTCCGGCAGCACGTTTTAAGCTTTTTATTCGTGCCTCAGCCGTCCCAAAAACCTCTGCTCTCTCTCGGGAGAGAGTCAATAAAACGTGCCAAAGCATGCACGTGGCTTTTACACTTTGCACATGTTAAGAGACTCAGGATCCTCGCAAATTGATTTTTACAGCCCGTCCGTGGCAAGGAGTGATAAAATCTCAGATTTATCGTTTTGCCAATGCAGAACATATCTTTACTCGCCGATTGGACTCCGATCGTGGGAAATTCCGATAAAATAGCCATTTCTCAAAGACACGATAACTCATTATTATTCATGTCTCAATAAAAAAAAATTCATATTTTTTTATCATCCATTATTCAATACATCAATGAATAATGTACACCGGTTGATCCAAATAAGTAAGTAGGGATTAGAAGGTGCTATTAAAAAAAAAACTTATTATAGAACCGAGCAGATGGAACTTTTTTAATTAGTACGGTCACACAAATTATATTCGGATCATTAATTGCGATTTATGTTACGACGATTGACGTGGAATCTTGACCATCGGCAGGATAGACAAAATACCCCCAAAAATTCATATTTTTTAATCATAAATTTAAAGAAACATAATTTTACTATTGCTTTCACGAAAATAGATTTTTTACGCTCGATGACAGGACAAAATCAACCTACAGGTGGGAACCGATGAAAAAAATGATAAAAAAGGTACAAAATAGCGACCTGCGTTACGCGTCGCTGACCGTATCCTCGTATATACAAGCTCAAAGTGAACATAGCTAAATAAAGTGATATATTCCAACACAGAAGGAAGAAGTCGTCAGCTTTACCTGATTGTATTAACCCAGTTCTTATCGATTTCGTTCTGCGTTTCACTACTTTTTTTCACACACGTGCGCATCTATATTCCATCGTATTTGTATGCATATGCACAATGGAATATTCATGTCCCTATATATGTGCGGAAAATAGACACGATGGATCCAACGAAGCCACGTGTCTCGTGCACGGTTTCCTTTTCTTAATCAACGCATTTCGTTTGAGAATTTTTTCGCTTGTTTTTAATCGAATATAGCGCTCTTTCTTGCAGAAAAAAAAACAGATCATAATAAAGCTCAATATAATCAAGATGAACAAAATGTATTATTATATATGGCCACATCAACTACCTCCTGGTCAGGGATCTTGATGTTGTTCAAAGTTCGAGAAATATATTTGCTATTAATTGACAACGTTGGCTGGTGGTTTGATCTGCTTTAAAATTTGTTTTATACGCAGGAAATACATTTATGAGACGAATGAGGCCAAAAGTTTTTTCAGGCTTGACCCAAGTGTTCCAAATTCAAAATCATTTGTACGTAAGGTGCCGAAACATTTACGATAATCATGCGATACATGGTTACTAACAAATTGGTATACAACAAATAATTCAGGATTCTTTGGATCCTTGTTTAAAATAAGTTTGTAAACTTAACCGATCAGCTATGTATTCTTTCACAATTCTCTGTTGTTTTTTAACGGGTTATGCCTAGTTGTAACAGTCAACAACAGTTCATTTTTGGGATTATTTTTAGAAAATCGTGATGATTGATTTTTACAAAAATTAAGTAGATGAAAAAATATCATCAGATGAACACTCTGTCATTTGTTTTGTGTAAAAATCTTTAATTATAATCGATTCACAGCCGATGTCTGGGAAGCACCTCTCGAAAACGTTTTTTGCGGTGAGCAAAATGTCCTTTTGGACCAGGTGGTTTAAACTTAAAAAATCAAACAGGTTTTGTCAGTATATTAGTGTAGCCCATGATTAATCGAAGAAATTTCCGAAATGTCAAATAGTAGTAAAATCCCTCATGTTCAAAGTGAGGATCTTGACTTCTGCGAAAAAAATGGGATTTTTTCGTTCGTCAAATCCAAAGTATACATAAGAAAAAAGTCCTCCGATCAAATACTATATTTTTACATCTAGAAAAATTAAAAAATAGTGGGCGATCGGAAGGAAGATTGTTTTTTTTCCCCAAAAAATTTCGCAGTTTTTGTCTACTATTTCTTCATTTTTCAATTTTTCTTCTTGATTCTAGGTCACCTTATACACAATATTGTACAAAGTAAAAATATGTTTGATTTTTTTGCTTCTGATCACCTGTCCGGGACTCAGGACTTTCGCAAGCGAAGAATGTCATCGTCCGCGCACCGTTATACGTGGCTCCTCCCACTCCCACCACCATGTTTTGTCAAACTTTAAAAAATATTTTGATGTTCAATAAAAACCGTTTAGTCAACATACCAAATATCAACATTCTATATTTATTGCTCTTCGCATAAAAAATTGGCGAAAAATCGAACATTTTTTGGCCCAACAAGGCAGAACCTTCCCTTAATGTTTCTAACGACACTCCGAGCGTCCCGACGGGCGTCAACCTAACAGCCTACAAATCTGTCAATTTTGATCCGGTCACCTTGACATTTGCATGGACCATTCATAAAATGAAATACCATCAAAATATATTGGTTTTGAAAAAAAAAAGATTTTTCCCTTTTACTTTAAATCATTTTAAAACGCCCCAGCTATGGTCGTCTTCTCCCCCCCCCCTCCTCTATCTCTCTTTCCCTGTCCGTCTCCTCTTCCGACGTCGCATCGCCGGCGGATATCGTTGACAAAGTCGTCACGACGCTGTGCCACTGACGTTCACCCCATCACTTCGTTACAACTTTCCCGTTAGCTCAACGAAATTCCTGCAAACAAAAGTTCGATGTATAAACTGTTTATGTTGCGTTACGCTCACCGTGCAAAGTTGGCAAAATTTCTGTTTCGAATTAAGCTATACATCGGCCTGCGAACTGGCAACCTTTCGCATTGACTTTACTTCCACTTTGTCTTCGTGAAAACGCTGCGGAAAAGCGTGCTGCGCGTAGCAAAATTCCTCGAGGATGCCATTGCCATGACATTTGCAAAGTATCGCAATGTGCAATTGTGTTCAAAATTAAATGCGCGTCGAGGGTTTCCAACACTATAATAATTATGATAAACATCCAGTCAAGTAGTAGTAGCTCAATTATAAAATTGCGCATCGAAGATTCAACGGGCACGTATAAACGTGGGTAATAATAAGCGAAGTATTAATAATTTTGAAAGCCCAAAAAAGGAGCCAAAATACAAAATATTTGTAGCTTAAGTTCGACAATAATTATTTTTGACCAACCAAATTGATTTTAGTCAAACGGTCATGAAGTCATGGAGAACGATTTTCATCATCTTTTTTAGAATTTCGAATCAAATAATTACGAAGATAAAGAGTACGGAGGGCGGGGGGATAATAGGTCCGAAAAAAGCGGTGGTTGAGATAGACAACAAAATTTCATTTTCGAAAAACTGATCGGGATTTTAGAAGATTTCTTCATTAATATCCCTCTTGAAGGAGTTCAGAACACCCACTCACCCCTTCGTTCACGTATAGGGAGATTCCTGAAGAAAAAAATCAAGCCTTCCTTTTGTCATGTCATATAGCATATAAAGGGAATAGAATTACCATATTTGATGGCTCCTAAATGGACAAACAAATATATATATGGATAAAAAATTATTTTAAAAAATTAACAGGACAACAAAAAAGTTATTTGCTGTATTATTATTCATCCGCTTGTCTTTGCGAATGATGGCAAAAACTAGACCTCGAAAGTACACGTTACATTTCAAATTCGTTGCAAATTCTAATTTATAAGGCTATTTTACTTTGCCATATGAAAAACCATATTGGAATTTAAATTTCGGAATCGATCCCCCTCGCTCGTTACAGATGAATAATTGCTTTGTATTTTTAGCGAGAAGTGACAAGGGTGACAAAACATCCCAAGGGCCAGTAGATAGGACATGCGCTCTGCGAGAGCTGCGCGCATACGGGAATTTTGCACATGCGCCCCCACTGATAATAGCACCCCGTCGGGGAAGAGGGGTAGAGTGAGAAAGAGCATCGACACGACGCTCCCCCAACGAGATAGTAGTACGTACGGAAATACGGTTCAGATTTTTGCAATATGAAAGAATACAGTCGTACACGTAGCTTTTGTTTATCGATAAACGAAACTTGTGGACTTATGCGCGACTAGTTGAAACCGTGAACAATAATCGACAGCAAAGTGGCTAGTTCGATTTGTATCGTTTTAAGGAAACGAAAAAGTACGAGCAACCGAAATCTGAGATACGATATCTACTGGGAGGCGGTGTCAGGTTAGGTTTTCTTCTCGTATAGGTAAGCCAACAAACCTCGCTATATTTATTAACTTTGAAACGCCAGCCTCCATTTTTTTATGATCTAATCTTTAATTCACGATTTTTCAAAATCATAAATTTTCCTTCCATGCAAATTGTTTGGAGGCATTAGAGGTGTGAAAACAGGAGCATCGCCATTGCTCTTCTTTTTCAACCCCCTAGCCCATCGATACGATATCAGCATCCGGTTAGCCTAGTTTTTTTCCCCCTTTACATCCCTTTCGCCGAAAGTGTCCCTTTGCCTTCTCTGTCGACAATTGGCACGAATCGATAGTCGAAATGTTTGTCAGGACGAGTGGGAGATGGACTCTCAATAAGGTCGCTTCCTCCCTCAGAGGATGGGGGATGTAGTTCTTCAAGGCGGGAGCCTGAATTAGAAGGTCCAAAAAAACGTTTTTTCGGGAATTTTTTAGAAGGGAAATCATACAAGTGAGCCCAGTAAACATTGAGGTATCTTCTCAAGTATATTTGAAATGTATGAAAAAAATGTTTCAACATGAAACAATAAATGTCTGCAGAAGATTTGTCAGGCTATTCCATGTGCGTCTTGCCACTGCGGTCCCCAATCGGCGGAAAAGATGCAGCTCGTAATTCTTGACTGAAACAAAAAAACAATAACATTTTTAATTGTCATAGGTTTTTCTTCTGGGTGAATTAAGAAAAAGATGAAAAAATCGTAAAATTATAACATTTTTCAGGTTTGAAAAAAAATGTTTTAAAAAACATTTTAACGTGCTATAAAAATTATTTAAAAAGATTTTTCCAACGACTTTTTTAATTCACTTAGAAAAGATTTTTATACCAAAGAAAATAAACTTTGGTTTCATTCAATAGGTCGTTTAGTTTTTTTGCTATCACGTCCGCCAAATTGAAATAATAGTGAAAATGAAAACTGGAGAAAACGCGCTTCAAAGTTTACAATAGGAGGAAATATCAATATCAAATATCAATCGCTTCTCTGCTTTTACCCTTGTATCTTCGAAAATATTTACAATTGGCCTCTGTAACTTTGTAAATATATTCTTGGATAGTTTATCTATCGATTTGAGCAATTAAAAAAAAACGATTTTTCGGACCGTCTAATTCAGGCTCCGGTCTTCAGGAGTTTTGGGACAAATGACGAAATGTTACCATTTGCTTTAAATGTATACAGTGAATTCTTTGTCATGTGCTGAATGCACCCTCCAAATTTTGAATCGATCGTCTACACCGTTTCTATAAAATTGGCAATTGAAAAAACACGTTCAACATAGGGAGATGTTTATGATCAGATAACATAAGGAGTACATTATGACACTGATGACAATGACATGAGTGATTTCGCGGATTTGCATAACATTTTAAACATCTTTCCACACTTTTTTATGCCTAAAACTGCAATTCAGCGATAAGCGTGGGCATCTCCCTATGTTGAATAGTGTATTTTTTTTCAATTATAAATTTTATAGAAACAGTGTAGACGATCGATTCAAAATTTGGAGGCTACATTCAGTAAATGACAAAGAATTTAATGTATAAATTAAAATCAAATGGTAATATTTTGTCAATTGTCCCGAAACTCCTTAAGTAGATACGTCGTACCTCCCTTTACGATGCAACCTCAATCGGGACAAGTTCCAGAGGCTCACAAACTGTGTCTACAAATTCTTAAAGCTGAAGCACGATACTCCGAAAGCTGATCAATGCGAGCGGGAAAGTAGGAAATCAGAAGGTGACCACTTGCATTAATTCCTGAGGAAAATACGCGGCACATAAAAAAAATTGAATATTCAAATGATGGGCTACATTTAACATTTTCTTTTTTTTGTAGAATTCCATTCGATAAATTTCATTTTAAATTCCAATATCATTTCCAGTTTAATTTTTACACTGAAAAACGTCATCAAAAATCCAACGCAAAAGAAAATCCCAGTGAAACAAAATAAAAGTAACATTGGAAAAAATAGTTCGACTTTCTTTAACAACAAGTTTCCTGCTGTAAGTGGTATGTTTAAAAAATGAATCATTAGCTCCGGGGATTTACGAAAATTCCAATCAGGACGAAATTTCATCTCAGTGCAATAAGTCGAACAAAGCTTCATGTACTCCGATTGAACATTGGATGAATACTTGAACGTTTCAATCGCGCGGGACAATAAAAACGATTACCCGGCGGCCTTGGGTTCAACTGTGCTTTCCCAGCGCTCCGTGCAAACATCGTTAATCGGAATTATATTATATCGTCGGAAACTGAAAAGCACGTGCTCAAGCATGTGTCTCGCGGATGTGCTATATACGTCCATCATAGAAATGGTTCCTCGCACATTTAAATCTTATTGTTGTTTACGTATATACATTTATGTTAAAATAGATGTATTGTTCAGTCGAGTTTGAGTTTACCTTGGAAATTATTTTAGTTACAGTCGTACAATTTTTGACGCAATTGTTTTTCTATAAATGTACATGACAAAATACACATGACATAACTATTATTTAGTACGTATGAATAGCACACATTTGCATTTCGATTATCGGAGTACTTGAATTCTGTTATGAAACCATGTTACTGTTTTGTCCCATTAAATGTATTTTCAAAATTAAGCTTCTAAAAATATTCTAGAAAAGCCACGATTTTGGAGTAAATCTTGATCGCATTGCAGCGCCGTTATTTTAATAACGTTTGTGTGATTGTACTTTTTTTTAATTCAGTACAAATATCGGTGTGATTTATAAATAAAATACGCAAGATCATTCCAAGCGTCTTGTTTGCCAACGAAATGAAAATAGAAGCTCGGCAGTGACGTCAATTTGGGCAAAAAAAATTCGTCAATAAAAAGGCAGAATAAATAGAGTCCTCTTAGTAGACGAAAGCGGGGGAAAAATGTTTGTCGTTGCTTAAAGGATCATCACAGCGCAAAATTTTCAAGAAATCGATTTTTTGCATTACCTGATAGTGTAGACGGTTATTAACATGCTGTTCAATTTTAGGGCGAAGTTCGAATTATTCCGGTTGCTACAGCCTTTTTGAGAAAAGAGTGCGTGAGACCTGGCGCGGACGGACACGTTTTTTCGAAATGTCGTTTTTCGAAACGGTGTACACTCTCGAAGGAAGAATTTTCAAGCTATCCGTCTATGATGACACAACATTCTTCACGCTATTCTTTATCTTGCTATGGAAGCCTTTTTTAATCGTATTTTTTAACGAAAAACTGTCGAAAAAATAGGCTACATTCGATACTTTTTTTTCGAACCGCCGCTATTTTGTCAATTTTGATTTTGAAAAAACCTCCATAGCAAGATAGCGGCTTTCATACTGATTAATAATCTTATTACAAATTTCAGTTCACACAAGTGATATTTACGGCCACAACCGTGTACTCCGTTAGGACTCTTTTTTTCGAAGACATTTTCAACCGTTAAAGAAAATGTAAAAAAAATAAAAATAAACGTTTAAAAAATGATTTTCTGTTCTTCATGAGTACTTTGATTGGGCATAAAAAAATCAGACTGATTAGCGCATTTTAACCACCGAAAAAAAATCAGCCATTTTTCGACCCGTTGCAGTGTAATGATCCCTTAACGGGTTATGCCTAGTTGTAACAATTGAAAACAGCATGTTTTTCGGAACTTTTCATAGAAAATCGCGATGGTAAATTTCTGCAAAAATTAGGTATTTAAAAATGCATCATCTGAAGAACACTCGGTCACTTTTTTCTGTAAAAATAATTATAATTGATTTACACCCGATGTGCGTGCAGCGCCTCTCGAAAACGTATTTTGTGGTGAGCAATGCCTTTCCGAACCAGGTTGTCTAATATCAAAAAATCAAAGATTTCGTTAGTAAATTAGTTTATCCTATGATTAACCGAAGAAAATTTCGAAATTCAAAATTAAAAAAAAATGGCGCGTGTTCAAAGTGAGAGTCTTGGTTTTTGCCACAAAACGGGCATTTTTCGTTCATCAAATCGAAAGTATACATCGGAAAAAAATTCTCTGTTCAAATACTATATTTTTACATTCAGTAAAAGCACTAAAAATGTCAAAAAGATCAATGCAGTAGTGTTTGAGATATTTTCTCACCAACTTGGAAAATGTACTTTCGAGAAAAAACTTGTAACTTGTAACTCCAAAAAACTTGTAACTCGAGAAAAAAAATGTACTTCCGAGCGTTCCGACGGGCGTTAACATGACAGCCTATAAATGTGTCAATTTGAATTCAATCACCTTGAAATTCTTAAAGAACATTTATAAGATTGTATACTGTCGAAATATATTGGTTTGTAAAAAAAAGATATTTCGGCTCTGACAACTAGCCATAACCCCTTAATTACTAGTAGTCTCTTCATCTTGTTAATGTACGCGCATTGCGGGATTTTTTTTTAATCGATCGGAAAGCGGGTGTGTCGTGTTTAAATGTGTCGGACGAGGTAACCCTGTTCTATGGACGTTAACAATGAGTATTGAAAAAAGAAAGAAAAAACGCGCATTATCTAATCTCCCGACCGAGGGGGAAAAAACACGACGTCCCGTAAGGGTAGTTTTTACTTGCGACGATGCACGTGAAACGGACATTAATCGTTTACTTTCGAACGAACAACGGGGAGATGAAAATGATGGAAAAAAGAGAGAAACGTTCCAATCCATCTTGACCTACGTGTTGCTTTGGACTCAGCATGACGTTCTGTCGTTACGACAATACACTTTTAGTGGTCACTTATGGCAACTGGTAATCAGGCAAAAACTATCCCGCCCTACATCCCCGTTACGACAAGGCACTCTGAGAGCCACTTAATATTTGTATCGCTTGTAAATTGATATTTTATGACACCTATGCAAGAAAGTATACTTTGAACGAGGAGAAAAAAATGTTTATGTTATTTATTTGACAAAACTCGTGTACTTATTCGTCGTGAATTTATGGAATGGTAACGACACGTAAATAAATAAATATATATACAGGGTAACAATTATGAGGTGGTCATGTTTTTGTAAGGCTCTGGCACGGAGATTTTGCGAAGGAAAAAAATATGATACTTTTTTAACACTTCGTCTGTAAACCTGGGTATTTCGTTTTCGAGCCAAAACTACTTTCCAACCGAGTTGCTTCATTTATTCAACAAGATATGAAAAAAATTATTTTCTAATAATTTTATGATAGATATATTAAATTAAATGTTCCGAACACTAGCATTAATTTATTTAACAATTTTCGAATGTATTGTCTGGGTGTAATAACGGCAGGGGCCGGGTTGAAATTCCGAATTTTAATATTCCGAAATTCAAGATGTGACCGGGTTGAAACTCCGAAACTTTGGATGATCAGAACGCTCAAAAATCCGAAAGTATACTACCCCGAAAGATTAAAACTCCCAAAGAATTTTACACGAAAGACCAAAACTCCGAACATCTGAACACCGTAAAAGTAATTCGGCTATGGGAGTTTTAAAAGTTTTCAAATTTTCAATAAATCGATGAATTATTTCAAGAATTTTTTTTTCATTAAGAAGTGATTTTACGTCAATTTTGACGTTTGTCTAGACAATGTCATACGTTCTACATCATTTACAGTCAACTGTGTAGACTTTCGCCGGCATGATCTTGACATGGGGGCCTGGTTGAAATTCCGAACTTTAATGTTCCGAAATTACAAGGCTCGTCAAGATTATGCCAGCGAAAGTCTTCGCAGTTGACTGTTTATGATGCAAAACCGTATAACATTGTCTAGACAAATTTCAAAATTGACGTAAAATCACTTCTTGATAACAAAAATTCTTTAAATAATTCGTCAATTCATTGAAAATTTTGAAACTCTTAAAACTATCATAGCCGAATTATTTTGACGGTGTTCAGATTTTCGGAGTTTCGGTCTTTCGGGTAAAATTCTTTCGGAGTTTTGAGCGTTCTGATCATTCAAAGTTCTGAATTTCAACCCAGCCCCGAAAAACGTTTACAGACGAAGTGTTAAAAATATTACCTATTTTATGATAGGTTTTTCGAGGCCTTTCCGCAAAAAGTATAGTGTATTTTTGTGGTGAGTAGTGTTTGTCAGAAAAAAATGAGCATTCTGGGAAAAAAGCAAACTTGCATTTTTAGTACAGCAGAATGAAGATGAGTCAATTCTGTATATCAAACACCTCTGAAAAACTTTTTTTGTGTATCCCGTCATCGAGAAAAAATTCTTTTCAATGTGGAAAAAATGCATTTCAAAGTGGATGATTTAAATTGAATTCCGTTAAAAAAAAGTTTTTCGGGAGTGTTTCGTATATGGAAATGAATTATCTTCATTCTGCTGTACTCAAAATGGAATTTTGTTTCTTTTTCTAGGATGCTCGATTTTTTTGGCAAATTGTATTCATCACAAGAATACGGTATATTTTTTTCGCAGAGGTACCGAAAAACCATTTTACATAATATTTTTCTCGGTCGCAGACTCTCTGCGCAAGAACCTCAAACAACACACGGCCACCTGATAATTGTCACCCTGCATATAAATACATATGGAAATGAGCATTTTATTGTGACCATTTTTGATGTAGTAAAGTTATAATAGGGGAGAAATCCATTACTATAAACCAGGCAAAATATTTTTCAAGACTTAACGCAATCGGCGACATATTCGAATAGAATTTCTAAAATCCCTCTTTAATCAAGTTTCCCCAAAATACCTCCGAGTCTTATTATTTTTTATTGGCCCACATGATTTGAGATATGATTACTAAGCATACATTGAACTGATTTCCACTAAATTTTAATTTCAAAAAATTAAAAACTAACAACGTTTTCGAGATATAATAGAGCCTCTGTATAAAAAAAATGTGGTCCAACAGCCGGATCGATAACTTGACGATGGTTGGTCCGAAAAATAAAAATAAAAAAGTTTTATAATCTATAATATATTTCTAGAAACACTATAATGTTTTTCTCGTTATAAGTAGGCGCTTACGAAAAAAATGCACAAAATGGCGGGTGTTAAAGAAACGTATAGTTTTGGCGAAATTGTCACGTACATTCGGGGGCTGAAAAAAATCTAAATAAAAAAAACGGCTACGTACAACGATAGCTACTGCAACTACGGATTTTTTTTCATTTATAAATCGGACAATTGTAGCTGGAGTTATGATTCCGGCCAGATCGAGAAAAGTCGTATTGAGCAAAAACGCGATCCTAAGTTTCCGCAATTTTTTTCGCACGTTCATAAATATCTATACTTTAAGGAAATACAAAAAAATCGATTTTTTGATCCGTCACAATGGTGTCCCGCCTTAAGTAACGTTGTGTTCATAATTCTACGCTCCTTGATTTGTTTCTAAAACTGACGATTCGAAGAACGTTGGTTTTTCTGTGCATTGTGTAAAATTAAAAAATCGAATAAAAAATATGATCATTTATTGTGAAATAGTTTTTCTTTAAAGGTCTAATCTTGCGAACAATTATTGCTTGAAAGCGAATTAATCAGAACTGGCGGGCTTGACGAGCTGCGTATCGACGATGATGGACGACGATGATCAGGAGGAACTCCGATGTACCGGAAGCGACGTGGAGATAGAGGAATGTACAGATACCGAGGATTCACCATACGCGGCTTATCATTCAACCGATAAGCTCTTCGATACCGATCAACCGGGATGGCAAAAATTCAGCTTTCTCGTGACACTCGTTGTTCTCGTCATTTCCGTCACCATAGCCATTATCACTTTTCCTCTTTATCTCGTGAGCGTCAGCGGAGTGTCAAACGCCTACGCAGGTTCGTAATAAACATGAACGCACGCGAAAAAATCACATATCGCACAACAATGTTCGATTCACGAAAGATTAAATAATCGATGAGATAATATTTCGATACTGATATTCAGTCGAGCGTAAAAAAATGGAAATTCATTAAAAATCGTTCTTCTTCCTTTTCAGATATTTTTTAATAAACGATCTCTAAATATTTCTATAAAGATCTCAATGATCTGTTCGTTTAAATAAATAGAATTTCACAAAATCAATCAAATAAAAGATTTACATGTAATCAATTTTGCTGTTGACCTCAAAAATAGATATTCGAACAATTATTAAATTAAAACACATAGCAACTACTTAGTTAGAACTGAATTTCATTAATTTGGAAGGTGCTTTTTTACATTGGCAATATTATTAATAATTAACATTGTTTACGATACAAAAGCTTCAAGTTTACCATATAAAAGAAGTTAAGAGGGTTCATGAATCATGATATACATTCAAGAAATATATTTCTGATGTGGATATATAATTCATAAAAGTTCTGTTAACGAAAAGATCGACTATTGTTCGATCTAATATTTGATCAAACTTTAAAGGACTTTTGTTCGTCGCTTCTACGGCCTCGTGCATCCTCGGGCTGGTGTACCTCGTGGTCGAGAGAATCTCGCCACCTCCACCTCTGATACCCAACAGCATGAGAATTAGAATACCGCGCTCCAGTCTTCTAAAGATGAGCGGAGTTTACGCTCTTGCCGGTATCCTCGGGACATTGTCATTGGATCAAGATAAAGTTTTGTGCCATCTTCAGGATCCTATTAAAGGCATAACTCTCGTCTTCTCGCTCGTCTACTACTTCTTTTTCTGCAGAAAAAGTGAGCATACCACCTATCTACATTTAAAGAAAATGCTTGTGTTAAAAAAATGTCTACATAAAAAAAAAAAGTTTTTATTTGCAAAAGGTCGAATCTGTTTCTCATCACTTTTACCGACGTCAAACAACTTTTCAGCCAAAAAATCTCATTTTTTAGACATTAAAACTTTTCAAGGAATAAAACTAATTTTTCAGACAATAAAACTTTTCAAGCTATAAAACTCATGATAAATCGTTTTCATAGTAAAACTTCACCTTATGATGCAATTTAAGGAGGAGACACTTTTAAGCGAGGAAAAAATTGGTGACTTTCATGCTTTTTTTTCAAGCGAAAGATTTCTTCATCATTTTTGAGACTTAGGGTACGTTTTGTTACTACTTTTGGCTGTTACATGGTATTTTTTTTTATCAATCTTTGAAAATGGCGGAGGTATGGCACGGTCTTCAAAAGGGGTTGCGACGCATGTTGTCAAACGGCGTGACACGTAGCGTCGGCGGAATTGATCGAAAAAAAACCAACGAAGATTTTTCTTTCATTAACACTCATACGCAGAATATGAACCAAGAAAAAGTGAGAAATGTTGAAAATCGATGAAATAGTACGCTTTGAAACAAAAAGATTGAGTTTTCCGAAGAAAAAAAAATGCTGCATTCTGCAATAAAAAAAACTCTGTTTTTTTATTTTTAAAAACATTTCGGGTTTTTGAACCAGTTTTGAAAATGTAGTTCAGAAGACCGAACTATACCTCCGGCATTTTTTAAGTTCAATATTTTTTTAAATACCATGTAACTGAAAAAAGTATTAACAAAACATACTCCAATTTCCAAAATGGTGAAGAAATCCTTTTTTTAATCATGAATATCGACTAATTTTTTCCTCACCCAAAGGTATCTTTCCTCCTTATTGCCTCAGCGTTATTTGCCAATGATTTTTGACAAACAGACCAGACATTTTGACCAACAGTTTATTTTCCTTTATCACGGAAACTTCAAAAATAAAATCACGAAAATAACTTTTTTTTAAATGAACAAATCGGGGCCGGGTTGATATTCTGAACTGTGAATGCTCCGACGGTTTAAAATTCTGAATTTTAATATTCCGAAATTCAATATGACGCCGGGTTAAAATTCCGGCCTGTAAATGATCAGAATGCTCAAAACTCCGAAAGAATACTACCCCGAAAGATTAAAACTCCGAAAGAATTTTACGCGAAAGATCGAAACTCCGAAAGAATTTTACGCGAAAGACTAAAACTCCGAAAATCTGAACACCGTCAAAATAATTCGGCTATGGAAGTGTTAAAAATTTCAAAGTTTTCAATAAATTGACGAATCATTTAGAGAATTTTTCTTTATTGTAAAGTGATTTTGCGCCAATTTTGAAATTTGTCTAGAGAATGTTATACGTTCGACATTATTTACAGTCAACTGTGTAGACTTTCGCTGGCGTGATCTTGACATGGGGGCCGGGTTGAAATTCCGAACTTTGAATGAGCTGACGGTATTAAATACCGAATTTTAATGTTCCGAAATGACAAGGTTCGTCAAGATCATACCAGCGAAAGTCTAGTTGACTGTAAATGATGTAGAACGTATAATATTGTCTAGACAAATTTCAAAATTGACGTAAAATCAGTTCTGAATAAATAAAAATTCTTGAAATAATTTGTCGATTTATTAAAAAAGTTGAAACTTTTAAATCTTCCATAGCCGAATTATCTTGACGGTGTTCAGATTTTCAGAGTTTTGGTCTTTCATGTAAAATTCTTTCGGAGTTTTGATATTTCGGAGTAGTATTCTTTCGGAGTATTGAGGGTTCTGATCATTCAGTTCGGAATTTCAACCCAGCCCCAAAAAATCGCGATCTCCACTGCCCGAACGAGCAATTATGCCACGAGACTACTCCAATACCTACCATTCAATTCTTTGCCGATCATAACGATAATTGCCTAAAATCCGTTGAAAAAACTTCACACTCGTTTCCCCCCGTTTCCAGTGATGAGTCTTCAACGGATTTTCTCAAGTACGACGATAATCGTCGGATTATTCATAAGCGTGGATTACGGTCTGTGCGACGAGTTTCGTTGTCGAGGTCGCGAAGTTTCGGCTCACGCGGTAACGCTGCGTGGCTCTTGGGGCATCAGGGCAGTATGGACATTCGTCTACGTCGGATCACTTGCCGTTTTCGCAATGTTCTTCACGATGCTTGAGCGCCACTTCACCACGGAAGTAAGACACATCGTTCATGCCGTTTTTTTAAATTTATTTGTCAACCATTGCCTTCGGTGATTGATGGACAGTGGAGGACTGCGGCAATCTCCCATGTCCGGAGCCGATACTTGGATGGGTGGCCGCGATTGCGATAGTGCGTTACAAAATATCGGCAACACTCTTCGCGTTTCTCAGGAACTTGAAAAAGAAATTCGAAGTCACGAGTATCGGATGAAAGTCGATGGGTTGCTGGGATCGCCATAGCCTGGAACGACCTGGAGAGCAGCATTGGGAATTAATGAAATGGGGAGCTGCCTTTAGGCGAAGAAATAATTGCTAATTTTCGTGACTTTTTTTAAAGGAAAGACTTCTTCGCTATTTTTGAGACTTAGGGTATATTTTATTGATAGTTTTGGCTGTTACGTGGTATATATTTTTTTATCTTTAAAACCGGCGGATATGGCACGATCTTCTAAACGAGTTGCGGCGGATGCTGTCAGACGGCGTGACACGTATCGTCGGCGGGATTAATCTGAAAACAAAACCAACGAAGACTTTTCTTTCATCAACACTCACACGCAGAATATGAACCAAAAAAAAGTGAGAAATGTTGAAAATCGATGAAACGATACATTTGGAGACAAAAATATTTAATTTTCAAGAAAAATGGTTAAACTTTGCAATCAAAAATACTTCTTTTCCTTCATTTGCAAAAACATTTAGGGTCATGTTTTAGACAATAAGGTTAGAGAGATTTAAACTAATTTTCTTCAGAATCGGTCGATTAGTTTTTTAGCTATACGTCACGCCAGTTTTGAAGAAAAATAAATACCATGTAACAGCCAAAAGCAGTAATAAAACATACACTAAGTCTAAAAAATGGTGAAGAAATATTTTCTTTTAAGGGGTCTTCTCACTTCAGACGCTAAAGAAAAAGACTAGTTTCATGAATTTTTTTGACAAGTTTACATTATCGATATTGATATAAAAGTTGTTACACTTAAGGCGTTACCCCCACTTGTAGCGCAAAAAAAAGGCATTTGTCATGAATTTTTTAAAAGAAAACTACAAAACTTTTTTAATCGATAAATATACCATCTTAAAGAACACATCTTGAAGAACTTTCAGTAATTTTTTTATTGTAAAAAATATTACATTGTTTGGTGGCAAACGGCCGTCGATGAAATAATGTTTTTATATACACGGTTTGCGGTGACCAACATTGCGGCGAAGTGGATCATCTGAAAAAAAAATGCGGATGGATTTAGTCAAATATAAGTATAAACTAGTCTTTATTCGAAGGATTTTAGAAAATATTCATCTTTCACAAAATGGCGAACAGTCAAAGTTAATGGTTCGATTTTAACGAAAAAAAACGGCCGTTTTTTGGCTATAAAACGGCCATTTTTTTTTTCGAAAAAAAAAAATCAAACGATTGAAGACTACATTTTTATGTATTAAATAAGCCTGCAAAATTTCAAGAAAATCGGTTCATTAGTGTTCGAGTAATCTTGGTCACCGACTTCAGAAATGCCATTTTGAGAAAAACGCGTTTAAAGTTTCAATTTCACAACGGATTCTTCTCTTTCAACGCTCATATCTCAGTCAATTTTGTTCGGATCGACTTGAAATTTTCAGGACATATTCTCAGATACTTATACTTCAAAAAATGCAATAAAAAAAATCGATTTTTTCAAAATCGCAAGTGGGGGTAACCCCTTAATACATACACTTTCTAAATACATAAAAAATTTTATTTATTTATTTAAGTCACTATTTATAGACGAAAATGGTAGTTAAAAAATGTCCTAAAAAAATTGTAGGTCTGCGCTGTTGATGAAATCTCAGAGACGAATCATCCGAAACAAAAAGACGAACGGTTTTAGATTCAGTATGTTCATGGCTATGACGCATATCAAACGATTTTTAATATGTGCAAAAATAACAAAATGGCGGACTTTTCTCGAAAAAACAAAAAAACGTGTTTTTTCAACATTTTTGGCGAAGAAAAATAGTAAATATCAAAATTTAAAATAAATCCTTGATATGCGCTATAGCTATAGTTGTAAAGAATATGTAATTCAAATTTCATACACGTCGGAAAACATTGTTTCGACAAAAACGCATTTAACGTTTGTTTGGGTTACATAAATACATAAAAAAATTAAAAATGTATTTCGAAAGTGTATTTATTAAGTGTAACAACTTTTATACGAATATCTATAATATAAACCGTTTAAAAAATCATTCAAATATCCCTTTTTAGCGTCTAAAGTGAGAAGACCCCTTAAGGTAGTATGTGCACTAACCTCCGCATTAGAAAAAAAATTGATTTTTTAGATTTATAGACATACAGAATGACGTCTGCGAAAACTCCGCATGCCTTACCGGCTACATACAATAGTAATTAATTCACGAAATCGATGCATTTAACCCGCACCATATAGGGAATCCGTGCGGATCAAACTTTGGGATGGACGTAATAATAGTTCGCGAATAGATACGGAGCTATGCGAAAGCGATAAACAACAAGAAAACTATCGCGGTCACGTATGTTCCATAAAAAATATAGGTTACCGGACATTTCGAGCAGATATTATCAATTGAATCGACTAATTTTCGCGTTCGCTAGACGCGTCTGCCATGACCGGATAGATGGCGTAGATTTGGCAACGCCGCATGCCATTACCCAGGTAGGAAATCAAAAGGCTGACGATGGAAACAAGCTTGTGCGAGCCTTGTTTCACCGAGCCTGAGTGAGACAGACCTGGCCCAGGTTTCATTGCATCGTTTGGAGCAGCCTGGAACCAAGACTGGCTGCTTAGCCTAAACTCAGGGTTATTTCAAGCTTTATTCAGCCGGTGAATTTTGAGGCTGAAAAATCAAGGCTGGATGCAGGCTTGTTTCAGGTTGTGATAAAATAAAATAAGTTTAAAATAATATTTTTTCTGTACTTTTATGAAAAAAAAATTTAGCAATAAATTTGTCGGGTGCGAAGGCACGAAAAACGAAAGCGAAGGAGGCAACTCAGAACATTTAAACATATGCTCTTATCGATATTTATGAGGTACACAAAAAAGTATATACGAAAATAAAAGTACGCAATAAAATAAAGTTTTGTTTTTTAAAATATTTTTTATATATATTTTGTAATAAATAATATAACAAATAATAAATATATATAACAAATCAGATGAATTCTTTACAGATTTATTAAATTTACCTCAATGTAGAATATAGAAAACTAAAAACAGGCCTCATATAGCCTCGGGAAGAGTTTGGGAAAAGCCTGGTCATAAATACTCGTGAAGGCTTCATTAAGGCTCGTTTTGAGCCTTGTTGTTTCATCGTTTCAGGCTTACTACAGGCTTTTCTACCAGGCTTTGGTCAAGCCTGTGTGCAAGAGCCTGAAACCGCGTTATCATTCAGAGGTTCAGCTAGGCCTGAAATCAGGCTGGTGCTCAGCCTGAGTTAAAAAATGTGAGCCTTGTTTCAGAGCTTGGCGAGCTCTTTTTTGATCGTCAATTCCTACCTGGGTAGCTGCGTTCGTATCGGGGAGGCCGAGTCGAGGCGGTCAATTTGAATGCAGCGACGAAATTTGTAGGTTCTTGACGCAATTTTATTACGTCCGCGATTCGAACGAATGCTATGCCAATCCATATCTGTTGTTACAATGTATGTAAGACCGAAGTTACAATACGCACATTACACACACGCTTAAACATACGATAACCAAATACACTTGACATTTGTGGTGACAGATACACGCTCGACATTTGACATCTGTGGTGCCTGAGCAACTCAAGGCAAATTTGATTGCTATCTTAAGGGGCTATACCAGTGTGGACGCCGATAATTTGGGTGGTTTTCGGGAATTTTTGGGAAGAAAAGTGCTCAATTAAATATTTCGGAAAATTAAGAATATATTTGGCTATATTTGACCTATATTACATAATTTTTTTCATAGAAAAATATTGAGGTCCAAGCGACTGATGCGCTGCCTTCGGAGGCGGAAGGAAAAAAAAGTTCCTCCACTGCTGACATGATTCCGGCCGATTGAGTAGCTGAAACCGAAACGAGAAAAAATGTCGTTGAACTGGAAGGTATTTCCTGTACTATGATGTAGGATTTTCGAAAAATATCAAAATCTAACAAAATGGCATAGTTATGAAAAAGTCTGTTTTCTTGCCTATAAAATGGTCGTTTTTTAAAATGCCAAATCGTTAATTTTCATCCAATCAAAAATATCCTACGTCATTATAGAGTAACTATATTCAAGAGTACTCAGTGCAAATTTCAAGTCAATCGGATAATTGCTCTTTGAGTTACAATGTCAGCAAATTTGAAAAATCTCATTTCGAGAAAAACGCGTTTAAAGATTTAACTATCGATTTTCGCTAGATAAATTGATATTGATATAAATGATATAAATGATAATGATATTCTTGAAAGTATAAACTGTCGAAAAAGGCCAAAAAAATCGATTTTTTGAAAGTGTCACATTGGTATAGCCCCTTAATATTTCGCTTTTCATGATATAATACACACAGCTATCACAAACACCTCTCAAATAATTCCTTTCCGTATCATGATTATTATTATACCTAAATGTATTATATTTTGCTTTTTTCAGATTCGAAAATTTACCGATTTTCTGTTCGACAGTCAATCCGCTAGTACTACCTTTAAAAAAATGAAGAAAATTCGCAAATTTTTTCCTCGCCTAAATCTTCCCCCTTAACATTGATTTTCATGATTATGTCCCATAACGCCAAGACCTCGTTTGTCGCAGCAACAAAACGTGTGTCAACTTTTGACGACGCAGCACAACGCCTTCTTGTACACGGTGTCGCGACTCGTCTCGTCACGTGACATAAGACGTCGCGGTTCCGAGGACGAGGGTGGCCGTCTGCTGCACGTCACCGATCCGGATCCGAACATAAAGCCGAAAAACTTTCCTAAACCGCCGGTTCTCCAGACCCTCTTTCACATTCACGCGATTGCTCTTGTGGCGATCATCGCGTTCGGTTGGATCGACACTTTGCCGGGAATCGGACGGGTGAGAAATCGAATGATTTATTTACTTTCTCATATAGGGTGTCCCAAGGTGACCTGACATTTTAAATTGCGCGCCATTTTTTTGTGGCGCGCAATTAAAAATGTAAGATTACTAATTTTTTACAACTGGCATCAGGAAGTATTGAGGTCCAGTCGTGGAGAATTACAAGATCGATCAACGCATAGAAATTGTTATTTGCTGCATTGTTACTGCATAATTATTACAGACGACGTTTCATGGTCGCACCATAGAAATTAGTCCGCAATTATGCCAAAATGTTATTGAAAATTTCGTCAAAAGAGCGAACGTTTACAAACAGGGACGAGGCGGCCATTTATCGGATATTGTGTTCCACACATAACCTCCATGTTTGTACCCTATATTAAGGGGTCACTTTAGACGCTATAAAAAGGCTATTTTTATGAATTTTCTTTGGTAGGTTTATTTTATAGATATTGATATAAAAGTTGTTACATTTAATAAATACACTTTCGAAATATATTAATTTTTTTTTGTGTATTTATGTAATCCAAACAAACTTTAAACGCATTTTTCTTGGAAAAACGTTTTTCGACGGCTTGTTGATAATATCTTTTAAAATACTGAACCGATCCTTATGAAATTTTAACCACATATTCTTTATAACTATAGCTACAGCGCATATCAAGAATTTTTCAAAAAATTTATATTTACTATTCTTTGCCAAAAACGGTGAAAACAAAAGGTTTTTTTTGTTTTTCGAAAAATGTCGGCCGTTTTATTATTTTTGCATATATCAAAAATCGTATGATATGCGCTATAGCCATTAACATACTGAATCTAAAACCGTTTGACTTTTTTGTTTCGGATGATCCATCTCCGAGATTTCATCAACAGCGGAAACCTACAATCTTTTTAGGACATTTTTTTAACTACGATTTTCGTCGATAAATAGTGATTTAAATAAATATTTTTTTTTAATGTACTTCGAAAGTGTATTTATTAAGTGTAACAACTTTTATATCAATATCTATCATATAAACCTATAAAAAAAATCATAAAAATATACTTTTTAGCGTTTAAAGTGAGAAGACCCCTTAAAATAAAAATATTCGTCCTTTTCAAATAAACAATACGTTTTATTAATAAATTTAAATGTCAGGCCAATTTGAGACACCCTATAGATCAAAATATAATGCTGAAATGCTAAGTTTTTGGCACTTTTCGAAAATTCTTCAGGGTCTATCCCCGAAGGAACTCTACGAGACCGTACAGCACGGTTTGGTCTGTCATTTGCGAACTGATGGCGCTTGCTCCAACGTTGCTGGGCATGGATGGTTGTTTATCTTCTCGTACGTAGTGTTCGTCATTTCGATGGTCAATTTTCTGTCCATGTGCGAAAGCGCCGTTTTCACCGTCGCCGCTGCCACTGTTTCGTTGCCACTCTCCGGTATTTGGTGGAGCATTTACAAGATGGACGTTGGATCCAGCGGAAGTGAGTGTAGTCTTGTTTTAATCATTATTATCATCATTTATCTTTTCGGAGAACGATATCGGAAATTTGGCAAGTTTTTTTTTCAAAAAGTGTCCATGTCCAATCCAAGAGATTCATCCATGACACATATCAAATATAAGGAGTACAACTTTGCAGTGACCGTTTTTTTCAAAAGTTTAAGGCTTTATTATAAAAAAGTGACTACATATTTTTTAATCAAAGTACTGCCCGTCGCTAGCTACGACCTCGGCCCATCTTTCAAGTAGCATTCGAATCCCGCGTCGATAAAAGTCTTGGTCCTTGGAGGCAATCCAGGAATCGACCCAATTTTTGACTTCTTCGTAAGTACCGAAGTGCTGGTCAGCCAAATCGTGTGCCATTGACCGGAACAAGTGATAGTCGGAAGGGGCACTGTCTGGAGAGTACGGCGGGTGGGATAAAACCTCCCATTTCAGCGTTTCCAAGTACTTTTTCACGACATTTGCAACATGGGGTCGGGCATTGTCATGCTGCAGTATCACCTTGTCATGTCTTTCGTTGAATTGTGGCCGTTTCTCTTTGAGTGCCTTACTCAAGCGCATCAACTGACGTCGGTAGAGTTCCCCTGTGATGGTTTCGGATGGTTTGAGCAGCTCATAGTACACAACGCCCAGCTGGTCCCACCAGATACATAGCATCACTTTGGATCCGTGAATATTCGGTTTGGGCGTCGATGACGGAATATGACCAGGCAGTCCCCATGATTTTCGGCGTATAGAATCCTCCCCGTAAGCATCTACAAGCAAACGGTTCGCCTCAGCCGCAGATTTTTTGATGTTGAAGAAGTAAATCATAACCTCCCGCAAATGCTGAGAATTCGGTTCGTAGGTTGCCATGTTTGAGTGCCTATAACTTTATAATGCATACACGTATCCGTTAGCTTTTTTAAATTGTTTACATTGGCAGAGCCTCTAGTTTAAAATGCCACTTTTTTATTGAGCTAGGGCCACTACTTCGGCCGCAGTGGCTCTCTAAGTAAAACGGTCACTGCAAAGTTGTACTCCTAATATTTAAATAGTTAATGTACCCCTTCGATCAAATTTATTATTAGCGAGTTATCAGTTCGTGGCATCTAAAGAGGAGATTTGCCCCGTTTTATCAGTCAACAACTACAGATATGCACGAATGTGAATTTCCTGGTCGATTAACCCTCCGTAGTCACACTACCGGAGAAATTCTATGGGAAAACGGCCCGTCCGATGTCAATGGATGAATTAAGAAAAATGCTTTGAACATTATAGATTACGTACGGAAAGTCGATTTATACAAAAACAAATGGCAACATGTTTTTAAAAAATCATGTAGAGGCCAATGCACAAAAAGGACACTTTTTCACTAACAACATTTGTTCCAAGAGCCTCTGCGTTGCACTTGCTCTATCCATAGCTAACATAGTAAATGCAAAATTACGAATGAAGTAGAGATTTTTGGGCAGAGAAATGTTTTAGACGTGAGATATTTCGGAATAGTGATGTTTCTGATCAAACCTGCTTTAGAATGGAGATATTTAAGGTTGTTATGGGGTTAAGTCAACATGTTACCACCGAGCTGAAATTTTGTCTGGACCTTTATAACCTCTTTGCTGTTCATCCTGTGTAGTTTGACTACGAGCCACAGTACCGTTTTTTAGATTAAATATAATCGGCAACTCGGCGTATTTTGTGGGCTAATTACATTACGCTTATGGAAAACTCCCGATCATTTTTCAGTACATTATTAATACCTGCTAAGTGAATGTTACCACGGAGCTGAAAAAATAGGTACGGTTCGACTAATTATCGGACTAACCCTTGGTACACTGAAAATTAGGGTAAATATTCGGAAGTGGGGCTCCTGCTAGAATCAGGCTAATTTTTTTTCTTATTTCTTTTAATGTTCATAGCAGATGATACGAAGTAATATCATGACGGCGCACGACATTTTTTTCTTCAAAAAAAAATATTAAAAAATTTGGACGTGGATCCCTGCTTACAGCGCAGATGCAAGCAGGGATCCTCATTGAAAATGAATAGCGTACTATTCCATGGATACGTGGAATCGTGGGGTGCGTAAAACACTGGGGTGGGCGGGGGGCAGCTTGGATGCTTGCGTGAAATCGTGGGGTGCGTAGAATACTGGGGTGGCCCCCCACTGGGGTGTTCTACGCACCCCACGATTCCATGCACCCATCCAAGGTGCCCAACAAACCCACCCCAGTGTTCTACGCCACCGTACACCATGGGTGCGTGGAATTGCGGGGTGCGTGGAATCGTGGGGTGCGTAGAACACTGGGGTGGGTACTTTACTGCATATGGTAAAGAACCCACCGAAAAGCATATGGTAAAGTACCCACCGAAAAGCATATGGCTATTTTTTTTCCAGAAACATCGTGCGCCGTTACAATAATGATAAGGATGATGTTTGTTAACCATATTAAACCATTTATACAAAAATTAGCCTGGTTCTAGCAGGAGCCCCACTTCCGAATATTTACCAAAATGAGGATTCACAGTGCCGTTATAAAATTATTAATGTGTTTGATAGCGAATTTGTGCGAAAATCAAGCACACAAAATATTAGACTGTGCAATCATGGCAACGTCGTAGACTGCACAAATGGTACCTATCTTATCGGTATTCGGTAATTGTGGCCGGGAATCTCAAACTACTCGGTCAGGACAATTAACAACGAATATTATTGGTACTTATTCTCTTTATTAGTAATAATTGCGTAATATTCATTTGATAACTATGTTCAGAAATTATACATTTCTAGACATTTCTAGGCAAAGACAAAATAACGCGGATTTTTTTCATACGTAAAATTTTTTTTCAATATCGGAAAATTGTTAAATTTTTTGATTTCTTCGTGATTATCGACAGCTTTAGTACACACTTTTTCTTTCCAGCCGATTTTTTTTTACTCGGACCGATATTCATTTTTGACCAGCTCCTTGGGCCGATATTGAGGTTACACACGGGGCGCATGCTTCTAACTTCGCGACTCCTCTGCCAACCTGGGCATTACGATATACCCCGGTTTACGACGTTGCCAATTCGTTTCGCGTTCATTGAGCGAGAAAAAGTTATGGAAAGTAATTATACAAAGTAATGAAAACACTTAATGTAATCACCGAATGTTTAAAAATGCACATTTTTACAAATAAATGTAGAAAAATAGTTCGAAAACGTACGTTTAATATGACGATTATTTGAAAGCTAACAATTGGTAAGAACCAATCGGCTTCGCCCTATAACCATAGGGCGCTCCCCTCGTACTTCACCCCCGACGATTAAACCCCACAAGAACCTTAAGGAGAGAGATGTCTAAAAATAGCAAAATAAAGAATAGAGTTGTTGTCCTGCCCAATGCAGTTTAGGAGACCGTGCCATACATCCACTATTTCAAAGATCAATAAACAAAATACCAAGTAACATCAAAAACTAGTAACAAAAGATACCCTAAGTCTAAAAAAGTTAAGGCGTTACCCCCACTTGTAGCGCAAAAAAGGCCTTTTACATGAATTTTTTTAAAGAAAACTACAAAACTTTTTTAATCGATCAATATACCATCTTAAAGAACACATCTTGAAGAACTTTCAGTAATTTTTTATTGAAAAATATTACATTGTTTAGTGGCAAATGGCCGTCAATGAAATAATGTTTTTATGTACACGGTTTGCGGTGACCAACATTGCGGCGAAGTGGATCATCTGAAAAAAAAATGCGGATGGATTTATTCAAATATAAGTATAAACTAGTCTTTAATCGAAGGATTTTAAAAAATGTTCATTTTTCACAAAATGGCGGACAGTCAAAGTTAATGGTTCGATTTTAACGAAAAAAAAACGGCCGTTATAAACGGCCGATTTAAAAAAAATCATGAAAATCAGCAAATGTTTTCCTCTCCCCCCTTAACTCTCCCTGCTCAATTTCAGCCTTAAAAAACGACTGTACGGACAGAAGCTCCAATTTTACACTATTAGTAAGATGATTTTCTATCAATCGAATGCGATCCAAATTTAGCGATGACGATTGACAATAATTTTCGTTCTTATCCCAGGCACGATTTCGTGGTCGCCGGGTGTAACAGGTGAGCTCATATGCGCCCTTCTCGGTCTTCCGGTCGTCCTGCTCGGTCTGGGCCTTCTGATAAGGTCTCACTTCCGGGACACTCAGCCGTCTTATCGACACGTGCCAGCCCCCGCGATGCACGCGGACACCTGTCAGAGATGAATCTTCCAGAATCCAAAAAAAAAAACAAAAAAAAAAGTACGCTAGTGTACATGAGCGCGGCGCGGACCGACCGTAGATCACAAGTCCAACAAGACGTCAAAATAATTTCGTAAAATTCGAGATGATGCTCGCTGCCGAAAAGAAGAAAACACAGACGAAACGAAGAAAAAACAAGAATCCATTTTCGCACGAACGAAACAATGGACAAACACTTTTTAGGTTATAGATGAGAAGCGAAGAAAAGCACACCTGAACGCAATAAGGTCACTCGTTTTCTAACTTGTGATATGTTATTATCGAGGAGAAACGTAAATCGCAGCCACTGCAGTTATTGCCAATTTATATTTTATTTTGATAACGCAATTGAGAATACATTTTATATTTCCAATACGGTTGTCGAAAAATGCAGCAGCGAGTGCCACGTAAAATCGCGACTGCTGAATACCGGATAGAAAAAAATAGGAAGGACTATGAGATGTCCGGTGCTGTTGCAAGTGAAAGTAGTTTTGTATAGTCAGAATTTTTGGACGAAGAGCGTAACGTTTTGGGCTTTTCTTCCGTCGATAGATCGTTGTGACGAGTCTGCGATCGTTCGTAACGAAATAATATATGTGTATGTACAAGTCAGACGTGAATCATCGTCCGTTCGATCAGACGATCGATCAATCGATCGTTCGAGGCGATCGAAACGTAATCAATGGTGTTGATTAGTATTTGCATAAAAATTCACGTGTTATCCATGGGAATACCAGAGAAAAGGAGTCAAGTGGATCCATACGTAGGATTTATTGCCTTCGGGACAGCTCACGAAACTCTTCGTTCAAAGCCTCGTGCAGCCACTTACAAGGAACATCACTCAGGGGCCCGCTTTCGATTTTGTTGGAACTCATATATGTGAAAAAGCATTGAACACTATTAGACACGTATTTTTTTTTATCGGCGGAAAAATGGTTTTAAGGGGAGAAACCACCCCTCAAAGAAAGGGGGTTCACCCCTTGATTTAGTTTTTTCTCGATACTTTTATTGAGAATTTCTCATCGCTATACAGTAGAAGAATTTTGGTTTTTGTTTTATTCAGGAACGCTTTTGTTTGAGGGGTGTTTACCCCTTTAAAATAGTTTTTCCACCGATAAAAAAATACGTGTCTGATAGTTTTCAATGGTTTGTCATATATATGAGTTTCGACAAAATCGAAGGCGGACACTCAAGTGATGTTTCTTGTTAGACAAATATATTATATACACACGAACGTGTATACGTGTGAACGATTCCAAAAGATTAACGAGAGAGTATCGATTGCTGTGATTCAACGCACGAGGGAGATAAAGAAAATTCGTCGGTGTTATATCGTGATTGAAATAATGGATACCTCAGTTATACCTCGCGATTTTTATGCGCTTGTATTTTTATCACGTTGTTCGCTGTTGCGCCATGAGTGCAGATATTGCATTTATCATTGTCGATTCTTAGGGATAGCGTTCCTTTTTTTCTTGCCTCACGAAAAAAGGGTCCCCTTCTGAGGAGATCCTGTGAGCTCACCTGTATTTTAGAAACTTTTGAACGGACGGCTCCAACGTGTTTGAAAAGTTTAACGGATTATGCCTAGTTGTAACAGTCGAAAGCAGCTCATTTTTGGGATTTTTTTGGGAAAATCGCGTTGATAAATTTCTACAAAAATTAGGCAGTTAAGAAAGTATAATCTGAAGAACACTTTGTTATTTTTTTTGTGCGAAAAAAATTAATTATAATCGATTTACAGCAATGCCCTCCTGAACCAGATTATCTACTATGAAAACATTAAACAGATTTCGTTAGTATATTAGTTTATCCTATGATTAATCGGAGGAATTTTCAAAATATATCAAGTAAAAAAAATGGTTCGTCTTCAAAGTAGGTCGTGATTTTTGCGAAAAAAATGGGCATTTTTCGTTCATGGAATCAGAAGTATGGGGGAGACCCGGGCATAGTGAACAGCCCAGGCAAAGCGAATACCCCCACGCGCGGCGTTTTCCTGGGCTGTTCACTATGCCCAGATCCCCCACGCGCAGCGTTTGCGCGTGGGGGTATTCGCTTTGACGGCGCTGTTCGTTACGCCCTGGGATGAGAAAAATCAGAAAAAAATTCAGAAAAATCGATGGAGTGGTTTTTCAAATATTTTGGTCACCAACTTCAAAAAGAGCTTTTCGAAAAAAAAGCGTTTAAAGTTTCGAGCGACGCTGCGAGTGTTCCGACGGGTGTCAACATAACAGCCTAGAAATCTGTCGATTTTGATCCGATCACCTTGAAATTTTCAAGGAACATTTATAAGATACTGTCAAAATATCTTGGTTTTTAAAAAAGTGATTTTTCGACTTTTACAACTAAGCATAATCCTTTAACGCATGTAGTTTTTACCAAGTAAATATATTTTAGTGGACGATATTTTGACGGTCCATCCATATTCGTAATATTATTGTATCAACATCTGGAAATGTCCGTGCATTGATACGTTAATATATTGTTGTACGTGAATGGTATTTCAATTTAAAAGTGTTGATCGTTAGATCGATACTGTCGTCGTACGGAAGAAGGCGGCATCGGGAAAAAAATCGAAAATACGTTTTACTATACAGAACGATGGGAAATTTTGTACTGATTCCAACGGTATCAAAAACGCATTTTCGATATTTTTTGTGGATGCCGGCTTCTTCCTTATGACGGCAGGATAGGCGTATACATTGATACATTGATGTACGAGCATATCCGTACGAGAGTCATCGATATGCTCGTCGATCGTTTTATGAGACAAAAGTGTATATGAGTGTATCTCCGTGGTATTTTTTTGTGCCAAATCATTGAAACTTCTGTGTCGTCGACAATGGAACGAACGATGAGTTGAACGCGGTAGGGAAATAAGGCGAGGCTTTTTTTAGTGTATACCAACCTCGGGACCTGAACTGATCAAAATGAATTCATTTGGTCACGCCATTGGATTCGATTTTTCTGGATTTTTGAAAGCTTGCCAGAAAAATCGAACAAAATGCGATTGAAAATACTCGATTGGTGCGCCCGAGCCAAGCATTGACGGAAGGTCAGTTCGTGGAGTCCCCACAGGATGTGTCAAACTGCAAATACGATTAACCGGCAATTTAGCGAGTGACTAATTCAATAAGCGGATGAGGGCTGACAGATCAATATTAAACAGTGGAAATAGCGTCAATCATGTATTCCATCGACAAGCCATACGTCCACATTTTTATATAACGACAGGTGCATTAGTGATAATCGAAACGGAGAAGAAAGAAATACCGAAGCATAATTGAAGTTCGAGAACAATACTCCGATAAACATCGGACGGTGAAAAAAGTCCGTAAATGTAAATGATGATGAGAACGTTGCAACAGATACGGTAATAAATCACGAGAAATCAACGTCCAAAAGTTTAGCAGAACAAACGAGAGAATACACGATCAAAATGTACGACTTTAGCTACGGATGATATTTTTTATTCGCTCAATAAACTAGAACAGTGTCGCACACTTTGATCGTGCGAAAAATATTTGACTTTGGCACGGAATAAAGACACAAGAATTTTGTGCACTCGAAAGTCGAAATTCGTTCGCAAATTAAATTAATATTTCGAGCTATTTTGGCAAACGATATTTTCGTTGATACAACCTTTTTTCCGCTGCGATTTTTGCAAAAAAAGAGCAATAACCGAGTCCGCTCGAACAAAAGAGAGGTTATATTCTTGAGAAGATTAATGAAAAACGAAACTTCATATACGAAAGATAAGTTGAGAGAATCTTAACGCGAAGAAATCGTGAAAAAAAGAAATTGACTATTCAAAAACTGTTCTAAAACGAAAATCAATTACTGCTTCTCTTCCACTTCCGTATCTTCTTCTGTCTCTTCGCCAAAAAAAAGAGTGGTCTATATTTTTTATAATTCCTCGAGATACAAATGCTTCGAAAAACAATTTAGCAAAGTCAACGCACAGAAATGTTTCGTTTCGATCGTGATTTAGGATAAACTGTGCTTTCTCTCGATCCGAGCATCTCGTTCCGAATTTGTCGTTGACCACAGACGAATCAACATCGCGAATAAGGAAAAATGCGAAATAAAACAATAACATTGTGTCAATTTGGTGAAGTTGCGACGATCAATCGCGTGGTGCACGCGTATAACGACGTGAGAAAAAAAATTGTCCCGTTTCTTAAATCATCGTACGGCTTTACGATCGATTAACCTTTCGTTGTCACACTGGGTCATTTTGACCCGAAACGAATTTTAAATAAAATGCTCCGTTTCCCAAAATTGAGAGTTTTCAATAATGGTTTACAATTTAATTAGATATTTTCCGTATTCCAATTATGTAACATGTTAAGGCCTTAGGCCACTCTAGAGGCCGAAAAAATAGGCTTTTTGGGGATTTTTTTTTTCAGAAAAACTACAAAATAAATCGAGATTATAATTTTTTACGCAAATTTTTTAAATGTGAAAAATTTCCGATAATTGTTAATAACAAATAAACTATACAACATTTAAAAAATCCTACGTACTCCCATAGATAATGTATTTTTCAAGATACATTCAACATTTCAAGTGAATCGGTTGAAAATTGTCCGAGTTATGTTTCGGGCCAACTTAAAAAATGCAGTTTTGAGATAAACGCTGCACAGTCGCCATTTTTAAATTAATCGCTTCAAAAAAATTTTTGTTTACAGTCACTGATATGTATGATAAAAACTCTTTTTTGTAATCTCGATTTATTTTGTAGTTTTTCTGAAAAAAAAATCCCCAAAAAGCCTATTTTTTCGGCCTCTAGAGTGGCCTAACCCCTTAAGACGAGTTAGACGTGTATTCGTGAATTTTCAAAATGAAAACCTACCGAGGGTTTGTTATCGGCAGGTGGATGAAGAACAATTCGGGTGAAATTGCCCCGATGTATCAAAATCGTGGCCAGGGATAAGTGTGTCAACGAAAGGTTCAAAAAAGTATCACCCACAACTGTCAACTATATTGTATCTCTAGGATCCCGTACTGACGTTTAAAAAACGCTGTTGTAATTAACGTCTTTAGACTTAAATAATCAACTCAAATGAAAGAAGAAACCTGCTCAACTGGACTCCGCAATCGCCACAAGAGTCAACTCGTTTTGTAAAATAATCTTATCCATTGTAAGACGTTTCGGACACATGATATATATATATATATATATATATATATATATATATATATATATACACACATATGCATACATCGACGTCAATAATCAATGGCGTTTGGAATTTTCATGCCGATCTGAAGAATCGTTACCGTATACACAGCACAATTTGAAAGACTCATTCCTCAAGAAGCTACTTCACCAGAAAAAAAACTGTAAAAAAATCTTTTTCAATGTTATAGATACGTAGTACGTACAGCAAATGTAAAAAAAAATGACAAAACCGTCGAAGAAACATTTCGAGACAAATCAGACATTTTGCGAAATTTTTCACTCATTCTTATTTTCTACATGTTCTTTTTTTATTATTTCCAACGTTATTCTTAAGAATTAGAGTTTTCATAAAATTGAAAAAAGCACGTCGAAAAATCGATTATACGACGCCCTCGAAATTTTCTATGTTTCCTATAGAGTTTTTCTACGAAAACGTATAGCTCACGACTTTACTGTGACTTTTTACCGGATCGAAATTTTGGGCGAGACTAGGCGTGGTGAACATCCATAAATCAAACAACGGCAAAAAATTGTAGGAGAGGATGAAACAAATTCTTTGTGTATCACTAAATGTTACGGTGAAAAAAAATCACACCACAAATATACTAATCGCAAATCCGATCCAAATCCAGTGCTTAAGAGGTCTTCTCACTTTAGACGCTGAAAAAGGCTATTTTCGTGAATTTTTTTGATAGGTTTATACTATAGATATTGATACAAAAGTTGTTACACTTAATAAATATACTTTCGAAATACATGAAAAAAAAATAATTATTTAAGTCACTATTTATAGACAAAAATGGTAGTTAAAAAATGTCCTAAAAAATTGTAGGATGAAATCTCGGAGATGAAGCATGCGAAACAAAAAAATCAAACGATTTTAGATTGAGTATGTTAATGGCTATAGCGCATATCATACGATTTTCGATATACGCAAAAATAACAAAATGGCGGATATTGTCCGAAAAAACGAGTTTTTTTCCCCGTTTTTGGCAAAAAAAATAGTCAATATCAAACAAATTTTTAATCCTTGATATGCACTATAGCTATAGTTGTAAACAATATGTTGTTAAAATTTCATAAGGATCGGTTCAGTAGTTTCGAAGATTTTATCAACAAGTCGTCGAAAAACGTACTTTCGAGAAAAACGCGTTTAAAGATTGTTTGGGTTGCATAAATGTTTTTTTAAAATGTATTTCGAAAGCGTATTTTTAAGTGTAACAACTTTTATATCAATATCTATAATATAAGCCTACAAAAAAATTCATGAAAATAGCCTTTATTAACGTGAAAGTGAGAAGACCCTATAATTACTGAGTGAAATGTTCGTTATGTGATGGTGAAGCCAATTGTTCGTGGCAATTGAAAATTGTAGCTGCCTAAGTGAGGTTGTAGCAAAGCCAGAGAAAACGCGCATTAATTTTAGACCTACTCGTAATAATTGTTGAACGGTTGATAAAAAGTACATAAAAATTGTTTTAAAAAGTCAGTGGAAAACGAAGAAAAAGATAACAAAAGTAACGGCCACTCGATAACGTTGGTTCGTCGAATCTTCGTCGAGTATTCAAATGCTTACGAACGAAGTGACGAATGTTAGTGAAATTTGCAACGTTGGAATGCCACGAAAATTCATATTTTTATTTCCTTATTTTTAATATGTTACGAAATCTTTCTCGCAAATTTCAACTGCAGTTCTCCCAATAAGCATTTTGAAAAATGATCGAGAGATTTCGGTAGGTAAAATCTGCTGAAAGAAATTCGGAAAAGCAAAAAATATTTTCCATTGCGCTGCAACGATGCAAAATTCAATCCCATAGTAAAGAAGAGCCCCGAGAAAGTGATCGATTGTTGGCTAAATATAATTGTAATCGTGATTAGAGTAGATCAGATCTAGCTACGCGTACCGATTGTGTGATACGACGTGCACAAGTGAGAATGCGTCCAACTACGAATCAATTATTGTTCGCTGAAGAATAAATAAGCTCAAAGCACACTCGTCGTGTGACCCTCCCCACTTTGCGTATTTATAATCGTACTTCTTTACCGTGTGGATTTACGTTCGCACTATTTTATTCAGCTCAAATGATGTATGCATTTCGTTAATATCCCATATGCGGCGATTCGTTAACATATTTTTCAGCTCGATGAATTCTCGTTTTGCGATAACATAGATTTAATTCAATTAAAGTACCGTTTTATTCCAATAGAGCAGCGTTCGCTTTCAGTGCAGATATTTCGAAATTTATGTACTCTGAGTGTATATGTGAAAATTATAATTATCTCCATGGCGACGTTTGTACAGAGGGAATCGTTAAAAATATATGGGAATTTATAAATACAGTATACAATAAAATGTGCATGATAAGTAATGCGAAATGAAGAAAAACCTCGAACTTTGTATTTTCGTAACGCATTCCCGTGTCACCTTACTTTCTCGTCAAGTTTTGCCATTGGGTACTTTGACGACACTTTTTTTCCAGATTCATTGGAAAATGTCGACGTCCAGCGTCCCGATTTAGCAATAATTTACAGATTTGCTAGTGTAATCCTCGAAGAATCGAAACATCGGATTAGATCGATTATTTCAATGATCTGTGAATCGATCAACATGTAGGAATTTCTTCAACTGTTTTTATTATTTCGGAACAAAGACGTGAAAAAAAAGAATTAATTCGATCGAATCGTTAAGGCGGAAAACCAGTTTGGATGACGCAAAAAATTGAAGTTTTTTTATTCCATAAATTGTTAGTGAAGATAATCGCTAATTAACCGCCAAGCAGTATAAATAACTCATTACTGCCTTGATTTTTTTGTTTTCTGTCATTTTTCGCAACGTTCTTCAAACGCTTTTTTCTCGGAACGACATTTTTTCAATTTGTGTACAATCGAGCTCCTAAAGTTTCTAATCTATCATTTTACAAAGCGATAGTTAGTTTCTTTATATAATTACGCTCTATATGAACCTAAATTTGGAGTAATATCATTGTTTAAAGTATATTTTTTATAGCAAAAAACGTTATAAAATTATGGCAAAAATTATACCCTTTTGTTTAACCCCCTCGAAAAATGCAATTTTCAATTTTTTCTGTCCGAGTTAGGTTTATAGGGAAACGTGTTCTTAAAGTGATCTTCAAACCGTATTTTCATTTCCGATGAAAACTGTGGCTTCCAGAGTGTACACAGCAAAGTCTGATGGCGACCTTTGATGCGCAGCAGGTTATATGTTCTATATTTTCAGAGGAAATGTTTCGAAGAAATAAAAATATTTGTTTGAAAATATGTATAAAATATTCCCAAAGTTTGAATGAAGGCTATTCATACATTCCTTATAAAAAAAAACCACGAAAATCACTAAAAAAACGTACTCCTAAACTGGTTTCTCGCCTTAAGGCCTAGAGGCCGAAATAATAGGCTTTTTGGCGATTTTGGCCAACTTAAGGGCGGGGTAAAGTATTTAATTTTTTTTTTCATTTAAAATTTTTTTTTTAAATGAATGCATAATATATCAAGAATATTGTGTTAAAATTTCAAGTCGATCGGAGTAAAATTGACGAAGTTATGAGTATGTGAGCGTCTATTGCTCCATGCCGGGTTTTATACCTGGGCGGCAGCTGCGCGGCGCACTATTGTATTTTTCGACCCCGAATAAATTTCTTGATAAACGGGCCTGTTCCGGTGTATATTAGTATACACATTAGTCTTAGAAAGAGTTTTGCGTAGACAAACGCAAAAAGATGCTCTCGATCATCTTGATGGAAGCCTTTTGCTCTACGGACCTGGCATCGACGACTTTGAGTGAGTATAAGAAAATTATCGAGTTTTATTTTGCATTTCTAAAAATTCAAAGATAATTGAAAAATCTGAAAAAATTCATACGTATTCAGAAAAATGAACGAATCACGAAAAAAAATTGGGTTGCGGGGAAATTTGTTGACTAATTTTTTTTTTCATCATTTTGTTAATAACATTTAGGAATTATTATTATGTAAAATTAATCTTTTGAGTACCTTTAATATGCATGAATTTTCTCAGATTTTTATGCAATCGAGAAGTGTTCTCAAACTTATGTGCAATGAGCGCTAAGCGACCAAACTCTTCTGCGTTTTTCAAACCGTTTTTCTGAGACTTGTCATATTTGAAGTCCGTGTGCACGATAACTCAAAATCTACTGGACCAATCGCTTTGAAATTTTGCACAGTACTTCTTCACATAATTCACCAGGTATTGTCGAGAGCTTTTTTGTTTTTTTTAATAATTACTAATTTTTCAACAACAAATTAGCCGATTTTTTTTGGCGAAAATCGGGTTTTTGGGTCCCAAGTACTACGAAAAATCGAAAAAAAAAAAATCCTCCCGTCATTACCTCGAGAAACATCTCCTTTAACAAATGCATTTTGATTTTTTTGTTTCAGATGATTCTGTTGCGAGTTATGGTGCACACCGCAAACCAACTTTTTTTCGAGGCGCCTCCGGGGTTTAATTTTCACTCGCTCAATTTTGAATATTTTGCAATGCCAATTTAGCAGAATGTTGTTCAAATGTTACTTTATTATATGTAAATTTTTCAATAAACGAACACTATTCGTTACGCCAAAAAAAATCTTAAAAACATGCCTTTTTTCGCCGAATTAACTTTACCCCGCCCTTAAAAAATGCCGTTTTGAGATAAACGCTGCACAGCCGCCATTTTAAAATTAATCGCTTCACAAAAATTTTTGTGTACAGTCGCTGATATGTAGTCAGTAGTAGAGTATAGTAGATAAACACCCTATTTTGTAATCTTGATTTATTTTGTAGTTTTTCTGAAAAAAAATTCCCAAAAAGTCTATTTTGTCGGCCTCTAGAGTGGCTTAAACCCTTAACGAAATCGTGGTTAATATTCGATGTCTGATCGTTTGACGCATTTTTCATTTTTCACTGTTTATTTTTCGCCTAAAGTTTTTCATTGATTCGATCACACGCGAAGGCGACATTTATCCGTAAAGAATAAAATTACCGATCGGTTAATGCGTTTTTATCAGATATTTGTGGAAAGTTGATCGACCATGCGGCATATTTGATTGGTTATAAGTGATTCGGAATTCCGAGTAGATATTCTCATCTTACAAATATTCTGTTGGAGTGAGTGGGTGAACGGAGAAAAGAAAGAAACACGTAAGGGATTGATAGGAGCAATTGAGAACGGATTTATTGGGATGAGGATGTGACGACAGTGAGAGCTTGTCAACGAATGAATAACAAACTCGTCTCCAGGTGGACTAGAAGTCTTCTTTTCTTAGCAGTCGTCTGAACGCTGCTGCGTGGGGAAATAAATGCTCTCTGCGTTACAGTCAGAACGTCGCATTGATGTCGGGGACATTCCAATACTCCCCCTCGAAGTACTGACGGGTGGATGGCGTAGATCTCGTTAGTCGTAGATCCCCATCAGCTTCAAGCACTTCTCGTGCTTAGGTCGGGGTAAACCTTTCGTAAGAATGTCTGCTGCCATCTCGCCGGTTTCCAGGTATTCGATAGTGATGATACCGTCGCTGATTGCGTCCCGCACGTAATGATGGCGAACATCGATGTGTTTTGTCCTCGAATGGTATACCGGATTTTCGGCCAGTCTTTTCGCTCCGGTGTTGTCGCAGTAAATGTTTATGTCAGCCTTTCCAGGACATCCGAGTTCCGACAAAAATCGTTTGAGGTGTGTGGCTTCCTTAGCCGCCTCTGCGAGCGCCATGTATTCCGCCTCAACGGACGACAATGCTGTCGTCTTTTGTTTTCTCGAAGCCCACGTGACCGGGCAGTCGCTTAGGATGAAGACGTATCCTGTATAGGACTTTCGGTCCAGGACACAGTTTCCCCAGTCTGCATCGACGAATCCGAGCAGGGGCTTCCCTGTTTTCTTGTATGTGAGACCAAGGCCCTGAGTCCCTTTCAAGTACCTCAGTATTCGTTTTGCAGCCGACCAATGAGTCGAATCGTGTTCGTTGTTGAACTGGCTGAGGTAGTTTACGGCATGAGTGATGTCAGGTCTCGTACACACCGCCAAGTACATCAACGAACCGATGAGTTCTTGGTAGGGGTAGAGATCGCCGTTGCGGTCCGTCACGCTCGCCTTTTGCAGCTTCGAGTTCGGCTCGAGCGGAGTACCAACGGGCTTGACGTCCATCATTCCAAATCGTTTCAATAGGCTGGTGACATATCCTCTCTGCGTGATAGTGATCTTCGACCTTTCCCGAGTGAACTCTAGGCCGAGACAGTGTTGGATAGCCCCCAGGTCCTTCATTTCGAATCTTGTGGATAGAGAGCTATACAGCGCAGAAATTCTAGATGTCTTCCTGCAGGCGACCAGTAGGTCATCTACGTACGTCACGATCAGCATCATGTCTTCGCCTTGTCCCTGGTAGAAGACGCAAGAATCCGAAGAACATCGTTTCGCGCCGTAAGCGAGCAATGCCTTGCTCAATTCGGCGTGCCAGCATCTTCCGGCCTGTCTCAGGCCGTAGATGGCCTTGCTCAGAAGGCAAACCTTGCTCTCGCCTTCCAGATCGTGAAGCATCTTCGCCGCCTTTTGATGAATCACGCTTGTGCGAGGTTCGGCCTGAATCAAGCTCTCCAACCCCTGATGAATGCACTTTGGTATTTCCATGAAGGTCTTTTCCTCGAGTTTGCCGTTCAGGAAAGCCGTCTTTACGTCGAAATGCTGAATTTCCATATCGAGTTCCGCTGCAAGCGCTGCCATCACTCTTACCGAATCGATTCTAGACACGGGAGCAAAGGCGTCGTCGTAGTCTACTCCGGGGCGCTGTGCAAATCCTTTGGCGACAATCCGAGCCTTTCTCCTCTCCAGGTTTCCTTTGGCGTCGAATTTGTTTCGGAGGACGATACGACTACCTAGGACCTTCGCGTTTTGAGGACGAGGTACGATGGTCCAGGTATCGTTCTTGAGGATCGACCTGAGCTCATCTGCGATGGCGTTGAACCATTCCTCAGCATCGGGACCTCGAGTTGCTTCCGTGAAGGGGGTTTCGCTCAGCATTGCCGCTTGAGACAGGATTTCAGCACAATTGGCGTCGTGGAATAGCTTGCGAGGTCTCCCCCTGCGACCGGTTCGTTCGAGACGCGGTCTTCCTCTACCGTGCTTGACCGTTTCTCCTAGTTCGGGTTCCTCGGGTTCAGTTTCCGATTCCTCAATCGGTTCGGGCGCTCCGTTCGCAGCGGGCACGACGTTTACTTCGAGCTCCTTTCTGGTTTCGTTTATTGGGATCTCGAGCGTCTCCTCTTCGTGTCTCTCGGCTTCAGTCATTGTGGGATCATTGTTGAGTTTTGTTTTCAACGGATCCATTTCGTCCATGACTCTGAAGTTTCTGGAGATCTCGATCCTGCGTTCGCCTGGGACGAAAATTCGGGAACCTTTAGAGAATTCGGAGTATCCAAGAAATATACCCTCACGAGATTTCGCGCTCTACTTGTCCGCGTTAGGCTCTCGATTCATGATCATGACCGGGCGTCCAAACACTTCGAACGTGCTGACGTCAGGTACTTCGCCGGTCCATTTTTCAAACGCTGTTTTTCCGTCGAGGGAGCTCGATGGGCATCTGTAAGCGAATAAAATTCGCCGTGTTTATCGCCTCAGCCCACAAAAAGTTTTGCAATGATGATTCCACCAGGAGACAGCGTGCCGTGTCGAGCAAAGTACGATTCTTTCTCTCAGCGACTCCATTCTGTTCGGGAGTGTACGGAATTGTAAGCCGTCGGCGGATCCCATTCTCTTTCAAGAACGTGTCGAAAGACGAGTTCACGTATTCGGTCCCGTTGTCCGACTGTAGGTGCTTGATTTTTTTGTTTGTCAAATTTTCGACTTGGGCCTTATAGTCCTTGAAAGCTTGAAACACGTCGCTCTTCTTTTTCAAGAATCTTACCTCGCACCATCTGGAGGAGTCGTCGATGAATGTGGCGAAGTACTTGGACTTACCGAGCGATTCTGTACGCATTGGCCCGCAGACGTCTGTGTGGATGATCTCGAGCAGTTCCGTTTTGCGTTCAGAAGTTCTCGGGAACGGCTTCTTAGACATCTTGCCTTTTGCGCATGTCTTGCAGAAAGCTTCGGCGGGAATGTTGCCGATCTTTAGACCTTTAACAGTGCCTCGCTGGACGCATTTCGCCAGGTCCTTGAAGTTGAGATGTCCTAGCTTCCGATGCCAAGTCATTGCTGACCGGAAGTTCGAGTTCGCCCCATTTTTCCATTCCGCGCTGGCAACGCTTTCGACGGGTCTCCCATTCAAGCGGTACAGCCCATTGCTTGCGAGTTCCGCCTTGAGCACTTCGTTCCAGTTTTGATCAAGGATGGCGGCTGACGCCTTCTCAAAGATGATTTTGAATCCTTTTTCACACATGTTGCTGACAGATAGCAAATTCGTTCTAAGATCTGGAACATATAGAACTTCGTTGAGATTAATTTTTGTATCTTGTCCGTCATACCTTGTAGTGAAGGTTAACGGTCCTTTTCCCTTCACGTCTGCGCATGTGTCGTTAGCGAGGTGAACTTGACCGTTTCCGCGAGTTTCTTCTCCGAGGCGGTCTTCACAGCACATGTGTGATGTACAGCCACTGTCGAGGCACCAGGACATTTGGCAGCTGGATTGAAATGCGCTTTCCTGACATTCCGCATCTTTGTGCGTGGTAGCGCATAGACAGACGCTTTCCGCCGTGTTCGCGTTTTCGTCGTACTTGAGTTTTTCTGTACAGTCGGACGCCTTGTGGCCCGGCTTGCGACATCTGTGACATTTGTATTTAAATGGCTGTTCCTTCTTTAGTTGATGGGAATTTCTCGTGTCGTTTCTTCCGTCGCCGTCATACTTCTTCGGCGTAGGTCTCCTTTTGTTTTGAAATTTCTTGGCGAACATCGCCGTTGAGTTATTTTCCCGAGTTTCGCTTTTCCGCGAGTCGTTCTCGTCCAGAATTTTTATGCGAAGTGCTTCTGGAGAGGGTAACGTATCCCTAGACTCGATGGCGCATCGAAAGCTTGCGAAGGAGAAGGGCAGGCTGTGCAGCAGCATCACTGTCAGTAGATCCGGATTGATTTGTATGTCCATCTCGCTAAGCTTATCGACAGTATCATAAAAGGCGAGCATGTGTTCCCGAACATCTTCGCCTTCGTTCATTTTGTGGTACGTTAATTGTTGGATAAGTGTCGATTTTCGAGCGGGTCCGGTTGACTGATAAATATTCTGTAATTTGATCCATAATTCTCGTGATGTATTACAGCCTTTTACCTGCTTCAATTTCGAGGGTTTGATGCTCAAAATCATGTCTGCCTTTGCCTTTTCGTCCTCTCTCTCCCATGCTCTCGCCGCTGCCCTCGTCTCGTCGTTGACTATTTCCGGCTTCACTTTAGTGCCGTTCGCGAAACCCCAGACATCGTCTTTCGTCAATACGGCCTGTATTTGGATTTTCCAGGTATCGTAATTTTCGCGATTCAACTGCTCGATTCTGATTACGTCCGTTCCCGCCATTTTCTAGTGCGCGTTTCAGTCTCGTTCGTGATTCCGACGGTTTTCCTTTATTTTCCGCGCACCGGTCGTAATTCCTTATCTTTTGCGTTGTTCACTTAAGTCCTGGGCCCATAACCTGTTGGAGTGAGTGGGTGAACGGAGAAAAGAAAGAAACACGTAAGGGATTGATAGGAGCAATTGAGAACGGATTTATTGGGATGAGGATGTGACGACAGTGAGAGCTTGTCAACGAATGAATAACAAACTCGTCTCCAGGTGGACTAGAAGTCTTCTTTTCTTAGCAGTCGTCTGAACGCTGCTGCGTGGGGAAATAAATGCTCTCTGCGTTACAGTCAGAACGTCGCATTGATGTCGGGGACATTCCAATATATTCCAATCAGCATTTCCGTACTCAATCGTCGTTTTCCTCCAGATTAATATAATTATTCGAAACAATACATTCCTTTTTGAAAGAATTTTCCGATTTATAATTATTCACAGTCTTATCGTAAAGTCATGCTATCTCGATAATCGACGACTGAGACAAAATACTTACACGTAATAATTATTATTTTATTAATTATATTATTACTGTACTATTAATAAAAAAAAATACTTGTGCGTAATTTACCACAATTTGAGAGCAGCCAATTTCGCAGTCTGATGCTCTTTGGCAATTTTTTCGGACATTTTAACACCGTTGAACTCGTAATCCTCGTATCTGACGACTGCGAGCCACTCAAAATTCAGCTTCGAGGCTATTCTCTGACTGTAATTCGACGTAAATACTCCGAAAGCAACGCCGGGCACGATCGCACGTACGTGACGATGCTGATTGTATTTAGCGAAGTTTTTAGCCAATTCGATCGAACGCTCGACCAGTCCATGACCGATTTTGTAGCCCTGATAACCCGGCGCAGTACCGACGTAAAAAATTTCCATTGCCGCATTCGTGCCGTATCTCTCGAACATATCGACCCTCGACTCAACCTTGAATCAATTATTTCACCGGACAATTTCAGAAATAAAATAAACAATTATCAAACTCGTCTAACTAGGGATAAAATGGTATGTGTCAATTAAAATGAAGATACGAGGTTGCGGCATTTTTTTTCACGCAGCTTAAATTCAGCTCGTATAACAATAATCTGAAGATCGTGAGTCTGTGTGTATATTCTCGAAGTTAACACAGAAGTTAAATCTCGTGAATATTCCATTAAAAATATTGATTTTTCAGGCAAATGTTTAATGAGTACTCCACAAATGATGAATAACGACAATTCGATATTTAACAAATTTTCCATCGTTTAGAAATAACTCGAAATTTTGTGCAATTCGAAAAAAAGTCGATTGTAAAGATCGTTATTAAAAAAAAAAAAAAAAAAAAAACATGAATTCTTTTGGAGTAGTGACGAATAATCACATTTTCAAGTCTACGGTTTTCGTATCGTCAAGACGAGTAATAGTTTCCAATTTTTTCATCGTTTTTTAATTAATTTATTATCGCTGTGATTTCGAGCTTTAGGTGGAAAGGCAAGTTGCCCTGTTTTCCAATACGCTCTTGATTTGCCAGGCACGTTAAATTTTTAATGAGAACTTCACAAATGATGTGCAGCCACAATTCGATATTTAACAAATTTTCCATCATTTAGAAATAAATCGAAATTTCGTACAATTCGAAAAAAGTCGATTGTGAAGATCATTATTTTTTTTAAAACATGCATGTTTTTGTAGTAGCGATGAATAATCATTTTTTCAAATCTAGGTTTTTCGTCTCTTCAATACAAATAATTGTTTTGAATTTCTCATCGTTTTTTAATTAATTAAATATCCCTATTATTTCGAGCTTTAGATGGAAACAAGCAAGTTGCCCTGTTTCCCAATACGCTCATGACTTGTCAGGCGAAAAAATCGTGCGCGGACTAGAAAACTTCTGGGTCGAATAATAGAGTAAGACGGTGACAAAGCACTTGATTATATTCTCATTGTAGTTCATTAGCTACAATCACTTACGTCACTGAGAAAATTGACGAGAGCCACACTTGCGCGAGGTTTCAAGTGATTCTTCACAACCTCAAGAAGAGGATCCACTTCGTCGGCTGTCATGGGTACCTTAAAAAAAGATTATGTAAAGAAAAGAAAGAAATATCGGAATTGCTTTCAAAATTCGTCGTACACTCAAGAAAAATAGATGATTGGGAAATATAGAGGCAAACTCATAGCGTTTCCATTTACAATGTTTCGTTACGAGCAAATCGATTGGAAAATCTACGACTGAAAAAACACTTCTATTGGCTAGAAGAATTTAAAAAAAAAACAAATTTCCGTCAAGTTTTTATGCATTCAATTAAGGGGTCTGCATAAGCTTGAAATTTCAAAAATATGATTTTTTATTGCTTCAATTGGCAATAAAAATGTTGTATAAATTCAAAAAATCGACCGAGTTATGACAATTTTTGTGAAGGGTCAATTCGCCCACTGCACCTTCCTCCGCGATTTACGCTTTCTTCTTTTGCGTTTTTTCTCGAAATTACATTTTACAAAACGGTATAAATATCTCAAAATCTATTCGTCCGATTCACATTAAATTCAGACAGAGCATAGTTTGTAACATTTTCTATTGCATGACCCAATGATTTTTTTATATGTTCATCCATTTGTCAATAAAAAATCATTAATGTTGTTTTTTTAATCCGAAATCGAGCTCATTTTGATACATCTTGGAAATTTCGTAAATTTCAAAATTTCGAAAACGTATTCCTCTATACGAAAGTTGTATTGTTGTACTGAAAGTACATTTCTTCATTTTTCACTACAGGTCGATACTTCGTTCAAATAATAATCACTTTGTTGTTTATCGATATCTTTCAATTTAAAAGAAAAAACTCAAAATTGGTATGTCTATGTATCAATCGTATGTAAAGCCACGACCTTCGAAATTTCGCAACGTACTTCACCCGTACGCAAGTGCAGGCCAGTGCAACTGACATAACTTTATCAATTGGTTGATAACGGCTCCAGAAAATCAAGATACCGCGATATCGTTCATAATGTTGACATAGTCGCACCAAGAGCTAAGATTGGATAGCAAAAAAAATCAATTCTCCAGAAATTGAATCTGTCTGCATGCTTGTAATAATTACAACGTCAAAATGAGCCTATTGGAATAATTGGACGCCACAATTAGAGTCATAGTATCCCATACATTCGACGGAGCCATGCAAATAAAATCGTCGCGTTAAGGGGGACCTTTAGACGAGGAAAAAAATTGCTGATTTTCATGATTTTTTTCAAAAGGAAAGATTCATCACCATTTTTGAGACTCAGGATATGTTTTATTATTACTTTTGGCTATGTTACATGGTATTTTTTGTATTAATCTTTAATAATGGAGGAGGTTTGGCACAGTCTTCTAAACTGCATTGTCAAAATTGACGTGACGTCAATTTAGTTCAAGCTAAAAAACTAATCGACCGATTCTGATGAAATTTGCTATAAATCCTTCTAACCTTATTGTCTAAAACGTGACCCTAAAAGTTTTCGAATATGAAAAAAAACGTATTTTTCTAATGCACAATGTAGTCATTTTTTTCGGAAAAGTCAATCTTTATGTTTCAAAACGTACCATTTCTTCGATTTTCAACATTTCTCACTTTTTCTTGGTTCATATTCTGCGTATGAGTGTTAATGAAAGAAAAATGTTCGTTACTTTTTTTCAGATTAATCCCGCCGTTTAGAAGATCGTACCATATCTCCGCCAATTTTAACCCTTCCTTGACACACTGGGTCATTTTGACCCGTACGAATTTGAAATCAAATGCCCAATTTCGTACAAGTGAACGTTTTCAATAATTTTTTACAACAATTAAATTGTATACTTTCGGAATTTTAGTTATGCAGAAACATTGAGAAATGTTTAAAGTGTATCCCGGATTTTTTCCAATAAAAACCGACCAAAGGGTTGTTGAGGGCAGGTGGATAAAGTACTATCCAGGTCAAATTGACCCAGTGTGCCAAAGCCGTAGCCAAATACAATAAGGTGTCAAATTATATAGGTGACAATACAAGTGTCAAGGAAGGGTTCATTAATATTTTTAAATACCATGTAACAGCCAAAAGTAGTAGTAAAAAATACCCTAAGTCTCAAAATGTTAAAAAAATCTTTCCTCTAAAAAAAACATGAAAATCATCAACTTTTTCCTCGCCTAAAGCTATCTCCCCCCTTAATCGAGATACCCAATTGCGCAGCATGGTCGTGTACGTTGTGGATTACTCACGTGGATTTTATTGAAGGAAACACCAACTACTTCACCACTATTAACGTCAACAGCGATCACAGTGCAGTCATCCTTTACGACTTCTCTGAACACAATTTTCATTGCCTCAGCTGCACCTTCCTCCTCGTAAATGCCAACCCCCAGGGCGATATTTTCCTGCCTCATGGACTTTTGTTGCACACTCAAAGCATCTTCCATCTTGTCTTCGGTCAGGATTTTATATTCTATAGGGCCGTTCGGGCCAGTGCCGAATTGGCTGAACATCGTCAATTCCTACGACCCTCGGGCTGCAAGCGTTAATCAACATTTTTCTCGCGTACTTTCGATAATCAGAGAGGAATAAATTCACTATCGCACCTACCCGTATACATGAATTATTCTTCCACTTTACGGATTTCTACTCCGTTTTTTTACTGTACGAATTTGGACTCGTACCATGTGCATCTCAAATAATGATTTATTGATACTCGGTATACAGAGATTTGTTGAACGTTTTTTAGTTCGATTAATTTAACTATAATGCAGATTAAATCGAATTGAAGGACCGTTTCATTCTGGAAAAAGAGAATAGGCATTTTTAAATTTGGACAAATTTTATTTGAATTTTAATTCCTAGGTTTGCACTCGTGTTCTCGAATTCATCGTCGGCAATTATCAATCGATGTCGTCCCGAACTTTCAACAACCGCGAAGAACCACTTTCAAACTCGCACCATTTTATTTTTCACATGCAATTGAGCATTATTTATTCAGACGTTTTTTCATGTACTTAAGGAAGTTTTTGTACACACAGAAATCCAATTCTCTTCAATATTTATATTTTCCAAAGTCCATCAACAAGTGTCACTGTATATCGCCAGTATTATCACAAATGGAAAAAAATCTGTGCAACTTACGAATTTACATGCTGCAAAGGATTAACGTTATAGAGAACAATTATTGTTCAGCAGCGGTTCGGAAATATTTACCCTACACATTCTTTTGTTTCCACAAAAATCCGTTATAACTTCAACTGATCTGTCCACCACTGCACACAAATATTTTTTAAAAAATCGATTATCGGATCTAAAAATGTGTCTCAACGAAAAACGATTGCAGTCGTTTACGGAAAAATAAAAATGGGTTTCGCACTAATTTTCCATTTTCATATATGTATACATCACTATATACATATTTATAATTTATAATTATCATTATACAAATGATAAAAACCAGATAAATCATTTCTCGGATTATTCAGTAGGACCATTCATCTATCGTATATTGAAAAAATATATTATTTATCACAGATTATTAATACCATTAGTATTATTTCTCGGCTATAATTGTTTTTTATAGTATATTTTATTGCTCCGGGCAGCTCACTTCCTCAGTTTGCACTGGAAAACATTTACCTACCCTTTTTCTATTTCTATTTGATAATTATTTTTATTGTTATCAATATTATTCTTACGACCGTTATTGAGTTGTGATTTTCAATTGAAAAAATTGAGAATATAATGAAACTGTCAAATGGAATTAAAAAAAGTATTGTTCCTCCGAATACTTGGCTAACTGTGAACTTACCGCACAAGCTGAGCAAGGCTCGAGAAAAGCTCTGCCGTACGTAACGCCACGGACCAGTCTGAGCCGAAGATCCGAGGATCCGTAGAGAAAAGCGTTTTCGTCCGTGCAAAATTCGATCCATCGTATCACGTTTCTGCGCGCGAAAGACCCTCATCGGGGATCTCTTCACCGATTGCCACTATCAGACAAACTGCACGCGCTTCGCACGATACGGACTACCGCCTTCTCCTTCTCCACGTCCCGTATACAAGCCATTCAACGCCTATCGGAGCATTTGAATTTCTTCCAAAGGGTGTCTCAAAATGACCCGACATTTTTAATTGCGCGCCATTTTTCTTTGTGGCGAACATAGAGTACCAATCTTTGACAACTGGCATCAGGATGTATTGAGGTTTAGTCATGGAAAATTACACGATCGAGCAACGCATGGAAATTGTTATTTGCTCCATTGTTACTGCATAGTTATTGCAGACGAAGTTTCATGGTCGCGTTATCTCGCGCCGCGGCGATGTGAATTAGCCGCGAAGGCCGTGCGATTTGACGCCATTGGACTTCTTTCTTTGGCGTTTTCTGAAAGGAAAAGTGTATGCCCATGATCCACAGACCATTCCGGAACGCGAGGAAGCAACTGGACGCACCATTAATGAAATTGTTCCGCAATAATGCCAAATAGTTATCGAAAACATCGTCAAAAGAGTTTGCAAAGGCACGTTTGCAAAGAGGGACAAGGCGACCATTTATCGGATATTGTGCTGCACACATCACCTCCATGTTTGTACCTTATATTAAGGGGTCTTCTAACTTTAGACGCTAAAAAAGGCTACTTTCGTGAATTTTTTTATGGGTTTATATTATGGATATTGATATAACAGTTGTTACACTTAAGGCCTTAGGTCACAATAACGGGTATAAAATCATGTGCGAATTGAACAATTTTTTTTTCGTATGAAAAAGTGATTCACTCATAAAATTAATTACACATCTATTTAGTATGAATATCAAGCTGTCAGATTTTTTTTGTTTTTCGATCTACAAAATGGCCGACTACTAATATTTTCTTTTGTTATCTTTTTTAGGCGCTCCGCGGCGTGACATTTAGCATCTACAATTTTTGACCTGGAACAAAAAACAAAAATTCCCGTCAATCTACATTAGAATACCTAGAGAAGTACGTACGGAATTTAAAATTTTTTTTTTTTATTTTAAGTTGTAGGTATTTGAACTTAAGAAATGAATTTTTAGTGAAACATTTCGCTATAACTGCTCATAAACTGCTCATAAAAGTCGAGTGAAAATGGTTGAAAATGAAGTTATTTGTCACGCCAATTGGAAAAAAGCTGTTTCTCGAAGTTTCGAGTAGTCGGCCATTTTGTACATCGAAAAAAAATATATATGTATTTTCTAACAGCTTGATATTCATACTAAATAGATGTGTAATTAATTTTATGAGTTAATCACTTTTTCATACAAAAAAAATTGTTAAATTCGCACATGATTTTATACCCTTTACTGAGGTCTGAGGCCTTAATAAATACACATTCGAAATACATTTAAAAAATGTTTTTTATGTATTTATGTAACCCAAACAAACTTTTAATGCGCTTTTCTCGACAAAACTTTTTTCGACGACTTGTCGATAAAATCTTCGAACTGAACCGATCCTTATGAAATGTGAACCACATATTCTTTACAATGATAGCTATAGCGCATATCAAGGATTTTTTTTTAATTTTTATATTCACTATTTTTTTCCCCTTAGGTACCCACTTTTCGCGCTTGTTACCTATTCTTCCCCTCATTGTGCCCGTTTCTTTCCTCTACTGTTTACTCCTTTTTTCTCCATCTTTCTCCCTGTTTCCCCCCTCTTGCGGCCGCAGCCGACTTCCCCCTCTGTATTATATTCATCATGACATTTCTGTCATGGGTATAGGGAAACTGCGGAAAACCTACACCAATACAGCCGGTCATCGAGTTCGCCCCCCAGTCGTGGAACTAGTCTTATTTCGTCGCGAAATGCCGAAGAAAAACATTTCACTACGAAATGTACGCGACTGGGATTCGAACCCGGAACCTCCCGGTCCGCTGGTTTAGTGGCGAGTACGCTAATCACTAGACCATCGCACCGGTTGATATTCATTATTTTTTTGTCCAAAAACGAAAAAAAAAACACTTTATTTTTTTTTTTTTTTCGAAAAATATCCGCCACTTTGTTATTTTGGCATATATCAAAAATCGTATGATATGCGCTATAGCCATCAACATCCTGAATCTAAAACCATCTGATTTTTTTGTTTCGTATGATCCATCTCCGAGATTTCATCAACAGCGCAGACCTACAATTTTTTTAGGACATTTTTTTCATTACCATTTTTGTCTATAGTGACTTAAATAAATCAATTTTTTTTTGTGTATTTCGAAAGTGTATTTATTAAGTGTAACAACTTTTATATCAATATCTATAATATAAACCTATCAAAAAAAATCATGAACATAGCCTTTTTTAGCGTCTGAAGTGAGAAGACCCCTCAAAATAAAAATATTCCTACTTTTCAAATAAATAATACGTTTTACTAATAAATTTTAATGTCAGGCCATTTTGAGAGAACCTATATTTTTTCGCCACTCGATCGATATTCCGGCAATACGTGGCTATCGTTATTTGTATTTCGTTCGTACTCGTCTTTCAGTCGGAAACAAACGTTAACAAAAATAAGGAAATGTTGACCCGACGTGAATCGACAAGGAATGCCCCGTGTGCAAACTTCCGAATTACGTTTGGAAATTTATTCCCGCCTCGAACAATTTAGTTGAGTGCTGTATTTAATTTACTGCAGCATTCATCACGGCGCTCTTGACTTCTTGCTCTTTTGTGTTTGTTGAGCCTGCCATAGTCGTTTATTGTGTGGCAACGAGCTCGTCTTCGCACCTTTTGTATTTTTAATCTATGCACGTGAATGCATACGACACCACGCTCGCGAACGACTTAGAATATTCTTTATTTCGTTATGAATATTCTATTTATCCTAAATTTTTTTCTTTACTAAAACATACTACGATCCATAATGGAGAGCAAAAAATTTGCGAAATAAAACATCGCGACCTAACAAATTTCCAAAGTGAGTGCGATCTGGGGAAATTGATTTTTTTTGGTGGCAGAAGTTATGGAATTAAAAAAGCAGAAAATCTTCCCGACTTTAGTGACCAAATAATTTTTTTGAGGTACAAGTGATAAACGTAAAAAAAGGAATAGGGTAAATCGACTTATGGATGGACGAATGACTACACTGTAGGATTCAGATGGAGTGCAAAATGAAAATATTATCGAAACAAGTTTTTTCCATCGCTACAGTTAACAAAATATATTATTCTGATAGTAGAAAAAAATATTCAAAGTTATTGCAACAAATAATATTGAAGGAATTGATAGATGAATAGCGAAATGACTAAATCCCCAGTGAATGGATGAAGTTACCAGTAAATGGACGTGTGGTGTAGATCAAACCTGTAAAGCACAACGATTTATAATTTGTTTTTATTAAATGCTAGGTTTTTGAGATCACCGTGTTGCACAAAAACTATAATATTCGTATACACATGAGTATAGGGGGAAGTCCCGTAACGCCGGACGACACCTAGTGTCGGACACTCGTGCTATCACGACAATGTCGCAGCGCGTTCCCGTAAATAACCCATGAAAGGGGTGCGAGGGAGCGTAGCGATACACAATCGCGGGACGCGGTTTGCCACTGACGCGCGAGGCCAAAGTGGGAGCGATTGAATGCTGCGTTTGGCGGGATACACTGCGACGGGTAAGATCGAGGTGAGTGTTACTGCTAAGTTTCTGTGTTTAAGGCAGACTTTGTCCTTGAAATTTTCAAAAAATCAATTTGAGCTCAACATGAGCAGCTAGAAGAAGAGGAGGGATGCCTCTATGGACCAGGCATTGCCGATTAGCGGTAATTATAAACACATTTGTGTAAACACATTACAAAACTTTAAACGCGTTTTTCTCGAAAACACGTTTTTAAAAATGGCTGACATTCTCCTGACCGCTGTAATTAACATATCGACCTGAAATTTGGAGAGCATACTCAGAAAATATGTCCTCACGGAATGACGGATCGTTTTTTAGATAGATACATTTTTGCATTTATTATTTATCTTTTTATGCGAAAAAAACGCGAAAATGCGATTTTTTTTTAAATTGCCGCCATTTTCCGAAATTTGTACTAAACGAAAAACCCATCCGTCATTCCATGACCAAAGGGTTCCAGATTCATAATATGCTTTGAATTGGTGTTTCAGATCAACAAAGAGGGGGCAGTGATGTCAGCCGTTTACCTCCCGCGATTTGAGGACCTGTTTTCGCGGAGCTGCAACGGCCGCCATTTTGGTTTTTTATTTTATTTTTTTAACGTTCTGTATATCATGAATAAAAGCAAGAAAAAAACCGCACTCAAAAGGCTTTACTCGTTTCCTTTGAAAAAATTAAAATGTAAACACCTGAAATATGGCACTCCAAGGACAAAGTCTCCGTTAAGTGTTTATGTCAATGGTTATTATTTGTTGAAGTTTCTTAAAGTTTTTCATGGATTCCCAAGGGGTTTTGGTATAAAACACGTAATTTTGGGGCTTCTCTGTCCCCTGGTACCGAACACAAAGTGGTCCCTTAACCCCGGACAGTCAACATGCTGTTTTTTTCTCGTAAGCATTTATACTTTTGATTATAACTGTTGTACATTGTTTTACAGGATAGAAAAACGCAGCGACATCAAAATGGAAGAGAAGAAAAAGAAAGGACAATGGAACAAAAAAATTTGCTAACTGAGTTTGAGAGAAGCTTCGCTGCGCTACGGCGTTCCGAAAAGCACTCTACATGACAAAACATCGTTATTAAACCGTGGACTATCTTTGCTCCGGGTGTTGTGCAGATTCTCCACAATTATTCGCCATTGCAAGATGCTGCAAAAAAACGATCAATTGCTAGGAAGAGAAAAACCGAAAGAAGTGAAATTCTGACTTCATCACTGTGCAAAATTGTTGTCGGAAAACAGAGAATAAAAAGAACGTTGAGGACAAACAGAAATAAATTGGAAAGACATTTAAAACCGTGATAGAAGAAAATGGAAGAAAAACCAAAGGCGTAAAGGCCAAAGGAAAAGGTGGAGCTAAAGCGAAGAAAAAAGCAACCATCAACTCAAGTATCGAAAATAAAAACTACTTGCGTAGGATGCCTGGAGGCCCACGACAAAGCCTGGATGCCGTGCGCCAGCTGCCGTGGATAGGTTTATAAATAATTTGCAGACATCTCTAAATGTTCGAAAATTTACATCTGCGATTGATGCACAATGTTCTGAAGATGTCCGGCGCTGGGGGCTCGAAATTAAGTCTGTCCGATACTAGGTGCCACTTGCAGTGATGGCAATTTTTTGTACCAAAGTTTCAATAAAGTTTTTAATTTCGTTTATGCAGAAGTTGCATTTTTGTTAATTTACTTTGATTTTAAACTTTGTTGACGTAATTACTTCAAAAAAAAAATTTACATTTCTCGAAGCAGTTTTTTTTTATTGTCCGCAAAGCTTAGGTGTCCACTACTGGGGGACTTCCCCCTATTACATTTGTTATTACGGATTCGTGGATAGTAAAGAAATCTTTTTTGCACCTTAACGTGGCATTCTCAAAAAGCGACCAAAGTTTGTTTCAAACAAACTTTTATTTCTCTTCAAAGAGAAATAAAAAACCAAATTTTTAAACAATTTAAAAAATCAATGAAATGATTTTTCGACAAGATTTAATCAGATATACATCGTCAATTCGTAACAGTAATTATTTTTGCAAATGTCAGCAGATGAGCAAAAAATGTCACTTTGCTTTGGGAACTATCAGAACAGGGCCCATATGTCCATTCTCTGGAACGGGATTGGAATAAAGTACCGGTGAATAAATATGTCTAATTCTGAACGATTATTACGAATTTGTAAAAAAAATTTACAAGATATCGAAGATTGATTCTATCTTAAGTAATCGAAGTAATCCTTATCTTCGAAACTCATTAAAAACTTTTGTTTTCGCCTTTAGAACACCTACGCGCACAACCGTATCGTAACTAAGTTGCGCGGTATGCAAGGGCCACAAACTATAAAAATTCCGTGTGGCGTCAAAATCTTCATTAAGGGGTTACCCCCACTTGCGATTTTGAAAAAATCGATTTTTTTTTATTGCATTTTTTTGAAGTATAAGTATCTGAGAATAGATGGCTCTATGAGTATAGGAATAGATGACTCTATGTAAGTTTACAAAAAAAAAATATTTTCTTCGTGTAAACTGAAATTGAAACTTTAACCGCGTTTTTCTCAAAATCGCATTTCTGAAGTTGGTGACCAAGATTACTCGAACACTAATGAACCGATCTTCTTGAAATTTTGCAGGCTTATTTAATACATAAAAATTTAGTCTTTAATCGTTCGATTTTTTTTCGAAAAAAAATGGCCGTTTTATAGCCAAAAAACGGCCGTTTTTTTCGTTAAAATCGAACCATTTACTTTGACTGTCCGCCATTTTGTGAAAAATGAATATTTTTTAAAATCCTTCGATTAAAGACTAGTTTATACTTATATTTGACTAAATCCACCCGCATTTTTTTTCAGATGATCCACTTCGCCGCCATGTTGGTCACCGCAAACCGTGTATATAAAAACATTATTTCATTGACGGCCATTTGCCACTAAACAATGTAATATTTTTCAAAAAAAAAATTACTGAAAGTTCTTCAAGATGTGTTCTTTGAGATGGTATATTGATCGATTAAAAAAGTTTTGTAGTTTTCTTTAAAAAAATTCATGAAAAAGGCCTTTTTTGCGCTATAAGTGGGGGTAACTCCTTAAATCGAGAAATCGGTTTTAACGACACCTGTGATTCTTTTTGCTGAATTATAGTGATTCGAGTTTTTACCAGAGATTCATATTCTTTGTTTATTTTGAATATAAATCAGACCAGTCCGTTCACTGGTCGGTTTACCCTACTTCTCAGGTTGAATTTCTTAACTAAACTGTCCTCAATGTGAGCCTGAGAAGAGTAATCAAAGATCGATTTAAAACGAAATAGAAACATTATTTTAAAAATATTTCGTTACGGGAAACAATGTAAAATGATGAGCAGTAATTATTACAATGCTGTTAAAAATGTTACTCAAAATCGCCGAAGTTTGGCCACGCAAAAAACTCGCGCGGTATCACGGTAAAAAATGTTCATCTCAGCGTACTGGAAGACGCGACGAAGTGAGCTATCGAACGGTTTCCATTCATGTCCGTGTAAGTCAGCGATAGTTCCGTGAAGTCGCAAAATTGGATTAGTCGAACTTTATCAGCGAAGTCTAACTAAGTGTGTTCGGGAAAACGATGGCGAAATTAATGAAAAGACACCTTAATTAAGGAGTTTCGGGACAATTGACGGTATGTTACCATTTCATTCAAATTTATTAAGTAAAGCGCCTTGTGCGGCCTGCAAGATTCATGCCACAACGCATGTGACTAAGGGTTGCCAGCTCCTGTTTTGTGTTTTAGAGGATTTGAAAACATAAAATCAAAGAGCCAGGATGAAAATAAAGTACATCATGTTGTTTTCAATAAATGATCTGTTATGCTATCAGTAGCGACATTTATTGACTCTTAATAGTCACACTGGGTCCACGGGACCCAAACAAATTATTTTGATGCCGTACAACTTTTTTTCCCAATAAAACATACATTTTTTTATACGCGTAAGCGTTTCATTCTTTCCTTCTAAATTGCTCCTGCTTTGGATAAAATAAATGTACTTTTTGAAAAGTCCACAGAAACCGCTATGTCTATATCAAAGTACGCTGTTTCCAGATTATAAAAGCATTTTTTTGTCAATAATTACAAGAGTTACAGCAATTTTTGTAAAAAAAAAGTCATTTTTCACGTTTTTTTGTTGCATGATCTGTTTTTGTATATTGAAAATTTAATTTTTGATTTCTAACCAATATCCTTGTATTTAACAAGGTTGGAATTATACCTCACTATTTTTTCATATTGCTCAATGCATTATTACATTATTTATAACAATTTAAAAGCGTCTGGGTCCCATGGACCCAGTATGACTGTAACGTGATTCTAGCTAAGTGTGACTATTAAGGGTTAATAAACTGAACAATTTTGATACGCAACGTATCGTAGTCGTTAATTGAAGCGTTAACGAAGTAAGCACTTCGTTGTTTAATAATGAAGAAAAGGACAAAGCACCTATCATAAAAACAAATACAAAATTACTTTCTTCGACACTATATTTGGTATTACTTTTTGCGATTTTAAGAGCTTCTTCGTTTTCTATAATGAAATTATAAAATTCTTTACATTGCATGTTGAAGTTCGATTTTGTTTGTAGTTCCCCTTTGACAGTGTCAATGTCTAACTTATTTCAGTTTTCGGTCCACGTATTGGTATACAAAGAAAACATTATTTCGGCCTGGGCGTTAGACACTGGGATGGAAAAAACGTATTGTATTATTTTTAGCAGAAACTTGTTTTCATCCGTTGATTTTAGAATCTGAATTCATTTTTCAAGAACATTTTCACGCTTCTTTTCTTCTATTATTTTCGTTAAGAGAGGCTTGAATATACAGAACTCTTCATACATACGCAGCCGGTGACGCGACCGAACGTATGTGCCATACGCATGCGTTCATTTTTGCCAAAAATAAAGGACGAAGTATTGTCCTCTATTCTCGATATCTATAGGTGACAAGATCCATTTTCGGGTGTGAAAATGGGGACATCCTTTAAAATAAAGGACATCTGTGCATTCAGTATATGACAGTCATTCAGTATATAACAAACAATTTACCGTATAAATTCGAATCATATGGTAACATATCGACAATTGTTCCGAAACTCCGTAACGTTAAAACGAATGAAAAGAACTTGTGGGAAAAGTTGATGGAATAAAAAAACATCGCGATAAATGAATCGATACAAGTTACGGAGAAACTTTGTACATATTTCGCATATGGTCCGCAATAGAACATGTTTCTGTATAAAATCGCCATTTCAATATTGAAGTGGTGATCTGCATGGTTGTGAAATTTTAGAAGTACGATTTTGTATTACATAGTTTTATATCCTACACTCTTATAACTTCAATTTGCAACAAAGATTCTGTAAATATTTGAAAAATCGACCGAGCAATGACGATTTTTGTAAGAGGGTCCACTACGCCACGAAATACCAAATCGTATCTCAAAAGCTACTCGACCGATTCACTTCAAATTAGGGCTCGTTGTACTCGTTCGATTTAAAGTAACGATACCAATGCTCGGACGGGTCCCACTGGTCGGAGAGTAGTTCGAATATTTCACTATATTAGCTATATAATTGATAGGTAACGAAAAATGACGCTTGCATTCTGTTCAGCCTTCAATTATTAATTGATTATTGGAAAATTGTACGCTAATAACGAATTTTAGTAGTATAATTGATAAGTTATATTAAGTATAATTGAGTTATATTAAGTATAATTGATAAGTTATATTAATACCAGTGTGACACTTTCAAAAAATCGATTTTTTTTGCTTTTCTCGACAGTCCATCGTATGGGCCAGGTATAGCTGATTAGCAGTTTTTATGGTAAATATGATGTTATCTTGCAAAAAGCGATAGTTAAATCTTTAAACGCGTTTTTCTCTCAATGAGATTTTTCAAATTTGCTGACATTGTAACTCAAAGAGCAATTGTCCGATTGACTTGAAATTTGAACTGAGTACTCTTGAATATATTTACTCTGCAATGACGTAGGATATTTTTAATTGGATGAAAATTGACGATTTGGCATTGAAAAAAAAGGACCATTTTATAAGCAAGAAAACAGATTTTTTTCACAACTACGCCATTTTATTAGATTTTGATATTTTTCGAAAATCCTACGTCATTGTACAGGAAATACCTTCCAGTTTAACGGCATTTTTTCTTTTTTCGGTTTCAGCTACTCAATCGGCCGGAATCACGGCAGCAGTGGAGGATTTTTTTACCTCTCCGCAGCAGCGTATAAGTCGCTTGGATCTCAATATTTTTCTATGAAAAAATTATGTAATATGGGTCAAATATAGCCAAATATATTCTGAATTTTCCGAAACATTTAATTGAGTACTTTTCTTCAAAAAAAGTTCCGAAAATCACCCAAATTTTCAGCGTTCACACTGGTATAGTCCCTTCAACGAGTCCGCATCAGTCGTGTCATGAATGCACTTTTCTAAACTGACGAGCTAAGGAGTTGCGATAATTTGTGATAGTAACAGGGGTCTCTTTTTTAAATCGATTTCGGGACTAGACTTATGACCAATCGAAAGCGAATCGAACCGACTTTTCGATCCCGTCGTTACATTTCGGTTTGGATAAGGTTTAATAAAATAAATTCAGCGTCTCATTAATTGGGACATCTATCACGCGCTTGTACCATGGTCGAATCTCATGTCCGATTACTGGTACGAGAGAACGTAGCCGCAGAGACCGTATCGCCGGACGCCAAGCGTTGACAGTTCGTTTTGTTGTGTACCTCGCGATAAATGACTTATTACTGAGTTTGTGATTTAAAAAAAGAAGAGAAAATCAATTGGTAAGGACATGTGTCCCATATTTCGATGATATAATAGGTAACGTAACTAATCACGACGCAAACAAAGTTTGTGGTTATGTGGCCGGCTTTCCGCGAGGTTGTACTGCATCGATGCCGTTTTTTTCTTATTTATACATTAGAAATGTGCCCGGAGTTCTCGCGTATCTGTTCAATTTAAACCTTGTAACAATAAGAATCAATTTTTGCATGTCCGAAATCTTGGACTTCACAATGGTCGGTTATAGGCCTCCGAAGTAACTTTCGTGGTGGCGCCGCGCAACGGCTGCCGGTGGCAAAACTTGGATTGGCGCATGGCGGTTAAGTCAAACCGGCAGAAACACGAAAGAGCTAGGCTTGAGCAAGTATCATCGATTGTAGATCTCACATTGTGAATGGGATGCACTTGTAAATAAAATAAAATAGTGTGATGGAACTAATAACGATTACTTGCGGATTTCAATGTATCCTCATGACTTCCTTTCGCCCTAAAAGCATATCTATAGGTATGTGACGAAGAGAATGTTAATGATATTGCGTACATTGGCTGCGCGCAAATTTTTTTCTGCCGTACAACAAAATTTCTGTTTAAATTATTGTTTGCATCGGAAATTTATATAGAGGATTTTGTAATATAGGCAGAAAACTTTCGATAGTCATCATATATCGGAAGTTCGCGAAATTGTTACTGGTGAGAAAAGGACTGTGATGGGAAAACTTCTTCCTCAAACACGCGTCAACAATCCCAAATATGACGTGAAACGCTGTTTTTACAACGTAAACATCACACGTGGTGCTGTCATTCACGCAAACACCTGATTCAAATGGCGACCGGCATACTGCACTAGCAGACAAAAACCAATCCAAGTTTTGCCAAAACTCGCCGCAAGGGCTGCGCCACTATAAGAGCTACTTCGGAGACCTATAGGGACGTGTCCACGGTCTTACATACAGGCAAGAAGACTAGAGCTAAGGAGTCCGAACGCTTACAGCGATCACGATCCAAAAGCGTCCACGGAAATCCAGTTATTAGTGGTTGGCGGTTTCACCACGTGCGTCGCTGCTCATCACCGAACCGAAATGAACTGAGCGACAAGAACGCAACCGACGCCATCCGCCAAAGATGATTCCTGCTTGTCATCCATGTTGAAATAAAGCGTGTGCGGACCGTGCGGACTAACGAATTTCGCGTTTAATAAAAAATAATTGTGTCTCGGTGTAAAATATATTTATCGTGATCTGCGGTGAAAACTATCGAAGGAGTGTTATGTATTGTCTGATGTTTATAAATAAATTTTGTTTGTTACTGCTTCCGCAACGATAAGAAAACATATCGACTGAATTTCGGTATTTCGTTATTATTTTTTATCTGTGCAACGTATAGTATCATAATATGGGAATATGATGTGTGATAATTTGTAAAACTTTTATCTGGATTAAAAAATTCTTATGAATGTTCTTGTGTTTATAAATAAATTCTGTTACTGCATCCACAGCGAAGAAAAAATATTGTCTTAATTTCTTTATTTCGTTATTATTCTCTATCTGTACAGCTTATCATCAGTGTGAATATGATGTGATTCAAAATTTATATCAATTTTCTTGTGTCTATAAATGTATTTTCTTAGTTACTGGTTCCGCAATGAAAAAAAAATATATTGTCTTAATTTCTGTACTTCGTTATTATTCTCTATCTGTACAGCGTATCATCGATGGGAATATGACGTGTGATAATTTGCAAAACCTCAGTCGTGATTGAAAATTCTTATAAATTTTTCTTGTGTCTATGAATGCATTTTGTTAGTTACTGCTTCCACAACAAAAAAACCATATTGACTTAATTTCTGTATTTCGTTTTTATTATTTATCTGTACAACGTATATAATATGTGAATATGATGTGTGATCATTTGCAAAAGCTTTATCTGAATTCAAAATTCTCATGAATTTTCTTGTATCTAGAAATAAATTTTGTTTGTTACTGCTTCCGCAACGAAAAAAAACATATTGACTTAATTTCTGTATTTAGTTGTTATTCTTTGTCTGTACAGCGTATCATAATGTGTGATAATTTGTAGAGGTTTTGTCCAGATTCAGAATTATTATGAATTTTGTCAGAGTCATAAACTATTATCATGTCATGGGAGGATCCTATCTAGTGCGATCTAGCGGAAAAAATCAAATCTGTGAGATCGATTTATCTGTACAGTGTATCATAACATGTGAATGTGATGTGTGATAATTTGTAAAAGTTTTGTCTTGATTCAAAATTCTTGTGAATTTTCTTGTGTTTATAAATGAATTTTGTTTGTTAGTGCTTCCGCAACGAAAACAAAAATATATTGACTTCATTTCTGTATTGCGTTATTATTATTTATCTGTACAGCATATTATAATGTGTGAATATGATATCATAATGAGTGATAATTTTAGAAGTTTTGTCTAGATTCAAAATTCTTATGAATTTTCTTATGTCTATAAATGAATTTTGTTTGTTACTGCTTCCTCAGCGAAAAAGAAAACATTGACTTAATTTCTTTATTTCATTATTATTCTTTATTTGTACCACGTATCATGATGTCTGGTCATTTGTAAAATTTTGTCTGCATTCAAAATTCGCATGAATTTTCTTGGGTCTATAAATAAATTTTGTTTATTGCTGCTTCTGCAATGAAAAGAAACATATTGACATTTCGTTATTATTCTCCAAAACAATCTATATTATCTATATAAGACTTCTATCTATCTAATATAAAGAAATTTCCTGCACCAACTGCTTTCACAATTAATTTGATCCAATTACCGTTCCATATGAAGAAGAAAAGGGTGCTTCTTGCATATCGTACGGCACTGTTTTTAAATTAATTTGATCAAATTATCATATGAAATAGCAAGGGGTGCTTTCTGCATATTGTACGGCACTGGTTCGTTCCTGATTTCAATTCGGTTCGGTGAAGAGCAGCGCCACCCTTCTCATCTGGATTTCCATGGACGTTTCTTCAACACTGCGTTCGTACTCCTTAGCTCTAGTCTTCTTGCATACAGGCCTGGAAACTCGATAAAATTCGGGCGGTGGGGGTGGTTCCACTATTGAAACAGAAATCGTGGTGTCGCTAGTATCGAGGCGTCAGTTTTCACAGCGAACACATTACCTGAATATGGTCGTCGAGTAACCGCGAAGTAATGCCGAAGTCCTGCGTAGTACCGGAGTGCAATAAGGCTTACAGAAGCCTTAAAGTGAAACTGTCAATGTTTTGCAGCTATATAAACTGCTGTCAGTATATAGCGTGATAAAGCCTCCAAAATATGGTAATTGTACCATTACAGAACGGTCTGAGCCGCAGATTTTGATATCGCTAAGCGATCTGAAAGCTTTGAGTGGCGAAAAATCGGAACCCAAAATAGTCAAGTATCGTGACGAAGTTCGACGAAAATTAGACGCCGTTTCAGATAAAGGAGAATGGGACACCGACGATGTCATCGAGTACCCTGTCGATCACGATTATACCCTTCCTCTGGCGATAGACTGTATAGTTTATTACGCGAAAGGTTTTTTTTATTTTAACTAGTTTTTCATGAAGCAGGCTTCTTATTAACTCAACGTAGGTAGCCGTAGAATAAACGAACAACTCTCATAGCACGATGGTAGTATCATCGAAATCATCATCCCAGTACAAAGAATTGTTTTCAATTCTTTCGCTACTATTAATTACAGGTGATAATTTAAATAATATATATTTATCTAACATTATCGGGTTTATGTCTATCACGTTTGAAGCGTTCCTTTTTACTGGGACGTAAGTTAAATTTAAATAGAATCTTAGATTTGAATGCAATTTTTTGCACTTCGCAGTGTTTATGTTCTGTGTTTGTCAATAAATTAATAAAATCATAACATGCATACTTTCAGAGTACTTATGCAAGCAAGTTCTGAAGAGATATGATGCGTGTGTCAACTGTCGCGAAGGGGTCTGCTTGAGTTCTAATAGCTCACCTGCTCTTTCTTAATTGGTGGATATGAAATCTTCTGGCGGGTTAATCCATGCCAATTCAAAATTCTTTAATCTAATGCACTGCCTTGAAACGTGTTTGATTTAACACTCGAAGATGTATTAACGGGATAAAGTTTTCCTTTCCATGTGAAAAACATGATTAGGATATCTTATTATACGCGATAATTTATTGCATTAGGTTGCACATGAGGCAAAACGCCTTTCAAGAAAATATGAAATAAAAAAAAATTTGTCGTAAAAAAAAGATGTCTAAATTGACAAACCAATGAACAAACGATCAACAAAAAGTAAATAAAGGTTTGGTTTTCTCGTTATTTTGTACATTTCACCACCCCTCTCACTGCACAGCGATAATGACTAAAAATCTTCCGTATTGCCATTATAAGACGCCATTATTTGAATTCTAAGGGATAAATAATTGTTATTATATGATTGATAAACGCGAAATTACATTTGCGCTGTAATATAAAATGCTATCTCCATATATAGTGTTAGGAAAAACAACAGATGATGAACACGTATACGTAGAAATATTTGCAAGTAGTAACTCCGATAAGTACTGCTGCAAGCATTGGTGAGTGAGAGTGAATATTGTTGTCTCTCTCGCACACTGACTCCTCGATTGCAGCGCCTCTCGCGGCGAACTTCAGCAAAGGAACCATGTGAACTAACGGAGTTTCCAGACCTGTATGTAAGACCGTGGACGTGTCCAATAATTGGGCCATGATAGTGTCTGAACATAGGTACGTAACACTAACAGCTGTCCGAAAATTGGTACATGTGGTACTATTGAACATTTAAATGTATAAAAATATTTTTTTTCAACTTTCCAGAAGTTAATTCATGTGTTTTAAAAACTAGAACTTACGAGCTTGACGTTAGTTCCGGTCATTTTTTTTAAGGTCCATAAATGAATAATAAATCATATAATCTAAGGATGAAACATATTCGATACCGAAACATATACATATACTTAATAACATATACATAAGCTTAACATGCCTTTATGGCATGTTAAGCTATACAACAGAGAAAACAATGTTTCATTCGGTTCAGTAGTTTTTATGTGATGCGAGCACATACAGACAGACGTACTTTACAGCTTTATCATAAGTATAGATTATCGAGCTTTTGTTCGGGCTTAGTTGGGTTTTTTTGGGTTTGGTTTTTTCATTTTATGGGTTCGTTGTGTGTATTATAAATATATACAATACAGCGCGGTTACATTGAATTAAAGACCACCCGCCATATTTAAATAGTACTTCAAATACTGCGCAATTACATGTGATGGCAGAATACATTATTATATAGTACAAAAATATATTGTGTGTGTCGAGTTATTGCTACAAAAGTAATATCACTGCCAGTTATCGAGGCGAGTTCTGCTCTCTATTTGTTTGTTTGTTTTTGGTTCGAGTTACAATTTTTTCCCCTAAATGAGTTCGTTTTATTTATTTTTATTTTATTTTATTATTTTTCATTTATTTATCGAAGTCGTTCAAGTCTTCGCAAGGGTTTGGCAACGAGCCAGGTGAATTTGTGCAAATTGCCGATGCGTTGACTAAATGTTTTCCCGTTGAATGTAAACTCGTCGTAGCTCGCGTCAACGAGCGTAGTGAATCCGAGCCGATCGGCTATTTTCTTCGTGTAATTCGACGTGGCAATCATGGACACGAGGCTCGGTATATGCTCCTCGTTGTTGATCGTTGCCGGCTCATCAATTATCACGGGAACCTTGACTCTGTTTCCACGATTCAATTCTCTACCGATCTCCATGGAGGAGACGACCAAAAGCTCACCTATCCGCCGTTTCCGATGACCCCGTTTTGTTGCCATGAACATTATTTCGAGGATACACTCGACGTTGTAATGGCCGAAAAGATCGAGCCTCGAATCAACGTTTATCATAAAATCGACGAGGGCCTTGGACGACTTGAACTCGCATTTCTCGCTGAACAGCTCGAAGGATCCTTTCGCCGAAGGATCTCCGCGAACCTGAAAAAATCAACAATGAGTACACACTCTCGCGTATAATCGAATCGCCTTTAAAATCACGTAGAACTGTAGACTATTCGTGCAAGTATTTAAAATCGATCGACTACCGAATTATTCGAAAGCGAATGAGAGCGATATTTTATTTATAAAATGTTATTATTATACTCATGTAGAGACGGAGGTTCCCAGATTTACAGATAAAGCTACCGCGTTATTTGTCCATTTTTTCTAATTTCGTAAGACGGGACACCACTGTGGCGAGTAATAAAAATCGATTCTTTACATATTCAAGAATGTGTGGACAAAAGTTCACGTTAAAATATTGAAAATTGACCAAGTTACAGACGATTCAGTGAGATTTACCTATAAGTACTAAAACTTTCAATCGCGTTTTTCTCTAGACGACTTTTTTCGACCTGGCCGGAATCACAGCTCTTATATAAGCTTCCGACTTTCAATTTAAAAGACGAAAATTTCCATAATCGCAGTACCTATTGTTAAACGTTGCCGGTTTTTTACAATTTAGTATTTTTAATGCCCCCGAATATAAGAAAAAAATTCGCCAAAATTACATTTTTTTAACACCCGCCGCGAATTTTTGAGTTTCGAAAAACGACTCCTTACAACGAGATCTACATTTATATAGATTTTAAAACATTTTTATTTTTCAGACCAGCCATTGTAAGTTATCGCTCTGGCCGTTGGACCACATTTTTTATACGAAGGCTCTATTGAAAGGCAATAGCATTATTTTTTAATTTTATTTAAATGAAAATCTACGCCAAATAAGTTCAATGTATGCTCAATAACAGACTTTTTTTCCAAGTCCCAAATGCTTAAACTAATGGACCAAAAAAAATCGGAAAAAACTTTTTCGCCTTGCAGGGGTGTCCGGCCATAATTTTGTCTTTTATATGAGTTCTTTTTTTTCATTTTTGATATATGTTTCCCTATAATATGTATTTGATATATATAAAAAATAACTACGAACTTCAAGGGCATTGATGAAAATACAAAAGTTACACAGGCCTTATGATTATTCGTCAAATTCGTCAAGATCTCTGTTATGTCTGCTTATCGTCTGCCTATGGTTAACTACTTAGCGTAATGCCTATGGCCAAATTTCTATTCCGGACTTTAAGCTGTTTTTGTAAAAGATTCATCGAAGTCGATTCAGTAGTTCTCGACTTATGAAGGTCATTTCGAGGACTTTTAACTTCGAAGAGTTACCTCGTAGTAGCCTTTCGTCCCCATGTTCAACGTTATCTAAAAAGTCTATCTCCATGTCTTTAAAATCTCGTTTAGATGAATGTAGGTAGATTTATTTGAAGGTAATTTTGAAGACTGTTCTGAAAACGGTCGGATGTGCAGATAGCCACCCAGATAGACAAAAGTGCTATAGAAATTGACGTGTCAGCACCATAGCTGCAAGATGACAACATGGGGCGGCACACTGTGGCACCATTATGTCGTATATTGCTTCCGATTTGGGCTGCAAATTTGCGATACAGTACATAGTTGGGCGAAATGAATGTTTGATACCAGCATAGCAAGTTTGCATCCACCCCAAACAAATTACGCAACAATAATCCGCTGCAATAACAGTATTGATGCAGCAACCCAGGTAGGAATTGACGATGAAAAAAGGGCTTGCCAAGCTCTGAAACAAGGCTCACATTTTTTAATTCAGGCTGAGCACCAGCCTGATTTCAGGCCTAGCTGAACCTCTGAATGATAACGCGGTTTCAGGCTCTTGCACACAGGCTTGACCAAAGGCTGGTAGAAAAGCCTGTACTAAGCCTGAAACGACGAAACAACAAGGCTCAAAACGAGCCTTAATGAAGCCTTCACGAGCATTTATGACCAGGCTTTTCCCAAACTCTTCCCGAGGCTATATGAGGCCTGTTTTTAGTTTTCTATATTCTACATTAGGGTAAATTTAATAAATTTGTAAAGAATTCATTTGATTTGTTATATATATTTATTATTTGTTATATTATTTGTTACAAACATATATAAAAAATATTTTTAAAAACAATACTTTATTTTATTGCGTACTTTTATTTTCGTATATACTTTTTTGTGTACCTCATAAATATCGATAAGAGCATATGTTTAAATGTTCTGAGCTGCCCCCTTCGCTTTCGTTTTTCGTGCCTTCGCACCCGACAAATTTGTTGCTAAATTTTTTTTTCATAAAAGTACAGAAAAAATATTATTTTAAACTTATTTTATTTTATCACAACCTGAAACAAGCCTGCATCCAGCCTTGATTTTTCAGCCTCAAAATTCACCGGCTGAATAAAGCTTGAAATAACCCTGAGTATAGGCTAAGCAGCCAGTCTTGGTTCCAGGCTGCTCCAAACGATGCAATGAAACCTGGGCCAGGTCTGCCTCACTCAGGCTCGGTGAAACAAGGCTCGCACAAGCTTGTTTCCATCGTCAGCCTTTTAATTTCCTACCTGGGAAGCTCTAAATTTGGAGTGATATTATCTTTACAGCACGTTTGAGTCGTAAATGAACCACGGTGTGGCGCTTCATTGCCAATACAAACGAGGGAGGTTATCGCAGCATTGCGACAGAGAATTTCGAATACGTCATTTCGGCAAGGTGAATGCACATAGGAGGCACGCTGTGACGCTCCGTTTCCGGGACAAACGAGGCAGGTTATCGCAGCATTGAGACAGAACATTTTGTAAACGGAAAGCTGCGTATCGACTTCGCGCGGCTGCTGCGTGCGTCATGGTCGTCCGCGGCAAATCTGTTAATTTGCGACTTTCGACAGAGCGCGGCAACTACGCGCGGCCGACGATCGAACTGCCACGCGCGGCCAACGATCCAACTGACGCAATCAGTTCTCGCTTAGCAACATGGACGTTTCACGTGCACAAGCAGCTGCCGCTTTCATTGTAACGCATCACATCGTCCACAAAAAACCGAAACGAAAAGTGCGTTGGTGGATGAAAACATTGTTCAGTATGCAGTATGTCGCGAGATACTGCATTATACTTCAGTATGGAAGAAATGAGATATGAAGCCATTGACGATAGAATACATTTTTTTGACAAATATAACAACATTGGAATTCGAGCTCTTAAAATCATTAATTGAGCCAAGTGTGATGAAAATTAACACTCAATTTTGAGTGTTTGCTACTCCACAAATAGTCTTTGGCACCGTACATTTGGATTGAAAGTGACACTTTTCGTTATTCATAGTACGCCGCGTCGTATGAATATTTTTTTCAATAACCTTGCCTCTCGCGCCAACGAATTCAGGCAACAGCAGAGACACACGTCTCAACTGCGCGCGCGCATAGTATGATCCGTCTTTGCCGCGTCCCTAAAGACCGACCGAGATTGGCTCCGCAGCATGTTCGAGCGCGCCAATGTTCGAACTGGCTCGCGCGGCAACACCGTATCCATTAAGGAGTGAGATACAGTCAGAATTTTCAAAAAATCGTTTTTTTTTAACATTTTCTTGAAGTATGATGTTTCGAAAATATTCCCTGAAAATTTCAAGTCAAACCAATGAATAGTTTCTGGGATATCCCACGATTAGTGAAGAGGCGTCGGGTCCCCATGGCAGGTAGCGGCTGACAAACGCGCAAACGATAATACCCGGGAAGGCAGAATGCTTCGAAGAGAACAACAAATGGATATTTTGGAAGCTTCCACATCGGCAGAAGCCCTATTGTATGGGCCAGGAATTGATAATTCGATGTAAGTAATTTTTTAATTAGTATTTCTATACAGTAGAACCTCGATTATCCAAACCTCGATCATCCGAACCCTCAATTATCCGAACGATGACTTAGTTTATCCGAAGGCTCAATTATCCGAACGTTGGCGCGAAAGATGCATTGTTGCTCGCTGCCACCGCCGTGAGCAACAATGAGCAACCCAACGCAACTTCTTCTTCTCAAACGGCTGCGAGACTTAGCCGCTCAAAAATGCGTTACAGCCGTTCGTCAATTAAAAATGGACGATTTTATAAAAAAATAAAATAAAAAAAAGGGTTCGACTTTTTTCAGGAGTTTAAAATACACACACACACACATATATATATATATATATATATATATATATATATATATATTTTTTCAACGTTAATATATATGTCAAATTTTAATATATATGTATGTACTGTTTTTATGTAAAAAGGTGTTGTTTTTGATCTCGTCCCAAAAAACCCACGTTTCGATTATCCGAACTAGTCTCGGTCCCAATTGGTTCGGATAATCGAGGTTCTACTGTACATAAATCAAGTGTAAAATTGGAAAACTCTTTCAGAAATTTTCAAAAAATGTATTACTTAAAAACTATGAACTTTAGCAAAATTTTATAAAGGGGTCGTCCATTAATCACCCGAGGTTCAAATGAGGGGGGGGGGGGATTTGGATAACATGACGATTGATCATGCTGGGGGGGGAGTGTTGTGACTTATCACGTGTATTTTTTTGTGCAAGGGGGGGGGGGGGGGCTAGAAACCTCACCACATATCTCTATGGGGGGGAGGGGTTAAAAAGTGGCCTAAAAACCTCACGTGATTAATGGACGACCCCAAAGAATACTATCGTTTTAAAATTGCCCAAAATGTTAAAAATTAATAAATCATCCCGAAAAACATTAATTTTTTGAAAAATTGTTTTAACAATTGGCTATAAACAATTAAAAGCTCGATTTTTTCGACAAAAATGGTGATATTTGGATTCAGCGGATCAAAATACATAAAAAAAGTTTACCTTCATCCATCGAGCTTAAAATTTTACGAACATATAATACCGTATCCACATCGAAAAACTTTAAACGCGTTTTTCTCGAAACTATGTTTTTCAAGTCGGTGACCACTATAATTAAAAAACCACTCGATGGATGATAATGAAATTTGGTGTGCTTATTAATAGCATTAAAAACTAGTCCTTAATTGAAGGATTTTCATTTTTGTTCCAAATTTCTATTTTTTTAAAACAATAAACGAGCGATTTTTTGTCGAAAATCGAAAGTTATCTGTCGGAAGCCGCCACTTTGTTAATTAAAAAAAAGGCTTCGATTAAGGACTAGATTTATTATTAAACTAATGATTTTTCTTTGGTTTTTTATTTCAGATGATCCAGTAAAATTTTATGATGCATGCCGAAGAGGGTCCGACAATGATGGCGATATTGTTATAAATAATCAATATTTTTCTTCGAAAATTTGTACAAGTCAAGTTGAAATATAACATAAAAAGTCTGTCTAACCACTTTTGTAAAACAAACTTAATTACTATAAAAATATATATTTTTTTAAATTGCTCGTTTTTTCACGCCTCTGACTGCATCGCACTCCTTAATGAATATAATACTACATATGTTTTGTTTGAAGTATGATAACATGGATTAATTATTTTTACACATTTTAATATACCATATATGTTGCTTAATTTGTCGAACGTTTTATAATATTAAAGGTGCCGCCTTGAGAATGGTAAAATATTGATTATAGAGAATATAGGTTTGTTTTATTCAATACAATTTTCTAGACGCAAATTATTTTCTCCCTTTTATTACCTTAGTTACCTGGCGAAAAAATCATATTAGAATCGTATTCCCACAAATACGCAAATGTGCTGTTATTTTCTTACAAAAGCTTGACCTTACATTGCTGTCCAGCTACCGGCAATGCAGAACACAATTTAGCCGTTACAACACCGCAATAGCGTGCCTCGTTGATGGCGACAAGGGAGCGTTACAGCATGCTACAAATATGCCAGACATTTGTCGATGCAATGTGTAAAGTATCTGCTATGTCTAAGATATATTCACATAGCTTGTTTTTGCGGGCAACGTAACGTCACAGCGTGCCTCCAATGTGCTCTCACCCTGCCGGAACAATTTCAACATTTTCTGTCTCAATGCTGCGATAACCTGCCTCGTTTGTACCGGCAACGGAGCGTTACGCGTGCCTCCAATGTGCTCTGACCTTGTCGAAACGACGTATACCAAATTCTCTGTCGCAATGCTGCAATAACCTGTCTCGTTCCTACCAGCAACCAAGTGCCACAACGTACTCAAAATGTACCCCCAATATTCTCTATTTTCGTACTGCAATATTAACACTAGCATTCACGCGAGAATGCATAATAATGTGTTGCTAGAATACAGCTGAGTGCGGCTGCAAAAGATGCCTCTTTGCCGTCGAAAGTTGCTCTCGCATGGCGTAGTGTTGCCAACGCGTTGTCGAAAAATGTCTACCTGGGACAACATTGCATAGATTCACCGCTTCCGAAATGCCCCGACGCACATAAGCAACAACCAGGAATACATCTTTTATATTCATCCAAATGATTGAACTCCATCAGTTTGTCGACATCCGTAAAGTTGATACTAACTTGTATTTTGTTGAGAGCCGCGCCGACGACTTCGCCGGTCGTAACATCAATGGCGACGACACTAACGCCATCATTCACAGCGTCGAAACACAATCTCTCGAGCTCCTCGCTCGCCCCCGGCTCCGACATAAGATCGACCCCGATACTTACGTTTTCGTCAGTGAAAAATGCCTCTCTTATGACCGTCAATGCACCTTCCAAAGTTTCCTCTGTCAATGACTCGAATTCGATGTTACCGTCGTCCGTGGAGCCCCACGGACGGTAGGAAGGCATTCTCTTGCGCTGACTAAACAGAACACGTTTTATGGCTTAGAAGTGTAGTTGTTTAAAGGTACATCGGCAAATTCGTTTGAGTACGTGCAAAACATTTCCTATCGTATGATCCGATGATTTTACGATACGTTCATCGATTTGCTGAAAACAAATTACGACAGTTGTTTTTTTTTGTTGAAAATCGAACTTTTTTTTCCAGCTTGCCACTTTCGTAATTTCCAAAGTTCCAAACTTGGCTAAATAGCCAACAAAATTACATCACCCGTAGCGTGAACGTCTTTCCCATCTAACCGCATGTAAAATTACATACATTGAACTATTATTTAGCTCGGATGTATTGTGGTGAAAGAATTTCAAAAAATTCGTAAAGCCTCCGTATAGTTTAAACAATAACCTATATATATTTTTTTCTTGGATTGTGGCTAACGCTTCAGCCTCCTTTATAGTAAGTACAACACCAAGTACGCATCAGTGCGTGTTACTTAGTTTCCTCACCACGCGAAACGATCCGAGAAAAACGTGCCGTCCCTATCTCTCGTAAGTCGTCACCTCGTCCCATTTTCGAAACGTCACGATAAACAAGTTCACAGTACAACGGCCTACGAGTCCCCTAAATGTGCCCCGAGGTCGCAGGGTTTTATCGAAATTGCACCGAACCAAGTGTGAATCATCGACGAAATTCTCCTATGATATCGTTCGATAAATCCACAAAATTCTACGTACAAATATCGCATCCATCTCGCTGACAATTCACAGCCGTAGAATTGTTAAGCGATTAAGCCACTCTAGAGGCCGAAAAAATAGGCTTTTTGGGGATTTTTTTTCAGAAAAACTACAAAATAAATCGAGATTACAAAAAAGGATGTTTATCATACATACCAGTGACTGTATAAAATAATTTTTTTGAAGCGTTTAATTTCAAAATGGCGGCAGTGCAGCGTTTATCTCAAAAATGCATTTTTTAAGTTGGCCGGAATCATAACTCAGACAATTTTCAACCGATTCACTTGAAATGTTGAATATGTCTTGAAAAATACATTGTCTATGGAAGTAGGATTTTTTTCTTCTATTGCATAGTTTATTTGTTATTAACAATTATCTGACGATTCTTTAGGCAAATTTTCCACTTTCCAAAAATTTGCCTAAAAAATCGGCAGATAATTGTTAACAAGAAATGAACTATGCAATATAAAAAAAAATCCTACGTACTTCCATAGACAATGTATTTTTCAAGATATATTCAACATTTCAAGTGAATCAGTTGAAAATTGTCTGAGTTATGTTTCCGGCCAACTTAAAAAAGGCAGTTTTGAGATAAACGCTGCACAGCCGGCATTTTGAAGTTGATCGCATCAAAAAAATGATTGTATACAGTCACTGATATGTATGATAAACTCCCTTTTTTGTAACCTCGATTTATTTTGTAGTTTTTCTGAAAGAAAAATCCCCAAAAAGCCTATTTTTTCAGCCTCTAGAGTGGCCTAAGGCTTTAAAGATTCGAGGCAAGGAAACATTTGAATCCCGCACCCATTGACGCGAAGTGAACATACCTCATATTGTTTGGGAGTTCGAAACGCGACACTCGACTCGGCTACGAGTTTCCAATGACTGAATATCGAAGACATACCGCGAGCCTATGGTCTTATCGATGAACAAACATCGCGGCCGTTGGTGGCGCGCTCTTGACGCGGAGTGGGAGAAAAGAGGGAGAAAGAGAATTCATGCATCGTGAACTATACGTGAAAGAAAACACGATGATGCAACGACGCTACAAGCGCATGGCAGGCGGCACTTTCTTCTGACGAAGCTTCGTGACTTATCTTTACTTTTCACGTGTACGAGGAAAAAAAATAACGATAATTTCACGTAAAAACAAACAGTGCGTCTCACTTCGGGCGTTTTTTTTCCCGTTCTCCGGCAACGTTCCAAGGTCGCGAATCAACGCAATCACGAAATGGTCGTGTCGTATTGCTCGTGAGATTATGGTCGATGAAACTGCACGGGGACCGCGCTCGAAAGCGTGAATGCGAAAGAACACGATACTTTTCGATAATAATTTTTGCCTTATCGATCGCTGCAGTCTGGTGGAAAATAATGGATGACCTGTGGTAAAATTGAGTGCCGTTACGGCCACTGCCGCGTGTGTATGTGTATTTTTGCAATATTCATTCGCGTATTGTGCAACTTTAGACGGATGTCGGTAATTCGATTTCTGCGGGGACAAGGGCGATAAGCCCTCCGTACATCGTGAGCAAAATAATTTAAAACGAAAGGTGAAAACTTACAGCTATTATTGTAAAATGACAGCTGTAAGTTCCCTGTGTAGGAAAATATTTGGTTGACGAATTGTATGATTTCACAAGATAGTTTTAATTAATATAATCCTCCCGGCTGGTCAGGATACTCTTGTACATTGATCAGTTAATCGGTTTAACAAATATAGAAAAGTCTTTAGGATGGTTGTCGCGACTGGTCACTTCGAGGTCTGGAGAGAGAATGCACCTTCGTTGTCCATTCCTGGGTGCCTCACCTAGGACCCTTGGGCCTTCGTCACTTGTCTTCTCCCTTAGCTCCGGAATAAACAACCCTGGCGTTTATGACCCACTCAAGAGTCTCGTAACCCGATCTCCGACCGAGTCCCGTCGACGCAAAACGAAGAGGAACGAAAAACTTTTCCCACACCTGAAAAACTATTTTGTCCGTTTCGAAAACTTTACGGGGCTAGGGTACTGAGAAATTTTGAAAAATCATTCGTCGCTTGAGGCAACTCAAATTGAAGAGGAAGGTCGAAGGTTTTTTCTCGAAACTATGTTTTTTAAAACGGTGTACACGATTTCTCGACATCTAATGAACGGGTTCACTTGAAATTTGGTATACTTGTTGAGTGGAATAGTAGTTTAGTCTTGACCGACTTTTTTCTACGTCACCTTTTTTTTCAGTAGTTAATAACGTGGGAAGAATATTTGAGAAGCGTATCTTAGGATTTCACAATGACAGTTTTTATTAAGGCCTTAGGCCACAGTAAAGGGTATAAAATCATGTGCGAATTTAACAATTTTTCTTCGTATGAGAAAGTGATTCACTCATAAAATTAATTACACCCATTTAGTGTGAATATCAAGCTGTTAGAAAAGATGTATATTATTTTTTCAATGTACAAAATGGCCGACTACTCGAAACTTCTCAAAACAGCTATTTTCCAATTGGCGTTACAAATAACTTCAACAATTTTCACTCGATTTACTTCAAATTTAAAATTTGACTGTACAGAATTTCTGATTAATCGAAAACTTTTCATTTTATGAGCAGTTTATGGGCAGTTATAACGAAATTTCTCACTGAAAATTCATTTCTTAAGTTCAAATACCGACAACTTTTGAATAAAACAATATTTTTTAAATTCGGTAGGTACTTCTCTAGGTATTATAATGTAGATTGATGAGGATTTTTGTTTTTTCTTCTAGGTAAAAAATTGTGGATGCTAAATGTCACGTATGAAAATATTCGTACCTTTCATTGTCATTTTGACACACCCCATACAATCCTCCCGGATGGTCAGAATTCTACTATACATTAGTCAATTGATCGATTTAACCCCTTCGTTGGCAGAGAGAATTCGACAAAAAGTGCCCAAAATGGCAGGAAAATTTTTTAATCCTGAAAACTTGTACTCTGGGGTTTTTGAGGGTGCTGATTACGAATCTGAACTCAAAATTTAAGAATTCACAATGACGAACAAATATGGCGAATGAAAATACAAATAATACAGATCGATTTAGATGAAACTCGGTGCTCATAGGCTGTGTAGGTCACTGATTATGAGTCTGAATATTTTGAATTTTCAAATTTAAAGTACAGATTCGTGATAAGCGACTTCAAAAATCCCGGAGTACTAATTTTCATCTAAATCGAGTAAAGTTTTTGATTTTTCTTCGCCATATTGGCGCTGCCATTTTGAATTTCCAAATGTTGACTTCCAATTCGGATTCAGCGAGCTCAAAAACCCCCGAGTGAAGCTCCGATTTAAAATCAGAGCAAGTTAAATAGGGAAATAAAGGTTAACGCACTATTACGTCAATGAAAAAGAAGGGGTTAACGAACAGAGCAAACCCTTTAGGATGGCGATCGCGACTGGTCACTTCGAGCTCTGGCGACGGAATGCCCCTTCGTTGTGCATCGATGGTCCCTAAGACCCTAGGACCCTAGGGATCCCAGGACCCTTGGGCCTTCGCCCCTTGTTTTATCCCTTAGCTTCGGAGGCTCCGGAATAAACATCCCTAGCGTTTATGACCCTCTCAAGAGTCTTCTAACCCGATATCCGACTGAGTCCCGTTGACCCATAAAGAGGAGCAACGAACAACTTTTCCCTCATTAACAATAATGATGTAATTTTTCCACAAAAAATCGAAAGAACAAGAATTCCATTAAAATTTTTTTTTGATGATTGAAACACGATAAAAAAGCTCGGTCAAGTCAATATCATGTACTTTCTGAAAAAACTCGTTTTTATTTGTTTCGAACCAACCAGGTGACCAAAATCAAGTACATGGTTGAGCCTCTTACGTTTAAAGGTCCTTCGCAAGATTGTTTATAACTTCTTTAATTATTCATATTTTTCATGAAATTTGGTACACAACTTTGTTAATGTATGCTTCGCGACTCGTACTGAAATGAACATCGCGCTCGGCGTAAAAGTCCCACTTTGTGTCCTTGGTACACAATGTGCTATTTATGAAATTTGGTACGCAATTTTTGTTAATGAACATACAAATAAATGTTCTAATAATTTTTCAATCATCTTACTTATTACTTGAAACTTAATTTTTTTAAACCACTTCGATTTTTGTCGTCGTATGTAGTTCAGCGAATTTTTAACTTATTGCGATCAAATTTCGAACACATACCCTTTAACATATTCTTCTTTGCATAAACCTAAATGTTTTTTTGAAAAATAGAATATGAACAACGTTTTTAGTAATTTTTTATGCAAAAAAGGATGATTTTTTTTCAAAACGGCACTGAATTTTTCATTGTCGATTTTTTCCCTTGATTTTTGGTTTATGCTGAGCGTATTATTATATTTTAACGGAAAATGTTTGGTTTTCATATTTCAGATAATTAGAGCAGCTTGGGTATGTTTCACGGCACATGTCTTAGGAGGCAAATTTAAGCAACAGCCGGCCAGCTATTTATTGATATTTTTCGATGAAATTTTTTTTTTCAGTTAGCTTAAACGCTAAATAATATGTTCTTACGTGTAAAGCAATGAACTTCTCATTATCTTTAGACGCGAAAGAACTCGAGAAAAAGTAACCAGTTCACTTAAGGTATTACGGGATGGACCGTCGGGCAAAAAGTAAGTCCAAAATGGGCGAATCGTGTATTTACAGATCTAGATCATATTGTGCATGTTTAGCCTTACAAATAGATAATTTAATAATAAATGAACACAGGTGGGGATGTGAAGTGGAATATGGTGGGGAATGTAATGAGGGGAAGAACCCTGTAGAGATGAAAGCTACAATAAAAAAAATTAATTAAGTAATTAACACTTAGAAATGTTGATTTTTTCACTTTTAATAATAATTAAAGTCAAATTCGACGATATTGGCATGTGCTTGATTGAAGTTTTGTTAGTGGCTGTACATCTGTTTTAACTGTCCGAAAAAAAAGTCTCAATTTTTAAATTTAGTTAATACGTTCAGATCATTTTTATATTATCAACAATTACCCACAAACTCAATATATATTGAGTTTTCCAATGATTCCTTATTAATTTATAGTTGAGATAAATCTTTTCCTATTTTATAAATTGACTGCCAAACACGACAACGCAGCAGACTGAAATTTTTATTTTCATTGGTGGTAGCACTGCTCGACCTGTTTACGCATGCGTTGTACTCTCCGCGTTGACGCTGCTTCGTGAGTAGCAGTGAGTAAGTCTAACCTCAAAATACCGTGGGCAAGCGAGGCTTCAGTGAGTTTTATCCTAATTATGTTTAAAAAAATTTAATGGACTAAAATGTTACTATATATAATGTTATCCAATAAAAAAACCATTGACGCCATTGATTAATTAGCAATCTAATTTATTTAAAATAATAAGGGGAGCTTCAGAAAAAAAGTTGTCCGGCAGATAATCAATGTTAAAAGTATAGGCTATCTTGCGAATAACTTTATTCAGAAGTGACGAAACCGGCCATTAGCATGAATTTACACGACGGTATAGCAGCGTTTCTACTATATCTACAAAATAATCATCGTACTCTACAACTTTGCCACGTTACTCTGCAACGTTGCCCACCTCTACACAGCCCAATTCATAAAAAGGCGATACTCCTCATTACTTTAATTAATTTCTCGATAATTACTCAGTCGATTTACTTCAAACTTAGCATAATCAGTCGCTTGATCCTAAATCAAGATGATTTAATATTTTCAGAATTTACGGCGATTTAGTTCCATTCGCTTCGCAACGATTGACGCCTGCAGAAGCTGTTTTCCCATAAGCGACCGTGTTAAATTCATATGTTTATAACTACTAAATTATTTAGCGAAACATTCTAAACCAATTCGTGTATTATTATTCTATAAAGAAGTATCATTCCTCAAATTTTCAAGAATTTTGCCATTTTTTTCATATCCATCCGGCAATACCTTAAGCCCCCCTCAAATTCTGAGGAACCGAGAGAACCTGAAAAGTGTGAGGTCACGCTGGTGGGACGGGGACTGAGCTCTACTGTCGTATCTCCGTAAATGTCAGATCCAGTATTATTATACCAGTATAATTTTTTCAGTGACTGCACGCAGATGCGTAGATATTTATATTGAAAAAATAGTGTTTTTTTCGTTCTCATACGTAATTTATCAGAGTACAAAAAACGAGTACATATTACAAAACTTGAGACTGCAGATATGATTAAATTTCTAAAGACGCTCACTTGGTTTGCTTTTGAAATCATTTTTTTCGCAAAATTCTCATGTGGACATTTTGAAAACAACGAATAAAGTTGTTCGAAGTACTATACTCTCACGACCGGTCTGTTGTGAGGTTAGAACCTCGTCCGATCACTTTCACATCGTCGCCCGATATGTTACTATATAAAGGGTGTCCCAAAATTCACGCAAGATTTGAATTTTTCGCCACTTGTACGGTAAAGTGTTGCCAACGGAAAAAAGACAGCGTGACAGCTGACACTTCCGAGTTATTGAAAATGGATCGCTACAAGAAAGAACGCGTTTTCATTGTTGAGGAATATTTTTAAAATAATTAAGGTTTCGCGGCTACAGTTCGCAATTTTCGTACAAAATATGGTCGGTGATGCAATTTCATTAACTGTGAAGATATTAATTTAAAAATTTAGGGAGAGCGGATGAATTTGTGAACTTTTACACTCTGGCCGTCCTTTAACAAGTCGTTCAACACAAAACATTGAAGCAGTTAGTTAGAGTGTTGCTGAGAGTCCAGGAACATAAACACGACACCGTGGTGAAGAATTGGACATTTCGAGAAGCTCGAAGCTCGAGGTACCCGATGTTCGGGTTGGGTCGGGTACCCGATGTTCGGGTTGGATCGGGTACCCGACGGCTTACGTTTTTGCATTACTCGCCACTACCGGGTACCCGAATTTGTCCATCGGGTACTTGAAAACGTCGAGTACTCTTAAACTTCGAGTATTCGTAAACGACTCGGAGATCCATGTCTATTATTTATATTTATATTTATTATTTATCTAGGTGTATCGATCGAATAATGGGAGAAAACGAAAACTCGAAGGCGATAAAACGAATAAATGATAATACTGTAAAAGTCTTTTGTCTTCTCACTTTTCTATTCTGTGTCTGTGTGTGTGTGTGCGTGCGTGCGTTTTAGGGCGGAGTGAAAAGGTCAATTTTCGCGGATCGTATCGTAATAGCGCGGGAAAGTTGCGTTTTGGCATCACTAAAATGTGTGCAAAAGGAACAAAAATTACAATAAATATCTTCTGTTCCGGCAAACGCCTCAAAGTTTTGAATTTTTTAACGTGGGTTTTAAATGGAGAAAAATCCAAAAAGACCAGCTGACACTGAAAAATTCAGAAAAACTCACCGAAGGGTCAATTTCAACGCCTTGCGTTTATTCGAAGCGAGCAAAATATAGCTCTCATTTGACTTTTAAAAGTGAATATATTAGGTGTAGTAAAAAGAAATCCATTATTTTTTAATGAAATTGAAGGCAATAATAATGGATTTCTTTTCACTACACCTAATATCTTCATTAGTTTCAGAGATATAAGGGTATGGAAACAAGTTTTTTCTGGGACAAAATTAGAAAATAACAAAAAAATTAAATTAAGAACAAAGAATCGCCGAAATTACCAGTTAGCACTAGAAATAACGAATGAAAATTCGACGAAGAATTTTACTTTCATTTTTTCGACATTCAGATTTATCGATACTTCCTGAAATGCGCATGACAAAAATACTAAAATTTTTTAATCAATTATCTTGATTTCTTAGAATCTCCAACCTATCGACGAAGGGTAGAGAACATAAAACTGAAGTCTATTTAGTCCGTTTTCGTGGCGCTCTCTACTGCACTCAGAAAAAAGATTTATTATGTTCTAATAAATTGGCACATTAGAACATAATTTATTGGAAATTAATAAATGTTTACTCGTATGGAAACAGTTTTTATGTGATTGTAACTTCAGCATTTATTCGGCGTCACTAAATATGTTTTTTTTTAAATAGAAAATTTGAATAAATATTTCCTCAAATCAAATAAGTACTACTTCCCAATCACGAAAACCTCTTATTTCGCGACTATGATACTAATGCGCGCATGCGCACTTTGCCCTTAAAGGCGACGGGCCCGACGGCAGGCCGCCCGTCAGATGTAGCTCACGCATACGCTTACCATTTAGCTTCTTCCTATGCCAATACTTTTCGCACAAGTGTCAGTGTTGCGTTTCGGAAGTGAGAAACTCGAAAGTGAGGGATTATTTAAGTGTAAGTAAGAATATGAAGTGAGAAAAAAACGTTCAAGTGAGATAATAATGACAGACGAAATGACACAATTCCTCGAAAAAAAACCAGCTGGGGGATTATGAAGAATCATATTAGATGTTAAGAAAAACTATATCTGTCGGATATAAAACACCTGTTTCTTCTAACTTATATATCCTATTGGATGTTAATAAAAATTCTTAGTAAATCTTGAACATAAACTTTAATAAAAAAATTCTTAGCTGTTAATAAAATCGTAGTAGGCCGACATACGAATAAGAAAACTTATGCGCCGGGAGACAAACTTCTTTGTCCTTAATAAATCTTTTTTCCGAGTGTCATTACCCGACCCGACCAACTCTGCTACCCGCGCACCCCCACTGAACTATTACGTTCTCTTCAATGGTGAACATGAAAACTAAGAAGAGAAATAATCTCCAATTAGAAAATGATTTGGTTATTTGCGTCTTAAAAATAGAGCCACGACTCGACAATTTATTTAAAAAATAAACAGGCACAGCCTTCTCACTGAAATTGTTGCATTTTTATTGTAGTGTAGGACCTACAACCCTTGCTTTCTACTTTTACCTGGTTTACGACCGCGACCCCCCTAGGAGTCGCGACCCACGCGTTGAAAAACACTGCTGTAATTCGTTATAACTCGATAGGGACAGTTTTCGTTATCGTTAGCTAGCGATGGCCAATCGCATGCACGATCACAGAAGAAAGGAGGTCTCTTATTGGATGTCGCTAGCTAACGAGAACGAAAACTGTCGTTGCGAGTTATAACGAGTTACAGAATCGCGGTCTGGTGAGTTCGTGACGAATCCGGCGCGCTCCGTGCCGTAGGCATACAAACGCGAGCGCTGCGTCGACGCGCAGTGGCACGTGACTCTGCGAGCAAGGACGTCTTGCGGGACGGATGAAAATAAGCGACGGTAAATATAGATAGTATTTCGTTTGCTCGATAAAAAAAGATCGAGCGAACCGTGTCACAATAATAAACCGTCTTCCGCCGTTTCCCTTGGGAATACGCCTCCTTTCTTCGGTAGACAGGAAGTCTCCGATCGTTTCGTAAAATAGTCGTAAATGCGAAACGTCATTGCGAATGTTGACCGTTGATTGCCGATTACACAAAGCGGCTCTGATACTTATACGCAATGCCACACGGTGGAGAAAAACCACCTGCACTTCGAGAGTAAACACACTGCATGCCTATATCTGGCTCCTTCGCCGCTTTCACGTACGCACTCTCACACACACGCACGGGCGCGCCCCCTCCATTGGTCAGACTCGCACAGCGCATGTCAATTTCGCTCGCGATAACAAGCTCCCCGCGATTATATATTTATAAATAAAAATTGAATGGGAATGTTACGTAAAGATGACTTCCGAAAAAATGTACTCACCCTCGCGACCGTCGCGATTCTAAATTCGAAAACAAGAGTCGAACATTTGAGAACCGTGACGCGTTATCGACATTGTAAACCAAGTTTGTCAGATGAGAATTTGAACTGGGCGCGTATAATAGCTGACGTTTATAAAGAATAAATAAAACCTCTCGGGACGACGATAGGCGGACTTTCGAGGCGGGGATGACGGCTGACACTAATCACGCGAGCGCGATTTTGACCCGGTGCGACGAGGAGGTAAATATGCGAATCAGGTCGCTCGTCGGCTAGGCCGTGACTTGTTTTACCAGCGCCTGAAAATGCCGGAAGTCACACTACTGCATGGGGACCTTATGCTAGGGTCCCACGGTCCGTGTTCTGACAGGCCGTGGGAACGGTCAGGCCCGTTGTGGCCTGTGGTGATCTGCCGTCGCCCGTCCGATTCATCGGGAGTCGGTAAATTCCAAGGCGCGGCGTGGCGCGGCGCGAGAGGCCCGTCGTGGCCTGCACAGGCGCATCGGTTCCCGTTAATTTCGTCTGCGGCCGTACGATAGAGTGGACGAACGAACTAACATTCGAGTTTTTAACTCTTTACGAAAACGAACAAGCGCTTTGGAATAACTCGTCTCGCTAACATAAAAATAAGAACCATGTCTATGATGCGTGGTTACGGATAAAAAGTAATTTAAAAGATGGGACGTAACCCATCGCAGAATTAAAAAAGAAAAAAGAGAACTTGACGTCGGCATACAGAAAATTAAAAGAGAAAATCAAGAATTCTATGGAAACGAGTAGTGGCACCGATGATATTTATAAACCGGAATGGTCATTCTACAACATTTTGGCAACATTTTTGGATGACGTATATAAACCAAGAACTACTAAAACCACAGCGGTTGCACACATAGCCATGCGCTCCGTATCACTTGCCATGTTGAAATGGCGAAAACAACAGGCGGATTCGGGCCGACACACGCCACGGGAACTACCCGGCGCGGGGCGCGATCATTCGCGCAGGCCTCGACAGGCGTGCCAAGGCCTGGCGCGGCCTGTGATATGACGGGCCGTTGGACCCCACCTTTACCTGCGTCATATGGAAGAATGCCGACAATAATTTAGACCAGAGGTGTAGTCCGAATAATCGGAAATCCATTTCATGGTAAAGTTACAGTAATGTTGAGGGCCTACACCTAGTGGATATTTTTGAAAATATCGATTTTTGGTTTTCGATGGATTCTCAAAATATAACATTTTGAAAATGATTTCTCAAAATTTCAAGACGAGCCTTCATAAATTGACGGAGTTATGGGCGTTTATAGGTAGGTTCCGCGAATCGTCGAACTCAAAACGCGTTTTCCTCAAAATGGATTTTTCGAGCTCGGGAACCGACATATCTCAAAAATAACTGCCCTAATCAACGTCAAATTTAACAGGCTTCTTGTACATATCAAAAAGCAGTATTTGATTGAAGGAATTTTTTTCGATGCCTAGTTTTTTATTACCGGAAATAGAGCGTTTTTTTTACCGATAATCAACACGTCCACTTTGGGCTGCGCTGAAGCGTCGTCAGCTGTAATATGTACGTTTCAAACACCATTATGCATTGCGGAATACCCGCTAGTTGATGCTTGACTGTGAGTGGCTGACTCGACAGACCGAGTTAACGCGGTGCTGCCACGTTTAACCTACAAGTTTCGTTAATGTCCGAAAACAAACCGTTCTAGCTCGAAATTCACATATTTTTTCGAGTATTGTTAAGGCCTTAGGCCACAGTAACGGGTATGAAATCATGTTCGAATTTAACAATTTTGTTTCGTATGTAAAAGTGATTCACTCATAAAATTAATTACACATCTATTTGGTATAAATATCAAGCCCCCAGGTAGCAATTTTCCAAAAGTTGTCCAAAAGTCGGCTAAAACGGTGCTAAATGTCCGCCCGGAAGTTATCTTAAAGTCAACAACCATCCAAAAAGATATCTGTTGGACACATGATAACTTATAGGTAACTTCCAAGCGGACATTTGGTACCCATTTGGACAACTAATAGACAACTATTTTGAAATTGCTACCTGGGCTGTTAGAAAATATATATATTTTTTCGATGTACAGAATGGCCGACTACTCAAAATCTCTCGAAACAGCTTTTTTCCAATTGGCGTGACAAATAACTTCAACAATTTTCACTCGATTTACTTCAAAATTAAAAGTTATGTTCCTAATTGCATTTCGCAGACAAGTACGTACGGAATTTCTGATTAATCGAAAACTTTCCATTTTATGAGCAGTTTATGGGCAGTTATAACGAAATTTTCCACTGAAAATTTATTTCTTAAGTTCAAATACCTACAACTTTTAAATAAAACAATATTTTTTAAATTACGTACGTACGTCTCTAGGTATTTTAATGTAGACTAACGAGAATTTTTGTTTTTTATTCTAGGCAAAAAATTGTGGATGCTAAATGTCACGCCGCGGAGCGTCTAAAAAAAGATAAAAAAAACAAATATTAGTAGTCGACCATTTTGTACATCGAAAATATATATATATTCTAACAGCTTGATATTCATACTAAATAGAGGTGTAATTAATTTTATGAGTGAATAACTTTTTCATACGAAAAAAAAGTCAAATTCGCACATGATTTTATACGCGTTACTGTGGCCTAAGGCCTTAATGAACGAAGTAGAGAAGCCACTTGATTATTTGACGCGATATTCCTGACACTATCATCACGGTGTGTTCAGTTTTTAATAAAAATCTTGGCATTATTTTATTTCCTGCAGCCTTATAACTAGTATTTACGAGGGGTCATGTGTATTACCAAATAGATAAAGGTTCAATTTGAACATTAAAAGTCTCCGAAACTATGTTATGAAACTGATTGATTTTTTGATAAATTGATCTCTCAGTGATATGAATTTCAATCGAATCCAAGCATTTCGATTTTAGTCTCGAAACTCCATAGTGCCCGTACACTGCACACGATTCGCGACGAGGTTTGAGCGATATCCAATGGGAGATCCACATTGCTGGGGGATTTCTGGAACACCTTAGCTCCCATTGGATATTGCTCTTCGCTTGTCGCAAATCGCGTGCAGTGTGCAGGCACTCAATCGAAGTGTCGCGGTCACTTTAGCTTTGTCATCTGACTATTACATTGGTCGGTGACTTGTTTTCGAAGCAACGCTAGTGGTGAAATTTTGTACGCTGTCGTAGTCAAATCTGTGAGTCAAAGATATAGCGCCGCTATATCTTTGAGTATGTGAGGAACTATATAGTCAAAGATATAGGATCAAAGACTATATAAAGAAAATCCTTCTAAATTCGAAATTGATAACTGACTAGTGGCTCTGCGACAATTACAACAATTGAATAGAAATTCATGATCGTCGGTGAAGCAGGAGTAGCGAAGTCCGCGCTCGTATGCAAGGAGGAAAGAAAAAAACTATCGTGGAATTGAAGTATTTAAGACGGAATGACACCTCATCGCGGTCGGTATGGTAGAACAATTATAGATTCCCAAAAATCTCTGAAACGGCTCTTCCGATCCCGTCGAAACTTTGCCAAACGACGTCAAATAGATAGACGAACAGCTGTCTGCCCCTCAAATTTTCTGAATTTGAGGAAAAAAAAGTAGATTGACTTATCATAAGCCAAGCTACATTTTTTTCTCAAATTCGGAAAATTTGAGGGGCAGACAGCTGGTCGTCTATCTATGTGACGTCGTTTGGCAAAGTTTCGACGGGATCTGAAGAGCCGTTTCAAAGATTTTTGGGTATCTATAATTGTTCTACCATACCGACCGCGATGAGGTGTCATTCCGTCTTAAGGCCATGGGTCACACGTCCGGGCGGTAACAAGATGTCGGTAAATTACCATCAATCGGTAAGTTATCGACAATTTGAATTTAATTTGATACACAGAGAATAATTGTCAAAGCTTTTTTGAATTGCCGGTACCTTAGCGACAGGCGATAATTTACCGACAATTCAAAGAGCTTTATTGTGGGTTTGAGTGCAGGTTGAGGACTTTACTTTATTAAGGCTCACACGTCTGGTCGGTAAAAATCCTACGGCCAAGCTTTCTCCTAGATGGATCACATTTGGGGCAAACAAAGAGAAATGCGTTGTTCGTCGTTTAACAGAGCTCGAAATATCAGCCGTCTCGGACAACCCTAGGAAGCTGCAAATCTGAAACCCAAACAAACTCATGGCCTTATGATCATGGATCACACGCCGCGAAATTTCAAGGCGGTCATGACGGCATTACACAACTCGTAGTTTTATGTAAAAAAAACTCTAAATCTGAATTTATCCGGCATTTTTCCATAAAATCAGTTGGACCAACGCTCAAAATGTGTTTTATCACTTTCGAGAGCCTAACGGTCTTTAAATGTGCACGAATTCTATGCATCTATTAGTAATTCACAATTCATCCTATTGTACCTACAATCGGTAAAGTTTTTTTCTTCATAATTTGGAAAAATGTCTTCCATCGCGCTCTCTCTGCAACCTTATCGCATGTACACAAGAAGTTTCATCTCAATTGATTGTATCATTTGGTCGAAATTAGGGTTAAAAATTTCGAAGCGGTCGGAGCGTGTGATACATGGCCTTAGAGGTGTCATTCTGCCACTAGGATCGCTGTGGTAAATTCGTATCAGTCGATATATAGTATAACTCCAGTCGCCACATTAGGTTGATAATGGTCGTCATGGGGACCCGTCCCTAGTCCTTGCCGTCTGTTTTGTATTTCAAACCTGCGTCTCGATGGTAAATTGTTAATTTTCTCAACGTTGTTTCAAATGTTTAACCAGAGTCGGCCCCATCTGTCCAGAGGGTTAATTGAACCCTTCAAAATAATGTAACACTTCCAATCTGTTCAATCCGTTAAGACTTGTTTTTCAATACTTAAAACTGATTTCCGTCGAAAAAACCTGCGAAAATTCTCACAACGTTGATAAATTGAGGTTATGGCTGTCAGGTATTCAAAATAATGCAAACAATGAACTCAAAACGTTGGCATAGACAGGAGCGCCGCTCGGACGTAAGTTCAGTCAAATCTCAACGGCCATGTGAAGGGCAAGGTGTTCCCTCAGTTCTCCCCGGCCGCGACAATAACACCGCAGGTAAAGGGTCTCCGTGAAGAAAACGATCCGAACAATGGCACCGCGCGCAGAGATTAATGGGGAGATGCACAACGCGGCCCTTTTCGGCGTGCTTCGTAAATGGCGCTAAATCGCGGCGGCGAGTTCGGGAGTATGATTTCGTGATCATCGCCTCTGTCGAGGTTGCAGATTCCCTTGTAGCCGCGCGAGTCCGTGATCACCGCTAAAGTTGGTATCGCAGCAGCGTGAACACGAATGGGTAGCTCGGTGGGGGAAAAGTCTCTGCCCCTCGCTCGCTCGACAGGCGAACGGAGCGAGGTTTTCCGTCCGATCGAGCTCGACATATATGTGTGGCCGTACTGCGGATTGGAATATGCATTAAATGAATTTCAAAGTGAAAAACATGTATCGAGATCATTGTTTTCTCTCGGTTGCCCGTTTATGCCGAAAATGCGGGTTAAAAAAATTAACGACGAACCGCGTTGAAAAATAAAACGCCGAAACGACCGTGAAAGGTTCAAAAAGAAATCTTGAGCCTTTGCCGCGATCGTTTCGGCATTTTTTTTCAACAGCAAACATTATGGAAGAGGGTGTATCATAAATGTTTCTTTATCTGCAATGAGCGTCGTGGCTGAGTTGTAGCGTGACGGATTACGATGCTGAACGTCCGGGTTCAATCCTCGGTGGATAAACTTTTTTCTCTTGATTTTATATTCAGAAAATTTCGAACTTACTCTCGCTTTAGCTATTCTCGCCTGTTCAGGCATTATTTATGATATTTAATTCGTATATGCTTAATAAAAAAAAACAAGACATTGCTACCGGGCATCGAACCCGCGTCATCTACACTCAGAGCCCGCACGCTCATATCTCAACCGCGAGACTCTTGTGACTGCAAACCTGCCTTACGTATACAGTAGAATCTCGATTATCCGAACCAATTGGGACCGAGACTAGTTCGGACAATCAAAAGTTCGGATAATCGAAACGTGGGTTTTTTGGGACGAGATCATCAACAACACGTTTTTACATTTAAAAAATACATAAATATATATTAAAATTTGACATACATATTAACATTGATATATATATATACATACACGGTGGCCGGAACATTGACGTCTAAAAATAAAATTTAGGTCCCTTGTATCGTGGGGTATCCGAATAACCCCCATGTATGTCGCGCGACTTTTCATATTTTTCGAGTTATGAATTTTTTACTGCATTTTTGAGAATTTTCGACCTGACCAATTGAAAAAAAATCTTTAAAAAAAGTAGAAGACTATCGAGATTTTTTTTGCAACTGAATCTTTATGAGTAGTACTTTTATGCATAAAATAATCAGCTTCGTAACTGTGATGAAAGTTATGAAAATGTTGGTCTAAAGTGAAAAATTTACGTTCGGAAAATTATGACTTAAATTTTCAACTTTAAATTAAACATCTAAACAGGTGACTTCATGGTTCCTAATTAGGCCCTAAGAATGCGCCAGACTGTCAGCTTTCATAACCATTAAAAAGAGTAGTACTTGATAGGGCTACTTTGGCTACAATTGACCTTCAATGACAGCGAGGTGGAAAATTCTTATAATTACCCATCTGATTAAAAAAAAAATTTGCCCATTTTATCATTCCTAAGGCTATTTAGTTTGTTAACTAACCAAAAATGACTGCAGGGAAAGCTAAGATTGAAACATTTGGAGGTTTATTTTATTTAGTTTAATTTAAGTTTAATGAATTTTGCGCGATCCGTTCTCATGGATCAGGTAAAAGCTCGTTTACGCGATCCGTTCTCGTTACAAGAACGGATGGCGCAAAATTCATTAAACTTGAATCGAACTAAAAAAAAATAAACCTCTAAATGTTTAAATCTTAGCTTTCCTGCAGTCATTTTTGGTTAGGTAACAAACTAAATATCCTTGGGAATGATAAAATGGGCAATTTTTTTTAATCAGATGGCTAATTTTAAGAATTTTCCACCTCGCTGTCTTTGAAGGTCAATTGTAGCCAAAGTACCCCTATTAAGTACTGCTTTTTTTAAAAATGATTATGAAAGCTGAGAGTCTGGCGCATTCTTGAGGCCTAATTAGGAACCATGAAGTCACCTGTTTAGATGTTTAATTTAAAGTTGAAAATTTAAGTCATAATTTACCGAACATAAGTTTTTCACTTTACACCAACATTTTAATAACTTTCATCACAGTTACGAAGCTGATTATTTTATGCATAAAAGTACTACTCATGAAGATTCAGTTGCAAAAAAAATCTCGACAGTCTTCTACTTTTTTTTAGATTTTTTTAAATTGGTCAGGTCGAAAATTCGTAACCCGAAAAGTATGAAAAGTCGCGGGATATACATGGGGGTTATTCGGATACCCCAGGATACAAGGGACCTAAATTTTATTTTTGGACGTCAATGTTCCGCCCACCCTGTATATTTATATATGTGTGTGTGTGTGGGTGTGTGTGTGTGTGTGTTTTAAGCACCTGAAAAAAGTCGAGTGCCTTTTAAAATATTTTTTAAAAATAAAATCGTCCATTTTTAATTGACGAACGGCTGCAACGCGTTTTTGAGCGTCTAAGTCTCGCAGCTGTTTGAGAAGGAGAAGTTGCGTTGGGTTGCTTATTGTTGCTCACGGTGGTGGCAGCGAGCAACCATGTATCTTTCGCGCCAACGTTCGGATAATTGAGCTTCCGGATAAACTAAGTCATCGTTCGGATAATTGAGGGTTCGGATAATTGAGGGTTCGGATAATTGAGGGTTCGGATGATAGAGGTTCGGATAATGGAGGTTCTACTGTACACACTTATCCAACCTTAAAAAAAATCGCTGCAGGACTAACTGCATATTGTTTTTATGACCCCAAAGTATTTTTGAAGCCAAAAGAAAACGATTTTTCCAAATTCCTAGAATGGTGTTATCCCTTAAAGAAAAGAAATTGATTTTTTGATCATTGTAAATGTATATCCCCTCCTAAAGAATCTCGTACGTGTTAGCGAAAATCGGCAGAAAATTAGGAAGCAACTCGTCCACTTCTTTGATGTTCGCTATTTCGGTGTTCGCTATTATGGACCATCGCTCGTTTGCCTATCTGAGATCAAAACTTTCGAAGTTTGTATCCTCGATATCTGGCTTTTTGCTATAGATGGTATTACCAATATTAGATACTCACGTCTTTCTATTTCGGAGATGTGAATGTTCAAGATTGTTTAAATCTGTGTTTGTATGACTCAAACTCCAAACAAACCCAAACAAACTCAATAGGAAAAAGAAAAAGTTCCGGAAAAAAAAATAATATCAAGTTTTTTTTACGAAAATCTCATTTTTTTCATCTTTAAATTTTCTCCGAATATCTCCGCAGCCGTTCACTCAGGTAATAGGAAAAAAAGAAATTTCCGAAAAAAATAATAATAATAAAAAGTTTTTTAACGAAAATCTCATTTCTTTTCATCTTTAACTTTTCTCCGAATATCTCCGCAGCCGTTCACTCAGGTCATAGGAAAAGGAGAAATTTCCAGGAAAAAAATAAGAAATCAGAAAGCCAGGAACGCTACCAACGGGACCATCTCATCGCTTGTAGAATATACGCGGTACTTACAATTCGCGGCCGGATGGATGATTGGCTTGTTTTTGGGGATAATGCTTTATCGCTTGATGAAAGTATGAGAATTAATATAATAATACGAATATAAATATATTTCCGCTTACTTTTATGAATTATAATTTATTTGGCATAAGGATGGGTGTGAGTAAAGCGTAAACAATTTTATATAAGATAAATAAGTTGTAATTTAGATATATTATTATGTTTAAATTAACGTATAAACTAAAAAAATAAGCGACCTGAGTGCGCAATACATTTTTTTGTATACATTAATAACGCAGAGAATCAAGAACTAACTTAGCATTGAAATCATCTAAAAGCCTGACGTCACCCGACGGCACGCGCGAGTCGTGCTCAGATTGCTTTTTCCCTCGAAGCCTTCGTTTCGGCTTGGCCGCACATGATCGTGCTGCTCAGCGTCCATGCATTGGTGTAGCAGCCGAAGGCGCGGTCGGGACGCTTCGGCTTGCTCGGCTCTTTCCGAAGATGTCCGAGCATCGCTCGCTCACGGACACACGCTACTACGATGGTGTGATGGGCGCGTAAGAAACTAGAGAGGGGGTACCTTTTACGCGCGATCTGGCTGCACTGCGTCCGAGCTCTGAGTACGGACGGCGCGGCTTCGATGCCCGTAGCAACATTTTTTTTTGTTATACATATATGAATTAAATATAAAAAATAATGCCTAGACAGGCGAGAATAGATAAAGCGAGAGTAAGGTAGAAATTTTCTGAATATAAAATGAAGAAAAAAAAGTTCATTCACCGAGGATTGAACCCGGACGTCCAGTATCGTAATCGATCACGCTACAACTCAGCCACGACGCTCGTTGCAAATAAAAAAACATTTATGATACACCCTTTTCCATAATGTTTACTGTTGAAAAAAAATGCCGAAACGATCGCGGCAAAGGCTCAAGATTTCTTTTTGAACCTTTCACGGTCGTTTCGGCGTTTTATTTTTCAACGCGGTTCGTCGTTAATTTTTTTAACCCGCATTTTCGGCATAAACGGGCAACCGAGAGAAAACAATGATCTCGATACATGTTTTTCACTTTGAAATTCATTTAATGCATATTCCAATCCGTAGTACGGCCACACATATATGTCGAGCTCGATCGGACGGAAAACCTCGCTCCGTTCGCCTGTCGAGCGAGCGAGGGGCAGAGACTTTTCCCCCACCGAGCTACCCATTCGTGTTCACGCTGCTGCGATACCAACTTGAGCGGTGATCACGGACTCGCGCGGCTACAAGGGAATCTGCAACCTCGACAGAGGCGATGATCACGAAATCATACTCCCGAACTCGCCGCCGCGATTTAGCGCCATTTACGAAGCACGCCGAAAAGGGCCGCGTTGTGCATCTCCCCATTAATCTCTGCCGCGCGTATAGAAGATTGTTGTCCCTCGTTCCCATGATGCAACGGGCTTTTTTGTGGCGCGCTAGTCTCGCGCTTGCGCGCGACGTCTCAGCGCGCAAGATGGCCACGTTCAGAGCGAAACAAACGGGAGACTCGTGCGGCGCGCGAGTGGGGGGTGTGACAGAGATGAAACTAACAAAAGAGTGGGGGTCGAGAGCGCGGACCTCCCCCGCGCCAGCGTGAATAACAAACGCGCGGTGCGTTTTCGGCGTGCGCGTGTCGTTTTTCTTTCACGTTTTTCACACGCGCTCTTTTCCTCGGAAAATTGACAATTTGATAGGCACAGTGGGCGATTCAGTGTGACATTCGGAGGACAACGATAATCGAGGATACGACGAGAGTGACAAGAGTGCATAATGTTTCGCGTGTCGAGTCCCGTGAGTGCGTTCGGCTTTGGCCGGTGGACGTAGCGCAGCGCGATCACCAGAGCAGCGCCGCGGAGGGGAGTGAAGTAAGAAGCAGCCAGGGGTGGCGTATGAAACAAAAAAATTGACGGTCCTCGCGCGTGTTTCACGATCGTCGCGAACCAAGCGGGGTTGAAGGGGACTCGCTCGCGAGGTCTCGTTTTTTTGTGTGCGTCACGCGCGCGTGGTGAGGCTCCTGAACCCTGAAGCCACCTCTCGTTTATAATTTTAATATAAATAAATACGTGCGCGAATTACCTGACGGGAAAATTGGAAGAAAAAATCGTGGCGAAAGCGCGTCTCGGGGTGGCTGGAGGGGGAGGAGGGATAACCAAAAAAAGAAAAAAATAACTGAATAACAGCGCGGTTGCTTTGTACGCGTGCTTTGCGACACATCGCGTAGCTTGAGAGAACTTGGCTGTTTAGAGACTGGATTTTTCACTCCTACGGAGACATTCTCGCTTCACCCCCCTCCCTCACCCTCTCTCCCTGGCCTGCTTCCCTTGCGCCTCGCACCGTGATAACAAAAACAGACGGAGAGAGAGAGAGAGAGAGAGAGAGAGAGCGAGAGTGTGTGAGGTCCGTACGCCAGGATGTCGTATTCGCGAGACAGCCGGAATCGAGTGCCCCGTTTTCGCCGGCTAGCATAGCTCCGGGGCTGCTAGTCTCGTCTCACGAATCGCCTGGACCACAGCATGAAGGAGATGCTTGGAGGGTGCTGCGTGTGTTCTGATGAGAGGGGTTGGACCGAAAATCCGCTTGTCTATTGCGATGGACAGGGCTGCACCGTTGCTGTGCATCAAGGTACGTCTTTTCTCGTTTTTTTCTCTCCCTCTCTCTCTCTCTCCTTTCGTTCCGTCTACTTCGTTTTCCCGTTTTTTTCCTCCTACCAAGCGTTTTTTTCTACCCCTCCTCGCCCGCGGCGGCAATTCCCCGAGGAAAAAAACTCGCTCGCTTCGCTATTCTGCCTCATTCTTATTGCGCTTGTCTCGTCGAGGCATTCTGACGTTTCGACACGCAACTTTGACAATTCGCCGAAACACAAAAACAAAACAACATCCCCGAGACGCGCGTGCGATTTTCGCTCGCTCGTGTCGAGGTTAGGTTAGGTTCACTCGCTCGTGCATTGTTTATCGGCCCTCGCGTGTTTACGTCTCCGGAGGCAATGCGACACAGTCGGAATTTTGGACACTGCTGCTCGGAGACTCGAGTCCCTCGAATGCATTCGGGGTGGAAGATAATGGGAAAAGGTTTTGGATGGAACGTTGATGGAGGTTGCGATTCCGCATCATTGCGGAGGTTGCGATTCCATCGGTCGAAGTCTTGCACGACGCAACTGTAAAGCGAGTACGTCGCTGAATGGACGAAACGCCAAAGCAGTAGCAACTCGGGGATTCGAGAATTGGAAACTGAAAGATTCAGGCTTTGTTGAATTTCTCGCATAGAATCGCAGTTTCAGGAATGGCGGATTAACGAGAATTACCAGTTTTTACTGTCAATTTTCTTGTACAGAGAGTAGCTATGGATGAAGGGTTTTAGGGCCAAGGGCTCTGATATTGGATGGAGTATTGCCTTTAAGTGCGAAGCTTTTGCAGAGCTTTTGCAAAGCTTTAGCAGAGCTTCGAAACTGCCTTGCTGTACGGTTTGAAGCCCAAACGAACTTTTGCCATCACTTTCAGTTTGATATGGAATTGCGTAGGTTTGTTTGGGTCGTACCATTCTTTCTCTTGATGCAACTTTGACTTTCATTTTCAGCTTGCTATGGAATCGTGACTGTACCCACCGGGCCGTGGTACTGCAGGAAGTGTGAGTCTCAAGAAAGAAGCGCGCGCGTGGTAAGTTCAATTTGTTGAATCTCAGTACTGAGACGCTCAGTTCTCTCCAACATTGCCGGTGATTTATTCAAAGAGTTTTGAAGCATAGATCGACGTCACACATTTAGAGCGGAGGACAGGATGTTTATACATTTTTAGGAGTTCACTAGCCCTACGAACGCGCACAGCTCAGTTCTCTGCTGCTTCAAATTTACGTTTTGCTGTTTTTGCTTCATCTTGTCCATGTCTGACAGCGCAGCTTTGAAGATGAATAAATCCGCTACAAGAATCGGCAAGATCGTTTTTTCTTCTCAAGAAAGTGCATAGTTTTCAAGATATTTAAAGCCAGCTCAGGGTTAGTTCGACCCCATGAGCACGTTAAAATTCACTAGGGAGGTGCGTTCGAAGGGCTGCAAATGATGAGATCAGAGTTTGCACAGTTTGAATACAATGGAAATTATCATTTTTCTATTGCTCGAATTTCTGTAACTAATTTTGTAACTGATCTTCGTTACGAAAGGTCGTCAATTATTTTTTAAGTCGCTGCTTTTTTAAGTTGCACTGCAACAATGCAAAATCAGAGGCCTTTGAAAAAGTTCCTGCAAATGGGACGAAAATAACAAGGAACTTAATAAAAAAAGTTAGTATGCTTTATCAATGCATTAAAAGAGTTTGGGGGAATTGAGAGAACGAAGTGGCCAAGCGTTTACACAAAAGAATTTGAGGATTGCAATTTCAATATACTTTACCCTATCTCTTATTATTTACTTTTTACTTTGCCTCGCTTTATCTATCAAGCCAAGGATATAGTCTAGAAGTTGTGAAAAAAGAAGCTATAAAAAGCAGGCGATACAAAATAGGAGGATAAAAATGTATGCCGTTGAAGTTTCCATCATTGGAATGCAACGAAAGTTCTTTTCAATTTTTTTATAGTAATCTACAATTTTTTTATACATTAAGATCATGGATCTCTCATCAGGCTAATAAAAACCGTTTGGGTTATTTTCATGCCCTAAATCGGCAAGAAAAATTCGAACAATATAAAAAAAAATTAACTTTCGTTGCATTTAAACGATGCAAACTTCAACATCATACAAATATGGCCTCATTCCCGACGTGGACACTACTGTCGCGCAGTGGAAAAAGATACATAGATAGGGTTGAACCTTGCGACGTTGGCACACAGCGGAAATTCTTTTCAACGTCTCATTTTCATTATGATCAAGAATCATATTTTGCAGATTTAGGTCGTAGATAGGTAAATCTGAATCCTCAAAAATGTTTGCCTTTTTCGTAGTGCAAATCTGCCTAAGAAATTTGGGAAACAGAAAGAACAATCACTTTTTTGCATTCCAATAGTGCAAACTTCAACGTCATAATTATACGAGCGCAACGAGGGTAAATTTCCGTAGTATCTTTGTGTATTGCACATGTTTGCTAGTCATTTTCTCCGAGAAAAAGATTTCAACTGAGGTTGAAGTTTGCATCGTTGGGAAGCAACGAAAATTTATATTTTTGAATTCCTTTAATTTCTTTCAGCAGATTTGGCCTACGAAAATATTTCAACTATTTTTTAGGATACTTATTTAGCGATCTACAACAAAAGCCTATAAAAAAGATCTATAATAATAAAAATATGGAAAATAATCAGTAAAAAAGAACTTTCATTGTGTTTCAACAATGCAAACTTCAACACCGCGAATTCAAACTTATCTATCGATGGAACACTTTGTGGAGACTGATGACAGAAGCGGCGAGACTTGAAATATCATAGTAATCGTGTGGTTGTAATGCGTAATGTTGGAGCAGCGCTGCGAGTTGTGTCCAAGCCGAGATGGAGCGCTCAAGAGAACGGATCAGGCGGGCTGGGCCCATGTCGTGTGCGCTCTGTACATACCGGAGGTACGTTTCGGCAACGTTACGACGATGGAACCAATTATATTGCAGCTCATACCCGCAGAGCGATTCAGCAAAGTAAGTCACAGAAAAGTACAATTTTTTACTGTTTTTTGACAATGTTTTCGACAATTATCTGACGCAGATATACTTCTGTAAGAAAAATACAGGAAGTACGCAACTATTTTCTATTTTCAGGTATTGTTCTACTTATTTAAAAGAATTTTAATATACTGCTTCTCATTATTATTCGATTTTTAATGACCCTTCGTACAGCCAGCAGGTTTTTGGGAACCCATTCCTTGTTTACTTTTACTCCACACTTGTTGCTTCAGTATTTGCAGTTTCTGGGAGACCCCCGAGAGGGTCGCATAGCCAAATGTTTTTTAATGTGCTACTGTGTCGCATTTGCACGAGGGCACAGGGAAACTGGAAAAGCTTGACCGATACGGACGGCTATACTCTAGCGAGTTTCAGTTGTGCTATCATTGGAAACTCAGTAAAACTGCCTTCCGCTCGGTAGCCCTCACAGGCCAGCGATCCTTCACATGGGAGATTTAATACATACCGTTTATTCAAATACTATTAATATTTCCAGTTTGTATCAATAATATTCCCAATATTAATTTGATGATATTATAACTATTAGGTATGATACCGACATGTTTGATTACTCAAGAAAACACGCAATAATTGAATATTTTAAAATTGAAATAACAACATTAATATTCTAGTAAAAATGAAGAAAAAAAAATCAGTTGCCTTGAGACTTTGTCGTGTTTTATGTGACGGACCTAAAATCAGGGTTAGTGAAACAAATTAATTTTGAAGGAATAAGTAAGATGATTGGAAAACCATTTGGACATTTATTTGTATGTACACTAACGAAGTTGTGTACCAAATTTCATTTAGAAATATCTATAATTAACGAAAGTTATGAACAATCTCGCGAAGGACCTTTGAACGCGAGGGATTCAACAGTGTACTTGATTTTGGCCACCCCCATGATCTGAAAAAAAAAGTTTCTTTTTTGAATACATAATATTGGTTAAGGCTTGACCGAGCTTTTTTATCGTGTTTCAATCGTCAAAAAATAAATTTTGAATATTTTCTTCGATTTATCGGGGAAAAATGACATAGCTATTGTTGAAAATTAATGTCATTTTTCGAATTCCGAGTCAATTCGTTCATTAAAGGTCGATAAATCGTGTACACCATTTTGAAAAAAGTAGTTTCGAGAAAAAAGCGTTAAAATTTTTACTAGCGGTTACAACGTTGTAATCACAAGTTTACCTTCAATTTGCGAATTACTGCACTTCATGTTGGACCTTCCACTTTAATTTGAATTGCCTCAAACAACTAACCCCTTAATTTAGTTTTATACCATAGTTTTTTATACTCAGTTCATACTCTTCATAGTTAATACGACACTTAAGGTTTTTCATTCGGAATACTTTCGCAATCCCAAATAAGATCGAAGTTCCAATGCAATAAAAATTATTATTTTTCGGTTGCCCGAAATCTCTTTTGGCAAATCTTCGTTGCGAAAATCCCCCAATTATTTTTCAATTCTCTTATTCAGAGATCTAGAATATAAATAGGCAAAAAAAGATTTGAAAAAATGAAAAAATTAACGATGCAACGAAAGTTTCATTCGTCCTAAATACTCAACTATTTTTCGTACTTATTTTCTACCCTAATAATAAAAACATCAGGCCATACATTGTTTTCACCCGCTTGCGGTAACTTTCGACCGTCTGTTGACAATATTTATTACTTTTAACAAAGAGTTGTAATGGCTTTAACCATCTGCTTTTCAGACGTGTTACATTTGCGAGGAGCAAGGAAGAGGAAGTCGCGCGAATGTCGGGGCTTGTATGCAGTGCAACAAAACCGGCTGCAGGCAGCAATTTCACGTCACTTGTGCACAAGCGCTCGGTCTCTTGTGCGAAGAGGCCGGCAATTATCTCGACAACGTCAAATATTGTGGCTACTGTCAGCATCATTACTCTAAGTTGGTAAGATCATCGAGAGGCGATCGCCGAAAGAGAAGAAAAAAGATTCAGAGATTTCGAGGGTTGACCTGACGTTGCACAAAATAACGGTTGTCGAACGTTTCAATGAAAAGTCTCTAGTTAACGGCAGCTATGAATTCGGCACAACCAATTTATCAATCGGGCCAAGTCGTTGCGAGAGAACGGCCGCCCGGGAACAAAGTGAAATGCGTGAAATTTGGGCGAGAATAAATCATTTGCCTATTCGTCGTCGATCGACAAATTGCAGCAACAAATTTGCTACGTTCAACAGGTTACAACTAACTCGTGGTCGCATTTTTTTTTCTTGGGAAGCGTGTGTAGGTTTTCAATTTTTTCTACTTTAAAGAGTAGACTTTGTTTTAACCCTTCGGCTGCACACTTCCGCCACGAACCTCTGATTGCATATGGGGTCTATCCGACCCCAGGAGTTTTCTAGGTCATTATAATTCGGTAAATATGCATTTTTTTTGCAGAGACGTTTTTTGTAGTCAATGATCTTTACTTTATAGTCGAATTTTTTTAAGAAAAACAAAAAAAATTCCCCTCGATCAATGTGACTCGAAGTCGGTTCTGTCTCAGAACTCTACAGGTTGCGAAGCATAGAATCAAGTCATTTTACGCACACGTAGAATTATACCTTATCGTGTTACTTTTTTTTCCAGTATTGAGATACGTGTATTTGGGGATTTTAACTGTTATGGAATCGGCTTCGATTCGGCCAATGAAAATTTCCAAGGTCGCGATGGAAATAAACGTTTTTCTGTTTTACGTTTCGATCCTTGATTCGGATCCTCTTCAGAATTTTATTTATTCATGGGCATTTTAATACCGGAACGCTCTTTCGACTAGCTACCGCGCATTCGCTGCCTCAAGCCGTCACTGTGAGCCCAGTCGTTCAAAGAAGACAAGCGACTGAATTTGGCTTATGAAAAACGTATAATCCACGTGAGATTGAAGTTTGCATCGTTGGAATGCAATGAAAATGGAGACTTATGAATTTCTTTTCCAAAAATGCTTAACCAATTTTTGATACACTCGTTTAAAAATCTACAATATGAATAGGCGAAAAAAGATTTTGTAAAACATAGGTCGGCAACCAGCGGCCCGCGAGATTCTTCCCGCAACGCATGCGACTAGGGTTGCCAGCTCCCGTTTTGCGTTTACGAGGATTCGAATACATAAAATAAATTATCAAGGATGAAAATAAGGCACATTATGTTGTTTTCAATAAAATGCTCTGTTACGGCATCAGTAGCGACATTTATTAACGAAAAGAACAATTTCAATACGCAACGTATCGTAGTCGTTAATTGAAGCCAACAGTAAGTACTTAGTTATTTAACAATGAACAAAAGTAAAAAATACCTATCATAAAAACAAATACAAAATTACTTTTTTTGACATGAAACAATTTTAAGTACATTTTAAGTATTTAAAGTTTCAAGTACATAAAAGTAATACTTGGTATTACTTTTGGCTGCTTTAAGAGCATCGTCGTTTTCTACAATGAAATTATAAAATTCTTTACACTGCATGTTGGAGTTCGATTTTATTTGTAGTTCCGCTTTTGCAGTGTCAACATCTTATTTCGGTTTTTGGTTCACGTATTCGTACACAAGGAAAAAAATCCTTTCGGCTTGGGCGTTGGACACTGGGATGGAAAAATACGTATTGTATTATTTTTAGCAGATATTTGTTTTCATCCGTTGATTTTAGAATCTGAATCCATTTTTCAAGAACATTTTTATGCTTCTTTTATTCTATTATTTTTGTCAAGAGAGGCTTTAATATACAGAACTCTTCATACATTCGCAGCCGCTGGCGCGACTCAACGTATTTGCCATACGCATGCGTTCATTTTTCTCAAAACGAAGGACGAAGTGTTGTCCTCTATTCTCGATTTCAAAATAGGTGACAAGATCCATTTTTGGGTCTGAAAATGGGGACGTCCTTTAAAATAGAGGACGTCTAGCAGCCCTGCATGTGACGGACGATATCATACAGTGTATGCTATACTTACAATGCAGGTATACTGTTATGACATATGGCCAATATTTGGCCCTCTTACAACAAAAGGTTGCCGACCCATGTGGTGAAATAAAGAAGCTAAGGGAATTAAAGTATAAAAACGAACTTTCGTTGCATTGCAACGATGCAAACTTCAAGGGGTTAGGCCACAGTAACGGGTATAAAATCATGTGCGAATTTAACAATTTTTTTTTCGTACGAAAAAGTGATTTACTCATAAAATTAATTACACATCTATTTAGTATGAATATCAAGCTGTTAGAAAGTATATATATACTTTTTTTAATGTAAAAAATGGCCGACTACTAATATTTTTCTTTTTTTTAGTCGCTCCGCGGCATGACATTTAGCATCCACAATTTTTTACCTAGAACAAGAAACAAAAATTCTCGTCAATCTACATTAGAATACCTAGAGAAGTACGTACGGAATTTAAAAAACATTGTTTTATTCAAAAGTTGTAGGTATTTGAATGAATTTTCAGTGAAAAATTTCGTATAAAACTGCTCATAAAATGAAAAGTTTTCGATTAATCAGAAATTCCGTACGTACTTCTCGGCGAAATGCAATTAGGAACATAACTTTGAAATTTGAAGTAAATCGAGTGAAAACTGTTGAAGGTATTTGTCACGCCAATTGGAAAAAAGCTGTTTCGAGAAAAACGCGGTTAAAGTTTTAGGTACCCTATGGCCGTGCCAGAGGTGGACTTACGTTATACGCTCAAAGTCGGTGAAAAAAAAATGTTCTTGCTATAAACCGAATAGTAACTCATTCTTATGATAAAACACGGTTTTAGCGAAAAAAATCGATTTTTAGAAAATCGATTTTTAGAAAAAAGTGTCAGGCGGACCGGGCAAATGGGTAACGAGATGAACATTGTTTTTTGCCTCAGAAAAAAGGTGGCAATGTGAAGACGATACCACCGTACAAGCCGATCCCGGCGGACAACGGTTCGTCGGACTCGTCGCCGGAGAAGGAGGCCGAGGCGCCTCAAAAGGGAACGACGATGACGACGACGACGACGATTACCGCGACGGCAACGACGACGACGTCAACGGCGTCCTCGGGATCGTCCACGACGACGAAACGCAAAAGTTCGGGCTCGAAATCGGCGACGTCGAGCTCGAAGAGCAAAGCGAACGCGAGTCCGAGCCTCGAGATGAACGGGATCGTCGAGGAGAAGAGCGCGAGCGGACGAAACACGCCGAAGGAGGCTCCGTCGATTGGCGGTGGCTCGAGCAAGTTCACGAGTTCGAATTTCGTCGAGACAATCGTTACGCAGTCGGAGAGCGTGTTCGGGAACGAGGGAGGCGGCGGAATCGTCGCGCCCTCGGCTTCTGTCGTACCACCGACGATCGCCAAGTCGATTACCTCATCCGCCGCCGCCGCCGCTGCCTCCGCCAATCAAAACTTCACTCACAAAATCAGCAACCAAACGAAATCGAGCAACTCAAGCTCCTCGAACAAATCATCTGGTCATACCGGGAAAAAGCGGAAAACCGGTGCCCGCACACCGACCGTTATAGCCAACGACAATTCCAATCATTCGGGCAGTTCCGAGGCCAGCGGTTCCGTCGTCATCGCCGTCAGCTCAGTCGTTCAACCGCAACAGACCATCACCAGCAACAGCGTTCAACCTACCGTCACCGAAGCCACCAGCCTCAGTACCATCACGGAACCGGAAAAATCGAAAAAGGTAGAGTGAAAATAATGCCAGAAAATACAAAAACAGCACGTTCGCATGTCACAATTCATCTTGGTGGCAAATTTTCATTCGTTCAATACCGTCGCCCAATAATCGAACATTGACTATTTCGGTTAAGGGGCTACATCTACCTAGAGGCCTGAACAAAATTGCCAAATTCCGATTTTTTTTTGTGGGAAACGGTCGGTGAAAAAGAAACGCAATTTTTTACACAAAGGAACGTACGGTGAGGTGCCCAATTTTTGGCACTTTGAGGGCCCAATAATAATAGATGATAAATCAGAGAAGTGTCGATAAATCGTGAGGTGCCAAAATAAGGTCACTTTACCCTATATTGAGAGCCTTTAAAAAAAAATCACCAAAAAATACAGAAAAACAACAAAAACATGGCCGCCGGCAGATGATGAATTGTTTTTCGCGACGTTTGGCGGCGTACACTCTCCAGCTTAAACGGTCCATCTAAGAGCCTATCTAAGAGCCAAACGGGTTATTCAAGTCAACAATAAATACGAGTCGTTGACGATCGTCGATTTAAAAAAAAAAATTTCACACAACCTGGTCACAAATTGAAGCGAGCATAAAAAATCTATGAAAAAAGTCATCATTTTTACGTAACTATTCAAAAACGATGATCGATTTTATGTAAGTGAGATCGTCAACGACCTTTGAATGTTTCTAATCGTATCTCCTGTAAATTTCGAAACAATTCATCAAGTGGTTCTCGAGATATCACGTCCACCGACTTCGAAAACAGTGTTTCGAGAAAAACGCGTTTAAGGGGCTATCAGTAGGGGCTACCAGGGTGAACGCTGAAAATTTGGGTGATTTTCGGACATTTTTTGGAAGAAAAGTACTCAATTAAATGTTTCGGTAAATTAAGAATATATTTGGCTATATTTGACCTATATTACATCATTTTTACATAGAAAAAATTTGAGATCCAAGCGACTTATGCGCGGCCTTCGGAGGCGCCAAAAAAAAAGTTCCTCCACTGCTGACATGATTCCGGCCGATTGAGTAGCTGAAACCGAAAAAGGAAAAAATGTCGTTAAACTGGAAGGTATTTCCGGCACAATGACGTAGGATTTTCGAAACATATCAAAATCTAACAAAATGGCGTAGTTATCGAAAAAAGTCTGTTTTTTGCCTATAAAATGGTCATTTTTTCAATGCCAAATGGTCAATTTTCATCCAATCAAAAATATCCTACGTCATTGTAGAGTAAATATATTCAAGAGTACTCAGTTCAAATTTCAATTCAATCGGATAATTGCTCTTTGATAAATGTCAGCAAATTTGAAAAATCTCACTTCGAGAAAAACGCGTTTAAAGATTTAACCATCGATTTTTGCAAGATAAAATGATATTGAAATAAATGATCTAAATGATAATGATATTCTTGAAAGTATAAACTGTCGAAAAAGGCAACAAAAAAATCGATTTTTTGGAAGTGTCACACTGGTACAGCCCCTTAAAGTTTGAAGTGTGGTGCTGCTACCGCTCGCTTGGCCGACTGTTAGAAGCTGTGGCTCATTCAATTTTAGGAATATTTCAATGAAATTTACACGGAATATAGCCAAAAGACTAAATGAAAAATATTTTTGGAAAATGCAACTTTTCGACCCACCTAGGTGGATGTAGCCCGTTAAAACGCGGTGTACATTCCAGAACGATTATTCTCCAAAAATGGAATTTGCATGCGCCAAGATACTCGAGAAAAAATAATCGGACAAATGAAACTTTTCTCACGGACAAATCATTTGACGATTGCAGCTTAAAGTCGAAAGTCCTCCTGTACCTGTTCAGAGTAGCACATCGAGCGCGTCGATAACGACCGAGGCGACTACGACACCCGTAATAATGTCAATATCTCAGTCTCAAAACTCTGTCGTTCATCAGTCATCGTCGTCGGCGACGACGACGACGACGAGCTCGAACAGCATTGTCGTTTCGGTACCGCTTACCGCAGCTTCCCTTTCATCCTCGGCCCAGAGCGTAGTCACGAGCGCACCGACACTCTATCAACAACTCCAGCAGAGCATGATCACGACAGCGGCGACGAGTCAACCGAGAACCAGCGCTATAGCCAACGACGAAACATCTCCCGCCGAAGACGTGCCTTCCAAAAGATCACGGTGAGTTTTTTCCCAACTCCCTCTCCCGAATCAACGAAACGTTGGACAGCACGTCGGAAGAATTGGGTAGTTGGGTCCTGCGGAAATTGGTTCACCGAAAAAGCTTCAGCTCTTCAATTTTTTTTTGCATCAGCCTTAAGGCGGGAGCCTGAATTAGAAGGTCCAAATAAAGCGTTTTTTCGGGAATTTTTTTAGAAGGGAAAAGAACCAGTGAGCCCAGTAAACATTGAGGTATCTTTTCATGTATATTTGAAATGTATTAAAAAAAATTCCAAGATGGAATCATAAATGACTGCAGATTTATCAGCCTATTCCATGTGCGTATGCCAATGCAGTCCTTAATCGGGAGGAAAGATGCAGTTCGTAATTCTTGACTGAATCAAATAAACCAATACAAATTTTAAGGGAAGCGTAGGGGTTTCAGCGTGAAAAAAAAAACACTTTTTTGCGAAATTTTTTTCATCTATATGGATGGAGTAAATTTATTGAAACCTTTTGTACATTGTTAAGTGTCATTTCAAGAACATTCCGTGAAATTTGTACGCGAAAATATCCACAAACAAGCCGGTGACAAAGCATTTCCAAGAACGCCTTTGGAAAAACACGATTTGCGGTGTTCACTGTATCAAATCCTCCCCCCAACGGTCTTTGATATTTTTTTTTTTTCATTTCTGAATTTTTGGTGTTCATGTAAAATGAAAAGTGCTATTTTTCACGAAAAAATCAGCCATTTTGGGGGTGGAAAACCCCCTCAATGTAAAAAAAAATCTCAAACTAACCGTTGGGGGGAGGTATTTTATATGTAGAAAGTTTGTACCAGGTTTGAAATAAATCGGTCATGTAGTTTTCAAATGGCAGTGAACACGGACTTTGAAAAAGTGGTTTCGAGAAAAACGCGGCACCGGCTTGTTTGTGGATATTTTCGCGTACAAATTTCACGGAATATTCTTGAAATGACACTCAACAATGTACAAAAGGTTTCAATAAATTTACTCTATCTACATAGATGAAAAAAATTCGCAAAAAGGTGTTTTTTTCACGCTGAAACCCGTACCCACCCCTTAATTGTGATACATTTTTCTTCTGGGTGAATTGAGAAAAAGCTGAAAAAAATCGTGAAATCATAACTTTGTTCAGGTTAAAAAAAATGTGTTAAAAAAACACTTTAATGTGATATAAAAATTGTTTCAAAAGACTTCTTCAACGACTTTTTTAAATTCACTTAGGACAGATTTTCATACTGAAGAAAATAAACTCTGGTTTGGTGCAATAGGTCGTTTAGTTTTTTTGCTATCACGCCCGCCAATTTGGAAAAATCGTGTAAATGAAAACTGGAGCAAACGCGCTTCAAAGTTTTCAATAGGAGAAAATATCAGTATCAAATATCGATCGCTTCTCTTCTTTTGGCCTTGCATCTTCGAAAATATTTACAATTGGCCTCTGTAACTTTGTGAATATATTCTTGGATAGTTTATCTATCGATTTAAGCAATAAAAAAAAAACATTCTTCGGACCTTCTAATTCAGGCTCCCGCCTTAAGGGATCATCACAGTGTAACCGGTAAAAAATAGCTGATTTTCGCGATTTTTTATTCCATTGTTAAAATACGCTAATCAGTCGGATTTTTTATGTCGAATCATGGAGAACAAAAAATACATTTTTAAACGTTTATTTTTATTCTCTTTACATTTTTTTTAAAGGTTGGAAATGTCTTCGGAAAAAGGAGTCCTCACGGTGTGCACAGTTGTGGTCGTAAATATTGTTTGAAACAAAATTTGTAAAAAGATTATTGATCAGTACGAAAGCCGCTATCTTGCTATGGAGGTTCTTTTTAATATAAAAATTGACAAAATGGCGGCGGTTTGAACAAAATAAGTATCGAATTTAGCCTATTTTTTCGACAGTTTTTCGTTGAAAAAAATATGAAGATTAAAGCTTTCATAGCACGATAAAGAATGGCGTGAAGGATGTTGTGTCAACATTTGAGTCGGATAACTTGGAAACTCTTTTTTTGAGTGTGTTCACCGTTTTGAAAAACGACATTTCGAGAAAAACGCGTCTGTCCGCGCCACGTCTCACGCAGCTGGTCGAATCCCTTTTTCTGAAAAAGACTCTAGCAACCGAATAATTCGAATTTCGCCCCAAAAATTGAACAGTATGTTTATAACCGTATTTACTATCGGATAATGCAACAAAATCGATTTTCTGAACATTTCACAATGTGATGATCCCTTAAATGGAATATATTCAAGTGGTAAACCAAATCCCTACAGGAAGAATGATATAGTACTTCAACCTTTCACAGCGATTTCCACTTTAGGCATATACAAAAATGGAAGAAAAAAAACATTCAATTATCAAAAGTTATGCCGTTGCATCCCTATGCTAGTCATGGTCTGCATTTTGATTGGATCAGCCTAAAACTAAATACATTTTTTTGTGGCAGTTGAAAATGACAGAACTCTTGGCTCGGAAATAAAATTTCTACGGAAGTAATGACATCGCGGATATTTCATTCGACTTTCGAGAGCTAATTGTAGTTTGAGACACACGGAAAATGGAAAGAATTTGCACACGTGAATTGGGTTGGTAAGGGGGCGGGATATTGCGACTCCTAGAAGCTTTTGTTATTTTGAGGGTTTTGTGTCACATAATTGCGATAAATTTACGACTACTGTTTTGGTGATTTGACTTTTTACGACTTTTTTTGGGTGGTTTACGGCTTTTTTTTGGCCTTTTTTTGTGATACTTAACTCGTTGACCGAAAGTTACGGTAAAGGCCCACGCTACATTATAGGTCATTTACCTATTCGATTTTCCTACGATTGAACTTGAATCACGTGCATAATATTTTCAAGGTAAATGGGCCGATCGAATAATACGATGACACACCTACTTGCGATTTTTTTAAATGAAGGTTTCGGATCCAAAATTTAGTTTCCAGGCAATTGCAATAATCTTGAGCATTTGCTGTATATATTGACAATTGATTGGCTTTCTTCGCGTCTATTATGTGCTTGTTTTACTGTGGAAGGATCATTTATTCAGATTTCTTAGGAAAGTTTTCAGACAGGACTAAATATGAACTATTCATATTTACAGTCCTGTTATATATTTTTATTTATTCATATTTATATATATATTTATTTATTTATATATAGTTATATATATTTATTTACTCATATTAGCTCCGAATTTTTCCTTATACCAGCCGCATAATTTATACAAAAATTATAACTATTAATATCATTTACCGGCTTGGAAATATTTTGCAAGAATGTTATGAGTTTAAAATTGCCCGATAATTATTTATTTTTACACGCAATTTTATTCATAAGCAGCTGGCATCCCGCGAAAAACTCATTGTATTTTCATTCCCACTCTCGCAGCCAAGGAACGGTCCCGAAACTCCTTGAATTGTTCCCGGAGCTATGCACATTGTGCGGTCGTAGAGAACAATTTACATTTATTCTTACAATTTCAATGATATTCTTGCAAACGATATAATATTTAAATTTAAGGGCCTGGATTTATTTATTATCAGATAAACGTGAGATTCACTCATTATCAAACGAACTCAAAGTTTAATCATTATTAGATAAGCCTAAAATGTTGTATTTTATATTATCATATTTATATTTCTTTCATTTTCGATGTTGTTTTCTATGCCCTCGTGAACTTTTACTCTAAACTTGTCGCTTGTCTATTTCTAGTTCCCCATAGTCCCCCCCCCCTGAAGTCTTGCCCCTAGCTGCTCGGTGCCTAAGGCACTACTGTTTCGTATTTGCACGAGGGCACAGGGAAACTGCGCAAAACCCGTGCCGATAAAGGCCATTTAACTGAGTTTCAATTGTCACCATCAGAAGCTCTGTTAAAGCGTCGCCCGCTCAGCACATAAGCCAGTGCGCGGCAAAGCGGTCACCCATCCAAGTATCGCCCCGGCCATCGTAACTTGACCCAGGGGACCCGAGGCCGCGTCCCTCTACCGCCAGTAATTTTTTACTTCGTGATACCATTAATATACGTCCTATTACTTTGATTTTACGGAATTATTAATTAAAAACGTTTTTTTAAGGGGGGAAATACCTTCAGGCGCGAAAAAATGATTTTGATGAGTTTTTTTAATAAGGCGAGATTTTTTTACCATTTCTGAGACTTGTGCTATGTTTTATTACTACTTTTGGCTGTTACAAAAAACTTGCTTACTAAAAAAAAGTTACCAAAAAAAAACAACGAAGATTTTTCTTTTATTAACCCTTATGATGAAACATTAACTTCGACAGAAATAAAACTCTCGTGCCCGATGCCTCTTAATGATGCCTTTTTATTTTTCCGCAAGAAGAATTGGAATCGAAGAACAATGAATATTACACACATGTTGGTCGCTAGTCTCCCCTTCTTCTCTCTACTCTCGCGCCATCTCTCTCCGCGAACTACTCGCCGCCATGAGCGCCATCTATATCCTTCGTTAGAATATTACAGCACTTATACGCAAAATATGAACCAAGAAAAAGCAAGAAATGTTGAAAATCGATGAAGTGGTACGCTTTGAAACAAAAAGATTGAATTTTCCGAAAGAAATAGCTACATTTTGCAATAAACAATACTTTTTTTTTGTTATTTTTCAAAAAAATTTAGGGTCATGTTTCAGACAATAAGGTTAGAAAGATTAATACGAAATTTCATCAGAATCGACCGATTAGTTCCTTAGCTATACGTCACGCTAGATTTAAAAGTGCAGTTTAGAAGACCGTGCCATACCTCTGGCATTTTTGAAGATTAATCAAAATAAAAAGTACCACGTAACACCCAAACGTAGTAACAAAGCATACCCTAAGTCTAAAAATGGTGCAGAAATCTTTCCTTTTATAAAAAAAAATCATGAAAATCAGCAAATGTTTACCTCGCCTAAAGATGTCTCCCCCCTTAACGTGTACCATCCTAATGCAATGCTCGTGACCGGAAAAAGAGGAATTTTCGTGATTTTTTTCTGGACAAACGTGCCCAGGTTTTAATTACTTTTTATTTACAATAAAAAGTATAGTTTACAGTATCTTTCACAATTTCTGTATTGCAGGATTTCCATGGTTTTTTAAAGTTATAAAGTACGAATTTCAGGTATCTTTTAAAATGTTGTATTGAAAAATATTTGTAAATGTGGTAGATAAAACTGTTTTTGCACAATTTTACACAATTTTGGGAACAATTCATCCGAAATGAAAAAAAAAACAATCGCATTTGGCTTTTGCATGAAGAAACTTTCGGTGAAAAAACTTTATTTTCGTTGATAAGCAAAAAAACTATGCATTGAAAAAAAAATCCTTCGTTCAAGCACTGCTTTTTGATGTATAAAAGAAGCTTGTAAAATTTGAAGTCAATCGGTGCAGTGATCTTTCAAACATCGTGGTCACCGATTTTGAAAAAAATAATTTAAAGAAAAACGCGTTTAAAGTTCGCCGGTTCGCTCAACCTCCCTACAAACGTCCTCAACTCCCTCGATTTCGAACGTGTGGACGTGAAGTTTTCAGAACATGTTTTCGAAATGTCACATTTTGAGAACTCGTCGAAAACAAAAAAATTTCAACATTTTTTAAATATTTCTGCATACGTTTAATGCATTCTCACAAATTTTATCACAACTTTTTTGCCGTTTCAAGAGCGCAGATTTTGGAGAAAAAAACATTCCCCTACTCTCTGCGGGTTGTGTCATATTGTCACGATTTTTTTTTCCGTGCAATCAATAAAGGAAATTGCCAATAAAGTGTAGACGAAGAAAAACGGATATTATGCTCCAAAAATTTGTTGGATTCAAGTTGGCCGAGTTCGTAAACAACGAACGACGCCGTGCACCCTTTTTTGGAAAAAAAAAAAATTGCAGCCTTTAATCGCGCATATGTTTAAACATTTTCATTGCGGATATCCGTTTGCCCCGTTTTTTTCTTCGCGTGTCTTTTCCATGTTTTTCCACGATGCATTTATCCCGCGTGGCGATCGAGTGCAGTTTCCCGAATACACGAGCCGCGGGAGTGTCGCTCGGCAGGCGAGTTTGGGAGTGCACTGTGCGCTGCGTTCAAAATGGCCGTCGTGGGGGGTAAACAAGCAGGTTGCTCTAACCTCTCATGCGATCTATAATGATATCAATCGCGAGGAATTAATCGCGCGCGTGTGTGCTTCTCTGGTGATACGTGTTCGATCGTTTCTCACGTATCGTGTCAGGTAATTCGTAAAAAAATCATTGGAGATAATGACCACCGGATGTGTTCGTTCATTTCGCGAGAATCGAGACATTCAGTGAGGGTGCCTGAGAGCGAGAGAGAGAGAGAGAGAGAGAGAGAGAGAGAGAGAGAGAGAGAGAGAGAACGAGTGAGAACGAGTGAGAGGGCGCGAGAGAAAGAGTAAGAAAGAAAGAAAGAGAAGTAGATAGAGATAGAGAGGTATTGAGAGAGAGAGAGAGAGAGAAGCAAAAAAAATGGAGTGTTTATAACAGTAGGCGGTTTGGATGTGTATTGAGCACAACAGTTCACTCGAGGTCATTTTCAGCTTTTGTCAATTTTTTTCCTCCCATTGTTGATGTTTCCACACTTGAACAATGCTCCGCAGCGAAATTGAGCCCTCGTGCTCTTCGTCAACGACAAGCCAGGTATTTTCCGTCTTCTTTCGCGTTCGAACTAACCCTCCAAATCAATTCCACCGAAAAATACGTAGTTGAGGTTATGTTTGTTTTTTTTCCCTTCTTTTTTCACCCTCATGTTCCGAATTGAGAAACGAAGGAGTTCGAAACGATAACATTCTCACACGTTTCGTGGTTAAGCTCGGTCGTGATTTGCTTCGGGCATGAGATACGATTATTTGTGCCGAGCCTTTCGATTACGCGCTCGGAGCGAGACAGATCGACGAGCCCAGTCGTAAATGAACTGATCGTTGAGAAACGGTCGAACTATCAAATGTAGTATTTAATTAATTCGGGAAAAAACAACGTGCGAAGGTAGAAATCGAAAAAGGTTCCGTCGTTGAGAGCATGAAATATTGATCAGTAGTACGCGGATTTTCAGTTCTCAATCTACGGAGAAGCAAGAGAGAACTCGTAAGCCAAAGCGCGGTTCGACTTCGAGCAGTCAGCCGGCTTCGGTGGCGATATCGTTGGCGGCGTCGAGCGTAGCAACAACGGCGTCGAACAGCGGGATAGTGACGACGTCGAAACGACCCAGTAGAACGAGCCGTCAGACGCCGTCACCGTCGGTCACCGTCGCGTCCGTCGTCACCTCCATCATTCAGGGCCCCACACTGGGAACTGGACATTTCAGCAGCGTCGGTTCCGGTTCCGGCGGCGTCATGGGTCCCGTCGTCAAAGATTCCCCACCCAGTAGCCCCGGCTCGGAGAGCATGAGCAGCACCGGACCCGGAAGAAGGAAGCGCAAGAGCACCGGCGCCGCCGCACCCGTTACACCCACTCCGTCCACCTCCAGTACACCCACAGCTATCGCCAATAACGCCAAGGAGGAAAAAGACGTCAAGTTGTGAGTATTCCTTTGCCTTTTCTCAATTTTATCGCTTAGCGGCACTTTTCTCGCGTACGAAAATTTGTTTACACGCAACTTCTTTCCTTGTCGGGTGAAAAGCTTCGGCATGTTCCAGACAGTGTGGTTTTTAGGATATATTCTGAATATACGTGTCTCTGTGCGGGCTTTCTTCTTTGCGCACTCGCTCGGGGAAGGCCACGCTTTTCACCGATCAATGTCGAAGCTTATCTTCATTTTTAGACATTGATATGTTGAATTTCGTTTTCGTAAGCTCCGATATATCGTTTTCGAGGACAAAAAACGTTGAATCTGGACGATTTAACAATTTTTTATGAAAAATCGCGAATTCAGCTGGAATTTTATTGTCGATGAGCGCAGTGAATATATCAGCAGGACAGTAGTATCTTAACCCCTTCGTTGGCATTGACGCAATAGTGCGTCAACCTTTATTTCCCTATTTAACTTGCTCTGATTTGAAATCGGAGCCTCACTCCGGGGCTTTTGGGCTTGCTGAATCCGAATTTGAAGTCAAAATTTGGAAATTCAAAATGGTGGCACCAATACGGCGAACAAAAATTAAAAACTTTACTCAATTTAGATGAAAATTAGTACTCCGAGATTTTTGAGGTCGCTTTTTACGAATTTGAACGTTAAGTTTCAAAGTTCAAAATGTTCAGACTGATAATCAGTGACCTACACAACCTATGAGTACCGAATTTCATGTAAATCAATCTGTATTGTATTTTCATTCGCCATATTTGTTCGTCATTGTGAATTCCTGAATTTTTAGTTTAGATTCGTAATCAACACCCTCAAAAACCCCAGAGTACAAGTTTTCAGTATAAAAAAATGTTCCTGCCATTTTGGGCACTTTTTGTCGAATTCTGTCTGCCAACGAACGGGTTAAGGGGGAGATACCTTTAGGTGAGGAAAAAGTTGCTGATTTTCATTCGTTTTTTTCAAGGAAAGATTTGTTCACCATTTTTGAAACTCGGGATATGTTTTATTACTACTTTTGGCTGTTACATGGTATTTTTTTTAACTAATCTTTAAAAATGGCGGTGGTATGGCACGGTTTTCTAAGCGGGTGGCGGCGGATGGACATTTTTTTTAACCCTGCCTTGTCACACTGGTCCATTTTGGCCCGGAAGATTTGGCAATAAAATGTTCACTTGCCCAAATTTGAAAGTTTTCAATAATTTTTGTCAATTCAATTATATATTTTCCGAATTTTAATTATGCAGACATATTAAGACATGTTTAAAGTGTATCCTGGATTTTTTTTCCAATAAGAACCGACCAAAGGGTTGTTAAGGGCAGGTGGATGAAGTACTATCCGGGTCAAATTGACCCAGTGTGTCAAAGTCGTGGCCAAATATAAGTGTGTCGAGGAAGGGTCAAGGAACGCTCATACGCAGAATATTAAGGTAGTTCCTCTGCGAAAATCTCAACCAAAAGTTTACATACCATGTTCATGTTTAAAAGATTGATAATTGGTTTAATTAGTAATAAATAAAATTAAAAACTACGCAATATTGACTCGGTACTAGTAGACAATACGATGGATATCATTTATTGCCGTAAAATATATTTTATATTGTGTTTTTGATCTACCATTGCCAGTAAACTTTTTGCCGGGTCTGTCCAGGCTTTGCCCCAATCTCATTTTTTTCACATTATTCGTGATATCTTACTCTAGCTTATCCTCGTTTTTTATCAATTTCTTAATTTTAGTTTTGACGGTAAAATTAATGATGCTCTGTTTGCCAATCATAACGCATTTGTTGCGTGTAAACCAAGCCAACTTTAAGTGTAAATATCTCAGGTTTGGGGTGGTCAAACTTATTCAAATTGCACAGATGTTTGCATAATGTATTGAATAACATATATGTCAAATTTCAACCATTTCTTAATTCAACTCTTCTGTGGAGGTACTTAATGTGGAGGTACCTTAACCAAGAAAAAGTGAGAAATGTTGAAAATCTATGAACTGGTAGACTTTTAAACGAAGAGATTGACATTTTCGGAAAAAAATTGCTACATTTTGCAATAAAAAAATACTTTTTTTTTTTCAAAAATATTTAGGGTTTTGGACAATAAGGTTAGAAATATTTGAACCAAATTTTATCAGAATCGGTCGATTAGTTTTTTAGCTATACGTCACGTCAGTTTCGAAAATGCAGTCAGTAGCCCGTGCCATACCTTCGCCATTGTGAAATATTAATTAAAAAAATACCATATAATAGCCAAAGGCAGTAATAAAACATACCCTAAGGAAAGCAGCAAATTTGTTCTTGCCTAAAAGTATCTCCCCCCTTAGGATATTAATATTACGATTGATATCTCGACTGCGACCAAATTCTCCGCTTTTTGTAAGAAACTGAGCTTAAGCGCTTACATTTTAATGTTTTTTTTTCCTCGAAAATGATCTGGCAGATCTTGTTGAACCTTCGAAGTTGAACTTTTATCGGGCGTGTCTACTTCTAAAGAAAGAAAAATCAGTATCCTTTGAAATTTATCGGTAAAACGGTCAACCCTTCTTGAAGGTATCGTCGCATTGAGGCCAAAAATGCCTCGCTTGTCGGATTTTTTTCTCGAAATCTCTGCTAGATAGTGGAATAAAAGCTTTTGGGCTCGTTCAAACGCATTTGGCATGTACGAAACGATTCTTTTTGTTTTTTTGTTATGTTCGATCAAGTGCTCGTCATGAACGCGGTTACAGCGCGAAGCTTGCATCGTTGGAATGCGACGAAAGTTCAATCTAATTATTTATTTCGTCATTTGTATTAAAATCTATAATTTTTTGTTTATAGACTAAGATCCCCGATCTCTTATAGAGACAATTAAAATCCGCTTGAGTGATTTTCGTATTCTAAATCGGCGAAAAAACCTGAGCAATAGAGGAACAATTAACTTTCGTTCTATTCCAACGACGCAAACTTTATCATGAAGTATGCGGGTCGACTGTTCTCATCTTTAGATCTCGTGGCATTATCCGATTCGGAAAATTCGAGAACATTAACCGGGTTAGCCTACTGCAACGATCCGAAAATCAGGGTTATTTGAAAACATTAATTTCGAAGGATTAAGTAAGATGATTGAGAAATCGTTTCGACATTTATTTATACGTACATTAACGAAGTTATGTACCAAATTTCGTTTTAAAATATTGATACTTAAAGAAGTTATAAACAATCTCGTGAACGACATTTGAATGTGAGAGGCTCAACGGTGCACTTCATTTTGGTCACGCGGCTGTTCTAAAAAAAAACCAGTTTGTTTCTTAAAATAGATAATATTGGCCAATACTTGACCGAGCTTTTTTGTTATAGTGTTTCAATTATAAAAATGTTAAAAAATTGAATTTTTAAAGGATTTTTCGAGGGAAAATGACATTATTGATAACTAATGAAAACAAATTTTAGGATAAAAAACGTCAGTGAATACTAAAATACTATTACACTGAATCAGTATACCAAATTTCAAGTCATTCCGGTAATTAGATATTGAAAAATCATGTACACCATTTCGAAAAACATAGTTTCGAAAAAAAACGCGTTTAAAATATGACGTTGAAGTTTGCATCGTTGGATCGCAACGATTTTTGTTTATTTCTTTATTCTTATTATTATTCGAAACCTTTTTTTTGCAATTTGAGATCGTAAATTTGTAACAAAGATACGTATAAACATACGAATGATTTTCCTAGCCTAAGTCGGCCAAAAAGCAAATTTATCAATGAAAAGGAATCAATCTTCGCTGCGTCCCAAAGATGCAAACTTCGAGATCATTTTTTAATCTACTAGCAGTTCTATCGTTGTAATCGTAACGTCACCTTCAATCTGCAATTTCTGCACTATATGTTGGACCTTCGTTTTCAATTTGAGTTGCCTCAAGCGACGATCGACTTTTTCGAAATTTTCACAGTAGCGTAACCCCTTAATATCGAGTTTGAAAATGTAGTTCCGAAAAAAGCGATTCTTCGGCGCATATACGTGTTTATCAGGAAAAGCAATGGGTTAGTTCTGTGGGTGTAACCATATTTCTCATGAATTTTCGTCAATCCCGTTCTAATTTTGAAGGAACAAATCGGAGGTGCATTCGTCAATAATACTTCCATGGTTAGGCTTTTATTATTATCATCAATATTATAATTATTTCCTATCCAATAAAAATGAGTACTCGTAATAACGATACGGTTCAATTTCCAGAATAATATGGTATTGAAGTATGCATCGTTGGAATGCAACGAAAATATTTTTCTTCTTATCGTCCATTTTGTTTTTGGCAAATTTACGCTACAAATATCATTGGAATATTTTTGAAGACCCTTATCGAAATCCACAACCTAAACCTGCAATATGGTGTTGAAGTTTGCACTGTTGGAATGCAACGAACTTTTTCTTGATTTTTTAATTTAATTTAATTTACTTTTTGCTAAAATCTTTTTTTTGCAGCTTTTAGTTTTAAGTTTTTAATACGGATTCCCAAACAAATTTCAGCTACTTTCGTAGCCTAAATGTGCTTAAAAAAATACGGGTATACGAAAGAAATATATTTTCGTCGCATTCCAACAATGCAAACTTCAACACTATAAAATATTTGATTTTCCTCAAACTCGTCGGTGCCAAGTTTCTTTTTAATTATCCGTTCGTAAATTCGCCAGCTTTTGTTCCCCTATTGCGGAAATTTTGCATTCCATGCCTCGAACAAATAACGTAAACACGGTCGAGTACACGAGAAATGACGTTCCCAAACACCATTCGCCATTTCAATCGCTACGCACAGCTCTCATCAGATCTGTACTTTCGAATAATTTTTTTATTATTGTCCTTTGCCCATTTTTCATTACAATATTTTCTTCATTGCGGTTTGTTCGAAGATTTCAAAACGGAGTGAGCGCCCCTCACATGCTCGGCAATCAGTTGAATCCAACGTCGACAATGGCGCAAAAAATGTCCGACACGCTGTCCCAAGAGTTGGAGGCACATTCGATCTTCACGGAGGCGAGTAATTCAACGACGAATCTCGTTGGACCTCAATTGCACAGTCGTGTGATCGCATCTGTGAGTGACGCGTTTTCGATCTTCCGCACCTTATCGTTTTGATTGTTTTTACTTTGCTTGTTCACAATGAAGTTTTTTTTCGTGGAAATGGTACTTCGCGTGTAATTCATACTTACGTATTATTCGTTCGAACGCGCAGATACGATCGAATCAAACGACAGCGCCAACGGCGTCCTTCTCGTCCGTATTTTCGAACAACAGCAACACCGCGAGTACGACAACCGGTGCCCTGGGCGGTGGCGCCATACCACAAACGTTGGATCAACTACTCGAGAGACAGTGGGAACAGGGCAGTCAATTTCTCATGGAGCAAGCACAGCACTTTGACAGTGAGTGTACGGCAAGAAAAACACACGCTTCCTATCGCATGGACTTTGGTCGCAGAGTTTTTCGACTCTTTCCGGATTTTTCACTCGCCTTAAGGGTCTACATCTACTTAGAGGCCGGAAAAAATGGCCAAATTACGATTTTTTTTAACAATTGGTGAAAAAGAAACGCATTTTCTCAATACAAAGGTACATATATCGAGAGCCTTTGAGACAAATTACCATAAAATACAGAAAAAAACAACAAAAACATGGCCGCCGGCAGATGATGAAATTTTTTTCGCAACGTTTGACGGTGGACAGTCTCCAGCTTGAACGGTCCATCTGAAATCTAAAAACCAAACGGGTTATTCAAGTTAGCAATGAATACGAGTCGTTGACGATCGGCGATTCTTTAAATCATGTTTTTTAACAAAGTGGCGACGTATTGAAACTCGAGCATACAAAATCTATGAAAAAGTCATTTCTACGTAACTATTCAAAAATGAAGATCAATTTTAAAAAAGTGAGATCGTCAACGACCTTTAAATGTTTCTCGTCATATCTTCTGGAAAGTTTGAAACAATCTATTAAGTGGTACTCGGTATATCATGGCCACCGACTTTGTAAATTATCTGCCGGCAGCCATGTTTTTGTTGTTTTTCTGTATTATTCGGTGATTTTTTTTAAAGGCTCTCAATGTACGTTCCTATGTTTAAAAAAATGCGTTTCTTTTTCACCAACCGTTTCTCAGAAGAAAAAAAATCGGCATTTGGTCATTTTTTCGGGCCCCTTGAAACCTCCGCGGTCAGGGCTTCGGATTCTTGTGCGATTATCGCACTGGATCGCATCGACGCAATTTTTTTTCAACGACAACCCTGCAGGTCACTTTGCGAAACTAACGATCGTACTTTGTACATTTCCGAATACGAAAGAAACGAATAAACTTCAGAAAGAACAAATAGGAGCATGTTTCAGATGGGTCGCAGAGGTGTAGATAAAAAAACTGCAATTTTGAGTCGGAAAATAACGAATTGCCCATTTTTGTAAGTTTTTCCGAATACGTTTTTTGAACGAGGATGATAAGTAATATTTTATGAAAAAAAAAAACAAATTTTTAGGGTTGCAATTATAAAAAATAAGTATATTCGGATGTTGTGTTGTTCACGAAGAGAATTTGAATTAACAGAATAAAATGCATCGAAATGCATAGCCTCGAAGTTGGAGCGCGAGTCGTTTCGAGTCCCAGTGACCGCAGAGGCTTAATAACTTCCTATGCGTGTTTCTGGTTCATTTTTCAGCCCCATTCTATTCCTCCTGAAAGTAATCACGCAACAATTTTATCCTGTATTCTTTTCCATCGAATCGTTAGACTACTGTGACGATCCGAAAATCAGGGTTATTGAAAATTAATTTTCATAGAATACATAAGATGATTGAAACATCCTTTGGACGTTTATTTGTATGTACATTTACAAAGTTGTGTACCAAATTTCATAAAGAAATATTAATAATGAAAGAAGTTGTAAACAATTTCGTGGAACGCGAGGGGCCCAACGGTGTACTTGATTTTGGCTACCCAGTTGAGCTAAAACAAAAAAAAACGACGTTCTTAAGATCGATAATATCGGCTAAGACCTGACCGAGCTTTTTTTCCGTCATCAAATAAAAAATAAAAAATTCAATTTTTGTTTTAAAATATTTTTTGCAGGAAAATAACATTGTTAAAACTAAGGTTTTTTTTCTCAAAACAACAATCAATTTTTCATTAATTTTTGAGGAAAAAGAACCTCATTATTGTTAATAACTAATGAAAAAAAATGTTGAGAAGAAGAACGTCGGTCAATACGAAACTACTATTACACTGAAAAGGTGCACCAAATTTCAAGTTAATCCGTTCATTAGATATCGAGAAATCATGTACACCGTTTTGAAAAACATAGTTTCAAGAAAAACGCGTTTAACGCGGTCCTCTAGTTTCTCGGCTGTTTTTTTACGGCTTTTTCAATAATTTATTACGGGCAAAGCATCGAAATAATTAATCTCATTGTTTTTGCATAATCTTTATTAACATTTAAATAAGCTTTACAAATTTTTTGAAGTCAAAATATATAATAGAATAAACGTTATAGTGGCCGACAGGAAGACATCAAGTAAAAGAGGTGCTTGACGGTGACCAAGATTGCCGCTGTTCTGCTTATCTGAAATCAAAAAACCAAACGGCATTTTAATCTTTATATTTAAGACTAGCGATTGAACTAGAGTGAATTCTAAATTACAAAAATTGACTTTTTTATACACTTTTGAAAATTACATTCTATTTTTTACTCATTTTTTCTTAAGTTTTTCGCTCGTACAAAAAAAAAAAACTATCGAAGCAATCATGATAATCCTAGTTCAATCGCTGGCTTATAACATATTAAAGATGCTCTATAAATTTGAACAAGATCGATGCAGTAGTTTCTGAAATATCGTGGTCACCGTTTCGAAAAATGGTATTTCGAGAAAAACGCGTTTGAAAGTATACCTGCTCCGTATACCTGCTCCGTTCCAGGGCCGTAACTTGTGAACCACTTCGAATATCGAAAAATCCTTTGGCACACATTTTCTACACATGTTGTAGATGTGATTTATGAAAAAAAATCGATTTTTTGGACCCGAGAAACTAGAGGTCCGCCTTAAAGTTTTACCAGTAGTTCTATCGTTGTAATTATAAGTTTACCTTCAATCTGCGATTCCTATACCATATGATGGACGTTCCTCTTCAATTTTAGTTGACTCAAACGACGCACGAGTGTTCGCCATTTTCACAATAGCCTAACCCCTCAACTGATCCATTTTTTTTCTCGATTGATCAGGGAATCAAGAAAAATGTTATCATCACCATATTGTGGAAATTCGTCGTTATTATTCGCCGACGATCCCGCCACGACAATTCATGCTCGCAAGTTGCACCTAAGCGACATTTTTGTTTGTCCTCGATTCGAATTTGCGCTGCGCTTATTATGCGAGTGCAACAAATAGCCGAGGAAGCACGGCCGAGAGGTCGGAAAAAAGCCGCGATGGCGCCAATAATCGAGAATCTTTGTTTTGACGACTTTCGTGCCTGTTTTTGTTGCAGTCGCGTCACTCCTGTCGTGCCTGCATCAACTGAGAGCCGAGAACTTGAGACTGGAGGAACATGTCAACAGCCTCCTGCAGAGGCGAGACCATTTGCTGGCGGTTAACGCTAGGTTAGCTATTCCACTAACCACGCAGCCGAGCACCCATCAAGGTACAATCTATACATATGAAACAGTTCCGTGACCGATTTAATGACTGACTGACACATAGACAACGCACAGCCTTAACCGCTGATGATAGAAACATGAAATGTGAAAGATATGTTTCTCTGAAGGTGGTAGAGGTGCACTAAGACAGGATTTTTCGAGTATCAACTCCTAAGGGGGTAAAATTGAGTGTAAAAATTTGTATGAAAAATTAAGTTTAAAAAAAAATGTACGACTTTTTTTTTTCTAGAATTGATCTTTTGTGATAATAAAACAGAATGTCAAAAGGGCTTTTCTTTGAAATAATTTTAAAGATAATTATTAATTGTTATTATATCACGATAATTCAAATTTTAGATGTTGGCGCGACATGCCACGTCATCGGCGTTGGCGCTTGTGACGTCACCGTTTTATATTCGACCGAATAATAGGCTATGTATACGGCTTACACGCGAGTGTAGATAAATGTGAAATTTGGTGTCATTTTACATCCGAAAACATCTCGAGCATTATCAAAAAGTCGAAATTTGTTCAATTTTCGTGCATCGATGTGTGAAAATGGATTTGTGACGGCAAGTTCGAGTAATCTGCCGACCGTGGATATTTTTATGGTGACAGAGTTTCTGAGCAACGATTTTAGGTTTGGAGATTTTAGGTTGGGAGAGGCTTGATAAATTGTGCCAGTTATCGTCGCTACGTATCATAAGCATATTGAGAAAGACGTAATTTAAAAAAATATATTTCACTGCAGTTTATGTTATACGTGTACACTTACATCAAAGCGGTCTTCGCAGCAAAAGTAAGTGGACGATGATTTCGGGTTGAAACGTCGTGCTGCGTCGAACCACAGATTTCGACGTTTTAAGTCTTGTGGCACATTCAGAAATATCTTATTAGGGGCACTTTTCGTTGTATTTTCACAAAGAGGAACGAAACAAGTCCTATACGATTCTGTCGTTGCCATCGTTGACAGAGTACTCGTATACCGGCAGAGCAGTATAAAATCATGTGCGAATTTAACAAATTTTTTTTGTATGATAAAGTGATTCACTCATAAAACTAATTACACATCTATTTAAAATATATATATTTTTTTTTCGATGTACAAAATGGCCGAACACCAATATTTTCTTTTGTTATCTTTTTTAGGCGCTCCGCGGCGTGACTTTTAGCATCCACAGTTTTTGACCTAGAACAAAAAACAAAAATTCTCGTCAATCTACATTAGAGTACCTAGAGAAGTACGTAAGGAATTTGAAAAATGTTGTTTTATTCAAAAGTTGTAGGTATTTGAACTTAAGAAATGCATTTTCAGTGAAAAATTTCATTATAACTGCTCATAAAATGAAAAGTTTTCGATTAATCAGAAATTCCGTACGTACTTCTCTGCGAAATGCAATTAGGAACATAACTTTTAAATTTGAAGCAAATCGAGTGAAAATTGTTGAAGTTATTTGTCACGCCAATTGGAAAAAAGCTGTTTCAAGAATGTTCGAGTAGTCGGCCCATCTTGTGCGTCGAAAAAAAATATATATATTTTCTAACAGCTTGATATTCATACTAAATAGATGTGTGATTAATTTTATAAGTGAAACACTTTTTCATACGAAAAAAAGGTTAAATTCGTACATGATTTTATACCCGTTACTGTGACCTAAGGCCTTAAACACCGCACATGATATTTACAATGAAAAAAAAAATCATTCAATAACTTAATTGTTTTCCTTGCTTGGATCAACGCGGGCGAAGCGGTGGGCGGAAGCTACTGTTGCATATATCTCTACTAGCTCCGCATGCGGTTTAATTTTGACATGAAATGACATGCGATTGAATCCATGAAAGGTTTTCGGAACTTTTCGCGAAAAACGAGTGGGCCGAATGCCTTGGAATCTTCACAGTCGATGTCTTGTTGCTAAAATAAGGACATGCAGATTCTCGTACCACAGAAAACTATTCGAAACCGGTTGGATCTTTCGGTTGAGCTGATTGGCAAACGAAGAGACGTAGCTCCTGGTTGTTGTAGAAACGCGCATGTTTATACTTGAGGCATATTTAACTACACGCAAGCGAAAGTCGCGGCCGAAGGCGAGTTGAGGAGGTTGGAGCGGTCCAGTTGGGTCAAATGACGGTTTATGAATTGTTTTCTTCAATGAACCTCGAAAAAATGCCTACAATGCCTCAGAAAAATGCTTCCGTACCCAAAGGGGAAAACGGAACCCTATTAATGTCACTCTGCTGTCTGTCCGTCCGTATGCCACGGGTCTCTAGCTCGTAAACGGAATGAGTAACCGATCTGAAATTTGGATATTTTGTGCAGAATGTGGACCCGAAACCGAATATTGAATTAGAAATTCAATTAAATTATTTTTCATGGGGGGGTCCCATACATGAAAAAGGAGCAGATTTTTTTTCTTACTCTGGCATGTGGCGTGTCATTTTTTAAAGCTTATTTAGTAAAGTACAAAAATATATATATTTTTTATCTTTAAAAATAAAGAAATAGGGGCTATCAAAGTTGTCAGTTTTGGACCATTTTTTGCGGGGTCTATCTAAACAACTGAACTAGTTAGGAATTGAACATTTCTGTATATTATGTACCATATACTGTATTTAAACAACAAATACTGAAAACGCCGGTTCATAATGTCGTATATATAATAGTTTATTGTATACATAATACAATAAATTTAGAATGAAAATATATCAAATTATTGTTATTTAAATATTTACATCACCAAATGACTTATTTTTGGAGTCGGTGCCAGCCAAGAAAGAGAGATTGACGTCACGGAAGAAACAAGATTGCAAATTTAAAAAATACTGTAGATCGTATATTTCATTTATTTTTCTTCGCCTCCTCTTTTTCCTACGAAAAGTGTGACAATATTGGCAATTGGCTGGTACTGCCTCCAAAAATAAATCATTTGATATTGCAAATATGTAAATAATAATTTTATTTATTTTCATTATTAGTATACGGCAGGAGATATACAAAGCTTTCTTCAGATATCATCACCCCATATGGTTTCAGTTTAGTAGTACCTAAGAACTAAGATAAAAAAAGCATTACCTAATTAAATATCTAATTTAAAAAAAAGTTAATTGGCCATATGTACGGAACCCTACTAGAGCGAGGCCCGACTCACACTTGGCCCATTTTTTTCTACTCAGACACAGCGCCTTATCGCATAAGTCTGCATAAGCTTGACGTCCAAAAAACGGGCGAAATTTCAATATTTTTTTCTGATGAGAGTATTGGAATGAGGCCGGGATTTTACACACAATACATATTCTCACCAAGTTGCAGTTTTCTTTTTTATTGCAAAAATTTGCTAAAAAATGAAGCTATTATTATTTAAACAAAGCGCCGTCGTTCCTCCATGGCCAATCGGTGTAGGTCGTCCTGTCAACTGGAGTGTATTGAAATAACAATTAAAACAATCTACTTTTAGCATAATAATAAATCTTTCATATGGCCGGTTGGTTTTTTGAAATATTGAAAATTACGAAAATGGCGAGCTGTAGAAAAAAAAACCTTTGATTTTCGTCCAAAGAACAACTTCAATCGTTTGTTTCAGTCAATAACATACATCCGTCTGTAAATCTGTCGCATCCGAATCTACAACATCCGGAGGTTCCGACGAGCGGCGGCCCGGCCACGATATCGCGAGTTAATCGCGAGCCGCGGGTGAACAATACTTATTTGTCGCACTCGAGCTCGGGCGGCCATTCGACACCATTGGAAAACGGTCTTCCACCGGATCCTTCGCCACCGGCGGCCGCCTCCTTGTCACAATATCAGCAGCACAGAGGATCTCTCGTAGCCCCTCAACAGAGTCCCACTATAAGGTAACGCCTTGGTTCGGTTACGGATTTTCGTCGGAAGAGAGCCCGATTATGAAAATGTTCAAATATTATTTTTTCAATACCGAAACGCCTTTCCTATTGAAAAAAAGTCACACACGTCCTTAACGATGCTTTGAAAAGAAAAACGAAAATGACACCCGTCTGGGAGAAAACTTGGCCGCGTTAGTTTTCTCAGTCGGTAACGCAACTATGTAGTTGCGCAGGTTTTTCATGGCATCTTTGCAGGTTTTTGAGTATTGCCGAGTGTTAAGGTGGGAGATACCTTTAGGCGAGGCAAAAAAATGCTGATTTTCATGATGTCTTTTCTAAAGGAAATATTTCTTCAACATTTTTGAGACTTAGGGTATGTTTTATTACTACTTTTGGCTATTACATAGTATTTTTTATCTTTAAAAATGGCGGAGGTATGACGTGGCCTTGTAAACGGGTTGCGACGGATGCTGTCAGACTGCGTGACACGTAGCGTCCGGCGGGTTTAAAAATTGTTCACTGTCCAAAAATTTGCCTAAAAATCGTCAGATAATTGTTAATAACTAATGAACTATGCAATATAAAAAAAACAAATCCTACGTACTTCCATAGACAATGTATTTTTCAAGATATATTCAATATTTCAAGTGAATCGGTTGAAAATTGTCTGAGTTATGTTTTCGGCCAGCTTAAAAAATGCAGTCTTGAGATAAACGCTGCACAGCCGCCATTTTGAAATTAATCGGTTCAACAAAATTATTGTATACAGTCACTGACATGTATGAGAAACACCCTTTTTTGTAATCTCGATTTGTTTTGTATTTTTCTGAAAACAAAAAATCCCCAAAAAGCCTATTTTTTCGGCCTCTAGAGTGGCCTAAGGCCTTAATCTGAAACAAAAACCATCGAAGATTTTTCTTTCATTAACACTCATATGCAGAGTATGAACCAAGAAAAAATGAGCAATGTTGAAAATCAATGAAATGGTACGCTTTAAAACAAAAAGAATGAATTTTCCGGTAAAAATGAGTACATTTTCAATTAAAAAAAAAAAGTATATTTTTTTCATCTTCAAAAAAAATTTAACCACGTTTTAGACAATAAGGTTAGAAAGATTTATAGGCAATTTCATCAGAATCGATGGATTCGTTTTTTTAACCATACCTTCGCGATTTGAAGCGATTAATCACCGCCATAATCATAATCATCATCATCACATGTATAAAAATTAATGTTTGTGTGTTCGTCTTCTATGCGTTCGCGCATCGTTCATCCGATTGAGTTGAAAATTTGTACAGTTGTTGTTTCCACTTGCGCGAAAGTTTCTAACATAGTACCATCGAAGTACAATAGGTGGCGCCCGAGTCGTAATTGTTCGTCTTTGATAACTGAAAGAGGAATTGCAACGCATGTTCGGCTTTGGGTAGTAAAAATTAAAAAATACCATGTAACAACCAAAAGTAGTAATAAAACATGCCCTAAGTCTCAACAAAATGGTGCAGGAATCTTTTTTTTTACATCACGATAGCAAATTTTTTCCTCGTCTAAAGTGATCTCGCCCCTTAAGTTTTAGGGTCCGCGCCGTATGATTCTACGCACAATACAACGTCTAGATTGAGTGTGACGTTCTTGTTTTTTTTTCTTCGTGTTTTCCACGATCCAACAGGCACAGTCCCGCCAGCGGTGCTTATCACCAGAACCAACCGAGCAACATAGTTTCGCCTGCGAACGCCACGAATTCGGGAGTGGTGAGGAACTCTTCCGTCACACCTGATCCCCTGCGAGGTGTACCAAGGTAAGGAGATCGATTCGTCTCGGTTTATTGTTTTCCCCAACTATCAACCACTGCTTCTCTCTCGACCTCAACGCCTTCCAAATATCGACAATTATGTCACACTTTCCTAAAATGTCAAAAAAACCTCCGTTTACCTCTGCCTCAAGTCCGAGCTTCCGGGTGACGTTTCGCGAGCAGCGATGAGCAGCAGCACTTTTGTAACTTACTAGTTGCTAATAGCGTTAGATCGATAGTATTTTCAGTCACCAAACCGATGCTAGTTAGATACTAAAATGCTGTACTAAAAGAAATTGTTTTGTGGTCTCGGACCTCCAACCGAATTTTCAGATCGTCCAAAAAAAAAAACGTGAGGCCCTTCCAATAGTTTTCACGTTTGGGAATAAACAACGAAAACCGTCAGAATTAAGGCCTTAGGCCACAGTAACGGGTAAAAAATCATGTGCGAATTTAACAATTTTTTTTTCGTATGAAAAAGTGATTCACTCATAAAATTAATTACACATCTATATAGTATGAATATCAAGCTGTTAGAAAATACATATATTTTTTTTCGATGTAGAATATGGCCGACTACTAATATTTTCATTTGTTATCTTTTTTTTAGGCGCTCCGCGGCGTTACATTTACCATCCACATTTTTTTACCTAGAACAAAAAACAAAAATTCTCGTCAATCTACATTAGCATACCTAGAGAAGTACGTGCGGAATTTAAAAAATATTGTTTTATTCAAAAGTTGTAGGTATTTGGACTTGAGAAATGAATTTTCAGTGAAAAATTTCGTTATAACTGCTCTTAAACTGCTCATAAAATGAAAAGTTTTCGATTAATCAGAAATTCCGTACGTACTTGTCTGCGAAATGCAATTAGGAGCATAACTTTTGAATTCGAAGTAAATCGAGTGATAATTGTTGAAGTTATTTGTCACGCCAATTGGAAAAAAGCTGTTTCGAGAAGTTTCGAGTAGTCGGCCATTTTGTACATCGAAAAAAAAAATATATATTTTCCAACAGCTTGATATTCATACTAAATAGATGTGTAATTAATTTTATGAGTGAATCACTTTTTCATACGAAAAAAATGGTTAAATTCGCACATGATTTTATACCCGTTACTGCGGCCTTAACGAAAAATATTGTCATCTTTACCAGAAGTTTTGTTGCAGGTCCGCGATGATACGTCGAGTCCTTACAATTTTTTTCTTTCGGTGTGCTGCTTTTTCCGCCTGTGAAACGCTGGCCTTAGTAGTTGCAGTCTTTATTTCCAGGGTGTTTAAGGATGTTTGCGCATAGGCGTCCGCCTCACATTCTCTTCTCCTTTAAATTTGTTCTTACAAATTATATACATGTATTTCCGCCTTCGTAACATTTTATATACCGGTATTTCCTCCTCGTCGTTACATACGCACAGAGCGTTTTGGCGGGCTTATTTCTCACCAGATCCTCTTATTTTTTTTTCAGTTGATGGATTTCCTGCTTCATTTTAATTTTTATACTCCTTTCAACTTTTTGCTCTATTCCTCCCACATTCTCGCTTCTTATTGCTTGCCGTTTTCCTCCTTCTCCCACTTGCCGCAAGGGTTTGGCAAGGTCTACTCTTTGACGGGTTTCCATTGATAATTCCTCTTACTTCTTTAATACACACCTTCGGCCACCTTCCTTCTTCCATCTTTATTATGTCTATCGGGTATTTTGCGGCTCTTTTCCAGGCCTCTATTTCCACCCCATCTAGCCTTAGTATCAATTTCAATGCTCCTTCGTATGCCCTGCCGGTATTTTACGACCATGTAACTTTCATTTTTCTATTTTTGCTCCTTTGCTGAAATTGCTGATTTTTCTATTTTTGAAAATACGCTCTTTCTGTGGGTGTGAGGACTTTACATTTTCTTTTGCGGAAATATTCTTTTTTACTATTCCAATGATATTAATTTCAAATGAAATAATATAAATAGAATTATGAGAACTCAAATTTATTGATTATCGGATATACTCAAAGTTAAATCATTATCCAATGAACTCAAAATGTCTTGATTGTCAGAAGAATCTAAAGTTTCTCACTTTGTATTATCGCAGTTACAATTATTTTATTTCTATTGGTACTTCGTGTGCCGTCGCGGGCTTTTACAGTCCCATCCGATACACTTCTGACCTCGTTTTCCTATTTCTAGTTCCTCAGATAGATCTAGATCCTTTCGGAATGTTGCTCACAGCCACTTTTATCCCAATCCACCGCTGTATGGCATTTCTACGAGGGCACAGGCTAACTGTAGAAAACCTGTGCCGGAAGGGTATCTTTGTATTGGCTCCGTGCAGAGTATATGGTGGGGGTAGTGAAATCGAACGCAGCGCCCGGAGTGGACAAAAATTGCAACAAACTCGGCTGTTTATCTGTCAAATCTGTATGAGCGTAGTACGAGGTTCTTGCAATCAAATTAAAAATATTGTTTTATTAAAAGTTGGCCACGACAGTTGCTGTGTAATAAATTGCAAAAATACTGGAAGGAATAGTAAATGCAAAATTGAATAGTAAATTTCACATTCACAGAAATTTTGTAAGGCGTCGAAGAAATAGAAATTTGCCTTATGACATGAGCTTGAATTATTGAACTTGGGTCATGTTTTGTCCTTAAGGCGGGATATACATTCAGACAGGAAAAAAATAAGCAATATTGAGGGATTTTTTTAACTACGAAGTAATTATTCTACAATTATCAAACTTTAGGTATTCTTTAATAGTATATTTGAGTATACAAAACAATTTTTTAAAATTAATTCATCGTCAAAATGGCGGAGCTGTGGCAGAGTGTTACAGCACGGTCGCCGCGGGAGTTGCGAATCGGCGTGCAGTCTAGCTTCCCGTAGACTTAAATTTGCAAAACAGTTGAAACATTTTTTCAGTTAGGACATGTATAGTTTATGTGACGGTAATTAAAGTGAAGAAAAAGCAAATTTAAAAAAATGGCACGCATTTACAAAAAAAATCAACATTTCACGCAACTTTTCTGTTAAATGTGGATTGAAAAAGTAGATTTTTTTTTTTTTTTCAATTTTTCAAAAACAATTCCCGTCAAGTAGAGAGTACCAATATTATCAATATTTCTACCGAGTTTCAACTCAATCGGCTCAATAGTTTTTGAGTAATCTTGCACGCCAATTTTCATAATGCAGTTTTGAGAAAAAACGCGTTTGAAGTTCACGCCGGCTCCGAATCCGAGCGGTGAGGCACAGCGTTGACGGGTTGTAACATTCGAAGGTTCTCGAATTTCGCTTTGAAACTTTGGGAAAATATTCTACATATATAGTTCTATCCTTTAAAGAAAACAAACAAAGAAATCGATTTTTTGATCGTTGTAAATGTATATCCCGCCTTAACTCTTCTACATCCCTAACATGTTCGGAAGATACCGACGGTTTTCTCTTAGATTGAGTTTGTGGTTGGAAATTATTATTGTGAGTTATACTCTCGAAGCCGGTCTTCAAAGTTATGCTCATTCCGATCGGCGAACAAAATTTTATTTATTACATAAACTAGTGCAGCAACAATACATGTTTGTTAATTTTTTATGAAAGCCTATATATACCTTCATTTTTCTCGTCTCATAACAAAATTACAAATAGGAATATACATGCTGAGTCATACCGTCTTTGGCCAAACAAATTAAATGCAATTGAGGCGCGATTTTAATAATTCATGACGATATTATGTCCACAATCACAGAGCCTTTGACAGAGCCGACAAAAATAGAAACGCTACGCGGCGCTAGTGTTCCGCACGGAGCCAATAAAGAATTTAAAAAAAAACACATACTGGATGCATTCAATGACGATGGGAAAATGAATTGATAGGTCAGTGCCACAGTCGTCGAGCAGTTTCATGCCGTCGATGTATCAGCCGGCGATGTCCAGTCTTACCAGTAATCAAGTAGGTAGCATACATAATCTCCATTCACACGGGCCTTCACCCACGAGTCACGGGCCACCGGGCAAGCCGAGCTGAAGCTAGACGTGGCCACGAAAGGGCCAGAGCCGAACACGTCGCGGGAAGATCGTCGCATCTCATCAACACACACACACAGAAGAAGAAAAGTCCTCCCATCGAAGAACGAAACGAGCAGGAAACTTTTTCCTCGGGATGATCGAAACAAGGGGAGAGAGCGTTTTGAAGGGAGCGACAACTGGCGTCGCTCCCTCTCTCTCTTTCTTTCTCTCTCGCACTCTCTCACGCTTGTACCGCATCATGGAAATTTTCACCGAACACGGTCATCCGACATCGAACATCGGCCAATCTCGTGTATCCTCCAATTGCTGGAACACTCGTCAGATCGCCTGCAACGGGGGGGGGGGGGGGGGGAATAGTTCCCGGGACCAAACGTCGCTGTTTCATTTTCTGAATTCTCGTTGGTTCACTTCCGGTAATGCTATCGCGTCGCTGAATTCTATTCGCCAGCTGATGACTCGGTTGGGTGCTTTTTCTTTTGTTCTGTCACGACAAACGCTGCGAGCGCGATTTTTTTATTTTCAAGACCAATCTTCCCTGACTACATTTCGAAAATTCACGTCACGACGTTTTTCAAACACAAGATGCTTAGTTTGGCGTGAAAAAAAAAACGTTATTTTCTCCACTTTTCGTTTTGCACGATGACAAGAAAATACGAAGAATTCTGGAATTCTATTATTGTTTGTATCGCTGTGTCTTGAAGTCAATTGAATTTTAACGTTATCGAGAAATTGAGAAAAGAGCGCGGGCAGCTCGGGGCAGCGCATTTCCGGAGGCTCGAGCGTTTCGTTGATTGATGGTCAAGGATACTGATTTTCTTAGACGGAGATACAGGAAAAGCTTGAGTGGGAATTTTCGGCAAGTTTTACTACTGCGTTCAACGAGAGAGCGATCGCTCCGCGAGGCCACGTTGGCGCAGGACCCAATACGGAACTGACAAGAAACATCACGTAAGTGTCCGGCTTCGAGTTTTTTAATGCTCGTATATGTGATGAAACATCGAAAACTATTAGACACGTAGGTTTTTTTATCGCTGGAAAAACGGTTTTTAAGGGAGAAACCACCACTCACAGAAAGGCGTGCCACATCTTGAATAAATGTTTTTTTTTCAATACTTCTATAGTGGATTTTCCCTTGCTTTAGAAGGATTTTGGTTTTTGTTTCGTTCAAATCGGTGGACTGCTTGTGGGTTAAAATGCAAAAGCACCGGCCGACACGCCTTTTTTTAAGAGGTGTTTTCCTCCCCCCTTGAAACTGTTGTTTCGCCGAAAAAAAATACGTGTCTAGTAGTTTTCAATGCTTCACACTATATGAGTTTTGAAAAAAATCGAAGGCGCTAAATGACGGCCCTGCTGTGTCGTTCTCTCGTTGAATGCAGTAGACAGTCTTCAAGCGTTTTTTCAATTTTTTGTAATTTAACGGCAGTTTTCTATCCAATTGTCAATGAGCCCGACTCGTTTTATAGTGAATCGCCTAAAATTATGATATTTTTTGAATCTTTTTTTTTCTTTCGATAACGATGTAATGGAATTTATCGAAATTTCGAAGCAAAACTTTCACTGAACGTATCTGAATCTAGAAAAAGTCAGTATCTTTTGAGATTTATCGGCAAAACACCCTCCAAATGGCAAATATCAATGACAAAGTAGTTTCGGTTTTTCTTGAGCCCCCCTAACCCTCTACCGTAAGAATCTTCGAGCGTTCTAGAAACGAATGACGACCGGCAAATGAGATCTTGCGCGACTCGAGACTTCGTTATACAAAGGCTGAATCAAACGTATGATAATTTAGAGAACTAAGACACGCAGGCATTTGGAACTTCTTTCGCTTCTTTTTCTTTTGTTCTCGTTCAACCACAGGTATCAATTTTCTTTTCGCACTCGAAAAGTCAAGCCGTTCACACACGAGACTCACGCGAGACGGACGTTTTGTTTCTCTTTCTTTCTATTCGTTTTTTCCGCGCGTAGCAAAATGACGAACGAGAAAGGGACCGTGCATTTTTCGGCCAAACACACGAGACAATCCGAGCGTTCGAATCACAAGCGAAAAAAAAGCGAGCGCGCTGTACAAATTATAAAAAGAAAGAAGAAAAAAGAAGACACAAACGAAAAAGAAGACGAAGAAAGAGGAAGAAAAACTTAGCCCGTAAGTCGACCTATCGCGACGAATAGCAATAATACTATAGGTGTACATTATACAATTCATACGATTATTGTCTGTTGGCCGAATCTGGTGCGTCAGCTGATCTTCTCAAAACTCTAACACAACGATAAAAACGAAAATGCGAGCAGTGAATAAGCAACGAAGAAAATTCCGAATCAAGTTGTTCGCTGGTCTCGTATCTTGGGGCCGCAATTTTAATCACTTATTGTCCTGATCCAAAGTGCGTTTCAAGCCATTTGGCCTCGTGTGGCAAGATTCTTTGTTCGATGTAATGCGGAAACGTATATCCGCAAAAAAAATTCGGCACACAGTAAGTTTTATATTCGTGGACGATTGAAAAAATAAAAATAAACCTTCGTGAAGGTAATTAACTTAATGACATAATTTCAATGCTTTTACTGGGAAAGTGAAGTTTTTAGCTGAGCTATTCGTTTTACAATGCTTCTAAAAAAAAGAAGATAAAAATGTTTGACCAAAAGGAATATTCCGTTACACTTTTCTAAAACTTTATGCTCAGATGAAAATTCATGGAATACCGATTCTCGGTAAACATAACCAATGTTTGTTTCGTAGAAAATTGGAAGAAAATAAGACTTCCGGTTGGGACAAAGTTGGATCTGAACGTTTTTTTTGGCAGTTATAGTTGACATAGGAGTGAGGGAGAGGGAATAAATCGGTGTGGGAGAGAAAGTAAAGTGCAGAAATCATTCTGAGATTATAAGAAGAATGGTAAGAGTGGTGTGGAAAATGTGAAAAATGGAGAAATGGAGACATGAAAGATTGTGTGTGGGCAGCGCCGTGGCGAGACGTGGAACCCGTGTGAGAGGGTGGTCGGTACGACAGGGCTGGGCACCCGAGTAGCGGAGAAAAAAAAGAGTGAGAAACTTCGTTGAAGAAGAGTGTCGAGGGACGTGAGGGATTTTTTTTCTCACGCTCCCACAGACGAGAAGGCGTTATCGCGGGATGGCAGGCAAAATAATGGAGGAAGAGGATACGGACGATTTGAATAAAAACAACGTCGGCGAGGGAGGCGCAAGTGAGGGCGGAAATGCGAGTCAGAAAAATGAGTGGTGTAGTGCGGACGAAGAGGAGGCAAAACACGCGAATCTTGAGGACACGGCGGTGGGGGACGGGCCGAAGCATGCGCGTAAGCAAATGACTGTGACCGGTCGGGGTGAAAGCGAAATGGAAGCGAGTGAGTACGGGCAAAAACCGACGATGCAGCACATAATGAAGGCCATTCGGGAGTCGGAGAGAAAAAGCAAGAATCATTGGGAAATTTAAACCCGACTGATCTGACTGCGTTGAGACTGCCTTAATGATTTCGTTCATTTTTTCACCGTGTCCTCAAGATTCGCTGGTTTTGCCTTATCTTCGCACTACTCCACTCGTGCTTCTCACTCTCATTTCTCCATTCTCCGCCTTCTCGTCTGCGGAGGCGTGAGGAAAAAAATCCCTCGTCCTTATTTCCCTCGACCTTCTTTAACGGGAGGCGCCCTCTCTTTTTCTTCTCCGCTACTTGGGTGCCCAGCCCTGCCGTACCGACCACCCTCTCAGCCGGGTTCCACGACTCGCCACGGCGCTGCCACATAACCTCTTCACGTACCTCAATTTCTCTACTTTTCCCATTTTCGATATCGGTCAACATCCTTCTCATTATCTCAGAATGATTCCTGCACTTTCTCTGCTACATCAATTCTTGGTCTCTTCCTCACTTCTCTGCCAAAAAATATCCGATTGCCAGACAACACGTCCAGACCCAACTCTGTCCCAACCGAAAACCCTCCACACACACACACACACACACACACACACACACACACACACACACACACACACACACACACGCACGCACGCACGCACGCGCACGCGCGCGCGCACACACACACACACACACACACACACATATATATATGTGGAGGGTTTTCGGGTTTATATATATATATATATATATATATATATATATATATATATATATATATATAGACACAGGGCTACTGGTTGTTGATCAGGATCCCGTGAAAGGGTTGTAGGACATATTTTCCGCTATCAAATAACCCTTTGTGCAAAAGTGAAACATTTTTCCAAACATTATTTTTATTATCTTTTTCAAAGTGTGGGGTAGGCAAATTTAAAAATGAATTTGAAAAAAACTGTTGTATGGAATCAAACTTCTTTATTATTTGTAGTTTGAGGACACAGTCACAAAGAATTATCATCAATAAAAAGGAATAATGATTAGACTTGCAGAGTTTTAGACCCTCAATGAAAAAAATTTTGCGGATTTTTCTTATTTTATTGTTCATAATTTTTTCTCACCGTGCCCTCAAACTACGAATAATAAAAGACTTAACACTCAAACGAAAATAAGGTCCCGAAAAAGCTTCACTTTTGCATATACATTACTGAGGTATTTGATGGCGGAAAACATGTTCTAAAACCCTTTCACGGGATCGTCACCAATATAGTCACGTGCTAAAACAAAGTTGCGAAATTAATTTTAAGATCTCGTTTCCCTTGGCTCAATGAAAACACCTGAAAAAAAAGAAACTCCAAAGATTAGAGGATGACGCAGTTGCGAAAAATAAAACTGACAAAGACTGAAAAATATAAAAGTCGAAGTAATACTTTCTAGGTCGCAATTGTGAATACGAAATTACTGTTTTTTCAACGGTGACTAGAAACGAGCGAAAAACGAGATTCGATTGTTCGTCTCATTTTTTCGTTGCACTTTTTGCACGGGCAATGCGGCGAATCGGAATTTTCCGAAGGGGAACCTCGTCACTTGCCTCGAACGCTGCGAGAACTTATTCTGACGCACCAACTTCGGCCTGGCATGCAGTCACAATTGTACAGTTAAGCAATGGCCGAAAAAGAAAAGAGTGAAAACCTATTTCATAGTTGGCTTTGGTGAAATTGTACATTTTAATCGTAATTACGAACACTGCCTTCCACGAACGAGAGCTGTGAAGTAGGTTTCAGATTAATTCACGATCTTGACCGCTGTAACTATATTAAGCGAACGTCTCGATATGCGATTTCTTTTAGCTCATCGTCGTCATGTTTTTTGTTTTTCTTATTTCTGTTCTTATTATTATTTGATATTCGTTCATTCGAATTCGTTATCGCACATCGACTGTTCTTCATTAATTTGGCTCGGTCCTCGCGGAGGTCTGTCGATAAATAATCGATCGAAAAGTGATCGCCGTCGTGTTTTGTTTTGTTTTTTTTTTTTCGTTATTTTTTTTCTGTTGAACGACCAATCACGCCGAATTTGGAAAAATGTCCGTGAGTGAGCATGTGAGCATGGGAAATTCAACGAACGACGAGACCGTATAAATTCGCGTTTGTTTACGAGACGCGGGCTCTTCGCGTTTGTCCTTACGCATCGAGCGCACTCTCGAAAGTCGAACTCGATCAATTATCGCAATGTGATACGAATTTTTATTTTTTCTTAAATTCTCAATGCCTTTCGAAGGCAGTTACGATGTCCAGCTACGCTCAGTCCTCGAAGTTCAACGTCGATTTGAAGATTTACGAATATCTTATTGGGTTTTTTATTTAGCCTCTTTTTCAGAAAATATTTACTCGACGGGACGAAAATAACGAAATATTACGCGCTTTTCGTGATTTCGGAGTAAAGTTGGAGGGTTTTGGCACTCTTGAAAATGCCCTAGAATCGCAATAAACAAAATGTTCCTGGATTCTTCGAACTATCCCCAAGTGTTTATCTAATCGGCGCATTTCGATCACGCCTATTTCTTTTTCATAATTATCAAAATATTCCGGGGAAGAATTATTGAATGCTCAAAAGTTTCAAATCAAATCACTTTCTTTTTTTTTTTCGTTGTTGAAAATCATCGTCTCATCTCATTTACGTAAATTAGACGACCAAAGAGAAACGAGTTGAACATCGATATATTCTTTTTTTTTAATCGTTTGAATCGACTTATTGAAGAAAAAAATGAGCATTATTCGACGCTCGACTCCAAAGAGCACGGTTGAGGCGAAACGTGCGCACATACATATACACGAGGAACAATCAATCGAGCTAGCGGTCTACTTAAAAATCTCCGATGCTCATCGGCTTAGTGAAAATGAGAGAGAAAAAAATGAAAATGTCTTTTGTAAACGCATTCGTAGTTCGTCTGACAAGAAGTGCTAGATTATGTCCGATGGATTAGTCGTCGAGGCAATCGAGGTTCGATTTTTATCGGGAATTGCCCAATGTGGCCGACAAATTCATTCGCGCGGAGTTTATTAGTCCCGGCGAACGCGAAACCGAAAGAAAATGTAAACATTTCCTAGCCTTGTACGTCGGTAGAAATTTCGTACGAATAAACGTAGCGGGGATATACGTTTTGTAACGCCAAACCTACCGGATAGTTGGTCATCACTCAGGGAATTCGGTTAATCGAATATTCGGTTAATAATCGATAAAACCTCCAATCCCCTGTCGTAGAAGAAAGTTCGAAATAGAAAAAGAGAGAAGAAAAAGGCACGATGTACGATCGATCGATTGAGACGAGATTGATGGGGGAACCTTTTTTATTTAGGCGTATTTTTTTTCAAAATTATCAGCAATTATCTACACGATATCTTTCCGAACTTTTCTCAGCTATTTTTGCACAAAATGCAATGGGGTCTTGCGATTAGCTGAATCGATAGATAATTTTCTTTTTGCAAACATTTCGGTTAAATCGGTGTGGCCGTTTTTGACAAAAGTTCCGAAAACCTGCGGTGGATTTCTTCATTGACGGAATCGTGTGTAATTTCGCGTTAAGGTATTCCTCTCACGGACACGGATATTTAACAATTAAATGATTCATGGCTATTACGCGTATGGAAAAAAGAGAAAACCGGGGAAACTCGGGAATTGTTTTTTCCTCCCGGAATAATCAGGGAAAAGTCCGGGAATTCGGAAAATTCTCTGAAATTTTTCCAGAATTTACTTTTTGCAAGAATTACGAAAAACGAAACCGACTTGAAAAAAAGGAAGAAGTATAAAAATAAACATTTTCGTATATTTTTCTTCATTATATAAAAAAAAAGTTATGTCAGTGCCAAAAAAAAATTGTTTAACTAATTTACTCTAAAGTTCTATGCATTTGCATTCAATTTTTCGATGAACAACCTCACAATTATTATTGTAGATAAGTGTTTATATTTATTTTTCATTTATTGGCACTGACATGAAAATTAATGTTTATAATGAAGAGGAGGTTTTGTATTTGCTCTTAACCCTTCCTTGACACACTTATATTTGGCCACGCCTTTGACACACCGGGTCAATTTGACCCGAATAGTGCTTCATCCACCTGCCCTTAACAACCCTTCGGTCGGTTTTTATTGAAAAGAATCCAGGATACACTTTAAACATTTTTCAGTATGTCTGCATAATTAAAATTCGGAAAGTATGAAATTTAATTGTTGTGAAAAAATTATTGAAAACTTTCAATTTTAAGAAAGTGAGCATTTTATTTCAAATTCGTCCGGGTCAAAATGACCCAATGTGTTAAGGAAGGGTTAATATATTTTTTGTTCTTTACAGTGTTTACATTATTTTTCGAATTTCAGTTTTTAAAATTATTTTAATATTTAGCATTTTTATATATTTGATCTTTAAAAAAATTATCTTTTTTTTCACCCCAATCTCCCTGGAATATTTGCAAAACCTGTGAGGAAAATCTGGAAAAAAGTCGTGGAATATTCGAGTCAACAATGCGTAACAACCATCTGATTTGCATCTAGAACGAAGTAAAAAATACATCCCAGTATACTGACAAAACTTCAAGCCAAGTTACCGAACTTTTAACAAAAAATAGGGCTCTAAAAATCACCTGATTTATACGGCACTTTATGGAGATGAAACGCTGGCCACGCTTTTTTTTCTCTTCTAATTATTCATGCATTAAGTCATTCTAGATTCCTGATACAAACTGCTCTGAGCGTGCAAAAAATTCTAAAGATTCCGTGACGACGATAAAATCAGGGGATCACGAAATATTTAGAGAAAATATTAATGGTTGAACCTGAAAAAATGTGACTAGGAGAAGAATTTTCGTAGCCGCGAGTTTTCGGCGAAAATGTGAAAATGCTTAAATCTACTGAATTTTCGCGACATTTTTTATTCCAGTTTATCTTTGGGTACAATAACACCGGTCAACACAAATTTTGAGTCTGGATTCTAGATGTGAAATTTTGATTTCTTCCACGTAACCAATAAAAGAAAAAATAGTTTAAACAAATAAAGTTCGCTTTTGTTATTCAAACGTGCTGCTATTTCCTGTCAAAACTTCAAGACTTACTTATCAGCGTAAAAAAGGCAAAAGCGAACGTCATAAGTGACAAATGAAGATTTTCGTTATTATTCGATGTATAGAATCAAAATTTATTTATCAAAATACAAACTCAAAAAAAAAATTATTGACCTTGCATTGCAATTTATTTTTCATTAAGCGCCACTGTAATTTACCGATGATTCAGAAGGGCCCTGCTTATGCCCCGACAAGATACGGCCCTCCGCGAAAGGAATACCTTAACCCAATCTCGAAATTATATGCAGCTGAAATAAATTTCACAAATTGGCCTGTTTTGAGTTCGAACCAAAAAATGGCGAGCAACATGAATTGGATTTTTGAACAGATTTAAAAAAAATGTTCAGCTTGAAGTTTGCATCCGTTGATATGTAACGAAAATTGCAACTTTCCAATTCCTTATTTCTATCGTTATAGAAAATCATATTTCGCAGATTTAGGTTGTAGATCGCTGAATAAGGGTCCCAAAAAATGTTCGTGTGATATTAATAGCTCAACCTGCCAAACGAAATTTGGAAAAAACAATATTCCGTTGCGTTGCAACGATGCAAACTTCAACGTCATCGAACGTGGAGAGTATCGTTCCTTTTTCTTTCTCTCGGGGGGTGAGAAAGGGGGAAAACGGATTGGCAATGGTCCTAGGAGGATTCTCCCGGACTAATGTTTTGGCGAATATTGCTCGTATTTTCGTCGGCCATCACCGGATGACCATTTCCAATCCATTCTTCCCGATACCCAATGCGAACCGTATTTTTTAAGTAAACGAGAAAAAGAAACACTTAGCAAAAGTCGTAGAGAATTCGAAGAGATATGAGCGTGTTGCTGTTTTTTTTTCTCCCAAATACGAAAGGGACGTGTCGAAGAAATAAGAAGAGCGAAAGGATATTTTTGCACTGCTGAATTGTGCCAAACGTTTTCTTTTTTTTTTTTAAATTATAATATCATCCATTTTTAAGTACGAACGAAATAAAATTCGTAGCCTGATGCGGGATCGTCGCGTCTACTTCCGGAAGGATTTTCATCGGATTTTGTCGTACCTAATTGTAAGATAATCGCAGTACAGTGAAGTTCGTTGATATTGCGAAGTGAATGAGAAAAAAAAACGATCGCGCTAAATATCCTTTATCTCGTACAGGCCTCGCTCTCGCCCCATTCTTTTTTCAAAACTGTACCAACCGCTCGTGCATCTGTCTAATTGTGTGAAAGAAAAGAAAAAAAAATCGTACACATGCGTATCGCCATTTCGTATATTATTAAAAAATAATATATTTCATACGAATCCGATATACATATATACAAAACGAAGGGGAAAAAAATCGTACGAGGTTCATAAGTCACTCGAGAATAACAAGAGTATACGAGATATTTATCGCTCGTACGTACAAATCTATATACGAGGAGAAATATTTTGTTGTTCTCCAAAATATAACGCACTGGGTCTTTTTCATCTGCGTCAAACGCAATATTCGGGAAAATCGAAAACTATTGTCGAAACTCAATGGACGCGAGACAGCGATGATTTCTAGATGAAAAATGATAAGCTCGGTCAATTGGAGTCCCGGTTTGATAAATTAAAGGGCGGAACCGTTGAATTGGAACGCTGAGAGGCGTAATTTTTGTGGTTTTTTTTTCTCTCAATCCCAATAAAACGAGTCAGTTCAAACTTGGCGTGTTGCATTGCATATTTTGATATAAAGAAAATGTATAAAGAATGTTCAGCAATGTTTTCAACGCATTGGCTCAGAGGATGCGTAATTTTTTTTCAGTAACGGGAAGACAAAAATTCGCAACATTCATGAGATTACATTCTACGTGAACCTAAAAAAAAATATAATAAATTACTCAAATTGTCAGACTTCGAAGATGAAGTTATAATGTTCGCCAAAAACGTCCACTGTAACCTTTGTCTTTAATTTCGTAATTTCTATCATTTTTTATATTAGAAAGTTATTTTCGTGTTTACATAGAAGGCCATTGCAGGAAAATTAGGATTTTTCTGCCTTTTCGTTACAGTCGAAAATTACGCACGCTTTTGGTATAAACGATTTTTTTGTTAATGGTAAAATGTGTAATAAAACACCAAAAGTTAAAAAAAAATCATTTCATTCGTATTCGATTTCAGGTTCCCATTTTGATTAATTCAATAACATTAATTTGCCGGTGAATCCTGAAAGCAAGCGTTTAAAGGGACACACAATTCGGATTGAAAAAAAAAACAACGAATTATCTCGCGAGTGAAATAAGCAATGTTTCATTCCCACCATTATCGACGCAAATATCCGGCAGGTATGCCGTATCATTTAGGATACATAATGTTGATCAATTAGAAATGAAAACAGACCGATAAAGATCTTTTTTTTAAATCTCGAGTGACGTCAAAGCCTCGGGTCTCAAATTCATACGCCTACCCAAAAGAGCTTGAATCGTCTGCGGAAAATCCGCGGCCCAACAATGCACCACCGGAAGCGCTTGTCTGAAGAGAAAAAAAAACAGGAAGAAACGGACAAACAGGATGCAGCCATTGTAAAATATAGTGACGCGACGAAAAGTTCGGAAAGTATAAGTGGTGAGAGTAATCGAATCGTCGATCGTATCACTTTCGAAATAAGTCTCGCTAGTTTATTATTTTATATATGTATAAATAAAATGAGAAAAGAAAACGAAAGGGTGGAAAAATAAAAATCATTTGTACTGTGTAGAAGAGGCGATGGTGAACGGTTCGAGGCTCGTCAGTGGTGTCGCATCTGCGCTTGATTTTTATTTTTATTGTCGAAAAACGTATTTATTTTCAAATATACGATAGCGTAGCCTAGTTCCACAAAGAGGGTCCGCTAGAAATCTCAGTTCGACAACAAAAATGCATCAATATCGATGTATCGTACGAGTCTACCGGCGAGATGCGATCCACTGGACGACACAACATTTTGTAATGTAAAATTTGCGCAAGTGATGGCATGTAATAAAAAAAAGAGCAGTCCAAAACAACACCCGAAAATCATACTAGGAATAGATGACGTTCCTGCCACTCGATCCTAACTTTATTGCAGCTACTATTAGGAGTACAACTTTGCAGTGACCGTTTTACTTAGAGAGCCACTGCGGCCGAAGTAGTGGCCCTAGCTCAATAAAAAAAGTGGCATTTTAAACTAGAGGCTCTGCCAATGTAAACAATTTAAAAAAGCTAACGGATACGTGTATGCATTATAAAGTTATAGGCACTCAAACATGGCAACCCACGAACCGAATTCTCAGCATTTGCGGGAGGTTATGATTTACTTCTTCAACATCAAGAAATCTGCGGCTGAGGCCCATCGTTTGTTTGTAGATGCTTACGGGGAGGATTCTATTAGTGAGTTTGTTTGGTCATATTCCGTCATCGACGCCCAAACCGAATATTCACGGATCCAAAGTGATGCTGTGTATCTGATGGGACCAGCTGGGCATTGTGTACTATGAGCTGCTCAAACCATCCGAAACCATCACAGGGGAACTCTACGGACGTCAGTTGATGCGCTTGAGTAAGGCACTCAAAGAGAAACGGCCACAATTCAACGAAAGACATGACAAGGTGATACTGCAGCATGACAATGCCCGACCCCATATTGCAAATGTCGTGAAAAAGTACTTGGAAACGCTGAAATGGGAGGTTTTATCCCACCCGCCGTACTCTCCAGACATTGCCCCTTCCGACTATCACTTGTTCCGGTCAATGGCACACGATTTGGCTGACCAGCACTTCGGTACTTACGAAGAAGTCAAAAATTGGGTCGACTCCTGGATTGCCTCCAAGGACCAAGACTTTTATCGACGCGGGATTCGAATGCTACCTGAAAGATGGGCCGAGGTCGTAGCTAGCGACGGGCAGTACTTTGATTAAAAAATATGTAGCCACTTTTTTATAATAAAGCCTTACACTTTTGAAAAAAACGGTCACTGCAAAGTTGTACTCTTTATACATCGCGGCGACACAATTCGAAGACGAAATTGCACATGCTGAGACCTTTTGACACTGGCCACCCTGATTATAGTCGGTTTTTAGCGGCCTTACATCGGACTTCGCCACTGGACGTCATGCCCGCGCTGTATACGTACTAGGTGTGGAAGTACGAAACCGGAATTTCCCTATAGATGGTGCTAGCCATCAGTTTAGGGACCGTAAGACCGCTTCTGCAGCGCCATCATGTCCCTCTAACAGGTGACGAAGATTTTCAACACACAACAACCCAAGTTCCCTACACCGGTATATTTTTCGATAACCTTAAACATGTCGAGTTTTGTGCCTACGAACTACGATTTGCGGACAGAATTGGTTTTCCGTTATCATTTGAAGAAAACTGCGCATGATCGCATCGAATGCTTGTCGAAGAGTAACACGCGTCTTTACCCGATGACGAAATATCCGACGATACAACATCCGCAGGACAAAATATCCTCATGACAAACTATCTGCCGATATTATATACAGTTTGAAGTGTACAGTCATGCCGTTGAAATTCATTCCATCATAAAAAGGAGAAAAATTATTAATATGCGGATATGTTTGGGTTTGTTTGTTTGTTTTGGTTTGTTTGCTTGGGTTCAATGAAGAGATTCGTATTATGCCCCCACCTCTCTATCTCACACACCTCATAAAGGTGTTTTGCGCGCGACTCCGTTGACGCCGTGGACGAGATTTAGGATTTTGTCTCGCGGATGTTGTGTCATGAGGATATTTTGTTTTTCGGATATTTTGTCGTCGGTTCAGGTGTCACGCAGCCTTGTCGAAGCTTACGGTGAACATGCTCTTGGTAAAACACAGTGTTTCGAGTGGTTCAAAAAATTCAAAAGTGGTGATTTCGACGTGAGAAACGAAGAGCGTGGGAAACCGCCGTAGAAGCTTGCGGACAATGAATTAATCTATTATGAGTTGCTAAAACCTGGTGAAACCGTTAACACTGATCGCCACCAACAGCAAATGATCGATTTATATCGAGCATTGCGTGAAAAACGACCGCAATATGGAAAAAGGCAACACAAAGTCATTTTGCTCCATGATTATGCTCCATCACACACAGCAAAACGGGTCAGGGAAACGAACGAGGCGTTCAGTTGGGAAATACTTGCGCATGCGGCTTATTCTACAGACTTGGCTCCGTCCGATTATCATCTATTCGCATCAATGGGACACGCTACCGCTAAACAACGCTTCAATTCGTATGAAAATGTACGAAAGTGCCTCGACAACTGGTTCGTTTCAAAATAACTGTTTTTTGGCGTGGCGTTCATAAACTGCCGGAGAGGTGGGGAAAATGTATAAATAGCGATCGAGATTATTTTGAATAAAATATTTTTTATCATTTTCAAACAGACGCGGAAGTTTTACAAAAAAATTCCGGTTTCATACTTCTACACCTGGTATATGACATGTACCCTGCGTGTGTGAACGATACACGTGGATGTTGCCAACATTATCAGCAATTAGGTGGTATCTTTCGGCGATTTTCTTAGCCATTTTTTCACGGAATGCAATGATTCAAGTGTCAAAACGCGTGTTTCTGGTATGACTAGGATCTGCTTCGGATGAACGACCGAATAGCTGTTACTTCCGATTTAGGTGGAGTTTTGCACAAACCTTCTTTTGGACAACATGAGCGTTCGCCCAAAAGGATTTTTGGCGATTCGCAAAAGGTTTCGACATATCGAAGTTTGAAAATTGGACTTTATTGACATGGTCGACCCAACAAACACAACTGAGTCTTGAATTTTTCAAAATCTCTAACAAACCCCAAACAAACACAGCCCAGCCTAAACCATCTCAAATAAACCCTACAAAACCCTAAAAAAGACAGCGAAGCCCAAAAAAACTCAAGCAAGCACAACCGAGCCCAAAGAAGCCCAAATATAGCCTATAAAATAGTACTAACTAGAGAAGGACGCCAATCGGGACACACAAATGTCGCCCAAACTGTGTGGGTAGAAGTAGGTGGGTCCCCACTTAAAGTAATCCCATCGCCAGGAAAATCCATAGGATTTTCATAATTTTTTTTTTTTTTGAGCTTCGCTTAATATATGAATAATCGTCTCTATAAAATTTCAGGGTTTTTTATCGACCTAATTACAGAGAAAAGAAATTTAAAAATTACGTGATTTTGTGAAGGAATTCGGAGACGAAATACAAAAACCCAATTTCCGGTCGCTACAAAAGTGCATATAATAGTGGGAATCCGTCAGATTCTTAAAAATAATCAGATTTACATACTTAACACTTGTAGTGATCCAATGTTCTCAGAAAAAATTACGCTTATTGACCTAATTTTTATGTAATATCAGGTTTAATTTGAACTTCCGGTATTGGATTTATTTCCACTTGCTACGATAAAGAGACGTGATAGCAAGGCAACAGCTGACTGTGGTCCTAACCTCATCTCACTCATTCGAATTCCCACACATATTTCATTTTTAACTGACATTTTTCGCCGACACAAATTTTCCACGCTTTTTATCAGTCGTGGCCCGAATACAATGCTTTATATTTCCCGCATCTGACATTGTTTTGACAGATCGACGTTGAAAAGCATGGATGTTAAACTCGCCTGGTTGAATAAAAAGAGATGGAGATAGAACCAATATTGCCAAATATCAAACCTAGAAATACTGCGCGAATCATTGGAATAACTATTTTTTCATTTTTCTAATTAAGTATGAACATTAATTAAACAGTTTACACATGGAAAATTTAGTTATTACACATTTTTTTGCATATTTTACAAATATAAATTGTACAAGTCTCAAGTATGATCAGTGGTATGACTAGTGTGAAGCAATAGGACTATCTTAACGTTCCTGAAAAATGTCGCCTGAGTGGGCCACAGGAAAGGGTAAAAGGCTCTCCAAAGATTTCCGAGTAGAGTTTGAGGGATATTTTTTCAACCATTTCCAAGTCAGCGGCGTAGCGCAGTGGTCAAGCGCATTGCCTGACACCCTGATGGCTTGGGTTCGATTCCCGCTACGACCATTTTTTTTACATTATTTTGTTAAACATTTCTCGCAAAGTTCAACTATTTATTGTAGAATTTAAATATATTCAAGCAGTTAATTTATATAATAAGGTGAAGTTTTTAACGAAAATGAAAATTCCGAAAATTCTTGCAATTAATTATGTACGCTGCTTTTTATTCATTATCAGAAATAATTTTACAATTTTGAGGGTGATATTTATCTTAGAAACATTTGAAACATACATATTTTTCACAACAGGCACATTTTATAAACGCGTTGTTTGAGCAGTTACATTTTTCCGAAACATGCTTCATTGAAATGCATACTTCATTTAAGTTTTGAGACGAAGGTTTTTCATCTGTCAATTTGGTTGCAAACCAAACGTACTGGATCATAGGAGTGAAAAGAGGAGCACTGGAATGATGCTGCACGATCAAGCTCAAACAATCACAAACGAGCCCTATAAAACAACCAAGCCCAAACAAACCCCACAAAACCCAAGTAACAACTTTTCGGGAGTACAGCTGCTGCTTCTCTTAGACTTGCGATAAGGTCAACCGAAATATCATTTTCTAATCCGTTTCGAATACAGTTTTAGCTCCTTTTTGGGTAATTTGACGTAAACTGTGAAAATTTCAACTCATTCGGTCCAGCCGTTTCTGAGACGAATTCCGAAAACCTTTCAGGGATTTCTTTATTATCGGACTCGTGTGTCATTGCCCGTTGAAAAGTTATACATTTTTTTTATGAGAACCAAATATCAACCGAATCCTCGAGCACGAATTTGAGTTGGAAGAAAGATTTTCAATACGAAATAGCTATACAGGAAAGCGCTCATTTTGCGTTATGGGCGTAAAACTCGTTACTTTCTATCTCGGAAAAAATCGTGGAAAAATCTTGCTGGGATAACAAGTACCAAAAGTCGAACACGAACTATTCGCGTTTTTTGTTTGTTCTTCCTTGCTTCTTATTGTTACACATGCGAGACGAACTTCCGTCATATTAAAATCGCGTGCAAAACAGCAGTGTGTCATATACGCCAACACTTGTAACGCGAGTGCAAAAGTTGCGAAGAAAATCGCGAAAAAAGTTGAGGACCGAGGAAAGAGAGACTCAAAGTTTGACCCATCGCTGCGCCGATCGTGGGAACAATAACATCTGCGACCTCGTCCATATAACCATGACAAATCGATATGGGGCTTAATATTGCACGAGCTCGGGAATAGTGCACACTCGTGCACTGTTGCGGTATAGAAACAAACGTCATGACTACATTCATTACGGACGAAGCCAAGCTTATATCCAAATTACTTGTTGTCTTGTCGTAACTTTCCGAGGACTTTCGAATCATTCTTTCTCACTAACTTAACGGTGCAATGACATTTTCGACGACCCACGTTTTTCCAGTCGTCAATTTACATTTAACGAATAACGGCAAATCCGGAAGTCCCGGTTCTGTTTTTTCCTGATATTCTTGCTTTTCATTTTATTTTTTAAATACTTTTATTCATATTCAGATCAATTTTAGCTTTCGCTGCAAAATTTACGAAAAAAAACAGTGCTCATAAAAAGGAGGGTTATTTGGGTTGAAAAATGTTTTATAAGTCAGAAAATCCCAATTCTGCACTTTTTGCTAATTCTTTTTTTAAATCCATCTTCTAGCTATGAAGTTGCCGCGCATTTTTATTACGAATTTCGCTACATCGCGATTATAATACTGTTTTGAAATATGGGTAAAAAAAATTTCGTTCGATCGAGTCGTTCAGTTATTTTTTTAAATGTTTGTCAATTTGAGTATCGAATTTAATATTTTATATCCATTCATTTTTTATTGAATTAAAAATACATGACAAATCTAACAGCGTCGTGAAAATGTTTTTTTTTCTTTCAATTTTTGAATACTTCCCCGAGCTATAAATACCAACGGTATGCAGACCTTTTTTAAAAAAATTGATTTATATTTTCATTAATTTAAAATAGATATTAAAACAAAATGTTTATATAGGGTCTCATTGAAAACTAATGAATTCAACACTCACGTAAAAACGGTCGATGAAAAAATGTGAAACAAAAATTCGAAGCCAGACCAATGACAAATTCGGCTACGAAATCGTTTCAACGTCAGCGTCGTACGTTCCAACGTACTTCGTTTTCATAGCCACTAAACCTATACACGGAAGAGTTGTCTCATTGTCGGGGTATTGTAAGGCACCGAGTTTCCGGCGAGGTTGGATTTAAAATATGAGCTAATAGGATTTGAAACTGGGGGATCGGATCTCGTCATAGTTTTCACGGTGGATTAAACTACGCTGTTTTCGATCCTCATCGCGTTCGGGGATGGATCACCCTCCTGTGATTTTTATCTCGCCACGCAAGAGAGACATACATTTTTCTAATATTTTCATTCAACCACGAACAAAAAGATTTTTATCTCCAAACGGTGGAAAATTGAACGAAACAAAATCACAGTTGGGTTTCAGAGCTTCGCAGTCAGCAGTCGATATTATGGTCACGATAGTCATGATTTTTCATTAATTTAATTTATTCAATCGAAGTGGCGAATTCATGAAAATTTTCGATATATTTTTATAGAGAGTATACCAGAGCATTTAACATAATTTTTTACAGCAATAATTTTTCATTGCATTTTTAACGGGTTACACTGCGCTCGTGGCCGGAAAAAATAATTTTTGTGAATTTTTTATCGGAAAGCGTGTACAGGTTGCCGATTTTTTTTTCATCAAAGAGTATGGTTTTAAGTATCTTACATTTTTTGGATTAAATAATATTCAAGGTGGTTTGTGCAGATGGCTGTTTGAAAAGCGTCCTTCACGTTGATCTCTGCTGCTTGGAAATAAATAATCCAAAATGGAAAAATTCGAACGCATTTAGTTTTTGCCTGAAATTATGTAGCGATTGGACGAAGAATTTAATAAAATGTTGATTTTTGCAAAAATAGCCACAGTCTATAGTGAAAGTATCGATTTTCGGTGAAAAAACTCTTTATTCTCGTTAATTAAAAAAAATATATACATCGAAAAAAGAAAAAACTTCGTTCAAGCACTGCTTTTGATCTGAAAAAGAAGTTTGTAAAATTTGAAGTTGATCGGTGCAATGATAGATTTGACATATCGTGGTCACCAATTTTGGAACAGTCGTTTTGAGAAAAACGCGATTAAGGGGCTATACCAGTGTGAATGCTGAAAATTTGGCTGATTTTCGGGACTTTTTTGGAAGAAAAATACTCAATTAAATGTTTCGGAAAATTAAGAATATATTTGGTTATATTTGATTTATATTACACTATTTTTTCATAGAAAAATATTGAGATCCAAGCGACTTATGCGCTGCCTTCGGAGGCGCCAAAAAAAAGTTCCTCCACTGTTGACATGATTCCGGCTGATTGAGTTGCTGAAACGGAAAAAAGGTAAAAATGTCGTTAAACTGGAAGGTACTTCCTGTACAATGACGTAGGATTTTCGAAAAATATTAAAATCTAACAAAATGGCGTAGTTATAAAAAAAAGTCTGTTTTCTTGCCTATAAAATGGTCGTTTTTTTCAATGCCAAATCGTCAATTTTCATCCAATCAAAAATATCCCATGTCATTGTAGAGTAAATATATTCAAGAGTACTCAGTTCAAATTTCAAGTCAATCAGATAATTGCTCTTTGAGTTACAATGTCAGCAAATTTGAAAAATCTCATTTCATATTCTTGAAAGTATAAAAATCTCATCTCATTTTCTTGAAAGTATAAACTGTCGAAAAAGGCAAAGAAAATCGATTTTTTGAAAGTGTCACTGTATAGCCCCTTAAAGTTCACCGGCTCGGAGAACCTACCTATAAACTCCCCTAACCCCCTCAAATTTGAACGAATCGACTCAGAGAATATTTTTCTGAACTGTTATATTTTGCGAAGTCGAAAACGAAAAATTAATATTTTTCAAAATTTGCAACTTGGTGTAAGCCCTTCATAGTAAGGGCTCCATGCATTCAAAATATTCAAATTCAGAAATGTCATTTTCTCCAGTCGTTTGTCTCGCAATTGTGATGGATTTCAAGCGACAAACAAGTGCCTATTTTTTTCATTTGCCATTGACAGTGATCTAACTGTTGCTTGACTTGAGACAGGTTCTTTCGTTACCCGATACGTTCCTTTCTAATTTTACCGACACTTCCACGTTTATACGCGATCATAGGTTCCCATTCTTGTATTTCCGTCGGGGATACCGCCCCAATCGGATAATTGCATTATAATGGAGACCGCGCGTTCTCGGTGGCTTTGCCAGTGGTTGCGAAAACGTCAAAGCGACCTCTCCACAGATCGTCATGCGTATACTGCGAGGATCGCACGTCCACATCCGGGGGACCCCCGGAGAGCAGCTGCCCAGGTATTTGCCCCAGATCGATTTTTTTTCTTTTTTCTTCAGCGAGGGGCCTCGAGAGCGATGACAGTGGCGAAGGGTGAGTCCGTCGATGCTCTCTTAATGCTCTCGCTTTTGCAGTGGTCCAGCGAAAGGTTACTTCACACCGAAAATGATGCACCGAGCTGCAAGACAATTTCATTAAATCGTAAAAACAACAATGGTTTGTTCGTTTTTTCAATTTTGACCAATTTATAAAGAGATTATTCTTTGGAAATTTTTTTTCCGTATTCCAATTATGCAAACTTCAACACCCTGCACTGAGGGAAAAGTCTATGGTATTTAAAAAAAACGTCTATGGTAAAAGAGGGGATAGTAAAATTCCCTATAGTTTATTGGGTCCGCAGTTGGAATATGGTTAACGCAACTATAAGCGAAAAGGATATCTAAACATGCGAATTGGGTGGCGTGTTTGACTATCTATTATCCCCGATATAGTTGCTAACTATTGTAAAAGGCTTGACAATATATGTGTCGTTAATTCAGTGCTATCACAAAATTGGCGCACAATGCTAATGTACGTTGGGTTTTGTTGAGGTCAAACTTCTACCATACTATTCAAGTTTGTACAATTCATATGGTTAATCGAAAAAAATAACACGTGCATTGAATAAACAAAAAATAAAATTCGTTGTTTATCGGTGATTCGCCGTTAAACTAACAATCTTACGTGATTTTTGTATAGGACTTATTTTGTAGATGATATTTTGGTGCACAACTTTTATAGGAAATATTTTTTTATAAAACCAATTCCGAAAAAAGAGACATTAAAGATACTGATGTTTCAAAACAATTTTTGACGGCCGCAAAATATCATAGAATATGTGGGATTTTCTAGAATACATGCCTGGTGGTCCAAAGGACCTACAAAAAAAATTGGCAACATGCTGGGATCGTTGAATAGAAGTTATGTTTATTCCGACTGGGCTATTAGTAGTTTTAAGGACTCCGCGTACCTCACAAACTGTTACACAGTATGTTTGTTGCATTGTAAAAAGAGGATATCAGTTCAACATTTCTTCTTGTAGTTCACCTGTTCTTGTAGGACACATTACTATGGATATGGCAAGTCGTATATGGTACAGAACTATCGCGATGGGCCAAAAATCCATTTAAGCAGTGACTTATATTATCGATAAAAGATCTGTGCAAAATTACACCTAAATCGGAGGTGACAGCTATTCGGAAGTGCAGCAGGATTAATTTTGTCTGTTATGCGATATCTGCGATCATGATGCCAATAACATTTGGCAGCGTGCGTAGTACAGCCGGAAGTTATGCTAAGTTTTAGTTTCGATTCTATGTGTAGGCGAAATATCTTCTTCAAACTATATCATTACAGGAGGGCATAGAATAAACAATTATAATAAAAAATCTTCGAGGTAGAACTCGGTTGAGTATTTTATTTGATTTCAGATTCATTAAATATTCTATGCATTCAGTAGACGGGCATTGATGCCTTGAACCAACACGCATGCAGCGTATGAAAAATAATCGAATAACACACCAATAAGCGTATAGGAGGTCGTATCTTATAGTATGATACAAATCCCTATTAACATCGTCACAAATCTTTAGCAACATTTTTTATCAATGTATATATATTTTAGTTCTGTTCACTATTAGGATCTTGGGAGAGTACATTTTGAAAAGGGTCTGGGAACATGCATTTTATGAAAACCTACTATATGATACAGCACTCAACAATCAACGTATGCTTGTAAGATTGGTGGTTGCGTTTCACATATGTGCATAATTTATGCAACTGCTAAAATATCATAACCAGTACTAGACTGGGGGCAGTATTTATGGCTGGAAAATATTATTTTCCCCTCAAGGAAATATAAAATATAGTTAAAGTATGGTTGAAAGCACCATACATTTCTCTCAGTATGATTAATTGATTATGGGTACAAGTAATTTTTGAAGGATTTACAACAGAGGGCGTTACTAGCATTAAATCGCATCGGATCATAACCTAACCGCCTTCATGTCGAAGCAACGCCATTAGGCTTTACTTTTCAGTATGTCTCATTTTGTCGAAGTGTAAACATCAGTTTTCAACATAGTTTTTTTTAACTCCAAACATGTCGACTTTTGTGCCAACGAAACGCAATTTGCGGACAGCTTTACTTTTCTGCTTCCATTTGAAAAAAAGCAGCTGAAGGTCTTCGATTTCTGTGTGAGGCTTATGGGGGACCATGCTTTATTAATCTCATCTTGTGACACCGGTTTAGACAGTTCAAAAGTCGTAATTTAGACACGGAAGATATCGAACGTATAAGAAGGCCACAAACATTTGAAGATGCAGAATTGCGCGTCAAACGCAAGAAGAACTTGCAGAGTAGTTGGGAGCGACTTAACAAGCAATTTACAATTTTTGCACAATAAAGCCCTAATTTTCCCAAAAATTCTTTAAAACTTACTTGTACTTCCAATATTTGTAGTTAACCGACAGCAGTAATGATATAGGCGACTGAACTATACTCGTCTGCAATTACAATATCATACACGAAGAAAAATACGGCCTCAAATTCTAACACTGGTTGCCAGAATTCTAATATTCAGTGCTAGAAAAGTATAGCAATCTACTGCCAGTTCGGAATTCTAAGACTTGTTGTTATAGAAGTGCAAAAATGATTCTCACACCGTATAGTAAAAATGATGCGTGCATATTACATTTGAAACTATTCTCGCATAGGCGCGAGTCCTATATGCTGAGTCCTTTACGCTATATTTTCATATGGATTTTGCTTTACGTACAGCATGAATCTTCGTGTGTGTATATATTTCACTATACGCATAGCATAAATCTTCGGCGTATAGCGAAAAATATTACGAAGTTATTAGTAAAATGTGACTCCATACCGTACTTTTTGTAGAATACTGGAAACTAATTGTTCCAATCACGTGGGCAACATATTTTTGGAGTACTACAAAAAATCACAATATGCCGAATAAAATGTATTATTTGTATCAGTTTACGTGCCATATCGTAGGTTAAAATTTAAATGTCTTCATTATTACTATACCATAATTACAATTTTTATCTTCCATTCAATACTTTTTTATATTTAATGATATTTGTTTTAGAAGCATAGTATTAATTCTAAACTTTGAAGCCCCTGTTTTCTCCGTGTTTCTTCACTATTGCCCAAGGTCACAAAGTACTACCGATTTATCCGAAGAATCAAAAAAGAAAATCCAATTTCCATTGAATTGCACGTAACAGCTGACAGAAAACTTTAAGGGGATATCCCTCTCTGGAAGCCCAATTTGGAGAGTCAGAATGAGGAATTTTTTTCTAGCAACACATTGGTTGGAATAAATTTATTTTTTTCCCAGTATGTTGTACACATGTTCGTGGTTACAATGTAATTTTGTTGAAAAAAAATCTTTCAAATTGTTCGTGGTGCTGCAGTCCTCCAGCGGCGCGGCCCGAAATGGCGGGATCTCAAATGTAATCTGAAACGAAAACAAAAAATTTCTTCTCCAAATATATCCAACTTTCCAAAGGTTCACTAACCACTTTCCAAAATTTCGAAAAATACGAAAAATGACAGCTTCTCCAAAGAAAACCTCATTTTTCTCTTGAACAACAGCATGCTGAAGTCATTATTATTAACAAATGGTTCATCCAATTAAAAAATGCGTCCGTGAACCGACAACGACGATCTTGTGTAATATTGTCGTCTTACCGTTAGTCAGCGATTCCGGCACCATATAAGTGTCCTTCCTTACATCGAGGTCGTGTTGCACACCTAATCTATGCAATCTGCGGGTAGTTCGGGCCTCTTTTGAGTGTCTCGTGCTTTAAGGCCTTAGGCCACAGTAACGGGTATAAAATCATGTGCGAATTTAATCATTTTTTTCGTATGAAAAAGTGATTCACTCATAAAATTAATTACACGTTTATTTAGTATGAATATCAAGCTGTTGGAATTTTTTTTCGATGTACAAAATGGCTGACTACTAATATTTTCGTTTGTTATCTTTTTTTAGGCGCTCCGCGCCGTGACATTTAGCATCCACGATTTTTTACCTAGAACAAAAAACAAAAATTCTCGTCAATCTACATTAGAATACCTAGAGAAGTACGTACGGAATTAAAAAAATATTGTTTTATTGAAAAGTTGTAGGTATGTGAATTAAGGAAATGAATTTTCAGTGAAAAATTTCGCTATAACTGCTCATAAACTGCTCATAAAATGAAAAGTTTTCGATTAATCAGAAATTCCACACGTACTATTCTGCGAAATGCAATTAGGAACATAACTTTTAAATTTTAAGTACATCGTGTGTTCAAGTTATTTGTTGCACCAATTGGAAAAAAGCTGTTTCGAGAAGTTTCGCGTAGTCGGTTTCGAGTAGAAGTTTCGAGTAGTCGGAGAAGTTTCGAGTAGTCGTACATCGAAAAAAATATATATATTTTCTAACAGCTTGATATTCATTCTAAATAGATGTGTAATTAGTTTTATGAGTGAATCACTTTTTCATACGAAAAAAATGATTAAATTCGCACATGATTTTATACCCGTTACTGTGGCCTAGGGCCTCAATGTCCGAAGCCCGACGCACACTGTTCCACTAAAATACGTGTAACTTCGTCAATTTTTAGAATTTCAGGGTCCGGTTGGTCTCAAAATATTCTTGAAAGTTCACACTATAACAATAAGCAAAAAAAAAACATTTTTTTGAAATTTCCAGAAAGGGATACCCCCTTAAACTAATCTCCTATTAATTGATAAAGTCTCGATTAAAAGTTTGGCCGGTCCGAGGCGAATAAAAATTGGTCACATTTCCATGTAGGAATAACGATGATTTGTGAGGGGTCCTTTATGAATTAATAATAAAGATTCGCGCCCCGTAACGCGCGGCATTGCCCTACAATGTAACTCTTGCAGCAGCCAACATCGCCGATCCCCGTTATTCACATTGAATCGGGAATTAATACTTTATTTGTGTGTCACTCCAGCTGCGAGGATCAACACAAGTGCTACCCTTGTTCGAGCTGCCCTTGCACCCCAGACCCCCTCCCCCGCCGTCCCTATAGCGAACAGAAGGGGGCGCAAGAGTTCCTACGCGTACTGTAATATCCTATAAATAATGTGGCCCAGCTACCAAAAGGGCACGAGCTGCGATTGAGAAGCGCGTGCAATTTGAGCGTGTCGGGCCCTTCGGTTTGTCAGCGAGCGATGTGTACAGGGCCATCCCTTATTTTTTTTGTTCGCTACTAATGCACCCTCGATCGACACCGCATTCAAACGCGAGTCCATGGCTCGCTAATTTTCAGGGCATTATTAAACGCCGCATGAGCCGCAACGTCCGAGCCGATTAGGCTCAACTCTGCGCCCTCAATCGAATCTTCACACCTCCCTTGCCGTACTTTACCCTTAGCCCTACCAGTGTCACTTGTGTACTTGAAAAAAAATAAAATATTCTTGCCACTCCAAACGTCCGTACGGCGTACACTGACAGTTGAAGAAAAAAAAAGAAGAAAAAAACGCGTTTTTTGGAGACGAAAATTAGGCGTGGGTTTTCGTGACGAGTCCCGATTGATACGTTGCTCTTATCAGCGATCTACCGGGAAGAACGATAATTGAAACGAAAAATGCTTTTCCCCGTCGACGAGGCTCGTATTTGATGCGCTATCGGCGAATAAAAAAAACGCACCTGGCCTACCACGCAGGGACTAATCGCCCCCAATCACCTGCGGTCTTTAGATCTTGCGGTTGGAATCCCGCTTTGATGTGGTGTCGATCGAGGGCTCGCTTATCTTTATGAAGCTCACACTGGCCAGATATTCGAAACGCACTTGCGTTTATCGTTACTCGACTGGTTCCGATAAACACACGTGACTGCAATGATAACCCTTCGGGACTCGATTGACCTTGCAGTTTTTGATTTGAACAAAATCGGTTGCTGCGGAGTCGCATGCAATGAAGTTTATTGGATTGTTATTTTGAATTCGGAGTTAAGGGGCCAGTCCACTTTGGAGCCACGAAAAAAAGGCTGTTTTCGCGATTTTTCTTTGAGGATTTTATAAAAGATATGAATATAAAAGTTGTTGGGCTTGATGAATAAAGTCTTGAAATACATTTTAAAAAAATTAATTCATTTTTATTCATTTTTAAGTACAAAAACTATAGTTTTACGTAACGCCTCAAAAATAGGTGGGCTAGGTAGCTCCATCACAACTTGGCAACGGCTTGTCTGAAACAAAAAAAATCAAAGTCCATTAGATTCAGTATGACACTAGCTACAAAATAACCCTCGGATGTATAGTTTTATAAAAAAATTAAAAAATGGCAGATGAAAAACGAAAAGAAGAAAAAAAAACGTGTTTTTCGCAGTTTCTCGCAAAAAAATGCGTAAAAATCAAAATTTTGAAACCATGGAGGGTCATCTTGTTGCGAATCATGTTTACAATATGTGGTTCAAATTTCAAGAGAATCGGTTTATTAGTTTTAGAGCTACGATGGAGCTAGATTTTGAAAACGTTGTTTCGAGAAAAACGCGTTTGAAGTTTATACTATGAAAAACTCTTACCTAAACTCAATCGGCAATTCCTGCACCGTACAAAATCCCTTCTGATTGCTCATCGTCGTCGATTTCTTCAGGTCTTGCTTGCTTTCGATTTTTTTAAATTTTCAAAGTGGATTGGCCCCTTAAGGCGAGATATACACTTAGATAGGACAAAAATAAGCAATATCGAGAGATTTTTTAAACTAAGAAATAATTATTCTACAATTATCAAACTTTAGGTATACTTTAATAGTATATAAAACAATTTTTTTTAATTAATTCATCATCAGAATGGCGGAGCTGTGGCAGAGTCTTACAGCAAGGTTGCCGCGGGAGTTGCGAATCGGCGTGCAGTCTACCTTCCCGTAGACTTTTATTTGCGAAAAAGTTCAAACATTTCTTCAGTTAGAACATGTATAGTTTCTATGTGACGGTAATTAAAATGAAGAAAATGCAAATTTAAGGGGTAACTTGCGATTTTGAAAAAATCGATTTTTTTTATTGCATTTTTTTGAAGTATAAGTATCCGGGCCCATACTTTTGTATGGGCCCGGAATAGATGACTCTATGTAAGTTTACAAAAAAAAATATTTTCTTCGTGTAAACTGAAATTGAAACTTTAAACGCGTTTTTCTCAAAATGGCATTTCTGAAGTCGGTGACCAAGATTACTCGAACACTAATGAACCGATCTTCTTGAAATTTTGCAGGCTTATTTAATACATAAAAATGTAGTCTTTAATCGTTCGATTTTTTTTTCGAAAAAAAAATGGCCGTTTTATAGCCAAAAAACGGCGGTTTTTTTCGTTGAAATCGAACCATTAACTGTCCGCCATTTTGTGAAAAATGAATATTTTTTAAAATCCTTCGATTAAAGACTAGTTTATACTTATATTTGACTAAATCCATCCGCATTTTTTTTTCAGATGATCCACTTCGCCGCAATGTTGGTCACCGCAAACCGTGTATATAAAAACATTATTTCATTGACGGCCATTTGCCACTAAACAATGTAATATTTTTCAATAAAAAAATTACCGAAAGTTCTTCAAGATGTGTTCTTTAAGATGGTATATTGATCGATTAAAAAATTTTTGTAGTTTTCTTTAAAAAAATTCATGAAAAGGGCCTTTTTTGCGCTACAAGTGGGGGTAACGCCTTAAGAAAATGGCACGCATTTACAAAAAAATCTACCTTTCACGCAACATTTGTGTACAATGTGGATTCAAAAGGTAGTTTTTTTTTCCAATTTTTCAAAAACAATTCTCGTCAAGTAGAAGGGACCAATATTATCAATATTTCTACCAAACTCAATCGGCTCAATAGTTTTTAAGTAATCCTGAACGCCAATTTCGATAATGCAGTTTAAAAAAAAACGCGTTTGAAGTTCACACCCGCTCCGAATCCGAGCGGTGAGGCACAGGGTTGACGGGCTGAAACGTTTGAAGTTTTTCGAATTCCGCTTTGAAACTTTAGGAAAATATTCTACATATATAGTTCTATCGTTTAAGGGAAAAAAAAGAATTCGATCTTTTGATCGTTGTAAATGCATATCCCGCCTTAGTGATCTGCTTCGTTGGGAAAAAACTCTTTATCATTGTTAAATTAATTATCTGCGAAATGAACTGTTAATTGATTATTTATCGCTTATTAATTATCTGCGAAATGAATTGTTAATTGGTCATTTATTATTTATTAATTATCTGCTTCGTTGAGACAAAAGACTGGTCGTGATGATAGTCAATCTTTTATGTGGCAATAAGCTTGAGCGATGCTTACTTTGGACATATTAGTCACTTCCGCTTTTAGTTCTGTCTCATGTTCGATAGAAAACTGTATTGGAGTATCTAGAACACGAGCAAAAGGGTATACGATGGTACGTTGGTGAATGTTGAGAAGATATTAATAACGATGAACTTTGTTGGCTACTAGATTTTGTTTGCGGCTTCGATCGTGGGTATATTTGGTTGATGTGCATGTCAGGAATGGACTTTAGGTTCATATATTACCAATCTCACGTTGACACACTGGGCCATTTTTTAGAACAAAAACCGACCGAAGGGTTGTTATTGGCAGGTGCATGAAGTACCATCTGCGTCAAATGGACCTGGCGTGGCGAAATCTCGGCCAGAGATGAGTGTGTTAATGAAAAGTTAAGGTTCTTATGCACGTTTCCATTGGATTTCAAAACACATGTTTTTTGTGTAATTGAAAAAAAAACTTTTTTTTTAATATAGTTTATAATACATGCCGATCATTATGTTACCAGAAAACAAACAAAAAATGAGATATATAATGATTAGAGTTATTGAGACGGTATTACATTAAGAGCTTAGGCCACAGTAACGGGTATAAAATCATGTGCGAATTTAACAATTTTTTTTCATATGAAAAAGTGTTTCACTCATAAAATAAATTACACATCTATTTAGTATGAATATCAAGCTGTTAGAAAATATAATTTTTTTTCGATGTACAAAATGGCCGACTACTCGAAACTTCTCGAAACAGCTTTTTTCCAATTGGCGTGACAAATAACTTCAACAATTTTCACTCCATTTACTTAAAATTTAAAAGGTATGTTCCTAATTGCATTTCGTAGAGAAGTACGTACAAAAATTCTGATTAATCGAAAACTTTTTTTTATGAGCAGTTATGACGAAATTTATCACTGAAAATTCATTTCTTAAGTTCAAATAACCACAACTTTTGAATCAAACAATATTTTTGAAGTTCCGTACGTACTTCTCTAGGCATTCTAATGTAGATTGACGAGAATTTTTGTTTTTTGTTCTAGGTAAAAAATTGTGGATGCCAAATGTTACGGCGCGGAGCGCCTAAAAAAAGATAACAAAAGAAAATATTAGTAATGGCCATTTTGTACATCGAAAGAAAAAAATATATATTTTCTAACAGCTTGATATTCATACTAAATAGATGTGTAATTAATTTGATAAGAGAATCACTTTGTCATACGAAAAAATGGTTCAATTCACACATGATTTTATACCCGTTACTGTGGCTTATGGCCTTAAGTATTTTCCGACGAACTTTATGAGTGCCGAAGGGTAACGTGCACCACCGACCTTGTAAAACGTAAGCTAAATTTTATCAGGTTCTAATAGTCGGGCCCAGATGGAAGAAAAAGTAGGGAAATTTTGGGAGCGTTCATTTTCATATACCAAAGATTCAGGAATAAAGCTTCGTCCGTTTTCACGCCAACTTTTCTCAAACCGACAGACAGAGAACATTTTCAAAAATGATACACATGACATCAGGATCGTATTCTAACCCTAGCAGCTCAATTTCATCGTGCCAAAACGAATGTATAGGCAGACGATCGAATTTCATATAAGGGAGATACCGACTCGTCTTTCCAAATGCCAAACATTCTTTTTTTTCAATACAGTTTCATGTAATTTTGTGTGTTCTGTCTTTTTTTTTATTCCGAGATTGTAGGTATTTCTCTACAATGCTTTGTACCAACTCGCTATGGTTGTAATATCCAATGCCATTAACCGTCGAATGCAGTAGGATTGAAAAATATATTAGTAGGCTACTTGACGGTAGGTTCACTTTTAAAAAACTGGCTTCATGATCGTATTTTCAAAGAAATAATGATTCATGGAAAGACCAACCTGCTGGTGTATCCTTGTCGTTCAAAATAACAATTTTTGGCATAATGGTCTTGATCATGTATCGAAAGCTAAAAATGCAGTTCAGAAGAATTCGGCTTGCACAGGAAAAACTTCACTTGCAAATCTTCAGAAGAGCTGGGCCGTCGATGTTCCGATGATCGGTACCTCCGGGACAGCAATGAAGACGGATGAGAGCAGAAAATGTGGGATTAGCGATAGAGTGCTAATAACTAATCTTTTGGATTCCTATACATCAAAAGATCTCCAAATAAGGCATCTATGAAATCAGATTTTACACTGTCCCCATTGAACAGAACACTGTTGTTCCGTTCCACACTTTTCCATCAAATGGACCGCTAGGTGTGCTTGAACAACCCACTAACCTATTCTGAGTAGAAAAACTAGGCGGCTGCAAAAGTCCTCGAATCAACTGTTACCAGGTCACAGAGGTGCTCTTCGGATTTGTCGTTGTATACGGGAGGGCGATTTGTATATACAGATATCACTCTAGAGACGTTGTGTAGATTTCCATATGGACATTATGGCGGAGGGAGATGGGGCATCGTAGGCCTGCTATCAGCTGTGAAAACACCCTTGTTTATGAACATCGGCACACAATGAGGTGTAATTGAATCCATATTCGTGACGGGCAGGGGGTTCGATCGCTTCGGACCCGTATATGCTGTACGTGTATGTCTATATGCATATACATCCTTCGCACTCCGAATTGAGCTCGCCCTGCTAGGGAGACAGCGGCCAAAGGGCACGCTCAGACCCCAAAGCAAGCACCGTCGACGCTCCTCGCACTCAACTACGGTGCTGGCCGTCTCCACTTCGTCCTGTGTTTGAGGCTAGGGTGAGTCCTCGACGATTTGTGGGCAATTAGGGATCGTTTCGACGACGAGGAAACAAAAAAGGGCAATCGTATTCTCCAGAGACCTATCTCGCATGTACTCGGCTGAGAAACTTTTCGAGGGAGACAGCCACTGTCTTGGGAAATATCAAAATGGCGCACTCTTGTCCGCAAAATGGTGGAATTTCTTGGCTTTTCGTGGATCTTTCTAAGGTAGAGTGGTCTTTGTGGCAGTATGGCGATGGTAGGATGATCCGTTGATTTACACATGTCATACCTGTCCAGGTATTGTTCGAAAGGAGGAATTGTAAAAAAATTCAAAAAATGTCCATTGTATATTAATTACTGGTACTTTGGCTACATATAATTTCTTGAAAAATTAATTCGATTCGAAAATACACGTGTCCATTGTCTACATGATAAGTGCCCTTTGAATCAATGGATCTGAAAAATTCAAGGAGATTCTACTAAAATAATGTTACAGTTATAGTCTGTCGGGCTGAATCTTTGAATCTCAAACCAAAACAAGTTATCACATTTTGGGATATAGATATTCTTTTTCGTGCCAAATCTTGCAGTTTTAATGTTTATCTAAAACATTTTAAATAAATCATGGAAAAATGGCTCGAAATACTATAAAGTATCTATTTCCGGAGATAGAAAAACTGTATTGAATAATATGAAAACCTGTTGAAGTTGTCGCGCGGACCGTCTTGAAAAATGTAGTTTCGCACGCGGCCACCTTTGCCACTATAACTCCGTATCTAATTGAGGTTTCGGGTTTTTTTAAGGGGTTACCCCCCACTTGCGATTTTGAAAAAATCGATTTTTTTTTATTGCATTTTTTTGAAGTATAAGTATCCGGGCCCATACTTCTGTATGGGCCCGGAATAGATGACTCTATGTAAGTTTACAAAAAAAAAATTTTTCTTCGTGTAAACTGAAATTGAAACTTTAAAAGCGTTTTTCTCAAAATGGCATTTCTGAAGTCGGTGACCAAGATCACTCGAACATTAATGAACCGATCTTCTTGAAATTTTGCAGGCTTATTTAATACATAAAAATGTAGTCTTTAATCGTTCGATTTTTTTTTTCGAAAAAAATGGCCGTTTTATAGCCAAAAAACGGCCGTTTTTTTCGTTAAAATCGAACCATTAACTTTGACTGTCCGCCATTTTGTGAAAAATGAATATTTTTTAAAATCCTTCGATTAAAGACTAGTTTATACTTATATTTGACTAAATCCATCCGCATTTTTTTCAGATGTTCCACTTCGCCGCAATGTTGGTCGGTTGACGGCCATTTGCCACTAAACAATGTAATATTTTTCAATAAAAAAATTACTGAAAGTTCTTCAAGATGTGTTGTTTAAGATGGTATATTGATCGATTAAAAAAGTTTTGTAGTTTTCTTTAAAAAAATTAATGAAAAAGGCCTTTTTTGCGCTGCAAGTGGGGGTAACGCCTTAAGACGCTCAAAAGTATGAAGAATAATAAAATTTAATACAGCAAAAATCGATTTTTACAATGTTGGAGGTATGCAACCCCTCAACTCGACCCGGACAAACTTAATTTGGAAAACTTAAATTTGATCGATAGATGGTTGGATTTAAAGTATGCAATAGTGATTGCACCTGGTAGCACCTATACCTCGAAATACTAGGAAAATATTCACAATTGAAAAGGAATTGTGGAATCGTTTTCATATGCTACGAAAAGTAGCCACTTGTGAAAAACTAAAAAATGTATGGGGCAATCATATGAATCGATTTAACTACCGCCGATTTATCCGACCCTCACGCGAGGTTGAAAAAAGCAACATCAAAATGGTACACGTACAGTATGCATCGATTTGTTTGGGGTACAAACTAAATGGCAAGTTTCCAGACAAATTTTCTGGTTAGGGGATTAACACTACTTGGCGGAGTATACCAAATGTACGTAAAAGGTTTTTTCCAGAAGCTCGTGCAACCTCACAGTTGAGAAATACTCCAATTTTTTACCAGGAACGAAAATTCGAAACGATTTAAGTTCTAGATAAGATTTGCCTGAGAAGTACGAAGAGAAATCGAAAAATAGCAATTTTTGATAAAATGGTGCATGGTTGAAGAACACGTTTTCGATATATCATCCCCTACGTATTTCGATGTAAAATGTTGTTACAAGGTTCGAAACACTATCAAACAAAGCTGACTCGCTTCATCCGGCTTGAGCTACGCCATTTTGTTACAAAATCTTGTGAAAAAATTTGTAAATATACTCGAAGATATGTAGAATAAACGCCACTAAACGGAAGTTCAATTCTATCAACTGGCCATCCATAAAAAATTGCCTCAATTCAAAGTTCAAAGTAACGTTACCAGCCGCAGGACACTATCAAGCAAAGGTGTCTCGGCCCATCCACCTTCAGCGACGCCATCTTGTTACCAAATCTTGTGGAAAAATTTGAAAAGATACTCGAAAATATGTTGTCCAAACACCACTAAACAGAATTTTGCTTCTATCAACTGGGTATCCATAAAAAATTGTCGAAATTCACCCCTACTTCCGGACTCTAGAGTGGTTGTCTTTCCTAACCCACATCTTGTCATCAAGCCCGGTAATTGTAGACAGACACCCAAGTGGGAAAGTACCAATCATTTACACATTCCCCAAACATGTGTCTTCTAGTAACCCAAAATGAGCATTCTTATTGTCAATTTTCTGTGTTTATCGTGAAGAACGAGCCGCGAAAACTGAACGGAATGCCAAACATTTGGCGATCATTCCTTTATGATTTGCGACACGTTGGGGCAACTAGTAATCTAGTCGACGAATATTTTTCGTGCTAGATTTTGTAATTTCATTGTCGAATATATTTCACATTACTGTGCCATACGCGACGGCGTGCTGTGATGGCGAAAAAATTCTAGCCCGCGTTTCCACTGTCCCAAGGGTGTTATTGTGTTCCAGGGCGTTAATCATACCCCAGGGGCTCTCTGATCGTACGGAGTACGAAGTACGGCGAAAGAATGAACAGCGACGAGCCTGCTGTATTGTCTTTGTTTAAGGGGAGATATACACCTAGGAGCCGGAAAAAGGTCATTTTTGTGAATTTTTTCAAGGAAAACTATTTGAAATTTTGGATTGGAGTTTCAATTATCTAAAAGTATATACATTCAAAAATATGTTTAATTTTCTTTATTTGAAAATATCAAAAATATACAAGGATATTGTATGATCCTTGGAGCGTCGTAAAAAAGTCTGCGTATACGGTACCCACTGGCGTTTCTTCAAAAATCATCTGAAAAAAAACCAAAAAGATTATTAAATCAGATACTATAATCTAGTACTCGTCATAGCCGATTTTGAAAATATGGATTTATGACAAAATGGCGGACGTTTGAACATAAATAGTGATTTTTGAGCCATAAATTAGTTATTATTTTGCCTATAAAACAAAAACTAAGTAACGGAAAAAAATCCGATGACAAGTACTAGATAATGGTGTATAGAATAACCACAAAAAACCTCAAGGCAATCGGTTCATTGGTTTTCGAGAAGTTTTGGGTACCGATTTGAAAAACGTGGTTTTGAGAAAAACGCGTTTGAAAATTTGGGAATTAATAAATCATGAAATTTGTCGACTTACATGGAATCATCGATCCAGGCCCATAGTGTAGGTCTTCTATGGTCGACGGAATGTTCATAGCATCTAAATCCTCGACCTCGACCATCTAGGTGTATATCTCTCCTTAAGGCGTTAGGCCACAGTAACGGGTATAAAATCATGTGCGAATTTAACAATTATTTCGTATGAAAACGAGATTCACTCACAAAATTAATTACGCATCTATTTAATATGAATATCAAGCTGTTAGAAAATACATATATATTTGTTTTCGATGTACAAAATGGCCGACTACTAATTTTTTCTTTTGTTATCCACAATTTTTGATCTAGGACAAAAAACAAAAATTCTCATCAATCTACATTAGAATACCTAGAGAAGTACGTACGGAATTAAAAAAATATTGTTTTATTCAAAAGTTGTAGGTATTTGAACTTAAGAAATGAATTTTCATTGAAAAATTTCGTTATAACTGCTCATAAACTGCTCATAAAATGAAAAGTTTTCGATTCATCAGAAATTCCGTACGTACTTCTCTGCGAAATTCAATTAGGAACATAACTTTTAAATTTGAGGTAAATCGAGTGAATATTGTTGAAGTTATTTGTTACGCCAATTGGAAAGAAACTGTTTCGAGGAGTTTCGAGCAGTCGGCAATTTTGTACATCGCAAAAAATATATATATTTTTTCTAACAGCTTGATATTTATACTAAATAGATGTGTAATTAATTTTGTGAATGAACCACTTTTTCATACGAAAAAAAAATTGTTAAATTCGCACATGATTTTATACCCGTTACTGTGGCCTGAGGCCTTAAGGCGGTCCTCTAGTTTCTCGGGTCGAAAAAATCGATTTTTTTTTCATAAATCACATCTACAACATGTGTAGAAAATGTGTGCCAAAAGATTTTTCGATATTCGAAGTGGTTCACAAGTTACGGCCCTGGAACGGAGCAGGTATACGGAGGAGGTATACGGAGCAGGTATACTTTCAAACGCGTTTTTCTCGAAACACCATTTTTCGAAACGGTGACCACGATATTTCAGAAACTACCGCACCGATCTTGTTCAAATGTATACAGCATCTTTAATATGTTATAAGCCAGCGATTGAACTAAGATTATCATGATTGCTTCGATGGTTTTTTTTGTACGAGCGAAAAACTTAAGAAAAAATTAGTAAAAAATAGAATATAATTTTCAAAAGTGTATAAAAAAGTCAATTTTTGTAATTTAGAATTCACTCTAGTTCAATCGCTAGTCTTAAATATGAAGATTAAAATGCCGTTTGGTTTTTTGATTTCAGATAAGCAGAACAGCCGCAATCTTGGTCACCGTCAAGCACCTCTTTTACTTGATGTCTTCCTGTCGGCCACTATAACCTTTATTCTATTATATATTTTGACTTCAAAAAATTTGTAAAGCTTATTTAAATGTTAATAAAGATTATGCAAAAACAATGAGATTGATTATTTCGATGCTTTGCCCGTAAAAAATTATTGAAAAAGCCGTAAAAAAACAGCCGAGAAACTAGAGATCCGCGTTAAACGGTTGAAGTGTGTTTGCGGCTACTGTTTACCGGCAATTATTACCGGAAAACAGACTATCATCACGCTCTTTCGTATTTTTGCAGAGTGCCGGCTATCGACTAAACGGAATTACCGAAAAGTACAGTACTTTTCTTCAGCTTTGCCGGCAATTATGGCCAATTATATTTTCCCGCGTACATTTAACACCGGTAAATAAGACTCGTCGACTTTAGGTAGTGGAAACGAGACTTCCGCTTGGACATACCGTGTCTATCTCGAATGCAGTCTCGAATACGTATTTTCATGTACTATGAGGTTGCAGGGAAGTATATACGTATAGGTGGATAGTACACTAGGAGGGTTGAAGGGAGGACGCGTATGTGGAGTGAGGGGCTCGGAGGGGATTCGTGGGAAGATTCACAGCCGTTGCCGCCATTACTTCACCTAGTATATGTTATATTGTGTCGGGCGTCGCGACGCCGCGGGTTATCGACGTTCCGCCCACACTCGTTTCGAGTCGCCCAGGCAAAACCGGCAACCCCGTAAATTAGATCTCCGTATCAGCGAACGGGCCTTTAGCGCGCAGGTGCACGGCCATCTTGAATTTCCCAGGCAAAAAGCTCGGATAAATGCCGACAACGGCCTTTGGAGCTTCGAGCTCCGACAGCTCTGCGTCCACTTGCTATACAGCCTCTCGGACCTTGTACATGCACTTGGCACTTCGTTTCGCACGGACTTTCAAGGGGTCTTCTCACTTTAGACGCTAAAAAAGGCAATTTTCATGGTTTTTTTCGGTCGCTTTATATTATAGATGTTAATATAAAAGTTGTTACACTTAATAAATACACGTTCGAAATACATTAAAAAAAAATGTTTTATTTATTTAATTCACTATTTATAGACGAAAATGGTAGTTAAAAAATGTCCTAAAAAAATTAGGTTTGCGCTGTTGATGGAATTTCGGAGATGGATCATCCGAAACAAAAAAATCAAACGGTTTTAGATTTAGTACGTTAACGGCTGTAGCGCATATCATACGATTTTTTATATATGCAAAAATAACAAAATGGCAGACATTCGAAAAAACAAAAAAAAACGTGTTTATTCACCGTTTTTTGGCGAAAAATAGTAAATATAAAAAAAAATTAAAATCCTTGATATGCGCTATAGCTATAGTTGTAAAGAATATGTGGTTAAAATTTCATAAGGATCGGTTCAGTAGTTCCGAAGATTTTATCAACCAGCCGTCGAAAAACGCGTTTAAAGTTTGTTTGGGTTGCCTAAAAACATTTAAAAAGTTTGGTTATGTATTTAGAAAGTGTATTTATTAAGTGTAATAACTTCTACATCAATATCTATAATATAAGCCTATTGAAAAATCAATGAAAATTGCCCTTTTAGCGTCTAAAGTGAGAAGACCCCTTAAGAACAGTTCATGACGATGAAAAATTAAATTTTTTTTCCTTTACCTAATTTGCATCCGTAAAGTGTTTAGAACAGGTGGGATTGGTTGTTTGGGTTGTCGAAGACAAACATAAAAAACGATTTTCTGTAACGTTAAAACATTAAATGCGTTTTTCTGAAAACCGCATTATTCACATATCTACAGCTTCAACGGATGAACCGATTCACATGAAACTCTGCGCAACTGAAAGAAAATTCAATTTGCGGGACCATCAGGAAGCGATTTTTGTCAAAAACTGATCTAGAAATATTTTTTTCGTACGTTGAAGCAAAAAAAACGGGCAAAAAACGGTTTTTTTCAAATGGCTGCCATTGTTTTATTGAGGGGTTTTTCAGGAAACAAAAAACGATGAGGCCCCGCAAATTTAGTCTAGTTTAATTATTTTTAACCCGTTTTTGTTTCAAATTAACTGGCAAGACTTTGGAGTGCTCCGATCAGACCAAAACACGCCGTGCATGGCTTTATTTGACCGGAGCTGGAGCCGGCATTTTGGATTTTTGTTTACAAATAAAATTGGAATTTACTCTCCGTTAATAGAAGAATAATATAAGTTGAAACCTGTTACCAAAAGTATTTATATTATATTAAAAAAAAATCCGAATTTCATGAATTTTTCTTGCCTCTCGTCGGTAACCTCCCGGTAAGGGAGCATTCTGGAGCCCGGAAAAAGGCGAATTTCGAAAAAGTCGACGATTTGTTATATTCATAAGTCAATAGAATGAACATTCCGTTTAGTGGCCTTTATTTTACTTATCTCTGAGCTCTGAGTAACTTTAAACATTTTCTTACAAGATTTAGTAACAAAATGGCGGTGCTGACGCTTGAGAAAGCGAGTTACCTTTGCCAGATCGTATTCTGCGGTCGGCAAAAGTTCACCTAAAATTTTTTGCCTGCAACGAAAATTCAAAATGTTTTGAGGTCTGGATAAGATTTGTACGTAAGAAAATAGCAAAATATTGATTTTTTATGAAATTGTGTATGTTTGAAAAAATAATTGTTTTTGATAAACAAAAATGGGCAAAAAAAATGTTTTCCGAAAAAATTTTCAACATATCAAAAGTCGCCCGCGTACTTCGATGTAGAATGTTGTTATGAGGTACAACAAAAATTCGAGTCAATCGGTGAAAAGTTGGCGATGCAATGTGGCCGGCCTCAAGGCACCATCGGACGAAGCTGACTCGTTTCATCCAGCTTCGGCACCGCCGTTTTTTTACAAAATGTTGTGAAAAGATTCGTAAAGATACTTGAAGATGTGTAGAATAAAGACCACTCAACGGAATTTCGATTCTATCGACTGGGACTCTCCATAAAAAAACAGTCGAAATTCACCTTTTGCCGGCCTGTAGAATGGTAGACTGCCTTAAGGTAGAACGAGCGCGCAATCTTGATTTCTACAGATTTTGTTCAAATTTTAACCAGATATTCTTCATATCATTATGCACGGTTGAGTGAAATTTCAGATTCTATTTAGATTGGGAGATAATGGGTTTAAAAATTGCAACTTTTAACACTGCAGCGTCTGCATTGACCGAAAGTCAGGTCGCATAATTCGTCGTACCATTCTATTGTGTTTATAAATGTTGAATAAAAATTATATTTAGATAGCAAACTAGTTAGGGGAAGATTGAAAAAAGGGGAAGATTGAACAGATTGCCTTTACTATTCAGTTTTGCTAAAAACGTTCAGTAAAGACAGAATAATCATTCGTAAAAAATATTTGTCCCCTATAATAAGAAGACATATGGCAACACCGCAGAACAGTGTTGTTCAATATTTCGAAAAAAAAAAAATTATCGTGTTCCTAACGTTAAAAATGTTGTCATAAAAAAATATTTGTATTATAAATATTAATATTTTATATTGTTTATGTTATCTTCATTAACAAATAAAAGTGTTGCTTCATTCATAACTAATTAAAAACTTTGTTCGATTAAAAATTACTTCAAAATAAAAATTTGTGTTGCAGTATTATTTTAAATATGCCGCACAAACTCACGTCATTGGATACGCGAAACGATGCGGTGCTGCCATATGTCTTCTTATTATAGGGGATAAATATTTTTTACGGGAACTTATTCTGTCTAAATTTCAATGCAGACCCTGCAGTGTTAAAAGTTGCAATTTTAAAACTCATTATCTCGCAATCGAAATAGTCGACTGTTCTGAAATTTCACTCAAACATGCATGATGATATGAACAATGTCTGGTTAAAATTTGAACAAAATCTATAGAAATCAAGATTGCGCGCTCGTACTACCTTAAGGCGTTACCCCCACTTGTAGCGTAAAAAAGGCCTTTTTCATGAGTTTTTTTAAAGAAAACTACAAAACTTTTTTAATCGATCAATATACCATCTTAAAGAACACATCTTGAAGAAATTTCAGTAATTTTTTTATTGAAAAATATTACATTGTTTAGTGGCAAATGCCCGTCAATGAAATAATGTTTTTATATACACGGTTTGCGGTGACCAACATTGCGGCGAAGTGGATCATCTGAAAAAAAAATGCGGATGGATTTAGTCAAATATAAGTATAAACTAGTCTTTAATCGAAGGATTTAAAAAAAATATTCATTTTTCACAAAATGGCGGACAGTCAAAGTTAATGGTTCGATTTTAACAAAAAAAAATCGATAGGATTAAAGACTACATTTTTATGTATTAAATAAGCCTGCAAAATTTCAAGAAGATCGGTTCATTAGTGTTCGAGTAATCTTGGTCACCGACTTCAGAAATGCCATTTTGAGAAAAACGCGTTTAAAGTTTCAATTTCAGTTTACACGAAGAAAATATTTTTTTTTGTAAACTTACATAGAGTCATCTATTCCGGGCCCATACTTCTGTATAGGCCCGGATACTTATACTTCAAAAAAATGCAATAAAAAAAATCGATTTTTTCAAAATCGCAAGTGGGGGTAACCCCTTAAGGGTGTATCGTCATATCGTTCATCTAAAAAACGTTCCAAAGCTGCGAAAATCGTTGTTTCCTTATGCAACACTCAGCTACTAGCATCATGCTGCCTTTCGATCTTTTAAGTGTCCATTTGACAAAACGAAGTCACACTCGATCACCGCCTCATAGCAACATCCCTCAGTCCACGAATATTGAACGGTAGACCGAGGGCCTCCAATTTCACGAGAGAAAAAAATAACGAAGGTTGGAAGGATTACCAGTGGAAAGGAGAGTGAAACGTACACATGGAAGGCAACAAAGATCTGAATTCTCAATTGTGTTATTCATATTTTTTTTCCCGAGTAGTAATTACTCATCATTGATTGCTATACACATTTATACTTAATTTATGTTTACACGATTATATACACATGAGCATATTTTCACGCGGTCAGTTCGTAATACATTATTATGTGATTCTTCGTCGGCAAAGAATGTCCAATGAAGGTCCGATCGGAACAAATCAATCAGCCGATTGCTCGACAATCAGACGATTCTTATAAAAAACGATCGATCGATGAATACATTGTACAAATAACAATACGTAATAATACAGCCGCGTATTGAGGATGACTCGAAAATGACTAGAAATTATCCGTCTCCACGGTGACTCATTGCCCTATCCCTAAAATTCATCAATAGTACGAAAAAAAAAAAATTATTACCTACGATGCGGTTGCAAAATCATTTTGCATTATTTCGGTACGAAAGGATTGACTCGAGTTCGTTGCAGTCTCGTATTTTTCTTTGTCTGACTAGATCTCAGCGAATTATTTTGTCCCTCGCTCCAACGAGTATAGAGGATAGTTCAATTTTCTTAAAACTAAATAACACGATGAACTTTTTTTTTTTGGTTTTCTTTCTTTCTCAACGAAACGTCTTCTCGCACTATTTTCGGGCGTTTGCGAAATACTCGTCGATCATATCTACTCGTAAGACGTCGCGTTTTTCGACGTTCGAGGATCCTCGGGTGTCCACACTTTGGCGAATATCGTACTGTTCGGTAGAATATCCGTTTTTCGCGACCACGACAACGAGTGCGAGATGAATTGGTTGCCAGCGCTACCTGAAACGAATCGATAGATTTGGAACAAAACGACAATTAGGAAGTTTCCAGAGGGTTGGGTCGAACCGTTACGCTTTCATTGTGCTGGAAGGATAATTGTGTCAATTTGTGGGAAAACGCTGGCAGATGTGAAGCATTGGTCCATTTCATTCAGGGGTACTTTTCCAAACTAACTTTTTTTAAACTTATTTTAAAGACTGCTTATTAACGCTTTATAACTCAAGAACATAAAAATTGAAAAATAGATGACTGGTCGGTTTTGATTAATAAAAAACACGTATTATTTAATTTTTGAAAGATTTAATCAGGGGGCGGGTCATAAGGCGATAAAGGGAGTGTGATGAACATGTTACAATGGGTGATAATAGTATTTGTACACGTCGTCTTTTTCAAATTATCCTTCGAGAAAAATAAAATGATTTATTAAGGTTCTGTGTTCGATAGCTTATCCTAAATGTACATGGTGTCTGTTCACAAAAATCTTAGGAAAAGACGAACAAAAAAATAAAGCCTAATTAACAACAGTTTCGTGTGAGATGTAGAAATACTTTTTTACCCAATGGATATTGTATCGTAACGTTCCTTTATGATTTATAGAATGCTTCAAAGCAGGTGTTTTGATTGTTGTAGCACAGAGCCACGCCACATTTTCTACGTAGTTTTTGTCGTTTTTTTTTCTTCGATTTTCGTAAACTTTAGGCACACTCGAATCTTGCAATCTCGCGATGAGTGAACTTTGAACAATTTTTGATCCAACTAACGCCGTCTTGTTTGCATGAATTGCACTAAAGGCGGGAAACCAATTAAGGAGTACGTTTTTTTAGTGATTTTCGTGATTTTTTTTGGAGGAATGGATAAATAGAATTTATTCAAACTTTTGGAATATTTTATGTATATTTGCAAACAAATATTTTAATTTTTTCGAAGTATTTTTTCTACAAATATGGAACATATAACGTGCCGCCCATCGAAGGTCGCCATCAGACTTTGATGGTTGTGTACACTCTGGAGGCCACAGTTTTCATCGGAAATCAATATGGTTTGAAGATTATTGAAAGAACATGCTTTCCTTCTATATGAATCTAACTCTAACGAAAAATTGAAAATTGCATTTTTTAGGGGGGTTTAAACAGAAGGGTATAATTTTTCTCATTATTTTATAACCTTTTTTGCTATAAAAAATATACTTTAAACAATGATATTACCCCAAATTTAGGTTCACATAAAGCGTAATTATATAAAGAAACTGATTATTACTTCATAAAATTATAGGTTGGAAACTTTCTGAGCTAGAGTGTACACAAACTGAAAAAAGTCGTATCGAAAAACCGTCTTTGAAAAAAATTACCGAAAACAAAAAATCCAAGGCAATAATGAATTATTTATACTACTTTGGGAACATATTCTCGAATAGTTTTACTAACAATTTACGCAATTTAAAAAAACAATCGATTTTTCGAGTAATCTAAACTGGTTTCCCGCCTTAACCCTTTGTCCACACACTTGTATTTGGCCACGACTTTGACACACTGGGTCAATTTGACCCGGATAGTACTTCATCCATCTGCCATTAACAACCCTTCGGTCGGCATTTATTGAAAAAAAATGGGGGATACACTTTAAACATTTCGTAATATGTCTGCATAATCAAAATTCGGAAAAAATCACATTGAAGGGTTTAAAAAAATTATTGCAAATTTTCAATTTTGGAATGGTGAGTATTTTATTTTAAATTCATCCGGGTCAAAATGACCCAGTGTGTCAATATAGAGTTAAAAACCATTGAATGGTTTGTAGCCGTCATGTGAGTGATTTAAAAAAAGGATTAAATGTCAATATGGCAATTTTGTGAGGACTTGGATGATTTGTTACAGAACTGTCACACGGTGATATAAAAGCTTGATGACGGGTTGACGTCCATGTCGAAAACGTAGGACTGAGCTTTCTTAAAAGTGAGTTAACTGAAACCATTTTGTGGTAAACACAACTGAATCTTTTTTTAGTGCATAAAGTGCATCGTTTTTGAGATATTTGAAACCGAAAATAGCACGAGGTCGACATGACTACATGTGCTCTTCAAGATTCGCTACAGAGTAGTGCACTCGACGGGTAAATATTGAGACATTTTCTCTATTGCATATAGTAACGGTTTCGGCAAGACACGTGGTATCGAGTAGGGTTTAATATTAAGATTCATGGACAGGCCATTTCCGAGCGATAGAAATATCGCGTAGGACATATCGTTTCCGTATGCACATCCGGAATACCGAGCGACTCTCGGTAAAGAGGGTCGAGGACATAACAAATATTATATTTTGCTACATTATATTCGGAGGTTACAATTCTCAATAAAAAATTATTGAGATCGATAATGTAAGACGAATGAGGAACAAATTCATTTTATTAAATAAAATAAATGAAGGTAAATGCAGCCCATTTAGTAAAAATCCTTAGATTTCGACATAGAATTTATAAATATTCATATTTTCGTTTGATTGTGTTGGATTATGTTCTTACATATGCTCATTTCTAATATCCACATACACGAGGTTTGAAATCGAATAATTTCTTCGAATACTTTTTGGAAACGAAACAAAATGAACTCGAGTCTTAACTACGTTCGATGATGAAACCCAGAGTTTCTCAGCCTGAGCATATACACCTTGACAATTTTTTCCCCAGTGAGCATTTATTTTTTTAAAGCAGCAACGTATTTTAACACGAAAAGTAAAAAATGTCGAATTTATTGAACTAACAAGGAACATCACTTAAGTGTCCACTTTCGATTTTGTTAAAACTCATATATGTGATGAAGCATTAAAAAATATTAGAGACGTGTTTTCTTTTATCAGCGGAAAAACGGTTTTAAGGGGAGAAACCACCCTTTAAAGAGAGGCGTGTCAAGGGGTGATTTTCCAGTTTCACCCACAATCAGTCCACCGATCTTAAGGGGTGAGATGCAGTCAGAATTTCAAAAAATCGATTTTTTTACATTTTCTTGAAGGATGATGTTTCGAAAATATTCCCTGAAAATTTCAAGTCAATCCGATGACTAGTTTCCGGGATATCCCACAATTAGTGAAGGGGCGTCGGGTCCCCATGGCAGGTAGCGGCTGACAAACGCGCAAACGATAATACCCGGGAAGGCAGAATGCTTCGAAGACAACAACAAATTGATATTTTGGAAGCTTCCACATCGGCAGAAGCCCTATTTTATGGGTCAGGAATTGATGATTCGATGTAAGTAATTTTTTAATTAGTATTTCTATACATAAATCAAGTGTAAAATTGGAAAACACTTACAGAAATGTTCAAAAATGTATTACTCAAAAACTATGAACTTTAGCAAAAATTTATAAAGAATACTTTCGTGTTAAAATTGCCCAAAATGTTTTATAAAATAGTTCATCTCGAAAAACTTCAATTTTTGGACAAAATGTTTTAACAATTGGCTATCAATAATTGAATGCTCGAAATTTTACGAACATACAATACCATGTCCACATAGAAAAACTTCAAACGCGCTTTTCTCGAAACTATGTTTTTCAAGTCGGTGACCACTATAATTAAAAAACCACTCGATGAATTTTGATGAAATTTGATGTGCTTATTGATAGCATTAAAAACTAGTCCTTAATATAAGGATTTTCATTTTTGTTGAAAATTTCTATTTTTTTTTAAATAATAAACGAGCGATTTTTTGGTCGAAAGTCGAAAGTTATCTATCAGAAGCCGCCATTTTGTTAATTTTTGAGAAAAAAGCTTCGATTAAGGACCAGATTTATTATTAAACTAATGATATTTTTTTATTTTTTTTTTTTATTTCAGACGATTCCGTAAAATTTTATGATGGTCACCGCAAAGCACTACATGCCGAAGAAGGTCGGACAAAGATGGCGATATTTTTATAAATAATCTATATTTTTCTTTGAAAATTTGTACAAGTCAAGTTGAAATAATTAAAACAAACTTAATTACTATAAAAAGAAAATTATTGAAAATGGTCGATTTTTCACGCCTCTGACTGCATCTCACCCCTTAATGAAACAAAAACCGAAATTCTTTTAATGTGAAGCGATCAAAAATCCGCTATAGAAGTATTGAAAAAAATAAGGGCTGAAACGCCTTTCTTTGGGGAGTTTTCTTTCTTAAAACCGCTTTTCCGTCGATAGAATAAAATACCTGTCTAATAGTTCTCAATACTTTATCTCATATATGCGTTTCAACAAAATCGAAGGCGGACACTTAAGTGACGCTTCTTGCACCTAAGTATTAATTACTCATATGAAAGAAAAGCTACTCTATTTTAGCAGTGATGTAGAATGCACATTTGCAGCATTGATTGAGCAAATTCGAATAATCTACAATTTCATTCGTCTACCGCGATTTTAATTTGTATTAAATACAATTTTAATTATTTTTTGTTTCGTTTTATTTTAATTCAATTTTTGAAGGGATGAGCAGTTTTTGAGTAAAATTACTTCCACCACAGTGATACGTGCATAACATCTTGAGGAATGTCCGAGAGCTTTTGAGGTTGGAAAAAAAGAATATCCACTGGGTAATTAATATTATACCATTTTTTAACATCGATATAATGAAATTTTGCAGTGCTGTCCTCGAGTCTCTAAGAGTTGGGCAATGACACAGGCGTAATGGCGATTTGTCGACGTCAATGGCGACGTGTGTAAGCACAAAAAGGGTCTTTGTCTGTGTACCTAGAAAATTTCTCTATTCCTAATTTAGCATCTTATCCAAATCGATAGTTCGTCTGTAAATTGGGTAGAAATGATGTTTTCGTGCCTTACGAGTCTATATTTCTAGGAGGAAAAATCGACCCAGTGCCTCATTGATACTGTAAGGTATAGCGATGGGCACCTGTCTATTCGAAGGGACAGAGGAGCTGGGTCGGTAGTTACGATAAACGAGCGTCACGATTTCGGTCGGAGTTCTTTTTTTCAACCCGGAAATATCGTGGTTTTTGTTCTCTTTTGTGCAGTCTCACACTCAGACTGAAGTGTAATTTTGTCACACGAAAAAATGCTCGTTACATCAGCGCCTCGAATATGTAGTGAGCCTCCATTATGTTTTTGTTCGTTCTTATTTTCATTCAAAGCATTTTAAAAGTTGGCTGCTCCCGTATTCCTTCCGGGCAATTACGTCAATACCACTTTGTCACGATCGGAACATTTGGACTCTAAATCACAAACGTAATCACAAACGCTATTCAACATATTTATTCCCAAGCTTTTGCCTGAATTTCCCCCAGTTGTCTCACACCATTTCAGAGGAATTGACATTGTCAGAGGAAGGGTGATTAAATCCGAAAATGATTATTGGAAATTGCGTGGATACCTTTCGGCCAGCGAATCTGCGTAAATCTAAAAATATTCGGGATAGAAATTGGGGTGGTGCTTGGGACTTGAGACTCGATGAGAGAGAACTGGACAGGGGATAGGAGTCAATTGTTGAATTTTTTCAGTCATTTTGACGTCTCCATAGGGTAGACCCACGAATCAATGGACGAAAGCTGATTTATATTTAAAATAAGTAAGAATACGAATTGTCGATAAAAACTCGAATGACTACAATTTATCAAAAAAATCACAGGGGTCGTTTAAGCAATTTATCTGATTAATATCGAATTTTGACGACCCACGGATTTTTTCTAGTCTGTGATACTTGCACACCGCGACAACTTAGTTACCATACGGCTGTGCACAGTAGATGTTCTAAAGACGAAAACGATAGTTTTTATGAGTTTTGAAGGTAAATATTACTTTCATAACTGAAGGCAAAATGAAACTTGGATTTTTTTCAAATTTTAAAATAAATTCGTAATAATTGGTCACAATTAAACGTGTTTATTTACTGGTGCTGTATTCTATCCAGTAAATGGGTATATGGGCTCTGTTCTGATAATTCTCGAAGCAGAGTAAAACATTTAGCTCATTTGCTGAAAATTGCTAAATTAATTACTGTTAAGGGATTGTATATTTCAATGTATATTTCATTAAATGTTGTCATAAAATCATTTCATTCGATTCTTTTTATTTACAAAATCTAATTTTCTATTTCTCTGTCGAAACAAAGTTTAGTAGTTTTTTTTTCAGAATGTCACATTAGGATGCTTCGTATATTTTCTACGAAATCGTAATGAGAAATATAATACTCATATGTATAAGAACATTATAGTTTTTGTGCATCGCAGTGATCTCCAAATCTAGCATTTAATCAAAATAAATAATAAATCTTTATGCTTTAAACTGTAACAGTACACTGTAAAGCTGTAAACAGCCTTCATCTACAATCCACGTCCATTTACTGGCAGTCGAATGTCCATTTACTGATAATTTCCTCCATTCACTGGCGATTTAGTCATTTCGCTACTTATTCATCTATACCTTCAAAATTATTTGTTGCAGATACTTCGAATATTTTTTTCCACTATTAGAATAACATCTTTTGTTAGCTACAGCGATGGAAAAAATTGTTTTGATAATATTTTCTTTTTACAGTTCGTCTGAACCCTACAGCATCGTTATTCATCCACTCACTGGTCGCTTTACCCTACGTTTCTATAGAACCTGTGAAAAGGCCGATATATTCGATGATACTTTTAACTTGTAGAGAATCCATGCGATAAATTGACGTTTCTTTCACTACTCAGATCGAGTCAGCCTTCAGGTCAATACCCTCTATTATTTTTATACGTGAAATGGAAGATCAATACTGAGTCTCATATTAAACTAGAAAAATTCGGTTTTTTCACATGTTCCATGGAAACATTTTGACAATCAAGAGATACTTTTTTCTTCCATAATGTGATCCCTTCTGCATCATTTGTCCCTCGTTTATACCAGCTCGATCGGTGAATCTAAGATGACGAAAAATTCCTCCTACAACACGAGCCAATTAACCCCTCGCGGTCTCACGTTCCGGCTGCAACACGCTGGCCACAGGGGGTCGCAATGACCCCAGCTATGTTTCAAACGATTGCCGCGTTGACTGTATCGTTCCGAATGACTCGTAAAAATTCAGGCTATTAATTTTAACATTCTAGAACGTGGCAGTCTCGGTATTATATTAAAAGCGAATTTAAAAATAGCGGAAAAAAACCAGCAAGTGGTCAATGCGTTAAAAAGCCCTTTATTACTAAAAAAAACCATAAATCTTGCAATCTTCAATTTTTCTTCATAAAATTTTAGGGCGATACTCTTGAGATATGATAGTTTAAGGAAAAAAAAATTGCTCCGCGTCTGACCCTAGTCTGTACTTACAAAGGGTACAGCAAAGCACCGTTAGAAGGCAGGCCAGTCGCCTTGGCCACCAACAACTTATAATAGTGATTTTGGGTGAAAATTGCGCTCGGGGTCATTTTGACCACGGGTGACCGCGGAGGGTTAAAAGGCCCTCGTAAATTTCCGAAGTTTAAAATAAAGTCCCGCACTTTATGAGTGTAGGAAAATCGATGTATCGTCTAAAATCGGCAAACATTAGGTCAAGTGTCGATGATGGACGTTGAAAAAGGTAGTTTACGGCAAAGACCAAAGGTCGGGGAATGAACAAATCGAACAATTTAAGGCCTTACGCCACTCTAGAGGCCGAAAAAATAGGCTTTTCGGGGATTTTTTTTTTCAGAAAAACTACAAAATAAATCGAGATTACAAAAAAGAGTGTTTATCATACATATCAGTGGCTGTACACAGTAATTTTTTTGAAGCGATTAATTTCAAAATGGCGGCTGTGCAGCGTTTATCTCAAAACTGCATTTTTTAAGTCGGCCGGAAACATAACTCAGACAATTTTCAACCGATTCACTTGACATGTTGAATATATCTTGAAAAATACATTGTCTATGGAAGTACGTAGGATTTTTTTTTTACATTGCATAGTTCATTTTTATTAACGATTTTTTAGGCAATTTTTTGGAAAGTGAAAATCTGTCTAAAAAATCGTCAGATAATTGTTAATAACAAATGAACTATGCAATATAAAATAAAAATCCTACGTACTTCCATAGACAATGTATTTTTCAAGATAGATTCATCATTTCAAGTGAATCGGTTGAAAATTGTCTGAGTTATGTTTCCGGCCAACTTAAAAAATGCGGTTGTGAGATAAACGCTGCACAGACGCCATTTTGAAATTAACCGCTTCAAAAAAATTATTGTATACATTCACTGATATGTATGATAAACGTCCTTTTTGTAATCTCGATTTATTTTGTCGTTTTTCTGAAAAAAAGATCCCCAAAAAGCCTATTTTTTCGGGCTCTAGAGTGGCCTAAGGCCATAATGGAATTAGTGCAGGAGAAAACTCACCATAAACTATGACCTTCATGGAATCGACTCGACTGGAACATCTCGAAAGAGCGCCATTTCCGGTAATCGAATCGTTACCTTTGTCCGCTCTCAACAAATCGTTCAATATCTTTATGTATCCTATCGCCAGTTTCAACGTGTCCACCTTGGACAGTCTCTTCTCGTAGGGCATAGTTGGCAAATGGGCTCGTAGGTCCTCGAACGCGTCGTTTATGTTTTGCATTCGCCTTCGCTCACGTAGATTCGCGTTCTTTCGTTGCTGGGCCGCTTGCCGTGGACGCTTCAACGAACCGCCGACGCTTCTTCTGCCGTCGCAACTTCTTTTTGCCCCATGAAACAACGGTAAAAAAATGTTAATTTTTCATCCTTTTTAATTTTTTGTCCGTCACTCTTGTTGGGACCTTCCGACCGGTTTCATCGTAACTTGATCGGTTATAATTATTGTCTACATACGAACTAAAGGAGGGTAGTGGATGCGCGGCCACCGCAGCGTTGACGTAGGCCAATACTTGGATGGGTGACCGCTCAGCCACTGAATAATACAACGGGAACTCAGAAAAATACGACCGTCTCGGTCGGCACTGGTTTTCGACAGTTTTCCTGTGCCCTGGGCCTAATACGATACGGTAATGCATTGGGCGACACTCTCGAGGGTGTCTCTAAATAACTGGAGCAGGTGATGTGACAAGTGGAGGGTAAAAGTGGCAGAGATGGGATCATGAAAGCTGGCAAGGGCAGAAGGAACGTTAGAAATTAAGAAATTTGAATGGACGCAATCAATTTACTTTGTTTTGTTCGTTAACTCGATATTGCAATGAAAAAAAGTCGCATTTACGCATGGTCACATTCGTAAAAAGTTCGGTTCGATTTTGCAAATATTTGCAGTGCCAACAGAGGTTATTTCCATGATCATTGTTGCATCCGAATTAAAAACCTTTAGGCGAGGAAAAAATTTGCTGATTTTCATGATTAAAAAAAACTAAAGTTTTAAAATGTTTTTTTTTTAACTTTAAAAAGTTGAAGTTTAAAACTTTTAACTTAAGTTTAACTTTTCACTCAAGTCAAACTTAAGTTTAACTTTTAACTTAAGTCAAACTTAAGTTTAACTTTTAACTTAAGTCGAACTTCAGTTTAACGTTAAAAAGTAAAAAAAACTTCAAAAGGTTTTTTTAAAAGTTTCTTCACCATTTTTCAGACTTAGGGTATGTTTCATCACTACTTTTGGCTGTTACATGGTATTTTTTATCAATCTGTAAAAATGGCGGAGTTATGGCACCGCCTTTTCACGGCACTGCATTTTCAAAAGTGGCGTGACGTATAGATGAAAAACTAATCGACCGATTCTGAAGACGTTTGGTATAAATCTTTCTAACCTTATTGTCTAAAACATGACCCTAAATGTTTTTGAATGTAAAAAAAAGTATTTTTTGATTGTAAAATGAAGCCATTTATTCGGAACATTCCACCTTTTTGTTTCAAAGCGTACCATTTAATCGATTTTCAACATTTCTCACTTTTTCTTGGTTCAGATTTTGCGTATTAGTGTTAATGAAAGAAAAATCTTCGTTATTTTTTTCAGATTAATTCCGCCGACGCTATGTGTTACGTCGGTTGATAACACTCGCCGCAACCCGTTTAGAAGACCATGCCATATCTCCGCCATTTTTGAAGACTAAAAAAAATACCATGTAACAGCGAAAAGTAAGAATAAAACATCCCCTCAGCCTCAGAAATTGTGAAGAAATACTTCCTTTAAAAAAAATCATGAAAATAAGCAATTTTTTCCTCGCTTAAAGGTATCTCCCGCCTTAAGACTCAGTTAAAGACAATCGTAATTGAATCAATAGTTACTGAAATTTATGATCTTCAAGTGCGATTAATCGCTGATCCATTTTTCCCACCATTCTCCAATTAAATACCCATAGTTGGATTCGGCAGGACAAGTCTATTCTTTATTTCTCTATTCTGGGGCAGGTTTAATCAAAAACATCTCTATTCTAAAATATCTCGTGTCTAAAACATTTCTCTGCCGAAACATCTCTATTCGTAAAGATCACAATGCCACAATAATGCAGTTCTGAAATATTACTGCTCTTGAATATCTCCATTCCACAATCTTTCGTATCCGAAACTTTTCTATTCTTAAGGCGTTACCCCCACTTGTAGCGCAAAAAAGGCCTTTTTCGTGAATTTTTTTAAAGAATACTACAAAACTTTTTTAATCGATCAATATACCATCTTAAAGAACACATCTTGAAGAACATTCAGTATTTTTTTTATTGAAAAATATTACATTGTTTAGTGGCAAATGGCCGTCAATGAAATAATGTTTTTATATACACGGTTTGCGGTGACCAACATTGCAGCGAATCGGATCGTCTGAAAAAAAAATGCGGATGGATTTAGTCAAATATAAGTATAAACTAGTCTTCAATCGAAGGATTTTAAAAAATATTCATTTTTCACAAAATGGCGGACAGTCAAAGTTAATGGTTCGATTTTAACGAAAAAAAACGGCCGTTTTTTGGCTATAAAACGGCCATTTTTTCGAAAAAAAAATCGAACGATTAAAGACTACATTTTTATGTATTAAATAAGCCTGCAAAATTTCAAGAAGATCGGTTCATTAGTGTTCGAGTAATCTTGGTCACCGACTTCAGAAATGCCATTTTGAGCAAAACGCGTTTAAAGTTTCAATTTCAGTTTACACGAAGAAAATATTTTTTTTTGTAAACTTACATAGAGTCATCTATTCCGGGCATCAAAAAAAACTGCACTTCAAATTGCACTTCAAAAAAATGCAATAAAAAAAAATCGATTTTTTTCAAAATCGCAAGTGGGGGTAACCCCTTAAATATCTATATTCTCCAAAATCTCATGTGGCATCCAAAACATCTGTATTTCAACAATTTCATCTCGCAATATCTCTCTTCCGAAACATTTCTATTCCATTCGTAATATTGGATTTACTGTATTGGCCATGAATAAAACAAGTGCAACGCACAGGCTTTTCAAATAGAGATGTTTCGGAAGGGAGATATTGTGAGATGAAAGTGTCGGAATACAGATGTTTTGGATGTCACATGAAATTTTGAATAATACAGACATTTAAGAATATAAAAGTTTCGAATACGAAAGATTGTGGAATGGAGATGTTTAAGAGCAGTAATATTTCAGAACTGAATTGTTGTTGCATTGTGATCTTTACGAATAGAGATGTTTCGGCAGAGAATTTTTTTAGACGTGAGATATTTTGGAATAGAGATGTTTCTGATTAAACTTTCTCCAGAATAGAGATACTTGAGGAGAGAGACGTTTGAGAATAGAGAAATAAAGAATAGAGTTGTCGTCCTGCCGTTGGATTCGAGTGCATTTGCTTCAGTTCGTCTGTATTCCCTCGTTGCCCTGATAGCTAAAGTTATTGGCAAAAGAATTGGCACAGAGATTTTCGATCGCCATTTAAGGGGTCTTCTCACTTTAGACGCTAAAAAGGCTACTTTCATGAATTTTTTGATAGGTTTATATTATAGATATTGATATAAAAGTTGTTACACTTAATAAACACACTTTCGAAATACATTTTTTTAAATTATTTATTAAAGTCACTATTTATGGACGAAAATGGTAGTTCAAAAAATGCCCTAAAAAGATTGTAGGTCTGCGCTGTTGATGAAATCTCGGAGATGGATCATCCGAAACGAAAAAATCAAACGGTTTTAGGTTCAGTATGTTAATGGCTATATCGCATATCATTCGATTTTTTATATATGCAAGTATAACAAAATGGCGGACATTTTTCGAAAAAACAAAAAAAGCGTGTTTTTTCATCGTTTTTGGCAAAAAAATAGTAAATATTGAAATGTAAAAAAATCCTTGAGATGCGCTATAGTTATAGTTGTAAAGAATATGTGGTTAAAATTGCATAAGGATCGGTTCAGTAGTTTCGAAGATTTTATCAACAAGCCGTCGAAAAACGTTGTTTCGAGAAAAACGCGTGTGAAGTTTGTTTGGGTTACAAGAATACATCAAGAAATTTTTTTAAATGTATTTCGAAAGTGTATTTATTAAGGGGTAAGGCCACAGTAGAATTTTCAAAAATCTTTTTTTTTCTCGCTAAAACGGTGCTTTATCATCATAAGAATAAGTTACTATTCGATTTATAGCAAGACAATTTTTTTTCACCGACTTTGAGCGTATAACGTAAGCCCACCTCTGGCACGGCTATAGAGTACCTAAAACTTTAAACCCGTTTTTCTCGAAACAGCTTTTTTCCAATTGGCGTGACAAATAACTTCAACAATTTTCACTCGATTTACTTCAAATTTAAAAGTTATGTTCCCAATTGCATTTCGCAGAGAAGTCCGTACGGAATTTCTGATTAATCGAAAACTTTTCATTTTATGAGCAGTTTTATACGAATTTTTTTACTGAAAATTCATTCAAATACCTACAACTTTTAAATAAAACAATATTTTTTAAATTTCGTACGTACGTAGATTGACGAGAATTTTTGTTTTTTGGTTCTTAAAACTAGGTAAAAAAATAGGTAATAGGTAATAGGTAGGTAAAAAATTGTGGATGCTAAGTGTCACGCCGCGGAGCGCCTAAAAAAAAGATAACAAAAGAAAATATTAGTGGTCGGCTATTTTGTACATCGAAAAAAAAATATATATATTTTTTAACAGCGTGATATTCATACTAATTAGATGAGTAATTAATTTTATGAGTGAATCACTTTTTCATACGAAAAAAATTGTTAAATTCGCACATGATTTTATACCCGTTACTGTGGCCTTACCCCTTGAGTGTAACAACTTTTATATCAATATCTATAATATAAACCCTTAAAAAAATTAAATAGCCTTTTTTTAGCTTCTAAAGTGAGAAGGCCCCTTAATTTCGTTCATCTCGAACTGCATTCCGTTTCGGCTAGCCAAATTGCGTATCTTATCAAACGAATACGTTATCGGCTCACTTTGACGTCTGATTCTCTTGATCGCTGCTGCACGTGCTCAGATTGTCACGGCTGTTCTCGTCGTACGGATAAAATTCGCTTCCGCTACAGCTACCGGTACTTCCGGTTGGATGAGAAGGCAATTGGGAGACCATCGGTGACAAGCTCGCCGTCGCTGGCAATCCGCAATGCGGTGGCAACGAAGGAATCGCCGGATTCCCGAGGAAACTGTGCGCCTCGTACATGTAATGACGATTCATCATGTCGAGACCCAAATTGTCCATGGAATACATATTTCTGTTTTGCTTTCACGCTGGAACACTGTATTGCACTTTGTCCGAATTTACGACTCATAAATAATACCGGTGACTAGATCGGACGATAATTTCGTCAATTGACTTTGATATTGGAATTAATATTATTATTGTTACTATTACCAATGACCAGATTTTTTCGACTAGTTTCACTTCTTGGCTTGATTTCTCGAGTTTGCCTCACACGAGTCATTATTTTTATCTCGCTCACGCCTTCGATCGAATCTTCCACACTTAACGCACACTACTTGAGGAATTTCGCTTTTTTCGGCATTTAATTACAACCTCTGCACATGGCATTTTTGCGGTCTTCGGGAAATTTGAACTTTTTGGGAATGTGGAGCAATCATTTGTTTGGCGAATTCAAACAAATGTCGCGGTATGCGGAATAACCACTTGAGCACGTCACGAGGCGATTTGAACGTTTCGTTGGTGTAATGTGGAGAGGGAGGACGCGTGGCAGAACAAAATATCTCCAAACAACGGCACGTGCCGCACCACGCCAAGTATATTATCGTACACGTGTCACTGAGATTCTGTTAGGACAATGTTCTCGTGTTGTACGTTGTGTGTTTAACCGGCACGAGCCTCGATTCCGATGCATCGGCACGTACGGCACGTTGTCTCGCTGCACACGCTCGGGTACATCGCAACTGAACGTCACGCACGTGGATTACCTTGTTGTTTCATACGAAAATGCCTTGATTTTTTTCAACTTGCCACCTCGAGTAACGTCATTTCATCGGAATTGAGAAATTCTCGCATTTTTGCCGGGGGTGAGTTGTGCACATTTTTCCCTCGCCGGCGAAAGGCCTACGGTTATTAATAATTGAAGAACCTACGGATGAGTTCGTGTTGTAGACTGTCTCACATCGAACAACATTTACAACAGGTTTAAACGTTTCTTTTGTCGAAAAACATTTTTTTTACGGTTTATAGTTATATTTTCTCAGTATAGGGAGAAAGGAATTCACTTTTAGGATGACGTTCACATTTTAACGGTGGAATTATTCATTCTCAGCTATGATAGTTTTCTTTTTTTTTAGTACGGTGAGAGGGTGAATTAATGGATAATTTATTCGATATTAATGGTAAAATGTTGGTCACTTTTAGGATGACGTTTATATATTAATCTTGTAATTGTCTGATAGGCTCAATCTCTGTTTTTTGTTCCTATGGGGAGAGGGTGAATTAATGGATCATTTATTCGATATGGATGGTAAGATGTTGGTCACTATTAGGATGACGTTTATATATTAATCGTGGAATTGTCCGATATGATCGATTTCTGATTTTTTTTTCTATGGGGAGAGGGAGAATTAATGGATCATTTATTTGATGTTGTCGCACGGTGTTGATCACTTCTAGGATGACGTTCACATGTTAATCGTGGAATTGCCCATTCTCAGGTCTCGATATGATCGATGTCTATTTTTTTAGTGTGGGGAGAGGGTAAATTAATCAGTAATTCATTCGATATTGATTGCACGATGTTGATCACTTTTAGGATGACGTTTACGCGTTAATCGTCGAATTGTCCATTATCACATTTTCGACAAGATCGAACGATACTTCGATAATTTCACTGTGCTACCACATATTAGGATATACGTTTGTATCCCATAATGAAGCAATTTTATAGTACTTTTAATTCACCGTACCCAGTGGAGGGTTAGAGAGAATTGGATTTAAAACGTTCGTAGCACTCGAAGGATCGTTGTCGAACTGTCGGGTAGATTATCGGGTTCGTGTGTGTCGCATTGCTCGAAACGGAAGAGGAGGATAACGAAGAGGGTACCCCAAAGGTATATACTGTGCACGCTAGGTATACGATATTCTCCGGGGGTACCAGAGAACACATACATGACCCGATGTTGAAGTTTCGTCCAATCGTCGATTCGCAGAGGCGGACTGACTCTCGAGGGGTTGCTGGGGGTAGCAACGCCTATTCATCGATCTGATAAGGGGATGATGTTCCACTCGAGAGGAGGTCGGAGGTCGCGAGAGGGACGAGAGTCGTGACAATAGAAACCAGGAAGTTGAAGATCAGTTTTAGAAAAGACATTTTTTTTCCATTTCTATCGAGCCAATATCCTCTGAAATAAATACTTACAGCCAATTTCAATCTGGCGGTTCTGTAAAGCGCGAATCATCGTAAGGAAATCCTAGATAAATGTAATCTACATCATTTATGCATATTGGCCTGCTTTTATCATTGATTTATTTACCTACTTAATTTTAAACATATATTACTATGTATGTATGTATATACTTATTATATGTTTCATAATTTATTTATTAATATACATTTTTTTCTATGAATGTTCATGTTTTGTATGTCTCTATTTTTTTATATTGACGTGTAAATATTTAATACCATTTTTCTATTCATTTCGATATCAATGTATATATTTTTTTGAACAGCAATCATAATCCATGTCGATTTTCATTTATTCGTAAAATTAATGTTATTTTGATTGAAGAGCAAGGACAAGACCACAGCCATAAACCATTGATTGTTCTATTTGACATACGTATTCGATTTTTGACGGAAGCGAGCTGTAATGTTGATGAATTTCTGATTCATTTCAGCCTGTACATATTTGCGTACAATTTTTTCTACGAACAACCGACGCTTTTATTAATAGTGTATGCAACACCTGTACAACCCAATTAACAAACCCAACAATTTCACATGTATGCACGTTTTTGAAGTGCAATCGTTCTGATCTCGTGGTTTTTTTAAATGCAACCTGCAGTCCCGCGTACATTGGACAGACAGCATGCAATCAGTTTGGGGAAATAGAACGGATAACTAAACGCATTTTTTCTCCAAAAAAAATTCAAAAATGTCCAGACATCTTTGAACGTCACTCAATACAGACGCTCAACATCGAGACAGCTAGCTCACGGACGAAAAGTTAATAGAGAATCTGACATGGGGTTGAAGTTTGCACCATTGGGATACAACGAAATTTCTTTTCAATTTCTCACTTTCATTATTACCCACGGTCATATTTCGCAGATTTGGGTTGTAGATCGCTAAATGAAAATCCTAAAAAATGTTTGCCCGATATTCGTAACTCGAAACTGCCAAAGGAAATTCGGAGAAGAGAAAAAAACGGACGTGTTGCTTTTCAACGATGCAAATTTCAATATCATAATCTGACAAGCAACCAATACGTCAGTGTACATTGAATACTTTTTTCATTGCCTTCGACAATGAAATATTGTACCGCTTCTCATTATTATTATTACTGTCATTATCGAAATAGCCGTTATTTAGGTATTTTGCTCATTTACTCGTGTCTTTTTAAAAACGAGGTTTTACGGAAACCGAATTATCAAACATATTGTGTGACTATGCCTAGACCGCAATACCCCAGCTATTTTATTCTTGATTGACGTTTGATTATCTCTGCCGCACACGTCCTGCTTTATATTTCTCGAATAATTATAGAAATCACATCGCGGTCGTTCACCGAGGTCGAAAGTTTTGCCTGTCTTTTGTGTTACCGCCAGCTCTCTCTCTCTCTAGATTGACTGCGTGTTGCACACGCGTAGTATCATAATTACAGGTTCGAGTTCGCCGGCCAAATGTCACCGGGGCGGTTAACCCACAACGCAACCCTTGCCCAGTAGTCTGCACACACTGTGTGTGGCCCGCTGCACGTGTCACGCACGCGCCGACAACTGCCTTTTCCGAGTTGCAAACAAATTCGTAAATGATTTTTCATCTTTGTGCAAAATCTCATTTTTATCGATATTCACTCCAGCTCTCGATTAACGAAGGGTTTCGCCAATCAATGATAAAGGAGACTGATTGTTCCTCAGAGGTAGATACGTCCAACAAAAGTTCAACTTCAGTTTTCAAAGGCTCGACACGGTGATTTCGCGCCGTCGGAAATTAAGGGGGGAGGTACCTTTGGGCGAGACAATATTTAGCTGATTCTCATGATTTTTTTTAAAAGGAAAGATTTCCGCATTTTTGAGACTTCGGGTATGTTTTATTACTACTTTTGGCTGTTGCATGGTATTTTCAAAAATAATCTTTAAAAGTGGCAGAGGTGTGCAGCTCCGGATCTTTGATTTTTCCGAGTCGGGGCAGAAACTTGACGTTGGCGCGCCTCCCCTTCAGCATTTGAGATTATTTATTTTTTTAAACTCACAAAACAAATATACTTGGTGGGATTTTTTGTGACCGGGAGAGTAAGAAACATTAAACAAATTTGCGCTCTTTATTACCTATTTGCTAATAACTTTTCCTTATGTATGACATTAATGGGGTATCCGTCTCTGGAAGCCCAATTTGAAGGGTCGAAATGATGATTTTTTTTCCCAGTACCACATTGGTTGGAATAAATTAATTTTTTCCCAGCATGTTGTCCACATGTTTGTGGTTACAATGTAAATATTTCGGAAGCAAAGCTTTCAAAGTGTTCGTGGTGCTGGAGTTGGCGTTGTAGTCTTCCAGCGGTTCACGATCATCTTTTCGAAATTTCGAAAAATATGAAAAATGACAAGTTCTCCAAAGAAAACTTCATTTTTCTCTCGTAAAACAGCATGCTGAAGTAATTGTTACTAACGAATGGTTCATCCAATTAAAAAATTCGATCGTTAACCGAAAATGACTACTGTTTGAACGCTAACTGTGCAAATTCAAGTCAATAGTGTGAAAGTTGCTCAAGATATCAATCCCGCCGTATCAAGATATGTAGCTTCAAGATAATTGCGTTCAAACTCGACGGATTGCGGTAAACCCGACGCACGCCGTTCCAGTGAAATAGGTTTAACTTCGTCAATTTTTAGAATTTCAGAGTTCGGTTGGTCTTAAGGCGTTACCCCCACTTGTAGCGCAAAAAAGGCCTTTTTCATGATTTTTTTTAAAGAAAACTACAAAAATTTTTTAATCGATCAATATACTATCTTAAAGAACACATCTTGAAGAACTTTCAGTAATTTTTTTATTGAAAAATATTACATTGTTTAGTGGCAAATGGCCGTCAATGAAATAATGTTTTTATATACACGGTTTTCGGTGACCAACATTGCGGCGAAGTGGATTATCTGAAGAAAAAAAATGCGGATGGATTTAGTCAAATATAAGTATAAACTAGTCTTTAATCGAAGGATTTTAAAAAATATTCATTTTTCACAAAATGGCGGTCAGTCAAAGTTAATGGTTCGATTTTTACGAAAAAAACGGCCGTTTTTGGCTATAAAACGGCCATTTTTTTTTCGAAAAAAAAATCGAACGATTAAAGACTACATTTTTATGTATTAAATAAGCCTGCAAAATTTCAAGAAGATCGGTTCATTAGCGTTCGAGTAATCTTGGTCACCGACTTCAGAAATGCCATTTTGAGAAAAAAGCGTTTAAAGTTTCAATTTCAGTTTACACGAAGAAAATATTTTTTTTTGTAAACTTACATAGAGTCATCTATTCCGGGCCCATACAGAAGTATGGGCCCGGATACTTATACTTCAAAAAAATGCAATAAAAAAATCGATTTTTTCAAAATCGCAAGTGGGGTACCCCTTAAATATTCTTGAAAGATCACACTATAACAATATGCAAAAAAAAATTTTTTGAAGTTCCAGAGAGGGATTTCCCCTTAATATAGATTACATACAACCAGTGTAAATAACGCACAAGCCAGACTGTCCACCTTCAATCTTTAGGTCCCAACAAATTACTATCAAATCTTGCTGTAGATTTACATGTCGAGCTTTCCTTTCCGCGAAAGAGTCTATTACCTCATCAAAGTTCGTCTCACAGGCAGTTTTATTTTCGATGGCTAGGATCGCGAGGCGATCGAAACTCACTTTCATTAAAGCGCCCTCTATGCTAGGCGCTTTAAACAAGTGAAACAAGTTTTTTTCAAACACATGAATTTGGCGTCCCCTCAAATTACCGCCCGGGGTAGGTACCCCGGTTTGCTCCCCCCCCCCCCCCCCCCCGCCCCCCTAGATCCGGGGCTGGAGGTATGGCACGGTCTTCCAAACTGCATTTTCAAAACTGGCGTGACCTGTAGCTAAGAAACTAATCGACCGATGCTGATGACATTTGGTATAAATCTTCCTCACCCTATTGTATAAAACATGAACCTAAATGTTAAAAAATACTTCAAGTATTTTTTTATTGCAAAGTGGAGAAATTTTTTTCGGAATATTCAATCTTTTTGTTTCGAAGCGTACCATTTAATCGACTTTCCACATTTCTCACTTTTTCTTGATTCATATTCTGCGTATGAGTGTTAAGGGGTCTTCTCACTTTAGACGCTAAAAAAAGCTATTTTCATGAATTTTTTGATAGGTTTATATAATAGATATTGACAAAAAAGTTGTTCCACTTAATAAATACACTTTCGAAATACATTTAAAAAAATATACTTATTTAAGTCACTATTTATAGACGAAAATAGTAGTTAAAAAAATGTCCTAAAAAAATTATAGGTCTGCGCTGTTGATGAAATCTCGGAGATGGATCATCCGAAACAAAAAAATGCAACGGTTTTAGATTCAGTATGTTAATGGCTATAGGGCATATCATACGATTTTTGATACGTGCGAAAATAACACAATGGCGGACATTTTTTCGAAAAAACAAAAAAAAAGTTTTTCTTCCCCGCTTTTGGCAAAAAAAATACTAAATATCGAAATTTAAAAAAATCCTTGATATGCGATATAGCTATAGTTGTAAAGAATATGTGGTTAAAATGTCATAAGGATCGGTTCAGTAGTTTCGAATATTTTATCAACAAGCCGTCGAAAAACGTTGTTTCGAGAAAAACGCGTTTTAAGTTTGTTTGGGTTACATAAATATATTCAAAAAAATATTTATTTATTTCGAAAGTGTATTTATTAAGTGTAACAACTTTTATATCACTATCTATAATATAAACCAATCAAAAAATTCATGAAAATACCCTTTTTTAGCGTTTGAAGTGAGAAGACATTAAAAGGACAGTTCATGAGGATGAAAATTCGATTTTTTTCTCCTTTACCTAATTTGCATCCGTAAAGTGTTCAACAAGCCGTCGAAAAACGTTGTTGCGAGAAAAACGCGTTTAAAGTTTGTTTGGGTTACATACATAGATAAACAAATTTTTTTAAATGTATTTATTAAGTGTAACAACTTTTATATCAATATCTACAATATAAACCTATTTAAAAAAATCATGAAAATAACCTTTTTAACATTTAAAGTGAGAAGAACCCTTGATGAAAGAAAAATCTTCCTTTGTTTTCTGCCGATTAATCCCGCCCACGTTACGTGTCACGCCGCCTGACAACGTCCGCAGCAACCCGTTTAGAAAATCGTGCCACATCTCCGCCATTTTTAACGATTAATGAAAAAAATACCATGTAACAACCAAAAGTAGTAATAAAGCGTACCCTAAGTGTCAAAAAGGTGAAGAAACCTTACCGTTTAAAAAAATAATGAAAATCAGCTATTTTTTTCTCGCCTAAAGGTATCTACCCTCTCAAATAGTTCTTGCATTATTTTCAGTATATTTTCCGTGCTGATAATTTTCTTTTTTATTGAAAGTTGGCTCATTGTTACCAGCCAGGTTGTGCTTTTTTCGATCCAGTGTTGGGAGTCCTCCAAACGAACCGATAAACAAAAGCCTGTTACCAGGCCCATTAAGTTTTCGTGTGATTACGTACGGGAGACCTTGGAGGGTTCGCTCCCGAGATGATGAATTATGAGAGGGCGAACGTCGGGTGCAATATATCAGGGGAGGAATGAAAAACGGAAATGCCCGTGAAATAAATATATATCCAATATAGAATTCCGTTTTCCCGCACGCGATATCTCGTAATTTTTCTCTCGCTTTTTCCGGACATGTATTTCTTCTCTCTCGCTCCCTCTCCGCCTCTTTCGGACCAGGTGGATGACCGAGAATCCAAATAGATTATAGCCACGAGATATTATTGCATAAGAATGATGGACGCGGATCGAAGGAGAATGAAAGAGACGATAAACCCGGGTCACCAATCGCAGCAGCCATTTATACATTCTGCCATGTGCTTGTGTTCAACGCTTGGAGCAATAGAACCGTCCTGATGTACAGCGCAGATACGTAATCCCGTATGAAAATAATGGATCGTCCTACCCCTCGAATAAAGTACGAAGGATTTTTTTTTTCGTGCGCTTCAAATTCGAAGATCTCAAGAATCGAATGTAAATGTGCAAATCCCCTGGACCCTCCTTGCCGATTTTTTTTTTCGCCGATGCGGTGCTCTTTGGTGAATGTGTACAGAGGCATTATTCGGCTGGTGAAATCGCGCGAGGGCACGTAAAGTTCACGTAATCCAATGTGGCTTCGTATTCTTTTTTCGCTGGCGTTAGCAGACTCAGCGTCGAACCCTTTTCATTTAATTTTATTAGAATACATATATTCATTATTATTTATTATATATTTATAGGTTTATTATAATTTTATTCCATTGAAATAAAAAATGATTTAATTGAATCTGATTAATTTGGTTAATATAGAATAATTATTGATAATATTTTATAAGAAATTTTTATCGATTATTTCTAGTTTCTTAATAAACGAATTTGATTCATATTATTTATTGATGCAATTGAAAATTGTATTCAAAAAAGTTATTGGTTTTTAGGGTGAATCTTGGAAATTAGGTTTTATTATTGCTTCATATTGATTTGAATTATAGAATTAAAAACGTTTATTGAAACAAAAATGTTTTTATTTATTTTCATAAAATTCAAATAATATTAGGTAAGAAATTAGAAAAAAAGTTTACTAACTGGTAATTTCATTTCAAATAACGATTAAATTAGTATAAAAATTATTTAATAAATAATAATAATAATAATAATAAATATTTTACTATAGATTTTACTCGATACATTTTTGTTTGTTTGTCAATAATAAAATAATTAGTAATATTAATTTCACGATTGCATAATGAATTCAGTCCGAATCCGCGTACCGAATTCCTACAACATTAAAATCTCTTGTCAAAATAATCCAATAAAAGCATTGTGTAACAATGATACCTCTGCAAATAATTTTATCAGCATAAAAAAAAGTTTACTAATAAATAATCTTCGCGTTCGCGAGCGAGATTTATGCTGGTAAATTTTTGGCATTCGAACGAGGGATTTGTGTCAGACGTAAAAGAAACAGAAAACAATCATGTTAACGAAATTCGCCACTTAAAAAAAAAAAGGTAAGCGTGTCAAATTTTCGCGCGATTTTTACGAAAAATCTTGCTTTTTTTATTTGATAGTATATTAAATATGTTTATTGCGGCGCTAGGACGGTGATATGTTCACAGTGCCATGACGACACACTAGTGTGCGATGAAATTGAAGGAATTTTCCACGGTTCATCCCCCTCAGGGATCCACCGTGTCCAACACCTGGTCCCGCAACACATCACACCCCCCGCAGCATGGACACAAACCTTTGTGTGATACAACCCGGTACAAAACCATTGGAAATACGTTTTGAACCCTAAGTGTCTATTAATTTACTGTACGCTACATACATATAGCTGTGTATATAGTCACGAGTGTGAAATCGATTTACGGACCATCTCTCGATTTTCCCTCTCGAGAATCTCTCGTCACGCTTCGCCCTCGAATTTCACACCCCTCTGCGACATGACGTATGAATACGGGTGAAGGTTTTTGTTTCCTATGTATGTTGTTCATCAGGTTATCAGCAAAAATTAATTTTTCTATTGATATTCTTTCTGAAGCAACCTTAGATCTCTTTTTTAATTCTTTACAATGCCTTTCCTAAGCAGGCAATGCGGAATTGAATTCGCATTTATTTTGATCAATAGGAAAAACATCTGGGTCCGTTTTAGTCCATTTTTGGAACATGGAACAGGTAGACAGTGCCTTACACTTTATTTTTCGAAATAACATATTTTACAACGTGTATAAAATTATTATTGCAAAAAATGGACCACCAGGCGTAGCTTTATCGATGACACAGCTCAACAGCCGATTTGGTGCCGCAAAACTTTTCTAAATCTTATCTCTATACTGATCCCGTTTTAACACTTAGTACTGATATTCTACGTAAGAACACGGAAATATACAATTTTCTTATAAAATCTAATTTTATTGAAAAATCTAAGTTTTATTCAATATTTTTGCATTGAGTGAACTTTTTTTCGTGATTTTCTTGAGTGAAACTTGTCGAGCCAGGTACGCATCAAACTTCAAATGTAATCAGCCATCATGTGTCCCCCATCTTCCCTGGTACCTATCTTTATAATTTTTAGGCGTTGGTGATAGCGTTCTCCTTGCCAAGACGGAGCCAAGATTTTCTGCAAATTTATCTTGATCCTTCATTTCTATTCTGAAATAAGAGATAGGCACTTTTCACGGAATCTATAATAGGTTTTCTAAATTTTTGAGCAACATACTCTTCGCATCCTTAACAAAACAAATTAGAGTAGTTCGAACAAGGTCGTCTTCGATTTGCTGCCGTCGACATATCACTGAATTAATTTATGATAGCAAATAATTAAAAAAAAAAACGAAGAAAACATTTCTTAAGGGAGGTTTCTACTTTGTTGGGCCAAAAAATGTTCCATTTTCACCAATTTTGTATGCGAAAAATATTAAATATTGAATGTTAAAATTTGGTACGTTTTCTAAGCGGTTCAATTGAACATGATAATATTTTTTGAAGTTTTACAAAACATGGTACTGGGAGTCGAAGGAGCCACATATGTCAGTGCACCGGCGATGATATTCTTCGCTTGCGGAAGTCCTAAACCCTGAACAGGTCATCTAAAGCAAAAAATCAAACAAATTTTGACTTTTTACAATATTGCGTATAAGTCGAACTAGAATCAAGAAGAGAAATTGAGAAATGAAAAAATAGTGTGGCATCCAAGGGGAAGTTTAGGTTGTTACCAAAAAGTGTTGGCACTTTTTGTTCATAAAATAAAAACGTTTGAATATTTTTGGATAATTCTAGTTCAACCAATGAATACATTAGTTGTACACGTATTTGCCAAATTTCATAACGATTGCTCATCTAGGGCGTGTAGGAGCACTTCCGCAAACTTGGAAAACGTGGTTTCGAGAAAAACGCGTCTGAAATTGAAATAAAGTTTATGTGCAAATAGATTGAAAAAACTCATACTTACACCTAATCTGCTATGCCAGTACGATAGAGTACACCTTCCTCTTTCCATTGCAGTTATTTTACATTCCTTTACTTTACATTACATTACTTTCCGACACAGCAAACTCAAAACTTTTTTTTGCCCAACAAAGTAGAAACCTCCTTTAAATGAAATGCCCGCGACACTCGCTATGAAATTAGAATTCGTTTGAAAACCGCGTATAGTAACTTAAATTATAGGTTGGTATAGGTCTCCTCAGCAGTCAATTGACAAAAAATCAGACAAATTTTGCCAATACTAACAAGGAACATCACTTAAGGGTCCACCTTCGATTTTGTTGAAACTCATATATGTGATAAAGCATTAAACACGTATTTTTTTTATCAGCGGAAAAACGATTTTAAGGCGTTACCCCCACTTATAGCGCAAAAAAGGCCTTTTTCATGATTTTTTTTAAAGAAAACTACAAAACTTTTTTAATCGATCAATATACCATCTTAAAGAGCACATCTTGAAGAACTTTCAGTAATTTTTTTATTGAAAAATATTACATTGTTTAGTGGCAAATGGCCGTCAATGAAATAATGTTTTTATTTACACGGTTTGCGGTGACCAACATTGCGGCGAAGTGGATCATCTGAAAAAAAATGCGGATGGATTTAGTCAAATATAAGTATAAATTAGTCTTTAATCGAAGGATTTTAAAAAATATTCATTTTTCACAAAATGGCGGACAGTCAAAGTTAATGGTTCGATTTTAACGAAAAAAAATCGAACGATTAAAGACTACATTTTTATGTATTAAATAAGCCTGCAAAATTTCAAGAAGATCGGTTCATTAGTGTTCGAGTAATCTTGGTCACCGACTTCAGAAATGCCATTTTGAGAAAAACGCGTTTAAAGTTTCAATTTCAGTTTACACCAAGAAAATATTTTTTTTGTAAACTTACATAGAGTCATCTATTCCGGGCCCATACAGAAGTATGGATCTGGATACTTATACTTAAAAAAAATGCAATAAAAAAAAATCGATTTTTTCAAAATCGCAAGTGGGGGTAACCCCTTAAGGGGGAAAACCACCCCTAAAAGAAAGGCGTGTTGGGGGGTGGTTTTGCAGTTTTACCCACCGATCTGAATGAAACAAAAACCAATATTTTTCTAATGTTAAGCGTTGAAAAATCCACTATGAAATAATTGAAATCAAAATTAACAGATAACATGCCTGCCTTTGAGGGGCGTTTTTCCGCTTAAAAACATTTTTCCGCAGATACAAATATACTCGTCTAATAGTTTACAATGCTTTATCACATATGTGAGTTTCAACAAAATCGAAGGTGGACACTTGAGTGATGTTCCCTGTAAGAATCTTTTTTGTTAAGGGATCATCACAGTGTAAAGTTTTCAAAAAATCGATTTTTTTGCATTATCCGATAGCATAGATGGTTATAAACGTGCTGTTCAATTTTTGGGGCAAAATTCGAATTATTCCGGTTGCTGCAGCCTTTCTCAGAAAAAGGGATTCGACCAGCTGCGTGAGACCTGACGCGGACGGACGCGTTTTTCTCGAATAGTCATTTTTCAAGACGGTGTACACCCTCAAAGGAAAAGTTTTCAAGCTATCCGTCTCAAATTTTGACATTCTTCACGCCATTTTTTATCTTGCTATGGAAGCTTTTTTTTTAATCTTCATATTTTTTTAAACGAAAAACTGTCGAAAAACTACGCTAAATTCGATACCTTCTTTTCAACCCGCCGTCATCTTGTCAATTGTGATTAGAAAAAAAACCTCCATCGCAAGAAAGCGGCATTCATACTGATTCATAATCTGTTTACAAATCTTGTTTCAGATAATATTTACGGTCACAACGGTGTCCACCGTGAGGACTCCTTTTTTTAAAGACATTTTCAACCGTCAAAAAATTTGAAAAAAAAAATAAAAATGAACGTTTAAAATGTTTTTTCTATTCTTCATGAGGGCTTTGACGTGACATAAAAAAATCAGACAGATTCGCGTATTTGTACAATAAAAAAAATCGCGAAAATCAGCTGTTTTTCGACCCGTGACACTGTGATTATCCCTTAAGTGGTCTGCTCACTTTAGACGCTAAAAAGGCTATTTTCATGCATTTTTTGATAGGTTTATGTTATAAATATTGATATAAAAGTTGTTACACCTAATAAATACACTTTCATAATACATTTTAAAAAATTTCATAAGGATAAGTTCAGCAGTTTCGAACATTTTATCAACAAGCTGTCGAAAAATGTTGTTTCGAGAAAAACCCGTTTAAAGTTGGTTTGGGTTACATAAATACATTGAATTTTTTTTAAATGTACTTCGCAAGTGTACTTATTAACGGAGACTTTGTCCTTGGAGCGCCATATATAAGGTGTTTACATTTTATTTTTTTAAAGGAAACGAGTAAAGCTTTTTCAGTGCAGTTTTTTTCTTGCTTTTATTCATGAGATACAGAACGTCAAAAAATTAAAAAAAAACAAAATGGCGGCCGTTGCAGCTCCGCGAAAACAGGTCCTCAAATCGCGGGAGGTAAACGGCTGACATCACAATTTCGTACAAATTTAGTACAAATTAACACAATTTCGTCCGAAATTTAGTACAAATTTCGGAAAATGGCGGCAATTTAAAAAAAAATCGAATTTTCGCGTTTTTTTTCGCGTAAAAAGATAAATAATAAATGCAAAAATGTATCTATCGAAAAAACGATCCGTCATTCCGTGAAGACATATTTTCTGAGTATGCTCTCCAAATTTCAGGTCGATATGTTAACTACAGCGCTCAGGAGAATGTCAGCCATTTTTAAAAACGTGTTTTCGAGAAAAACGCGTTTAAAGTTTTGTAACGTGTTTACACAAATGTGTTTATAATTACCGCTAATCGGCAATGCCTCGTCCACAGAGGCATCTCTCCTCTTCTTCTAGCTGCTCATGTTGAGCTCAAATTGATTTTTTGAAAATATCAAGGACAAAGTCTCCCTTAAGTGTAACAACTTTTATATCAACATCTATAATATAAACCTATCAAAAAAATCATAAAAATAGCTTTTTTCAGCGTCTAAAGTGAGAAGACCCCTTAACTCGTGTAATTCCTGTCGATGCTTCGTCCATTTTCATTTCTTTTCAAATCCGTATGGAGATTGGCTGTAAAAAATGGAAATTTCGAAATAAGAGGTTTTATTGGTAAAACAAACATCGGTCCAAAACGAAGCTCGATGCAAGTGAATGATCGTTCGCGATTCTCGAATTTTTGCGCCTCGGTTAATTGAGTCACAGAGAAAGCCGAGTGCGTTTTATTCTACAAAGTTTTATGATCGCCGAGGTACATCGCGTAGCGTGAAAACGAATCGATTTGCAAGGTCGTGCGGGGGGTCTGGTCGGTCGCCTCTCTGCGTCGCCGAAGATGATGAGCCTGATGGGGTTCCCCGACTGTATTCTCGTGCCGAGTGCACTGGTGCGTGTAGCGCTTTAGGGGTCGCGTCCCCCCTGGGTTGCTGCTGTCCGCGGACACCGTGGGGTACCATCCCCCTGCGCTTACCGGAAACGATCGTATTCCGGTACCGGATGCACGAGTGCATGTTATTAGACAGGTGGCTCTCTCTCGCCAGCGCGTGGAAAAACTCACAACGTATACGCTTTTGTCGCAAAATGTATACTTTTATCATTAGGGACCTTACTCACTGCCAGAATTCGAAGAATTTACGGTTTCTGAGGGTATCTATCACAAATAAAAAAAAACAGAATAAAAATAATATTGAAATACTGTTTTGGTTTTCAAAATAATTTTCGGCGGCCGCAAAACACCATAGAATCGAGATATATTTTAAGGGCATATTTGTGGAGGTCTGAATTATCTACAAAAAAATTGGCGACACGCTGGACTCGTTGAATAGAAGTCGTTCAAATTTATGTACTCTCTGACTGGACTAACTAAGGGGGGCATCCCATGTGACAGCAATTTTTTTCGTTTTTGGATCGATTTTTTTTTATGAACCATTAAAAACACTATCTTTGAATTTCCACCACGCCATTTATTAACATTTTGACAGTCGCTCGGAATTTTATGAAACCAAAATAACGAGTTGAATCGACTTTACACCGGGCGGAAGACACTCATGTCGAAAAAACGTTGGCTGACGTCTGCCGTGCACTGAGAAAAAGAAATCGTTGAATGCGCAAAATGCATTTTGTTGTCTCGAAATTTTGTTGTTGTAACAGTTGCTCAGACATGCTAAATAAGCTACAGTTCACACCAATAAAACTATCAGTTAGATTAACAAAACGTTTGTTATACCATTCAAAAATCAAGTTGAACGTATTTAAAGATACAATTTGTTAAACCGACTGAATGTTGGTTGGATGAACGAATTTTTTTTCAGTGTGGTTCCAGACGGTCTGCTCATCTGAAATTAAAGAATCCAACGGCATTTTAATTTATAGACCTGAGGCTATCGTCCGGACTAAGATAAAGTAAAGATATCAAAATCTGAATTTTAGGCACGGTTTTAAAAGTTAAGTTCCGAGTTTCAAGTCATTTTTTTCGACACTTTCAATTTAGAAAAAAACTATGGCAGATATTTATCAGAAATATTCTAGTTCGGGTGAGAACTATAGCTGTGCTGACTACCATAAAAATTTGAGCGAAATCCGTTCAATAGTTTTTGAGATATCATGAAAGCCAATTTGAAAAATACAGTTTTGAGGAAAACGCGTTTAATTGTTTAACTACGATTTACACAAAGAAAATGTTTACTCACCATTAGTCTGCTATGCCGGGTCCATATAACACGCACACCTTTTTTGCAATTCGAGCGAAAAAAAATCGATTTTTTGGACCTGTCACCGCCTTAAGCAGATCGCTCGATTTTGCAAATTTATATCGCTCAACTTCGCAGTGAATAGAAGTTATTTCAAGTCATCCTTAATCCGTTTTTTATTACGGAGAAGAACGATGTTCTGAAATTTTTGAGTCCGGTACAGTTTTTGAGAAAATATTTCGTAAAGGTTATAATACGCCATGACGGTTGGTCTAGTAATCGCCATGTGAACGTTCCACTAATCGTCACACGCGTTCAAACTGCTTCAATTAATTACGCAAAGGTCCTCAGGCCTTTGTTGGCTCGATTGCGTCTGCATATAGGACTGCAGAATAATTTTTAGTCACTCACAATCAGTCACAAACTTTTCGCTTTTTATTAAAACACTTGACAAACAGTTCAATACATAAATTTCTCTTCCATACAACTGTATTAATGTGAAAATAAAACTGATTATGGCTATTACGTCGGGATTATAATTTTTATTCATTTTTGATAATTATAAACAACCATTTTATCATAAAATCATTTTCAATATTTTTCCGATCGAGTGGTGTCCACCTGTGTTTGAGACGTGCCCAGCTATCGACATGGTCACGACCCAGTAATCGATAATGTTTATTTATATGTAAATCTTCTTATTATCGCGAATATGTATACGACGATGACTGGTCCTTGGATTTTTCAGACAATAATAATTACGGAACCAATATTTCTTTTCTGATTCTCGACAAATTAATATTCGATTCATAAGATTTTTTTTGCCAACCTGGTCCCAGTTATCGAGAGCCGTGGCGATTAATCGGCAGAGTGTTTACATTGCTGAACGGGTGATCGCCGTATATGAAAACTCATTGACATTGGCAGAAAACTATAATTTCATATGCTTAACGCAAAACTAACATTCTCGTTTATAACTTGAAGATAAACTTACCTCACGCAAGTGCCCAGGCATTCGCAAATCACCCAAGATGGAACACGGTCCACTTGAACCTCCAAATGAAGATTCGGCCGAATTCGCAGATAGACGCCGAGCTACGGCGTATCTATTCAGCTAGAATATATTTGATTTGATTATTCTTGAATACGGCGCGGACGGCTGATTATCAAATCAAATATATTCAGCTAGAATATATTTAATATTTAAACATTATTTAATATGTAAACTTAATTAATATGTTTATTTAATATGTAAACATGATGATCACTACTGGGCCAAGCACCTTATATCAACTTTCCTTAAATTCGATCAGGTACTTGAAATACGCGCTGGATTCGGATTCGGCTATTTTACTAAATTTCACGAACAGTTTTAAAAAATCACTTCCACGGAGGAATGTGTATAGTAAAGCTACGCAGAAATTGATTTTTCAGAATTTCGACATGGTATGGAATTTCAGATATGAATGCTGCCGGGAAGATATGGATCCATACCTACTAGAATTATAAGCTAATAATGAACTGGCCAGCCAAAAAATCGCCTTCGGAAAATGTAGTCAAAGATCATTGTTTCGAAAATTGCCAGTATCTTCGGTGATGGGTCACTTGATGAGCAAAGCTGTGGCGGGTTACATTGTATACATCGTACGAATTTTTTATCCTTCGGCTACTTACCTTCGTCAAACGCGTATTGATTTTGAAATCTACATTGCAATTTTTTGAGCAACTGAAACGTCCAAAAATAGTTTCGACGATTATGACCTACCCTCCATTATCGGGGAGTTGCGCCGCAATTGTTATACCGAGAAATCAAATAGTACATTGTATAGTGGACAATAAGCGTTAAGTGACCAACGATGAAATCTCCTAGATTTATCTAAAGATATTTTTATCCAATATCAGTTATTCATACGAATTTCTACCATTCTGGTGAGTACGAGTATGAGAGTGGCCTAACGTTGCGTATATCCCTACACGCTTCGCGTATACAGAGTTTTTTTTCTCCTACGATCCACTCGTTAGATCTTGCGATATTTCTATCCCTTAATGCACAATGGATCGTCCCCCTGCAGTCAATACTGCACGAGAGTTGAGTGACTTTTACGGTTCTCTTGTTGGGATGATATCCAGAAGCCGATACAGAGAGAGAAAAATGATGCAAAATCGTGTAAAAATTCACACTTTGTTGCATACTCGCCAAGCACTGTTCTATTCTTACTTTTATTTCCGTTTTTGGTGAACTTCAGGGCGACATTTTTTTCGTCCCGTCTAACTCCCGGAAGAAAAATGAATTTACAGGATTTTTGAGAAATATCTCGGCGACCATGTGCTCGAAAATCCACATTTGTATCCAAAGAAGTCGCATCTGAGTTTCAGGAATAAATCAGATACTATGGCACACTCAAAATGTTCACTTTCAAAGTAGAAATACATCAGACTCTCGGTACGTTACCGACTGATGGCAAGCTACAGACCCCTCGAATTACGATGCACACTTATCAAACTCTGTAAATGTCGGTAACTTACCATCAGTCGGTAACTTACTAACAGTTTAAATTTTTTTGATACACAGAGAATTCATAAAGCTATTTGAATTGCTGGTAACTTAGCCGCAGTCGATAATTTACCGACAATTTGAAAATCATTATTTCGCATTCGACGGGGTCGCCTGCAGTTTAAGTTTCAGGGAAAAGGACCATGCAGGTGGCAAGAAATATTATTACCGTCAGTCAGCAATATATTCATTTAGTATTCTTACCGGTGCTGAGCACGAAAAACCGAAACGCAATCGAAAAATCTGAAATACGAATTAGAAAGATCAACCGCATTAATCAAGTATAGATTTTTTTCCAATTTGGCAGGCAAATGAGGCAAATGTCGATTTTCCTCGAATTCATTTTTTTTTTCAAAGGAGAATTCTCGCACACTATTTGGTTAATTGTAAACAGCGTGTCTCATTGCTACCACGCTATCAGCCACCTATTCGTGTCAAGCTGGTACGATGATGAACTTTTGATGATTAAAATTTCGGAAATTCTCTTTCCAGTAACTTTATCTATTCCGAACAGTCGCCTTTGACCCTCTCTCTCTCTCTCTGCCTTTCTCATGGGGACTAGATACACGAGCCCACACCCGGAATTACAACGCGTCCCCAAAATTACAAATATTAAGGGTGGACGTTTGGTTTTTCGAAGGTAATATGTTATTATATTTCGTATGTATATAACATATCGGCTCTGATTGTAGGACAGATGCCTCACCTATCTAATCCTAATTAAGTGCCAGTGTTACGATATAATTTAAGACTAAGTGATACGCTTCTGGGTACGAATACAGTATTGATGAAGCGGTATAATATTTTTAGTGACTGCATGCAGATGCGTAGTTTTTTATATCGAAAAATTAGTGTTTGTTTTTGTTCTCGTACATAATTTATAGGAATAAAAAAACGTGTATGCATTACAAATCTTGAATCCGTAGATATGATTAAATTGCTTAAGAGGCTCACTTTTTTGCGATTGAAATAATTTTTCCCTTAAAATTCTCATGTGGACATTTTAAAAATAATGAACAAAGTCGTTCGAAGTAGTATACTCTCACGACCGGTCTGTTGTGAGGCTAGAATTGTGTCCGATCACTTTCACCTCGTCGACTGATATACAGTGGAACCTTGATGTAACGAATATTTAGGGAAGTTCATTATGTCGAGTTTTCGTTATATTGAGGTTTCGTTATGTCGAAATCACGGTCTTACATACAGGTCTTGAAACTCGCTCAAAATTTCAGTGGTGGGGGATGGCCTCTTATTGAAGCACCGACTGTTTCAACTCGTGACCACAAGGATCGCTGCTATAGAGTGATGCAGGCTGTGTAAGAGAGACGGAAATAGATTTCAAAAGTAAACAAAACCCAAACATAACCGCTGATTCACGCGACCACACGCGACGTGCTCTACTTGTAAACTTGCAAAAACGGTGATATTGAAAAATGACTTAGTGGTGTATTGTGCCAACGTGTGAAACAGGCTCTCGGGGCGGTATTCATAGTCAGATCTCAAATGCACTCCAAGATCGTCTTCGCCAAGACGATCTCATTAGACCGCGGCGTTCTTAAGATGCCGTATATTTCATAGTTCCGAAATAAGATGATCTTCGTGAAGACGGCGCTGCTGAAGATGGTCTTATTTGAACGGAAGGCGTCTTGACAAAGCATTTGCTTGAGACCGTGCTTGTTCGGCGTTCGGGTAATATCGGAAATTTACCGTTGTGTCGACCAATCATAGATGAGAACGCGGTTTTACGAGCCGCCATATGTGAAATTTGATAAATGTCAAAGTGAATAAGGTCTCAGCAATTACTTTGTCTATTGTACTCGAATAATTATTTTTGAATAATAACGAAATCGAAATCCAAAATGACCTCGAAAAGCAAGCATTACACCCCGCTTGAACGGAAATTATTGCTGAATTTTATAAGTGAACAGAAAGACATCATAGAAGCCAAGAAAAGTGATGCATCAACGCTAAAAATGAAAAAAGTCGCGTGGGAGAAAATTACAGAAAAATACAACAATTCGAAAGAAGTTGTACACACGGTAAGTGAAATAATCTTTTACTTCATGAATGTTTTATTTTTAAGTCACGACGAACGCAACAAATTTCCTAATTATACTTGAGTTCGAATTTCCTCAGAGAACAATGGACCAATTGAAAAAAATGTGGATCAATCTCAAGCACATCCAACGAGATGCCTTGACTAAAGAGAAGCAGGCTTGTATGGCAACTGGAGGTGGTCCGCCATTGCCTCCTGCTGAACTCGACCCAGAAGTAGGCATGATCGTTCCTCATTTAATGGATGTGGCACCGACAAATTTTTCATCAAATATAGTCGTTGAAGATGAAGAGGGTAATTAAGCTTTTTACTCATCCTACATTACTCGTACCTAGATATAATAGATGGTAACAAATGAATAGATCAACGATGTTTCACAATGTTTCCCTAATTAGTTATATAATTTAAATCCACTAATAAAGACGTACAATTTATAAATTATAAAGACATGATATCTGGCAAAGTAACCAAAATGCGATGTATAATATAGTATATATAAAAAGTGCATGGTGTTTTTAGTTGCAGATTACTTGATCAAAGTTATGAAGCAGCGAAATGATGGAAGTGTAACCGATGAAGAGTATTTAGATAAAGCTTTATTGGTGGAAACTCAAGACGATTGCGAAGGCGAGGACGTGCACGCATCTGGATGTTCAAGTGAAATCAATCAAGGTAAAATAAATAAGTGAAATGATTCACTAGTTACGAATGTTATTACAAAAGTGCAATCATTTTATAATTACATATAAATGGATAATTTGTATTATTCCAGTAATCCCTGCGCACCGTCGAGAGAAGTACGGAGCGGATATTAAACAACATTCAAGAAAGAAGTCTGTGTCTATCGCGTCATCTGCCGACAGAAAAATATCACGAGAGGCCGAAAAACTGCATAGGATTGCGGCGCTCTGTCAGCAAGACCAACTCTTGTTTCAGATAAAACGAAATCATGAAATGAAGGTTGCAAAAATGACAGAACGTCATTTAAGCAGGATACATGAATTGCAAATCGAAAAATATGAATTCGAATTGAGAAAAGCCAAAGCTGAAGCCGAACTAGCAGAATTTTTACTTGCCAAAGAAAAAAACGATGTATAGGTTTTGTTTTATCGGGTTTAAGGACAATTCAATTAAGTGTTACTAATAAGTTATTTTATCAATTATAATTCAACTGTAGTAGATTTGTTTAGGTTCGTGACTAATGTATAGATATTAATAATATAACCAAAGCATCTACGATATCCTTAATACTTTCGTTGATTTTATTGGGAACTTTATAAAAGTTTGTTACAATATTATAATTTGTTCTGATATACGGTTATAAAATAAATATATATATATATATATATATATATATATATATATATATATATATATATATATATATATATATATATATATATATATATATATATATATATATATATATATATATATATATATATATATATATATATATATATATATATATATATATATATATATATATATATATATATATACATATATATATATGTATATATATATATATATATATATATATATATATATATATATATATATATATATATATATATATATACATCAGAACAATATATGTTTTCACACATTATTGGATTGCGTCATAATACCGGATGCAATAACATAATTCATAGCCCAGACAAAATACATTTATTAATTTTGCAATCGTCTGCAAATTATATATTCTTGAAGTTAAAAAATCTATTTTACTTGGCATCGCGTAACGCTCGCGAAGAGCGCGAGTGCGAGACAGAGCGCTGAGAAGCAGAAACTGATTTTTCTTCCTGACGCTTCGTATAACGAGAATAATACCATTTAAATCATGCTCTCTAATGGAAGAATTTACCGATCGAACGACTGATCTACACGTTTAACTTCTTTCTTTTATTGAAAGAGCCGCTCGATTAAAGCTTCTCGAATCAGGAAACCCTCTCTAGGCTGCCAATGTGGGGGTTGACCCGGGATTACTTCTTCCTCGTCGATTGGATCTTCTTCCGGAAGAATGTTATCCAGAGTAAGGGATAAATTGTGCAAGACAGCACACGCTACGACTATTGTGGTACTGCATATTAATTTTGTGGCAAGGCCTTTCGATAGGCATGGAAATCTGCGTTTCCATATTCCAAATGTCCTTTGAACGACTTGTCTTGTCCTTTGTTGTACAATGTTGTAGCTATTTGGAATTAAAAAGTTGCAGAATCAATCTTTTTGCATCCATCTTTTAACGATTAAAGTAATCTTTCTCATGTATACCTTCGCTCTGCATCGGTCAGAGGATTTCCCAGGGGTGTAAGCAAAAACGGAAGGCAAGGATATCCAGCATCTCCAACAAGGGCTCCGGTTAGCTGCCCCTCATAATATTTCATATAAAGCCTAGAATTTTGAAAAATTCGGCTGTCGTGCTGGCTTCCGGGCCATTCTGGGACGATATCCAAAAATTCCATGCGCGGACCTACTACAGCCTGTACGATTAGAATTTTAGATGGTTCTTATTCACAAACAGATATAATCGCAATCCTGTGGACTCCATTAGCAATGTGTATAAAATATACCTGGACATTTAACGAAAAATATCCCTTGCGATTTCTGTAGACTTCTTGAATGTTTTCGAATTTTGTATGTGATAAGCGTATGTGAGTGCAGTCGATAGCGCCGTCAATTGTAGGAAGACTGATGCCGTCGCTGTTGGCTCCAAGTTGCCGAAAAAGTTGCCGATTTTCTAATCGAGTTTCTTCTGACATTGGCATTTTGATAACGGTGAACATTTCAGCCGCAAGTAACGTAGAAATCCTAAATATTATCCTTGACACTGTTGATTGTGACACAGATATCAAATCTGCATTGACGAGCTGCACAGAATAATGTATAATTATAAATTACTTGTTATAACCAGCGAATATAATATTATGAATTATTTTTTGTTAGCACCAAACTAGGTGTGCACTTTGCGGAAACAAGACTTACCTGAAAACTTGCCGTAGCGTAGAATCGCAGACAAATTAACAATTGAAATTCTGGTGAAATTGGTAGTCCACGATTATTAACTTTAAGTAAATTATTTCGGATCCTGGGTAATATCCCATGTATGATGCTATGTTTAGAAAACCGAAAACGTCGTTTAAATTCAGTTTCGCCATAGAACTCGAATGGATTCTGGCCGTCTCGTATGTATCGTTTTGGAGTACGCGGGACTTGTTGAATATTTTCTTCTTCAGATGATTCGTCCGACTCCGTATAATCCATGTTATCCGTATTATACAGATTCAGCAAATCGTTGAAATGGGACATTGCAATAATTCGATTGATTGCGTAGTCCAAAATTCCCGATTTACTTATTCACTGCATTTCTAACCTCAATTACCACTTTCACATGTACCACATAACAACTTGTACTCGTTTATTTTATATAATGTCACCACAGTCCAACAATACGAAAACACCGGTTTTGTACATTCCGAATTTCGTTGATTAATTAAGGGCACTTTTTTTGAAAGTCAGTTTGTACATCTGCATACAGCTTTTGATATGCGAGAGATAAATGAGACGCTGCTTAAGACGACTCGAACCACGTCTTGGTCAAGACCATCTTATTTACGGTCTATTTCTCCAAATAAGCATGTCATAATTGACTATGAAACCTTGCACTATTGAGACATTGCTTATTTTGAACAAGACTGGACTATGAAACTTGGAATAAGCAAGAGTTTTATGAGATGATCTTCGTTAAGACTATCTTATTTGTCGCGTCTTATTTACCGACTATGGAACTACAGCGCTATCTTGAGACACGTTCTGAGACCATCTTAGTTGACGATTGTCTTAAGATCTGACTATGAATACCGCCCTCGGTGTTTCGGGTGCCAAGAGACTTGGCGCAATTAAAAAAATGGGAAGCCGCGATACCGGGAGTTGGGAAATTAGAACCGAGACACGTTGTGTGCGAAAATCATTTCGGAACCGAAATATATTAATCGAGAATGGGCGAAACAGGCGTTGGAGCCGGAAACCTGAAAAAAAAATGAAAAATGATTGGGACTATTGCAATAAATACTTTCCAGGCTGAAAAGCATAAAACAAAGTTAGTGAATTATTTTCATTTATCCTACTCGAGAGTCCTTCGCTTAAAGGTCGGAAAAGAGGTGTTTTTTTTATTTATCAACGCAAACCGTTTCGGAAATTGCAAAGTAGAGATTATTGAAAATGTTTCTTGGGACATGCATTAAAATTTTTCGAAGAGGAAATAAAGAATTGCAAAAGAAGCACAGTTTCTTAAGTATTTGTTTCATTTTCAAGAAATACATCCTGCAAGTGATTCGGTCTGGATTCCACTTCGGTCTGGAATAGTTGCCACTTATTTTCCGGTCAATTAAAACAACGCGTAAAGCCTATTTTTTTTTATAAAAGCTAAAACATGTTTTTAAAAACCGAGCTCACAGAGATCGAACCTCTGAAAGCAGCATTACGAAGCTCGCACCGAACCCCTTGACCAACACGAGCTCACATTGGTCGTGTTCGCTGGGTCTCATCATTTTGATACGAACAAGAGCGCATGCGCATGATGATGCGCAACGCGCAACTGCGCAACGAAACGAGTCATGCGCAAAACGAACGACTCGTTTCATTGCGCAGTTACGCGTTGCGCATCATTATGCGCATGCGCACTTGTTCGTATCAAAATGATGAGACCCAACGAACACGACCATTGACACCTATATATAAAACATTCATATTCATTGTACCCACTTGGATAACTATAGTCTTTTGGTTTTTTTCAGGTTTACGATAAAGTTACTTTTAATTGTATTTAGGTCCATCATGCATTTTTGACATTGAATATCATAATTTGCCTACACCAGCCAATTGTACAGCTAGGTTAGGTTCTCCTATGAGTCAACAATCGATTTCCATCCCTCTCGCACAGCCTGCATCACTCTATCGCAGCGATACCGTGGTCCCTAGTCGAAACGGCCGGTGCTTCAATCCGAGGACATACCCCCACCACCAGAGTTTCAAGACCTGTATGTAAGACCGTGCTCTAGTCCCTCTAGACTCTATGCCCGCTGATATCCAAACATGGCGGCTATAGGCATACAACTTGTACAATATACCGGGAAAACAATGTTTTCGCGCAAAGCGTATTCGATTTTTCAACGTGCTCAGTACAACGTAACAAGGAAAAGCCTCAAATATAGTACGAGCACTTGCGAATCAGGTAACTTTTTCATTTGACACTATTAATTCACATTTTCGTTTTTTGAGGTTAACTCACCAAATTAATTTTTAAAAACTCCCTTATGTATGCGAAATTTTAGGCGAACAAAATGCAACAGGCGAGCGAGATCCGGCACCTCTTTTCTTCAGAAAGGATGTTCAGAATCTTCTTATAACTCTGACGCGTCCGGACATGAATAAGCTATTTCGAAAACGCAAAGACGGCCAGGAGATAGAAGATGCCGTATACAAATTCATGACTGACAAGGAACTGAAGAAACACGTTAAGGAGGCTGAGGAGCGCGGTCTAAAGCGACTGCAAATGCCTCCGGTAGTCAAGATAAGAACGGAAACTAATAGAATTTTCTCAAAAGATCCAGCCCTTCAAGGGCACGACACAGCCAAATACGTCTTTATGGACATAACTTATCCGATGAACGATTACGAGAGATTGATAGTCGTCAGAGAACCGGACGGCATTCTGAGAGATGTCACATGGGACGAGAGGCATCGTTACAATCAATTATACTATCCGATGAAGGGTCGAGAAATAAATACCCCAAGAATGTTTCAGGATCAATACTTACAGGTACGCTTGCATTGATATTTTCATTTCATTCCACAGTCTTGCTATGCGTCATTTATTTAGCCAGGCTCACAATAATCCACGCCTTGAAGAACTGAGTAAATTCTTATTGAAAATTGGGTTATGAAGGGGTTAGGCTACTGTGACATCCTAAAAATCAGGGTTGTGTAAAAAAAATTATTTTGAAGGAATAAGTAATATTACTGAAAATGTGTTTGGACATTTATTTGCATAGCCATCAACCAAGTTGTGTACCAAATTTTATTAAAAAATATTAATATTACAAAAAGTTACAAACAATATCTTGAAGGACCTTCGAGTGTGTGGGGTCAAGGATATATTTGATCTGAAAAAAAAAACGATGTTTTTTCTTAAAATAGATAACATTGGCTTTGATATCTTGTGTCAAGCGTAAAAAAAAGTTACTGAATAAGTTTTTTCGATTTTTCGACGGAAAATTATATTATTATTAATAACGAATGAAAAAAATGTTAAAAAGAAGAACGTCAGTCGAGACCAAACTACTTTTACACTGAATAAGTGTACCAAATTTGAAGTAAATCCGTTCATTAGATGTCAAGAAGTACACTGTTTTGAAAACCATGAATTCGAGAAAAACGCGTTTGAAGTTTTATCAGCAGTTCTATCGTAATCATAAGTTTATCTTCACATTTTCACAGTAGCCGAACTTCTTAATCAAAAGTGGAAAAACTTTGCGGCAGCGTGTTGACACGTGCAAGGTACATTTTGTTCAAAATTGTGACGCTATCTTTCGCTCGAAACCATTGAGCCATGGTGCAATTGCAAAATTATTTTTTAATGAACAATCCACAAAACTTGCGCCGCTATTTTCATTGGAAAATGACATTTGGATTGGTAGTCAAGAGTTCCGTAAAAGTGTGTTTTTATAACTCATTTGCTCTGGGCTTTTTTCCAAAAATTACAATTATCATCAACCTTATTTTTCAAGATAATATAATGTCAGTTCAACAAACAAGATTTTATTAGTAATGTGGCAAGGTATGATGTTTCCGGAAGCAAGGCTCTACGCAAAGCCCGAGGTTTCGTTCTTTACACTCGTGTGTTGCGTTCGGCGTCAAGGGAAAAGTATTTCTCAAGAATTCTACAAAAAATTACGAACAACAAAATTGTCGTTTCTAGCCTAGTAGACGCTATTTAACGTATAACGTCACCATTTTTTTTTAATTCACAACGTGACCGCCAGATTACGTTGTTTTAGGCCAAACGTATATCTGCGCATATCTGGGTTGAAGCGCGCCTAACAGAAAACGGACAAAACAGCAACTATAAATGTTACAACTTATACCGGAATAGTCTTGAAGTTTGCATAGTTGGAATGCAACTAAAATTCGTTTCTTATATTTTTCATATCCTCATTTCTGTTTTTACGATATCTTTTGTTGCATCTTTATATTCTAGATCTCTAAATAAGCTAATTAAAGAATGATTCAGGGATTTTCGTAACAAATATTCGCCAATAGAAAATTCGAGGAATTCAAATATAATAATTTTCCACTGCATTCCAACGATGCAAGCTTCAATCTCATGGAATAGAGCACAAAAGTCGCATTGAGACGCATTGATTTTTCAACGTGCAAAAAATCGGTATCTATTCTACTTCGGATTTTTATTTCTATCTATTTTTCGGATAATAGAAATCGGTATCGGTTTTACCTATTTCTATTATCGATTCAATGCTTTATTATTATAAAATCCTAACATTCTTCCGTATCGCCCGTAAGATACGTAATTCCATAATTCCTCTAATAAGAATATGCATAAGCGTCATATCGAAATAATAATACTGACCGTTCCAGGAGCTTCTGGGTCAGAGGGAATACGAATTTGTTTTGGACCGGGCGTGTCTTCAGTTCGAGCCAAACGATCCAGAATATCATCGCGTAACGAAAGCCGTGTATTCGGCAGTCAATGAGGAGAAGCAGTTCAACAGTTTACGCTCGACGCGACACTTCGGCCCGCTCGTGTTTCATCTCGTCTGGACGAGAAACATAGAAAATCTGCTCATTGAAAATATACGGACGGAGAGACTCGAGGATGCCGTTCTCTTGATCAAGCTGTACAACATGGTCTATCCCGACGCTAAATCTGCCACGTTGAAGCACGACGGTGACGACATGAAGTATTTAGAAGATTATATCAGCCTCGAGCCGGCGAACAAGGGAAAATTGGTTGTCGCGCTAAACGCGTTGAAGGAAATACAGGAAGCCAGAAAAGTTGTCGAGGAAGGCGTCAAAAAGGCGCATGGCTTCTAAAACGATATTTTTTAAACGATCGTGTCATGTCGCTGCAACAATAAAAATGAAAAGAAGTGACTGCACCGTGAAATCGTAAATTGGGTACCACATCGCCTACTCAACAATTTTTGCCTAGGAGGAAGGGAGATCATTTGTAGACACTTTTTTCGATATTTTAAGGGGGGAGATACCTTTGAGCGAGGAAAAATGGCTACATTTTGTAATAAAAATATATTTCTTTTTATTTTCAAAAATATGTAGGGTCATGTTTGAGACAGTAGGGTTAGAAGATTTATACCATATTTCATCAGAATCGATCGAAAAAAGGTGAAGAAATGTTACGTTAAAAAAGAATCATGGAAATGAGCAAATTTTTTGCCAGCCTAAACGTATATCCTCCCTTAAGGGAAATATGTTCAGAACGTTCCAAAACGCTGGAAAACCGCATTTAGATTAAAAATATCCGCCCCCTCCCCCTCTAGGGATTTTCTGTACAAGCAAAAACTTCTACAGTTTTTGAGACATCTGGTTCGATTTTTGCACACCAATAGGTCATCGTGAGAAGTCTGTTCTACATGATCTTAGTGAAAATCGGTAAGGCACTTTACTTTGGGTCTAAATCATGACACTCGATAAAAATTCATTGTCGTTGCATTCCAACTGTGGAACGTTGAAGTTTGCACACTTGGAATGCAACGACTATGAATTTGTTTCATTCTTCAAATTTCCTTAAGCAGATTGGAGCTACGAAAATCACTTGAACATTTTTTAGGATTCTTATTTGGCGACCTACAACATAAACCTGCGGAATATGTTTTGGATAATAATGAAAATAAGAAATGAAAAAGAAACTTCAATCCCGTAGATGCTGAGGGAGTCTTTATTTTCATACAGATGGTTTTTTCTCCATGTGGCTTTTACAACATCTTAGATACGTCCTCAAATTTTAGTACGGAAATAGAGAATCGTACAATTCAGGGTAAACCGACCAGTAAATGGCCGAATAATGACAATGTAGCATTCAAATGGACTGTAAAGTGAAAATATTCTGAAGACTTATTCTTTAATTGCTGTAGCTAAGAAAATAAATTATTCCGATGGCAGAAAAAAAATCGAAGTAATTGCAACAAATAATATTGGAGAAATTGATAAATGAGTAGCGAAATGAATAAATCGCAGTGAATGGACAAAATTACCAGTAAATGGACGTGTATTGTATACAAACGCTGTAAAGGATACCGATTTATTATTTATTTTGATTAAATGCTAGATTTGGACATCACTGTGTTGCACGAGAATTATAATATTCTTATGCATATAGGCATTATATTGGTTACTACGATTTCGTAGAAAATACATAAAGCTTTTTTGCTTCTTAACATGAAATTCTCAAAAAACTACCAGTTTGTTTCGACTGAGTAATGGAAAATTAAATACTGACAAAATTTAAAAAATGAATTACGGAAATGATTTCATGAAAACATTTAATGAAATGTACACTACCGGCCGAAAGCTTCGGGCACTTCAGACAATTGCAAAACTTTCCATCACTTTGGATAATTGCAAAATTATATTAGCATAATATAATTAATTATACAGAGCTATATAATATCTTCGTAAAATAATAAATGAAATAAACTATATTATTCTAACGTTATTTAGCAATTATCCAGTGATCGAAAGTTTTGCCTTGCCTGAAGTGTCCGGAAACGGTTGGCCGGTAGCGTACATTGTCTTCTCTTAAGGCGTTACCCCCACTTGTAGCGCAAAAAAGGCCTTTTTCATGATTTTTTAAAAAGAAAACTACAAAACTTTTTTAATCGATCAATATATCATCTTAAAGAACACATCTTGAAGAACTTTCAGTAATTTTTTTATTGAAAAATATTACATTGTTTAGTGGCAAATGGCCGTCAATGAAATAATGTTTTTATATACACGGTTTGCGGTGACCAACATTGCGGCGAAGTGGATCATCTGAAAAAAAATGCGGATGGATTTAGTCAAATATAAGTATAAACTAGTCTTTAATCGAAGGATTTTAAAAAATATTCATTTTTCACAAAATGGCGGACAGTCAAAGTTAATGGTTCGATTTTAACGAAAAAAAAATCGAACGATTAAAGACTACATTTTTATGTATTAAATAAGCCTGCAAAATTTCAAGAAGATCGGTTCATTAGTGTTCGAGTAATCTTGGTCACCGACTTCAGAAATGCCATTTTGAGAAAAACGCGTTTAAAGTTTCAATTTCAGTTTATACGAAGAAAATATTTTTTTTTTTGTAAACTTACATAGAGTCATCTATTATATACTTATACTTCAAAAAAATGCAATAAAAAAAATCGATTTTTTCAAAATCGCAAGTGGGGGCCCTTAACAGTAATTAATTTTGCAATTTTCAGCAGATGAGATAATTGTTTTACTCTGCTTTGAGAATTAACAGAACAGAGCTCATATACCTATTCACTGGAAGAAGGTTAGAATACAGCACCAGTAAATAAGGATTTCTAATTCTGACCTGTTATTACGATTTTATCCAAAAAAATTGCAAACAATCGGACTTTGATTCTATCTCAAATAATGAAAGCAATACTTACCCTCAAAACTCATAAAAACGATTCTTTTCGCCCTTACAGCATCAACTGTGCACAGCCGTATAGCAACTTAGTAGTAGGGGAACTCGAGGCAAGACGAATACGCGGGGTGAGATGAATTATAAGCCTAGCTACTAAACAGTGCGTGCGAGCACAGTGCTCCCGTGGAATTTGGAAGGGTGGCGGTGAGGTGAATGAGTGTGGAAGTATCAACTGTGGCGGAAGCACGCGTCTCGAGTGAGACAACAATATCGATTTTTTGACAAAAGGATGTAAATTTTGGTAAAGATTGACATCGTTTCAGTTTATTTGAGTTGCTGATATTGATTAGAGACAGGTAGGTAAACACAATGAAAGTACTAATTATTAATATAATAAGAACGGTTTGTCAGACATTTGCAAGGTTATTGCGTGATTTTTTGTTAATTCGTTAACCGTCTAAGGGGGCAAGATGAATACAAGCTATCGCAAACCCGGAATATTTTACAGCGTACCACTATTTACGTTAGGAAGGGTGAAATGGAACTAGTAAAGCATTTGGTTCCTCTTCAACCGGTGTTTCTACCAGGGGAAGAAAAACAACTAACAAATGATCAAAATGATATGGAAGCAAGATTATTCGGACTAATCCTACGGAACTTAGGCTTATCAAATTGATAGTATTGAGAATGAAACCACTTTTATATGCGAAAGATGCCAATAATTCGTGTCCCATCATCATCCCAGCGCGGTTTCATCTTGCCCCGCATACGGGGTGAGATGGGGAAAATAAAGGTTTAATTAAAAATATATATTGTACGGTACAAATCAGAAAGACTGATTTTTTTGCTTCCAAAATTAAAAGATTAATAAATGTTGATTATTTTAAAAAATAATTCAAGTTGACTGATTCATATATGTATTGTTTTATTTGAACACGACCTTAGCGCTATCATCTTGCCCGACTTCGCAAGATGATAACAAAATTACAGTGATTCAACTTTTTTAATCGACAATTCATATTCTCTACTAGCTTTAAAGATAAATCAGCTTTCGTCCATTTGCTGGTCCCCGTCCATTCACTAGTCGGTTTACCCTATATACGGATTTAATGTTGCGAAAATCGGTGAAACTAGATTTTAAGGGAGTATGAATTATCAGCAAGCGAGCCTTTTTACACTGTAACCTTTTTGATGTTTGGAATACCCTGCTCCCTTTTTTTCGATATACCCGAGCAGGATGTCGAGAGACTTTTTAAGCATTATTTATTTGTAACCACAATGCGGCTGTGACGGACGAATAGACAAACGGAGTCGAATTTTAATCATTTTGTATCCTTTGTGGAGCAATAATTTATACGATAGAACTAAACAGAGAAGCAAACGAATCACTGATTCACACTAGAAAATAGTTTCCTGATTTTTTCGTCGGAGAATTCCTGCCGTACGAAAATAAGAAAACCCCGCTTACCTTCAGCATTTGAAGTGTTTAGGAGAAGTCACGGATCGGTAATTGAAGTCGCAAAGCTTTTCGGGATTTCTTACTTCAGCGATTAATACCGTGATTAATTTATTATTTAATTACTTACAAACATTTACAAATGTAACAAGTCAATTCAATTTGGCGTACAAGGGACTGTCAGGAAAAACATTACACTAATGATTGATAATATTACTAAATACAACGTATCTCATTTGAAGTTATCATTTTGTGCATTCTTGGAGATGTACGCTCGCTGGGCAGGGTTGAGGGCAGGATGAGGGTTCAATCTGTCATCTTAAAATATCGAATCGTCGATCGTGACGACAAATACACGATTTCATATGTATTTTAATATACGTATACGAGAGAAGTGCTCTCGATTCGATTCAACGATCATGCATAAAAATTAACTTTGTACAAACTTAATCGTACACATAGATACAACTCGGAACTTGAATTAAATGGTTAGGCTACTGTGGAAATGAGGAAGACTCGTTCGTCGCTTGAGGCAACGCGAAATTAAGAGGGAGGTCCAACATATGGTCCAGGAATGACAGATTGGAGGTAAACTTATGGTTACAACGATAGAACTGCTAGTAAAACTTTAAACGTTTTTTTTTCGAAACTATTTTCTTCAAAACGGTGTACACGATTTCTCGACATCTAATGAACGGGTTGACTTGACATTTAAAACACTTATTTAGTGTAATAGTAGTTTAGTCTTGACCGACGTTTTTCTTCTTAACATTTTTAAAAAATTAGTTATTAACAATTGTAATGTTATTTCTCCTTGAAAAATCGAAAAAATTGAACTTTTTTTTATAAATGAAACAGAAAAACTTGCTCAAGTCTTACAAGTGAAGGTTGCGAGTTCGATCTATCCGATTTCGATTAAATTTGGCATACTTGTAGAATGGGTAAAAATAGGCGACACGTACTTTTTGATATCTGCGGAACCCAAATCGGGTTTGCGTTTGAACCTTTAAAAATCTTAAGGGTTGAAACGCACCCTCGAAAATTGGGGTGTTTTTCTTTTATGGTCGATGACGTTTTAACGGTACGAGATATGAAAAAAATTCGAATTGCATCAATGTTTATTTTTTCGTGTACTATACATTGGAAAAACGAAAAACACCCCCATTTTCGAGGGTGCGTTTCACCCCTTAAAAATCGGGTTCCGCAGATATAAAAAAATACGTATCGCCTATTTTTACCCATTCTACAAGCATGCCAAATTTCATCGAAATCGGACAGATCGACGTCGCAACCTTACCTTGTTAGGCAATATCGGCTATTTATAGAAAAAAAACTGGTTTCTTTCGTTTCAGATGAACCGGATGGTCAAAATCAAGTACACCGTTCCGCTCCTTAAAGGCCCTTCACGAGATTGTTCATAACTTCTTTAATTATCGAAACTTTTTATCCAGCTTGGTACACAACTTTGTTAATGTACGTACAAATAAATGTCCAAACGGTTTTTCAATCATTTTTCAATTATTTATTTCTTCGAAATTAATTATTTTTTAAACTAATTTTCGGCTCGTCACGGTAGCCTAACCGCTTAAATGTTTCTTTTTTATCTTTAAAGTAAAATACCGAGTTTATTCGAAAAAGAAAGTTCGTTCACATAGACGAAAATTGCTCATTTTTCTATCGCAAATAGGTGAAATTAGTGAGTTTCGTAAATCATTTCGTCGCACTGCATAAAATTCATCTGGCTTTTCTTTCTTGATATTCGAGAAGACATTCATTTTCGTTCTGCTAAGAGGTATTAGGCCATCAAAGAGGAAATTCTCTAAATCCTTAATCACCGAGTACATCCATTTTCCGTACATTGTATAATGGAAAAGTGCCTGGCCATTTATTTTTCCTATTTCTTTCATAATTCAAATGTCTGCACGAATCCATTCAAAAAAATCAACGTTGCATTCGATCCTCGTGAAGCACGTGTGACGGAGAAATCTGGGGTAAAAAAAGTATGTCGTCAAGTCGCGTGAGAAACGAAAACACAAATTGCCACCGTGTTATAATTTCACGAATACGATGTATTGGCACTTTTGTCAAAGATTGCGAACGCTTCAAATGTTTCACGAACGTTCCTTGGTTCTTTTTGGCAAGTTTGATACCAACTGCGAAACGTATCAGTTCGTTTTGGGTATGGTATTTTGAAAATCCAAATTTGGACCATAAATAATCAAGTCACGATATACTGTGGTGGTTGTAAAAAACTTAGACGTTTTTTTTTTTAACAATTGAGCATAATTCCATGGATTTTCGATTAAATGAATTTTTGAGTGGTCTCAAGAAATTATAATCGTCAGACGAAATGACGTACTTGTGAAAATTGAAAAATCACTTAAGAATTCTAACTTTAGTTATTACGTCGATCGATTTTATTAATCTACACACGCACATACGAATCGTCGCGACTGGTTCAGTTTATCGTCTCTTGTAATCCGCGCATCTTACGTATAATCCGTTATTTATTGATAATATTTGCGACATTAAGGGTTGTTGTTTGAGCAATTTTATTCTTTTTTTCTTGCACACTTGTGTTCCTCGCGGCAGAATTTGTCCGCGCCCAATTCGTCGTCGAAGCATTTCATTCTCCATTTTTTTCTTCCCGTTATGACATTGCATCGTCACTTGAAAAAACGGTACTACGCTCTGCTTGATTGTACGAGAATCCTTCGTCGCATCCTAGCTTTCTGATTTTTTATCACGACAGGAAAGACACATTTGTTTTTTTATTTTTATCCTCAATATCAAAGAAAAGAATAATATCCATGATATAACGAATCGCGTGTTGCTGCAGAGTGCCATCATTGTCCTAGGCGACCAGCTATAAAAAAAAACCATTCGATCGGCCGAAATTTACCGTAACATTTATTTTCCGGCCTCAATTTCTTTTACCGTGAATTCCCACGCGGACGAAAGGAGCAACAGCGACCGCTTTTCACCAATTAAACGATCAATTAATTCAACGAACGTATCCTCACGATTCTCGTAACGTCATCGGTGAAGATTCAAAGGTGGAGTGAAAAAAAAAGAATAATTTAAAATCATTTAATTGGCACATACAAATCGCTGACTCGGCCTAGTTCCCTTCACACATCCACACTTCGAGATAAACGCGGGATGCAACTTGTAATGTTTTTCTCTTTCGTTTGCTTCTTGTAAAAAGAAAATTGCGCAAATGCATTTGATGCAACATCATTTACACGAAATGCTTTCTTATTGCGACAAATCTAAGAAACACATAGCATTCAGTTGTCGTTTTGTGATACGTGTACATTGTTTTCAGTTTTTATGTTATCCTTTTTTTTCTGTTACCTTTTTTTTTTCTTCGCTTACATCATTAGTTGTATATTGTGTGTACATAGGTATGTATAATATTTGTATAATAATCTAGATAGTCCTTAGAAGTATTACGTACCCGGCGACACGTAAAAGTAATAAAGAGTAAAATAAAACGAATTAAATTAAATTCACAAACCTTCAAGTAGGTATACCGAAGTACTTTTTTAAGGGGTTAGGCTACTGTGAAAATGACGAACACTCGTTCGTCACGTGAGGCAACTCAAATTGAAGAGGAAGGTCCAACGTATGGTACAGGGATCGCAGATTGAAGGTAAACTTATGATTGCGATAGAACTGCTGGTAACACTAAACCCACTTTTCTCGAAACTGTTTTTGAAAACGGTGTACACGATTTCTCGACATCCGACGTACGGATTGAGTTGAAGTTTGGTACACTTATTCAGTGCAATAGTAGTTTAGACTTGACCGACGTTTTTCTTCTCAACATTATTTTTTAATTAGTTATTGAAAATCATAACATTATTTTTCCTTGAAAAGTCAAGAAAAATGCAAATATTATTTTTTAATTATTGAAACACGATAGCGAAAAAAAGCTCCGCCAAGTCGTAGCCAATATTGGCTGTTTCAAGAAAAAAACTCGTCTTTTTGTTTCATATCAACCGGGTGCCCAAAATCAAGTACACCGTTGAGCCCCTCACGCTCAAAGGTCCTTCACGAGATTATTTATAACTTCTTCAATTATTTATATTTTTCATGGTCTTACTTATTCCTTCAAAATGATTTTTTCTTCAAATAATCCGGATTTTCGAGTCGTCGCAGTAGCCTAACCCTTTAAACAATAAACGCTAAAAATATCTTGGCACAGGCGATTCAATGAATACTTTTATTTTTCGTTTATGCGAGACAGATTGATTCCGGTGATAGTTTAGTGTTCTGTAGATATTCAAAACTCATTCGTAAAGGTAATTCGAAGCAGTCCCATGCAAATATTGATGTTATTGTTGTTTTTTTTTATTTCCACTCTCGAACTCACACGTAATTCATATTTCACTATAGTCTCATCTAAATAAATTAGATTTGTTTCCCGAGTTTATTGATTTACCTCCCTTCGTCTTCTTACGTTTATTCCTTTTTATTTATTTCTTTTTTCAACAATAGTTCGTTATTAATGATAAGTTTCAGTTATAGAGTCATATAAATACGCGTTTTTTTTCCGACGAGACTTTCGTCGATGGGTTTTTATCGATTGTTGTTGTTTTTTTTGTTTGCAAAATCCGACGTGTCTCGATAACTCACGCTCGTTAATTTCCGTTGGTTCGTTCATTACATTGAATAATACTGCAATTACGCGACGTTGATATCTCTCTCGGCAGAAAACGAATTAATTTTTCTCTAATATATATGTGTGTATATATATATATATATATATACACATACACGTTCAAGTAGATACATATGCTTATCCTTTCAGTCGAGATCGATAAGATCGTACATGATTATCATTCACCGAGACGACACATGGCGAAACTGAAATTTGAGTGTAAGTTGTATCTATATATATATATAACACGACGCACATCCTCGTGTCTCATCGTAACAATGACGTGCACGAGTTTCGCTTTTTCACGATCAATCAAAGAAATCTATAAATCGATTTTCTCATTCTCACAGGACAATCGTTTCATTCGTTACTTCTTTTTAAATATTATTATTATTACTTTTTTTTAAATTATTACTATTATTATTACGATAGTGCCGGACTAATTGTATGCGTCGTACTTCGACCCGTATCAAAGTGCGGTATCGTCAATTTTTCAAGTCGAAAACACACCCTGTTGCTTCTCGCAAATTATACAGCACGTTCGGACAGCTTTACGATTTTTGTTCGCGTATTTTTTCTCTCACTGCTATCCCGAAGAATACATATGCATTTTACACTGAGAATAAAAGAAAGAAAAAAAAATCGTACGTAGCAAAATCTCAGTTGCGTTGCTCCGTGATGACATTTCATACCACCTATCAATATAACAGCCAAGACCGAGCAATTTTAAATAGCTTATTAAAATTCTTCCATTGGATTCGTCACGTTTTATCGTTACATTCAGGATATCAAGTATCTTCTATTATCGTTTATACTCTCATTCGACTAATATCCACGACTTCGTCTAATTTCTAGATAGTGTATATTTTGTTCGCCATTTCTCTTAATTCCGGTTTATATAGTTCGTTATATACGAAGTCATACATGCGATTGTGTGTCGTTCACAAGTGAATTTCCTTTCAGTCACTCTCCACAGTGGAATTATTGAGTTGTGTGCAGAGTTCGTTTTCATCGAGTGGTCGTTCGCTGGTTCATTCAGCGACTTTTGGATATCAATAATAATTCGTTTACGTAAATTCGCCACTTTATTTCTCGCGGGTATCGTTATGCGCTCTTTCTCTCGCGCTATCTCTCTGGTCGCACAAACTTTCATCGTCCTTTATATCCATATATATTCGTACTAGCAACTTTAAAAAATGCCTAAAACTTCCTCGACCAATGTCCCCTTGTTTGCCTGTCAATGTACACACCACGGCAGACGAACGAATTTCGCTAAATTTTAAAAAATCAAATATTCAACGACGTTAAAATTTTCTCTTTCTCTCAATTGCTATACGTATTATAAATATGCCGCGAAAAAGTTCTCACAATTTGACCAGTTGGGTTCTCAGTCTAAATGTATCGCCGAGTCCGAAATTGGGTCGTGGATATTGGGAATCGACAACCGCGCAGGCTCATCGAAGATTTGAAACGCGTCGATCGAGCTGTGAGAACTTTTAACGGAAACGCCGTGCGGTCGTAAAATGGCACAATGCGAAGCGGAAGAAAGACTCGAGAGACTAACGAAAAAAAACGTATTCTCGTTCGTTCTTCCGCCACACGTCGCTGCTCGTTCAACGTAGGAATAAATACTTTCCCCTTCATCGTTATGGAGTTTCGGGACAATTGACTATATGTTACCGTTTCAAATTTATACAGTCAATTCTTTTTCATATACTGGATGCACCCTCTAAATTTTAAATCGATCGTCTTCACCGTTTCCGTAACATTCACAACGGAAGAAGCACTTTTTAACATTTAGATGCCTACGCTCATCGCTGATTGGTAGTTTTACGCACGAAATAGTGTGAATTAATGTTCAAGGGAATTAGGCATTGAAAAATCTCGGAATTGTTCGTTTTTTAAACATTCTGTTACTACAATCTCTTTCAAACATTTTGGCGCAAAGAAAACTGAAAAATTTCGAAATTTTTCGTTTTTTTTTTGCATTCTGTTACTACAATCTCTTTCAAACATTTTGGCGCAAAGAAAACTGAAAAAATCGCAAAATTGAGCTCAGTAGAGCAATAAAATTCCAATACTCCGCTAACGGTTAACGCCATTGAAATGTGCAAGTTGCGTGACCAGGAACGCTTGTTGGATGCAGACAAGAGATCGCAAGCATCAACAAAAGAAGCTAGGGTGGAAAAAACCGACGTTCCGTGATTTTCGCCACAGAAAAAACTAAACTCGAGAAGTCCTTCTACAACGCCGGAAATTTTTAACGTACGTAAGTTGCAATTTTTCTGCCGTAGTACTGCGCGAGAACTCAAACGCGTTTTTCTTTCGAAACAGCATTTTGTACTAGTTTTGCCGCGATAACTCAAGAACGATTGAAGATATCGCCTTGATTTTTTTCAAATGAAGTTATCAACTTTCTTTAAAAATGAACCAACGTCTAATAAAAAAATCGATTTATTATTATTGTTATTACAACAAATGTCATCCGTTTTTCGATGATGTTCAAATTTTAGCTCCATTTTTAAAATTTTTACGTTTATTTAAAAAATGTTACGTCCAGTCTGTGGAGGAAGATCCCCTGAAGAGAATGGCGTTTGGGAATTGCCAAAAACTTCAATCCGCCACTCGAAATCATGGCAATGAGGGAGCAGTGCATGAGACGCGTGGTCTTTATCCGCCCATATCTTCCTTAAATATTTTTATTTTTGAAACCTCGACCACTGAATTTAACAGCCAAAACGCCAATAAAAACCTTGCGAAAAATAAAATCTATGTATGTTGTTTCGGTTCTTCACAAATGCCATTTAAATTGTATCCCATTTCCGTCCTATTTTCGCTGCCTGGTCCCTTTAAAATATTATGAAACCTGTCAAATCACAGTACAAACTGATCACGAAATTGTGATAATGTACCGACTGAAAAACTGTCAAATCACAATACATGATGACCATTTCGTCTCCCTTCACATCACGACAAGGCAATGTCAAAAAGTGTCACTTCAATTGTAAATTTTATAGAAACAGTATAGAAGATCGATATAAAATGTGATGGACCGAGGGTGTCCTCGGTATACGACAAAGAATTTACCGTACAAATTTGAATCAACCGCTACCATATCGCCAATTGTCCCAAACCTCCTTAAATCGCCGAAAAGGTCAACGATTTTTGAAAGCAAGGTTCAAAACGAGAACGCGGCGAAAAATGAACGTAACTTTCGACCGGAGTGATCAACGCGTATGTTTCCGCGTTTGCTTGTCCCGCTGGCAGCCTCGAAGAGTGATCATCCGTTGTAATTGCGTGCGCGTTGATCGAGATTGCTCGATGTCCATTAGCTCGAGACGAGTATCGTCATTGGACAATGATTGAACGTCATGCGGCTCGATAATAATCGCCAACTTCTCGGTCACAGAATATCAGTCTCGTAGATCTTGCTCGTTGTCGTCTGGCTGGTGGTTTGGGTCGTTTGGGGGTCCGTTTGTTGTTGCGCGGCTGTATGTTGCGCGTGTCCCGTTAGTGGTCCATCGGCGTTGGCTTTGACGGTGAGGCTGGTGAGCGAGCCCGAGCTCGTCGTGCTCAATCCAAGGCCCATTTTTGCCAGGAGATTCGACTCGGAGCCGGTTTTCTTGAGGAGATCCGGGGGCGCTGGTGGCACGGTGGTCAGTCCGGAGGCGTTTCTGTGCAACTGTTGCAAACGCGCGTACTGCTCCTGCAGGGCTTTTTGCTTTCGCAGCAATTCCTGGTGTCGTTGCTCCAGTTGTTCCTGGCGTCCCTTCTTGTTCTGGAGTCCCTCCTGGGAATTGATGCTCTCGCAGGAGCTGGAGTTGCTCGCCGATAGCATGTTGCTGTTGGGTGGGGGTAGGTCGTCGTTGGTGGCAGCGTTAGGTGGCAGCGCCATTGGTGGCTTACCGCTGTCCTTCTGACTGGCGCGGCCGCGGCGAAGAGTCCCGGTCGGGTTGCGCGGGGGTAACTGGGGACTGGTTGGACTTGCGAGGGGCGATCTCGAGCTGGTACGCGGCGGTGGCGGCGGCGGTACTCTCCGCGATGTCGCCAGTTGCAACAACTCGGCGTTTCTTTCCGGCACCGGTGGCTTTTGCGGTGGTAAAATTGCCCCCGAATCCGATATTTGTAGTCGAGCTATAGGCGGCGAAGTGTCCGTGTCCGAGCTCGACGGATACGAGTGCAAACGTCTCAGGGTGTTCGTGTGAGCGGGTGTTACGATTGCCAGACTAGTCGAGGAATCTATGCTACCCTTACGGCCGATGTCCGACATGCTCGGCGCCCTACCGCTACTCTGTACAATCTGACTGGCCGATCTTCCGATCTCCGACAAGTGGGGCATGTGATTCGCCGATTGCCCCATCATCATACCCGACGCCTGGCTCATCTGGGACGTTGGCCTTGAAAATGTCTGCAGCTCATCTAGCAGAGCGTCGAGTGCGTTCTCCGGACGCTGCTGATTGGGGGCGGATGACTCGAGAGCGTGGGCCCCTCCCCCGATGACGCCCGCTGACCCCACGACAGTGCGTTCCGCTGGCACAGGGGCAGTTGTCTGTTTGTTTTTTGAATTTTTTTTTTTTACAACAGATTAGAAAGGTTAATAGGAGGTACCGTCGAATCAATAATACTATACAACTTATGATTATTATTGTTTTTTTTTAAATTATTAAATGGACGTTCAGAGTGGTATACGTGTATGTACATCGTTCAAACAGTCAAAATATCTCCGTGCCTTCTACATTTCGGAAATATTTTGGTTTCTGCTTCGTTAATATGGCGCAATCGCTTTTTCTTTTATGTTTCTTTAAAATACGGGGTGTTTCCGTAATAGAGGATTTACATGGTGATACAATTGCTCTAACTACCTGGCGTTATCCTCGACAAAAACTACATCAAAGCCAAATAATTCAACAACAATTATATGTATTCAAATACCAAGACACACGCACACACATATGCGTATGCGTGTATTTGTATAGCTATGCATGTATACTTTATATGTAATTACATCAAATTGTCGATACTGGCTGTGTGCGAGAGAAAAAGAAGAAGGCTTGAAAGATATTTTGTCCGCGTACAATTATGATATAGAAAAAAATTGTCTTTTTTTTTCTCGTGACTCGTACATGAATGTTCCAACGATATTTATTTTTCAAATACGACGTATTCGTTACATTTATTTGTCGATCGTGAGATTTTCACTGCAAGATAATGCCACTTTTTTGCGATAGCAAACATTTGGCGAAACTTTCGAGACCAAGTTTTACACACATCGATCTTTCATGTACGCTTCGAATATCATTGTAGCTATCATGCCGATGTGAATTGTGCAAAACATGCATGCCGATAATATGGAGGGAACGGAAACGCACGAGCCGCCCGATTATTTATGGTAATTGTTAACCAAAAATGTAGTTTATATCGAAAAAAAAATCATAAAACAAAGAGTATTATTGAAAATAATTGGAACATTGAAAAGAAAAAGAAAATAAAATATCAATTCGGTTAGATAGTTACCTGTGGTCGGTTATACGTAAATGTGTGTTGTGCATGTTACAAGTCTGTACTCATTTGGGGCTCTTTAAGATTTGGCACCGTTTCCAGTCCGGTATTAGTCAACTTAAAAAAAGCAAAAAATCAATAGTTCAAAACAAAAAAAAAGAGAGAAAAGAAAATTATACACAACCGCGTAACAGTGCAGCCAAATTCTTTTTGCCGATTTTGAACAATCGGTAGTTCAAGACAACGAATTTCCCGACCCGGTTAGAGGACATTTTTTTATTTTTCGACGTGCCAGGCAATCATGAAGAATTATACTTGAACACGACTTGCGTACACTGTACGCAATTTTTATAGTACGCACATTTTTAAAGTATTCCATTTTGAATGTGAAATAAGTTTTCTAAAATCCTTCGATCGAAAATATCAATGTGATGCTTCGGTGTGATAAGATCCTTCGAATTTAATTTGACTAAAAATCATTCTTTTACCAATTGGATACATTTTTATTTTCCATACAGTGCCGTGTACAGAGTATTTCAATAAGTTAATTTTCGAACTCGGCTTAATTCGTCATTGGCACCTGGCATCGTAAAATGAGTGTTTCACCGCGTTTTTTTGAAAAAGGACTCGTATCGACGAAGGTGAATTACACAAAAACGGTTTTATATACAAAGAAAACAATCGGTAGCTCATTTTACATAACGGAAAAAAATAACACGCACATGCATCAATCCCGTGCGATCACCAGTCATAGTAGTCTATAGAAAAAAAACTTAGGGTAAGAAAGAAACAGAGAGAAGAACATAGACAGAAAGAGAGAGAGAGAGAGAGAGAGAGAGAGAGAGAGAACAGAAATTTAAAAAAAATCTGCCAAGGAAAAATACATAGATAAAACCTTCAGTCCAATCCTTATAGTAAGGCAGTAGTAATGGAATTAGAGAGAAAAAGGAGTACAGTAATGATAGAAAAAAGAGCGTAATTCTGGTAATTTACGTGAAAAGGTAAAAAAAAACGAAATAAAGTAAAGACAACTGAAAAAAAGAAGAATAACGAGAAAGAAATCGAGTTAAATAATTGGGACATAATTACGAAATAATGGTATACACAAAAATTACGATGAAAGATGTCACGGATTTACGTACTAATTAAGTCGGACACATTATTTGAAAACCCAGACATAAAAAGCTAAAATATACAAATCAACTGTTATATTGGAAAAGAAACGAAAGAAAAAAAAAATCTTTTAAGATCGAATATATTATTTTATCATTAAAATCACAGTGGTTTACGCTATTACTCTACGGCATTATTGTATATACACAAATAGATAGTAGGCTTTTCTTTTGTTAAAAAGGGTGTAGCAAAGAGAAGCATCATCGTTTTTCTTTGGCCATTAACGGCTTGTGAAAATGTCTGGCAATTCGACAGCTCCAACGACGCGACTTCTCTCAGTCACCCATCTACATTAATATATTTTATCGACATACGCATTGAACAATGCCAATTTGGTTTCTTGTTTGTTTTCTTCAATTTATCGAGATCACGGAGATACGAAAAATGGACGATAAGATAAAGACAAATACACAGGTTTGGTTCAACAGATCCGAACGCATCGATAATCATATAATCGTATCAATTAACAACAATCACGAATAGAAATTTTCATTGTCGAGGAAATCCAATGTAAACCTTGAAACATCGGGGTTCAAATGCACCTTACTATAAGAAGTGGATTGGAGAGCGTGTGTCTTGTGATTCAAGTTACGGATTAATTCAGGCTGCTGCGCATCGTGTTTCACAATGACTCGACACTGTTTGCACAAAAAACAAACGAAGTAAAGTCAACGAAAGAAAAGCAAATTAAATTCACTTTTACACGTGGTCGCGATGCGAAACGCTCGAGGCTCCTCTGCTTATCGACTTTATTTTTTTCTTCTTTTTGATAAACAAATTAAAATGAATTTTAACGGAAGTTACAGAACATTTTCAGCAATAGATATTCGGAACAGAATGAGATAGAACATTTTTGCAATAGGCCAAGAAGAAGAACAGTTCGGAGGAAGTGAATGTGAAGCAGCAGCGATAAAATCGTTTTTTTTTTCCTTTTTGTTTTTCGTTGTCGTTTTAGAGAACAACATATATTGCACGTCAAAATTGAATGAATTCCTAGTATTCGTATCACATGACGAGTGCGTGAACATTATCAACAATGCCTTATATTCGTATGCACACTGGAATAAAATTAGGAAAAAAAAAACAAAGTAAATCAGCGTAAATGTTGCCTTTTAACACGATCCGCTTATTTTACGGTTCACTATTCGGTTTTCATTGACGGATCGAATATACATACTCGTTCGATTTTTCAGGCATGTATCTTTAAATGACAACACCCATCGCTGTGTGACGTATTATGTACACAAGGAATATCGTTCTTTTTCTTTTCTTTCAATAGCAGTGCGTTATATAAAAAGATCGCAAAAATCTAGAAACGAACGAAAGAAAGAGTAAAAATAAAACGGTAACGTCAGAAATATAATATCGAATGAAACGAATTTCAGAACAAGCACGCATTAAGAATGAAGATATATATATATGTATATGTATATACAATATAAATATATATATGCAGAGACGACTGTAAAACACGAGTAATGGAGAAATATTCATCGGTGAAGTCTCAAAATATTCTGCCAAATGTGAATAGAACATGTTTGTAACATTTCAAATTGACTATATTTCTTTTCAGCGAAACCGAAATAAAACAAATATTTGCTTTTTCATCAACGTATTCTTGCGATAATCTTAAAATCGAGAAGCAGAGGACAATTATTTTCAAGAGTGTTTTGCTTACGACAGATGTTTTTTTTTTCTTTTAGAATAATCATTATAATCTTTATTATATGAATTATCGATACTCGAATGATCAAACGGACGACGTAGCTCTTACACTCGCAATCTCAATAATCAACCAAATTTGGACAAGTTCGAAGCAACGCTGGGGATCATCTTGCAATCGTTTTTCTCCATTGAGAACGAAAAGCAGATATTCCCGGAAAAAGAAACCAAAAAAAGTGTCAAGATAACGAAATACTGATATATTCTGAAAGTTCGTTTCTATTTTGATGCATTTTGCAGAATAGTTTAAGCTCTATGGATGAAGGTGATTTAGTTCGTAATTCATGAAGATATACATATTGAACGATAAGAATATATATATATGTATATATATATATAATAAATTATATATATCTATATGTATATATATATATATATATATATAGAAAAAACAGCATAGAATAATAATTATAATGAATTAATATGATGAAAAAATTACTCGTGACTGGTCTGTATGGCCTCCTTGAAGTTAGTACTCCACTTCCAGCCATACTATAAAAATTAATATTTATACGTTCACTTTTGCTCATAGCAATCTCATTTTGTTTTCTTCTGTATTTTTTCAAGTAAACTTTGTGACGATAAGGTGCACGTGTTTGTTGTTGTTGTGTCGGGCCTTTGTATTGTTTTTTTTACATCTATGTATATATATATATATTATATATTGTTTTGTTTTTGTTTTATTCGTTGTTTTTCTCGATCAGTTTCATTCTATTTTGCGGGGGAAGATGGGAGGATGTAATTTGCCGCTTGTGGCAACAACGATTTTTTGTTTGTTTGTTACGTGATTGGACATTGTCGCTACACAGCAAACGCATTGAAAGGCATAACACAGATTTTTCTCGTTTTTGTTTTGTTTGTTTTCCATTGGGTTACAACTAACACACACTTGATTTGACAAAACATTGATAGGTTTATTTTTTATCGTCTCGTTGTTACTTTTTTCGCTTCTGCTTCGAACAAATCGTTGAGCTATGGGCTGGACGAACGAGAAAATGTTTTGTCACATCGTCGACTAAATGTAAAATTAATCTATTCTATCGGGACACAGCAAACACCGATTTGGTATTGAGGTTGAGTAGGTAAGTGGGTGGTTCAATGACACACAAGTTGCAGGATGTATATCTTGACACCGAGTCCAATTTGGGAATGTGAGAGATAAAAAAAACATCTACGGCTCATCGTAGATATACAGCAATTTACATATATATTTATATATAAACAACTAGTTAAATGTGAGCATAGTTGTTGGAAAATAAAACTTTGCAATGAACAACCGCGTTAAGGGCTTTCTCCCCAATCATATGCTTTTTAATGTGCGGGTCATTTTAACTAAACGGAAAAGTAATTATTTCGAAAAACATAAATAAGAATCACAAGGCCGGATCGTGAGATTTCAATTTTTTTTTTTGATTGCCAACTAATGCTGCCTTGAATCAGGAAATACTCGACTTTGTTGGTTCTTATCACAACAAAATAATTATACGTACGCACAAATCGTTTTTTCTACTGTTTAATTTTATTCAAATTAATGACGATTTTTTTTTCACAAAGAGCAATGGAAGAACAGATTTTTTTTCTGTATTTTAAGGATTTCGATATTTTCACACGTTTCTGAGATGTCTCTGGATAAAAACGTTTTAACTTTTGTTTATTAATGTTTAGAAAGATAATGATTTTTTATATCGCGACAAAGCGGCGTATCTCACGCTAGTTGATTATTGTTCTCCATATTATTGATACTTTTATTATTATTGACTCTAGTATTGGATTTTCATTTCCGGTGTATCCACGTTAATAGGGGAAATCGATAAAAAGTTGCGAGCAAAGCGTCAGCTAAAAATAGTCTACGTGAAAATATAGTATGTGGAGACTAACAACTAAGATCCTAGTATCGCGTTTGTTCCGCGTTTTGCACGGACAGGACGAATAAATTAGAAGAAAAAAAAATGAAAAAAAATATATATTTGCGGTCGCATGATAATCTAAGAAGGTTTACATTAGATTTCGTATTTATGAGAATAGTTTTTGTTTTGTTTTAAGATGAAGATAGTGCTGACGGTCTATAAAAGAGAGTCTTTATGAGAACTAGAAAAATGATTAATCCGTTACCGTGACAGTTGGATCCAAATTGCTTAAATTTAAAATTAAAAGTTTCTTCGTTTTATTTTTTTTTTATGTTCGATCGATCTGACACGTCAATTACGTCAATATACACCGAATCGAATTCTGATGCACCAGAACTATGCCAATTGTCCCTTTCGGTTAGCTTCTCACGAATATTTCTGTCTTGCTGCATTTCTTTACACACCGCACCTCGAGTTTACTCAACGTTTGTCTTATCTCTTCGACTCTACAATTCTGTTGCTTTGCCGATTGCGAGTAGTCTCTTCGATTTTTTTTTAAATCTCCTATTCATCTGACAGCTGTGACTAAAAAAATTCAACCATCTTCATTGCTGTTCTCGTAATTTCGAAGTATTTTTTTTCATCCATGACGATGAACAACAAAAAATGAATTACACTTGAAGATTACCTTGGAAATCCTGACATAGCTGTAGCTTCTAAAATGATTTTCACTCAATTTACGAAAATGATCAATTCCAGCATACGACAATGCCCAAGGCAAAATTCTGAGAATTTCAGACGAATTCTTCGATTAACATACACTAAAGTTTATACGCGCGTGAAATAATTGTGAAAAAAGCACGAACCTCCAAATGTTGAAATTAAGCTAAAATTTGCTCGAGCAAAAGAAAATCTCTCGGCTCATTAAAATCTGAAAACAAATTTGTTTTTCGGAGGCGCCACGTTTGCAAAATTTACATACACAGTCATGTGTATTTATGCGGCAAGACAGATCGTGTGGAAATTTGTGTGCTCGACAAAAGACGTGAAAACGTAGCATCTTTATCACGGGGTGGGAGAGAGGTGTGTGGGAAAAATGATTATCGGTTCCAGCCGAGTTCGACCGCATGTAGAGAAAATAGAAAAAAAATGTCAAATTTTCTTCTTGTCATCGCTGGAAAATAGCGAACCGTAAAACAATTGGACGATTGAGAATTAATTGAGCCGTCCTTGATGGAAAATTTATCGTTCAAAAGTGAAGCAATCGTTCGAATGGACTGCAGTCTCGACGGGAACCGAATTGTAGTAACTTTATCACGTTTGTCTTCCTTTCTTTCTTTTTTTTTTCTTTTAGGGACATGCCATATTTTTTCATCTCTGTAGTTTTAACAAGGGAGCGTACTTATATAAATCTCTTAATAGCGAAGAGTGTATTATTTTAGTTAAAAATATTATTAGCTCCGCGTTTAGTTATGTACGGATATGTATCTATAGTTATAGATATCCATACATATATTGTATTAATATTTCTAGTACTCTTTGCATGCGCTTAGCACTGTTGGATGTAGGACAAGCGATAAATTCAGATTACTTCACAAAAGTTCACTTTTTCTTAGGAATGGTCAAACGCAACTGTAATACGTTATATATAGCTGTGGATAGAAGATACGTATTTCGTTGTTCTTTCTATGAAGCATGGAAAATTCGTCATCTAACTACTCAGTGACGAACAAGAATGATTGGAAAAGAAACAAAAATGTACATATGCGCATATATTTCGTATATTTTTATATATGCATATATATATATATACTCCTGCTGTTTACTACTCACGTATTTGTGAAGTAAACTGATTGCGGGAACCTCCTATTTGCTTGTATCAAAGATATCGTTTCTGATAGTTTAAGGCGGGACACCACTGTGACGGGTAAAAAATGATTTTTTTTTTGCATTTTCTCACAATTCATTCAAGAATGAGTGAAAAAAATATCAAGTTAAAATATTGAAAATTGAGCAAGTTACAGAAGCCTTTTTCTCGACCTGGCCGGAATGATAACTCTAGCAACATTCGTCCGATTTTCAAATAAAAAAAAAAACGAAATTTCCGTAATTGCAGCCGTTATTTTTTAATTTAGTACTTTTTAAGCCCTCGAATGTAGGTAAAAATTTCGCCAAAATTCCACGTTTTTTTAACATCCGTTATTTTGATAAAAAAAATATTCTTCGAAAAACGGCTACATGCAGCGGTAATTACATTTAAGGGTAATTACTTAAATGTAATTACCGCAGCAACCCCCACTTGCGATTTTGAAAAAATCGATTTTTTTTATTGCATTTTTTTGAAGTGCAATTTGAAGTGCAGTTTTTTTTATGCCCGGAATAGATGACTCTATGTAAGTTTACAAAAAAAAATATTTTCTTCGTGTAAACTGAAATTGAAACTTTAAACGCGTTTTTCTCAAAATGGCATTTCTGAAGTCGGTGACCAAGATTACTCGAACACTAATGAACCGATCTTCTTGAAATTTTGCAGGCTTATTTAATACATAAAAATGTAGTCTTTAATCGTTCGATTTTTTTTTGAAGAAAAATGGCCGTTTTATAGCCAAAAAACGGCCGTTTTTTTTTCGTTAAAATCGAACCATTAACTTTGACTGTCCGCCATTTTGTGAAAAATGAATATTTTTTAAAATCCTTCGATTAAAGACTAGTTTATACTTATATTTGACTAAATCCATCCGCATTTTTTTTTCAGATGATCCACTTCGCCGCAATGTTGGTCACCGCAAACCGTGTATACGAAAACATTACTTCATTGACGGCCATTTGCCACTAAACAATGTAATATTTTTCAATAAAAAAATTATTGAAAGTTCTTCAAGATGTGTTCTTTAAGATGGTATATTGATCGATTAAAAAAGTTTTGTAGTTTTCTTTAAAAAAATTCATGAAAAAGGCCTTTTTTTGCGCTACAAGTGGGGGTAACGCCTTAAATATATTATAAAACTTTTTGATTTTCATTTTTCTGACCAACCACATTCTTTATACAGAGGCTCTGTTATACCGCAATAACGTTGTTAATTTTATTCTTTTCAAAATAAAAATCTACACGAAATAAGCTCAATGTATGCTCAACAACATACCGTTTTTTCCAAATTCCACATAAATAATCTAACAGACAAAAAAAATCAGAAAAAACGACATTTTTTCGGCCCGTCACTGTGATGTCGTCCCTTAGCATTTCTCTTTATTCAAATTACGATGACGAATGACCGATTCACGTACACTAGGCAAAATGTAACAGTCGTTTTATTACGATGCAAATACGTACTCGAGACTGAAGTCAGTAGAAGTAAAAGGCGAGAAAGAGAGATAGGAGAGAAAAAAGAGTGGAAGATGGCCAGTCACATAATAATTTGAATTCTGAAGTCGAAGTCGTCGAAAGAAACTCGATATTTATCATTGTGGTTCTAGAGCACATTTTTTATCATCTCGAAATTTTACTGACTACTGCGATAGTTTTTTTTTGACAGATGTTGAAAAACGGAGCAATATCCGGATTTCAAAGATATCACTTGGTATTCTCGATGATGCATTTATATTTCTTTGTTTTACGTGTGTATATGTATCTTTCAAGCAAGAAATCGGAGGAGGGGTTCGAGAGGCATGCATCGTTGTTGTTTAGCGCACAAGGGTTAGGGACAGTACGATGTATATCTATATAGATATTCATATATCGAGGATATAGTGAGAATAGTTTGAGAGAGAGACAGATAGAGATATAGACAAAAGAGAGTGTTGAAAAATTTGGTCATGTGTTAAAACGCTTTTTTTTACCTTAGAATGTTGAGCCGAGGTTGGTGTTATAGGTGGCGTTTCTTCGGCGTCTACGCTCGCTGCATTTGGTGATCGCTGCTCTTGCACCGACGCCAAGCTGCGTAATATCGACAAAATATAAACTTTTCGTTCCTTCTTGTTTTTTTTTGCTTTCTATCGGAAGCAAACACGAGCTACGAAGAATCGTTATTCTTTTCTTTCGTTTATTTGTCTCGCTTTGAATACGTCGTAGGATTATTGTGTCGTTATTGTTTGCTTGTAATATAAAATATTGAGAAAAATTACGTAGAGTTGATCGAATGAAAGAGGTTCGATCGTTGTATCAGGAAGTACCGTTTGAGCGTGACGAGAGTGCCGGTAAGCTTCTTGCATCTCCTCAATGCCGACTCGAGGCGTTCGGGTTCTTCCTTCAAGAATTTTTCCTCCCTTACGACCTTCTCCATTTCGGAACTCAGCAGGCCCTTCATGCCCTCCTGCAGACTCGGGAAACGGACCTTCAGATCTGCTACAGTTTTGCTTCGGACACAAAGAAATGAAAGCAATTGAAAGATTTTTCGGATTTTTTATGGAAATAGGAGGCGGTTTTGAAAAAATTGCTTGAAGGTTTACGGTGGAAAGGAATATTTATTCAACAAACGAAATTAAATCATACCTGATGAAGAGGAAATATAGCAACGTTATGAGATACATAGAAGATATCTGGCATCAAATTTACTGACGGTTTTAATTGCAACAGTAGTAACGAGTGTACTCATTTATATGTCACTTCACCATTGCACTATATTTTTTTTCCTATGGTAGAGTGTTTAGTGTCACTCGGACAATTTGTCGAAAAAAAATGGAATGCACCGAGAAGTTACGATTTTTTAAGTAATGCAAAGTATATTTTTTTGGACATTATACCGTCTCGGTTTTTCAAAACTTTTGTTATTCGTTTCGTTAAGGGGTTCGGCTACCGTGAAAAGAACGAACGCTCGTTCGTCGCTTGAGGCAACTCAAATTGGAGAGGAAGGTCCAACATATGGTGCAGAAGTCGCGAATTGGAGGTGAATTTATGGTTACAACGATAATCCTGCTGGTAACTTTAAACGCGTTTTTCTCGAAAATATGTGTTTCAAAACGGTGTACACGATTTCTCGACATCTAATGAACGGATTGACTTGAAATTTCGTACGCTTATTCAGTGTAGTAGTAGTTTAGTCTTGACCGACGTTTTCTTTCTTAAGGGGCTATACCAGTGTGACACTTTCAAAAAATAGATTTTTTGTTGCCTTTTTCGACAGTTTATACTTTCAAGAATATTATTATCATTTATAACATTTATATCAATATCATTTTATCTCGCAAAAATCGATAGTTAAATCTTCAAACGCGTTTTTCTCGAAATGAGATTTTTCAAATTTGCTGACATTGTAACTCAAAGAGCAATTATCCGATTGGCTTGAAATTTGAATTGAGTACTCTTGAATATATTTACTCTACAATGACGTAGGATATTTTTGATGGGATGGAAATTGACGATTTGGCATTGAAAAAAACGACCATTTTATAGGCAAGAAAACAGACGTTTTTTTTTTCATAACTACGCCATTTTGTTAGACTTTGACATTTTTCGAAAATCCTACGTCATTGTACAGGAAATACCTTCCGGTTTAACGACATTATTTCCTTTTTCGGTTTCAGCTACTCAATCGGCCGGAATCATGTCAGCAGTGGAGGAACTTTTTTTTTGGCGCCTTCGGAGGCAGCGCATAAGTCGCTTGGATCTCAATATTTTCCTATGAAAAAATGATGTAATATAGGTCAAATATAGCCAAACATATTCTCAACTTTCCGAAACATTTAATCGAGTACTTTTCTTCCAAAAAATTCCCGAAATTCACCCAAATTTTCAGCGTTCACACTGGTTCAGCCCATAACTTTTTTTCTCCATTAGTTAACAATAATATCATTTTTCCTCGAAAAATCGAAAGTAAATTGAAACTTTTTTCAAAAGTTTGAAACACGATAACGAAAAAAAGGTTGGTCAAGTATTGGCCAATATTATCTGTTTTGAGAAAAAAACTCGGTGCTTTGTTTCAGATCAAACGAATGACCAAAATCAAGTATACCGTTCAGTCCCTCACGTTAAAAGATCCTTAACGAGATTGTTCATAACTTCTTTGATTATGGATATTTTTTAATTAAATTTCGTGCACAACTTTGTTAATGTACACAAGAATAAATGTCCAAATTATGATTTTTCAATCATCTTACTTGATCCTTCAAAATTATTTTTTTTCCAATGACCCTACTTTTCAGGTAATCACAGCAGCCTAACCCCTTAAGCTTATTCGGTTTGTCTATGTTCTGTTATTTTTGGAGCCGATTTGATGTCTGCTGTCCATGGGATAATTATTGTGATTGCCGTTAAGTGCATTGGACATGTGACCACCGCGCATTAAGGGGCAGATACCTTTAATCGAGGAAAACATTTGCTCGTTTTCATGATTTATTTTTGATAGGAAAGATTTCTTCACCCTTTTTGAAACTCAGGGTATGTTTTATTACTACTTTTGGCTGTTACACGATATTTTCCAAAAATAATATCTCTAAATGGCGGAGGCATGCCACGGTTTTCTAAACTGCATTTTCAAAACTAGCGTGACGTATAGCTAAAAAACTAATCGATCGATTCTGTTGAAATTTGGTATAAATTTCTAACCTTATTATCTAAAAAATGACTAAATGTTTTTGAAAATTAAAAAAAGTATTATTTTTATTGCAAAATATAGCTATTTTTTCGGAAAATTAAATCTTTTTGTTTCAAAACCTACCATTTAATCGATTTTCAACATTTCTCATTTTTTCTTGGTTCATATTTCGTGTATGAGTATGTTATCTCTCCCCTTAACAACGAATAATATCAGTTGAGTCGATGGTAATCTTTTTTTGTTAAAAATCAATCATAATTTTCAGCCTTCAGAGAATTCTATTTTTATAAGGCACTTATTTGTTTGCTGTTGGTGACTAAATTACGTTTCCCGATCGGAAAATAGTCACGAAGTGAGCCATAAAAAATACACATATATTTTTTTTGTCGTTTGCCACTGGATGGTATCGCGATTGAATATTTTACCTGGATTTGCTAAGGATGAGTGCCATAGTTTCAACATCGGACATGTTGACGCGAGTTTTACGATTTATGACGTTGCCCCGTAATTCCTCCACCGTACTCTCCAGCTCGCTGAAACCGAAAAAAAAAACAAATATCATCAAACATGTGAAAAAGGCTAGAACGTGGAGTACAAAAAAATTGTTTCATTTGCTACTCACGTGAGATCTTTTTCCAGCCTTATCATTTCTTGCTTGTAGAGGTCTTCGTCGCGGCTCAGTCTCATTTTTTCCGTGTCCCCTGCTGCCCAAGCTGCTTCCCCACCCGACAGTAGCATTGCCCTAATAAAGAATATTATTCGCGTTATTGATTCGCTCTTCGGAACATTTCGAAGCTGCAGGTCTACCATGTATGGACGAATATCCATAATTGACATATTTTACTTATTATAAAACATTATAATCGATAAACGAATTAATTTGATCCATTTATCTCAATGGAGTCTGCAAAAAGTTTAATGGAATAATAAAACATCGATATATTTCAATGCAGTCTTCAAATAATAACTGGGATAAAAAAACATCGATATATTTAAGTCGAGAAATCCCTTTAGAATAAAAAAAAAATCGATTTTTTACATATTTCGAAAGTAATACCCAAAGAATATACTGACCAAAGGAAAACTCGAAATATTGAATATTTGCGGAGTTATCGCATATAGTCTAGAGCGTGGGGACAGCATGCGGTCACATGTCGAAACTTTAAACGCGATTATCTCGAAACTACTTTTTCAAAAACTGCTCGTGTTGTAGCTCAAAAAGTTATCGACCGATTTGGATGAAATTTTGGGAGGTTATTCTCAGTAATATTATCGGAAGGATACACCTAAATTTTGAAAGGTAGCGTGTAAACAAAGAATTTTTTTGGGGTCAAATATCTCGAAAAAATGGTCGAAAATTCGAACTCTGGAGTAAAAAGGCTCCCAAATTTTCAATTTTGCACTTTTTCATCATTTTTTAGGTATATCCTTCCCCCCCTTAATAACGCCGCCATTTTGTTGTCATCCCAATTTTTTTTTAACTTGACAGTTACAAACTCATGTCCAAATTTGAAAATGATCAGATTATTTTATCACCTCTAAAAAAATTCCCGAAAAATACCTATTTTTCACGCTCCTAAAGGGATTTCTCGCCTTAATGGGAATGTGCAAAAAAATGACGTTCGAAATATTTTTTATCGTAGATTTAATTGTACGTGGTCTTATTATATTCCACACCATATTCCACTTCCCTGTCGCACAATCGAAATAATTCATTTGATTAATTGATTATTTCGAATGTCAATTTTTTTTTTCATTTCGCCTACCGTATTGTGATGAAAGTATCTCTGATGGTTTCTTGGACCGTGTAAGCCTGTGTCTGCGACATACGTCTCAAATTCCGGACCTCTTGGCGGAGATCCTTTGCTTTTTTCTGCAAACCCCTCAACTGATTGTACATCTCCGGTGTGAGTGCCAAGTCTCGATAGACGTACTGGCCAGCTGCTAGAGCAACGGGTTTTGGCGGTGGCGTGGGTTTGTGTCTGTCTCTTTCTGCAATTCCCATCATTCGCAACAAGAATTTATTTTTCATGCTTTTCAACGCGACTTGTGTCGAACAATGAAAACCTCACCGAGCTTCTCGATGTGGCAGTGATTGTATATTATACACAGACATTATGCAAAAGCGAGAAAATATTCAGGTTCAATCGGTATATTGTTTTTCGTCGATTCATTCGTCAATATTTACATAGCGAATATATTTTACAATTGAGGGGTTGGGCTACTGTGAAAATGCCAAACATTCTGCTGAAAATGAAGGTCCGGGATATGGTGCACGAATCGCAGATTGAAGGTAAATTCATTATTATTGTGATAGAACTGCGAGTCAAACTTTATACGCGTTTTTCTCGAAATTGTGTTCTTCACAACGGTGTACACGATTTCTCTACATTTAATAAACGGATTCTTCTGAAATTTGGTACACTTATTCAGTCAATTAGTAGTTTAGTCTTGACCGACGTTTTTCTTCTTAACATGTTTTTTCATTCTCTATTAACGACAATGTAATTTGTCCTCGAAAAATCGAAAAAAATATTCAATTTTTTTCATTATTGCAAAACGATAACATAAAATAGCTCGGGCAAGTTTTAGCCAATATCATCTATTTTAAGAAAAAAACTGTTTTTCTTGTTCGAGATCAACCGGGTGGCCAAAGTCAAGTACACCGTTAAGCCCTTCACGTTTAATGGTCCTTCACGAGATTATAACTTCTTTTATTGTGCATATTTTTCGAGACATGACAGACAACTTTATTAATGTACATACAAATAAATGTCTAAACGATTTTTCAATCATCTTACTTATTCCTTCAAAATTAGTTTTTTTTTTAAATAACCCTGATTTTGGGGTCCTCACAGTAGCCTAACCCCTTAACCAATCATGGGAATTTGATTTTAAACCATTTTTCCATCCACGACAGTTGAAAAAGTATACATATATATTTTAGCGATAATCGCGATTGTCCATCGTTATGCAATTTATAAACTTACATCTAAGTATCGGCTTACGGACAAGACAAGTGTGCGACAGGGTGCGAAAAACGCAGAAAAGGATTTACCTTGCGAGGACATCCGTGGCAATGTCGAGGATTTTATAGCTGGTTTGGTGGGTTTTGTATCCGCTAGTTGCATTGCACAATCGTAGGATAAATTGTGTTAGTAAGAGAAGTAAGTCTCGTTTTTTTTTTTTCGAGAAATTTCCAGCTATACAGTCGACTCATGTGCAAGAATATAATGTATTGTATTCTCAAAGATTTCAAAATTAGTAAAACTGTAAGTGGCTTAGTAACGTCAACGAATGTTTCATAGAAATAGAAAATCAATAAAAATTGGCCCCAGTGATGTGCAAATTTCACTTAATATTATTATTATTGACATCAAAGTCTTCGATTGGCATGTTATTTTTCCCCAAAGCATTAATGAATTATTTTTTGCATTGTTAATGAAGCCAACGCCTATGTACATTGAATTATCTTGAAATATGTGAACCTCGAACCTTTGAAAATTAATCGATCGAACTGTATCCCGAAAATTTCATGAAATTGATTAGTAAAGAGTTCGTTAATGATATGGAAATTATGTTTGCAGCGTCAGTCCGATTAGTACGAGGATTCACGGGCCGTAATTACTATGTTTATTGAGCGAAGGAAAATACAATCTGTTTATATGTTGCATTAGGGTGCGCGACATGCGAATAGTAATAAACTGCGTTACAGCCGATTATCGGATTTTCCGATGATCAAACACGAGTAAAATAGCCTCAATCGATATCGTTACGTATGCCCAGCTCGCAATTCTATTTTTTCCCCTTGTAACATATAGGGCCGTCCAAAAAGACAGGCTGAAGCAGCTTCAGGTTTTGCTTCAGAAATGCCTTTCGTCGTTATCGACGTGTCCGACAGCGGTAGAATTTTGTTAAAATAAATTTATTCACTAATGTTTTTCCGGCAACGATGATTTATTTTTTACGTGTTTTGAAAAAAATGGTCACACCTCGATTGACTACGACTCGCGAGATATTCTGAACGACAAAATGGAAAATTTCCCAAGCATGTTTCTTGTGCCACCCTGCAAAATTTAAAGGAGGAAAAAAACGTGCGAATGTAGAGGATTTTTTGGTCGATTAAGGTATTCCTTTCACGAACTTGAATATCTATCAATTTACTGATTTTCGCCTATAATGAAGTAAAAATATATCCCAGTATACTGGTAAAATTTCGAACCAAGTTACCGAACGTTTAACGAAAAATAACCACTCCAAAAATCGTCTCACTTATACGGCGCCTTACGAAGATAATACGCCGGCCACATTTCTGTTTAATAATTAATACACTGAATAATCGTATATGCCTGATATAAACTGCTCACGCGTGTACAAAAAAATCTAAAGATTCCATAACGACAATAAAATCAGGGGAATCCCTGTCACGAAATGTTTAAAGAAAATATTGATGATAAAACTTGGAACATTTTTTTCCAGAAGAATTCTCGTAGCCGCAACTTTTCAGAGAAAATGTAGAAATGTCTGAATCTCCTAAATTTGCGCGAAATTTTCTATTTCAGTTTATCGTTGGGTACAATAATTGATTTTTTTTTAAGGGATCATGACAGTGTAAAATTTAAAAAAAAATCGATTTTTTTGGCATTATCCGATAGTATAGACGGTTATAAACCAGGACCTGGCGTTGCCGATTGATCGCAAGTAGACCATTTATATGAAAATTCCGCACTCGAAACTTTAAACGCGTTTTTCTCGAAATGTCATTTTTCAAAATGGTGTACACTCTTCAAAGAAAGAGTTTTCAAGCTATCCATCTCAAATTTTGACACAACATTCTTCACGCCATTCTTTATCTTGCTATGAAAGCTTTTTTTAAATCTTTATATTTTTTTTAACGAAAAACTGTCAAAAAATGAGGTAAATTCGATACTTTTTTTTTCAAAGCGCCGAAATTTTGTCAATTTTGATTTTAAAAAACTCCATCGTAAGATAGCGGCTTTCATACTGATTAATAATATTTTTACAAACGTTGTTTCTGATAACATTTACGGCCACAACCGTGTACACCGTAAGGACTCATTTTTTAAAGACATTTTCACCCGTTAGAAAAAATGTAAAAAAATAAAGGTTTATAAATGTATGTTCTGTTCTTCATGAGTGCTTTGATTAGACATACAAAAATCAGACTGATTACCGTATTTCAAGCATCGAAAAAAATCGCGAAAATCAACTATTTTTCGACCCGTTACACTGTGATGATCCCTTAAGGTGGGATATACATTTGCAACGATTAAAAAATCGATTTCTTTTGTTTTCTTCTTTAAACGATAGAACTTGTATGTAGAATATTTTCCTCGGATTCGGGGCGGGCGTGAACTTCAAACGCGTTTTTCTCAAAACTGCATTATCGAAATTGACGTGGAGGATTGCTCAAAAACTAGCCGATTGGGTTGAAACTCGATAGAAATATTGATAATATTGGTACCTTCTACTTGAGGAAAATTGTTTTTGAAAATTGAAAAAAAAAAACGACTTTTTTAACCCACATTTTACAGAAATGTTGCGTGAAATGTCGATTTTTGTTGTAAACGCGTGCCATTTTCTCAAATTTGCATTTTCTTCATTTTGATTACTCAAGTAATAATAAGGGCCCTGCAAAATACGGCCCGTCGCGAAAGGAATACCTCAAGTGCCAAACGTATTGTGATCCATGACAATCGAAGCGCAAGTGTTTGCATAACTTGAGTTTACGGTATGTACACTATCATTTACCTGCGTGTTGCGGGGAGTGTTGTTTGGGGGAGTTCATATCCGGTGGCTCATCGCTGAAGGAAACTGACTTTTCGAAAGACACCGACTTGTCTGCAATGCACGTTAATTTTTGTGTTAAAACAATTGGCCATTATTCTCTCTTGTCGCGTCGATTTCGACAGCGAGAAAAACAAACGGAAACACACACAAAAAAATACATCAACGAAGTTGTTTTTGCGTATGGTGCGTCGTAATTGAATTTTCATCAGCGTCACGGTTGTGCGAAATGGGAATGAAGCCAATGTTGCTAATGAGCAAAGGAAAAAGAAAAAAGTAAACTGTGCCGGTCACTTGCAAACAAACATTGTTTGCGACTGAAACGATGAAAAAAAAAAACAAAAATCGAATTTTGCGATGACGCCTACGTGCTCGACATTGTTGGTGTGCACAAGCCGAAAAATCTCATGCTCGGTTGCGAGTGCGATCGAACAAAAAAAAGAAACAAAAAACGAGTACGATCTCGTGAAGTGAACCAGAGACAAGTGCAGTGTGAGCGAAAAATGATTATTTCCGTTTCGAACGGACAAAAATGGAACGTGCTACCGGTGATAAGTTTGAAGCGCACCTTTGCCTAATTTCGGTGGCTTAACGTCAGTCCTTAAGTATGAGTCATCTGTAATACGTCATATGTGATATATTACGATTATAATTATCTATAGGTGAGAATTAACTAGTGATATAGCGACTGTAATATTGTTCTCGACGTTATGGATAGATAGATTGATGGAGAGAAAGAGAAAGAGAGAGAGAGATAAGTATAGCTGTGGAGATAGATTGTGACACACCTGGCAGTGAGGCGGAGCTGGAACTAGAGTGCTTGTCGAACTCGTCCCCGGCGCCTGGTGTGCGGTTAGTTGAAATAACAAAGCATGTTTTACAGCAGGGTCAAGGAAATTCAGACCAAGAACGGAGTACTGGTATCGTTTCGTGTTATTATTTTGAGGGCCATAAATAAATATATCGGCATTTTCTTTCCTTTTGCTCTTTTTATAATCATTACCTTGGTCGAGTTGACATTGAGACGTTAAAAAATCGTCAAAATGCCGGAATATTGAGAAAATAAAATCCTAGGACGCAAATATCCTGCGCGATCTGAATACCAATTACTGATACACGTCTTAACGTTTAATTAGTAACTTTTAACATTCGTAAGATAAATATTTTGTGAACGTTGAACGATTTTTTTCATTCCATCTGCGTTTTTATTTATATCGCATTTCATTTCTAATTCATTTTTTTTTTTCATTTTTCCAGTTCACTTTTTCTTTTCCTATTTATTTTTTAGTCAAATTTCAAATCAATAAAATCAAATATTTTATGCTCGCGTGAGAAGTTTTAGAATTGTTGAAAGTGTCCATTTTTCGTACGATTTTTTCTCAAGTACTGCATATCTACTTGAACTGGACACAATTTGCGAAAAACTTTAAAAAAAACACGTTGATACATATGTATTCGGTGTTAAGTGACATCGGGCGAAAAATGAGGAGCATTCGATTGCGCGTTTATCAAAGCTGAGCGGAGATGAAAAGTCAAAAAATCGAAATCCACTTGCTTGTTTACTAGACAGGCGGACAGGGGATGTAATATTCTCCTCTTAGCTCTGGTAGAGGCGCACCCTTAAGGTTGAAAAGCTCGCATGTATATATGAGGCACGCAGTTTCACACCGAGTGTCGATTTAATTAACCGTCCGTTTATGGAAGAAAAATGTAATTATATCGAGTGAAAGCAATGTATCGAATTTTTTGGAGTAATTATTGTCTTGTTTCGATTGCAGAAGTGCGAGTTCTGTCTGCGATAAATTGAATTTGAGAATGTTATGTATGATCAGGACCTTCCGCATGAATTGACGAGTAATTCATTGATAATTTTTATTTATTTATACATTTTATTTGTGTTTTCATTTATTTAATTTTATTTATTGGTTCAAAAAATAATTAATTTGCTCACTCTCCCTCTAGACCGAAGATATCGACGAAAACCTAAAAATTCCCATTGGAAACGAATATTCTTAATTTTTCGAAAACAAAATAACAATCCGAAACGTCTCTTAAACTTTTTTACCTCCGGCCGTTTGTGTCTTCTCGTTTGATCTAATGAGAATTTCGAACGTCTGTTCGTTTATGTTTTGCGAAACCGTTTCGTTGTTGGCCAACGAAATAAATTAAGTATTTATTTTTTCGCGTATTCCGAACGGACCGCGGCGTAAAGGTTGAGCGAAAAAAAAGTTGAAATATGTATCGAGTAACGGGTGTTGCGAATAATATCGCTTGTACACACGCGGATATTTCACGCAAGCTATTTGTAACCGGCACGGAGGCTTAAAACGTGACTCGGTATTTACAACCTGTCAACGTCCTGTTGTAAAGTTTTCTGTTGTCGCGGTACGTGTGTGGTACTTTACTCGGTGATCCGTAATCTTGAAATTACGCTAATTATAAAGTGTAGCCTTTACGTTATAATTATAAAGTGATGGTAATTTTGTTTAAAGCCGAATCCATATTCGCTTCTATATTTGTGGTGTCTGTGTATGTGTGTATATATATATATATATACAATATACATATATATTGTATAGATCAATCTGTTCAAGAGTGACAATTTTTCTTCATCGCAGTGGCTGAAGCAACTGAAAAAATCCATCTAAGTTGATAATGGCCGTCATTATTCGAGAATATTTCGCACGCTACGATAATAATGATGGCGATGTAATGGTTGTGACGACGACTGTTCGTATGATCAGTTAAAAAATATTATTTAACAGTATTAATATTGTTTAACAATAAATTAATATTAATATTATATATTATATATTAAATATATAATAGATAATATATTAAATATTATATATAATTAATATTAAAATTAATATACATATTAATATTATTAACTTTAACATTAACATTAATATATATATATATATATATATATATATATATATATATATATATATTGTTAAACAAAGATGGCCGCGAAATCGTATTTTTGAAAATTCTTATCAAGTTATGTTTGGAGTATTTTTTTAGTCCTTGTAATAATTTATTCTTGTATAATTCGTTAGGAATTATTGTGTGTGTGAGTGAGTGCGTGTGTGTGTGAACATACACATTAATATAAATAATTATATTACGGTTCAGGCAATAATTTTATTCCGAACATATTATTAGAATAATTATAGAAGTAAGTGAATCATAATAGCGATAGGGATACCTGTAGTTCTTGTGTATGGATCACGTCCTGCCGGGACTTGCAAATAGTCCCTTGGCGAGGGACTCGTGTGTGGAGCGTGAGTTAGAGCCTTTTGCACGAGACCAGTTAAATTAGCAAGCTGACGTTCCATCTGTTCCACCCTTATCCTATTGGAAAAGTAATTATTCGTGTTCCATTAATATTTGCGACGATGAACGACTCTTCGATTTGTACGCGTTACTTTTATTTTTACGAAACGTTAGATGTAGCACAGCCAGTTAACATTCAACATCGTATAGCCCGTGCGTTTTTTCCTTCTTGTCTTCTACTTGAGCAAGGCTTCATTAGTGTCGATATATGAAATAATAACGATATTGTCAGAAAGCAATGTGTTTTTGTGGATTTGTTTAAATTTTTGTTAAGAACGAGCAAACCTTTGTCACAGAATAGTCCGTTTTTTAATTCAAAAGTAAACTTCGGAGAGATTGCGGTAGCTCAGCATTCGATAGCCATTCACTATGAGAGTGGTGAGAGAAAATTTTACTGCCCTTCCATCATGAATCACCAAGTATATATGAAGTATTGGGACGTTCGTACAGTGGAAAATACGTGACATTGCAGTTCATGTTCTTACCATCCATTATATTATCAGTCTCTTTTGAACTGATCTTATTTGATTTATTTTCTCACCATGTGTTTATTGTTGCAATAATCAAAACATGCCACATTCTACGCATTAAAACATTCCGTCTATCCTACCAAAGAAAAAAAAGACAATTCCTGCGATCACGTGATTATTCCACCCATGCCATAAAAAGGAACAGATTTCCGCTCCTCGCGAACCCGAAAAGTGTAAAAATCAAAAGAAACACTCTAATCCGACGACCCGGAAGTAGAGAAAGAAACAAAATCATAGCTATGAAATTATCAGCTGGACTTTATTGACGATTGAATAAAAAAATGTAATTGAAACATTAGAAGAAAGTTGAAACTAGGCAAATTTTGAAGACTTTGCTGAACGATGCCAAAAACTATTTTGAGAAAGGAAAATCGCGCTACCGTTTAAAGAGCTGACTTGAATACCAATATTTTTGATGTTTTTAAACTCTTCGTTAATTTGAGAAAAATTAATAAATCTTTGTATTTCTTTCAAACGCAATAAGTACGGTGGAATAATTTATTTTTTGGCACAAGTGATGTGACAAGTTTATGTGTGACTAATTGACAGTAGTCAATTTATTCCCAATACCTAGGAACCGCTATTCGAAAATGATTAATCATACTGAACGACAAGAGAAAAAAAAAGCTTAATTTTCGGCTGTATAAAAGCGAACGAAAAAACATACATCCTGAAATAATAAGGGGTCGGGTTGAAATTCCGAACTTTGAATGATCAGAACGCTCAAAACTCCGAAAAAATACTACTTCGAAAGATCTTTTGATCTTTCGAAGTAGTATCCGAAAGAATTTTACCCGAAAGACCAAAACTCAGAAAATCTGAACGGGGCCGGGTTGAAATTGCGAACGTTGAATGATCAGAACGCTCAAAACTCCGGCATATACTACCCCGAAAGATCGGAACTCCGAATGAATTCTACACGAAAGACCAAAACTCCGAAAATCTGAACACCGTCAAATAATTCGGCTATGGAAGTTTTAAAAGTTTCAAAATTTTCAATAAATCGACGAATTATTTCAAGATTTTTTTTTTATTAAGAAGTGATTTTACGTCAATTTAAAAATTTGTCTAGACAATGTTTTACGTTCTACATAATTTACAGTCAATTGTGTAGACTTTTGGTGGCATAATCTTGACGGACCTTGTAATTTCGGAACATTCAAATTAGGAATTTAAAAGCGTCGGCCCATTCAAAGTTCGGAATTTCAACCCGGCCCTCATGTCAAGATCATGCCAGTGAAAGTCTACACAGTTGACTGTAAATAATGTAGAACGTATAACATTGTCTAGATAAATTTCAAAATTCACGCAAAATCCGTCCTTAATAAAAAAAAATTCTTGAAATAATTCGTCGATTTATTGAAAATTTTGAAACTTTTAAAACCTCCATAGCCGAATTATTTTGACGGTGTTAAGATTTTCGGAGTTTTGGTCTTTCGTGTAAAATTCTTTCGGAGTTTTGATCTTTCGGGGTACTATTCTTTCGGAGTTTTGAGCGTTTTGACCATTCAAAGTTCGGAATTTCGACCCGGCCCCATCTTGAATTTCGAAACATTAAAATTCGGAATGTCAAAGCGTCGGAGCATTCAAAATTCGGAATTTCAACCGGCCCCAATAATAATTCTCGACACCAATAGCGATATATTTTCGAGTTGGTCATGCACCATAAAACGTGCAAAGCTGTTCCGCAGGAGCTCAAACGTGGCCTCACCGAATCAACGTTCGATCGTATACGAAAAAAAAACAGCATTGTTCCACGATCATTCAGTGGCGGAGGAATTTGGACAATTTTAGAAAGGAACATTGAGGTAAAAACAATTGCTTGATTTCTAGAGTAATTCAGCAAATTTAGGAGGGGGGGGGGGCGGAAAAATGATAAAGAATTCTGATGCACAAGTGACAAAATGAATGTTGGGGCTCAGGCAGAAGCGTAATGCTAACAATTGCGATGCTAAGCAAAACACATGACGTTCGCAGATTTCAGGCATTGCATATTCATAGCAGCGATTTCATTTCCTTCGTTTAATTTTATTCTTCGTGTGGTTTTCATTGAAATTGCTTTGTACCGGGTGACGTCGTAGGGCTGCCCAGGAGGCAGAGCGGGAGCTCCCGGAGGAAATGGGGATCTCGGGGGACCTGAAGGTGGACGGCCCGGTGGTTTAACGCCATAAAGGCTGTACGATTCCTCCAACAGTTCCGTATCGCTGCACCACCCACAACAAATACACACACCCAGACTATCAGCTATCCAACGTTCGACTTCATTTACATAGGGGATTTTCCAGTCCACCGCTTTCGTACACGTACACGTATCGAAGATTTTTTTATTGCCGTTGCATGACCAGCGAAAAATTCGTTTCGGGAAGAATTTAGGGCGTTTACGTGGTGGGCCAACACTGGCGATATCGGTTGTTTTGTCATTTTTTTAGTGCCTTCATCTCTTGTCATGTTGGAGAAGAGAATGTGTGGAAAATTTACAATGATATATGGATGAAGACGATATTTTTGTTATTGAATTTCGTAATACAATTCGCAAGAAGGACTCCATTGTATGGACGAAAATTTAAGTAATCTTGGGTCAAGAATGATTATGAAAAGGATACGATGTGACTATAATTTCGTGCCAACGATTTTACGCTTTCGACGATGGACGATGGAAATGAAAAATCGTCACGTGATTTTTCATGCGTCAAATTTTAGCCTATTAAATTTGGTTTAATCAAATCAAACGGGAGGCAAATTTCGTTAAATTAATAAAACGTTAATAATAAAAATTCTTTCCACGGTTGAGGGACACCACTCCGATGGGTACAGAAATCGATTTTTTTTTGGCATTTTCGCAAAGTATAGATATTCACGAATATGTGAAAAAAAAATCAAGTTAAAATATTTACGATTGACCAAGTTACGGACGATTTAGTGAGAGCAGGTAGCGCAACGATTTACGTATACGAAAACATTTAAGGGGCCAGTGTGACACTTAAAAAAATCGATTTTTTTTGCCTTTTTCGACAGTTTATACTTTCAAGAATATCATTATCATTTATATCATTTATATCAATATCATTTTATCTTGCAAAAATCGATAGTTAAATCTTTAAACGCGTTTTACTCGAAATGAGATTTTTCAAATTTGCTGACATTGTAACTCAAAAAGCAATTATCCGATTGACTTGAAATTTGAACTGAGTACTCTTCAATATATTTACTCTACAATGACGTAGGATATTTTTGATTGGGTGAAAATTGACGATTTGGCATTGAAAAAAACGACCATTTTATAGGCAAGAAAACAGACTTTTTTCATAACTACGCCATTTTGTTAGATTTTGCCATTTTTCGAAAATCCTACGTCATTGTACAGGAAATACCTTCCAGTTTAACGACATTTTTTCCTTTTCCGGTTTCAGCTACTCAATCGGCCGGAATCATGTCAGCAGTGGATGAACTGTTTTTTTGGCACCTTCGAAGACAGTGCATAAGTCGCTTGGATCTCAATATTTTAAGATGAAAAAATTATGCAATATGGGTCAAATATAGCCAAATATATTCTTAATTTTCCGAAACATTAAATTGAGTACTTTTTTTCCAAAAAATCCTGAAAACCCCCCAAATTTTCAGCGTTCACACTGGTATAGCCCCTTAATCGCGTTTTTCTCGACCTGGCCGAAATCATAGCTCTAGCTATAATTGCCCGATTGTCAATAAAAAAGATTCCGTGATTGCAGTAGTTATCTTTGTACGTAGCCGTTTTTTAAATTTAGTACTTTTTAAGCCCCCGAAAATAACTAAAAATTGCGCCAGAATTACACTTTCTTTACACACATTTTGTGAATTTTTTTTGTTTTTCGGAAAACGACTACGTACAACGATTACTACATTTATATTGATTATAAAACTTCTTTATTTTTTAAACCCACCATTGTCAAGTTATCGATCCGGCCGTTGGACCACATTTTTTATACAGAGGCTCTATTATACAACAATGACTTTCTTAATTTTAATTTTTTTTCGGTTGAAAAATGTACACGAGATAAGTTCATCGTATGCTTAATAACATACGTTTTGTCCACATCCCAAAAAAATAATCTAGTAGACAAAAAAGTTCGTGAAAACGAGCTTTTCTCGGCCCGTCACAGTGGTGTCCCGCCACAAAAGAAACAATTCGTCTTCCGGTCATTGTAAGAAAATATTACGAACAAGAGAAAGGATATATTCCATACAACAAACGTTTTTAATCGTAAAAAAAACACGAGGTTATGGCTTCAAATTGTTCTTAACGTTCTTGAACTATCCTTACCTGGCTTCCTCGTCGATGACGGGTGTAACGGTCCCCGAATATTGTGAATAATAAGGCTCCTCGTAACTGCTACCCGTGCTGTACGGACCACCGGGATATCTTCCGGATCCCGTCCCAACACCTCCGCCTCTTTCGGGACTGCTCATGTAGCCACTTTCACCGTGTAGCCGATCTGATAAAGTATTTATTTAAATAAGTCATTTGGGCAAACTGCCCGTCTGATTGACTTGCTAAGCTTCCCGTCGTAACATACAAGTGTGTATATCTATATATGCGCACGAATATGCCGAAATTTTATTTTAAATTTTGGAAATACAATATCGACGACAGGTCATATTTTTACATACATTTACTTGTTCGATGCAACTGTATAGAATTCAATTTACTCGCACTCAGGTATACTTTGTACGTGGTAGGTACAGGCCGGAGAACAAACAGGGAGAAACGTATTCTCAATACATGTCCATCATTCATATACGAAACAAAAGAATGTGCCACGCGAGATAAAAAATCGCAACCTCAAAATTTTGTAATTTGAAAAATGATTTTTCTCAAATGCCAATCCAAATCTACGGGACTACGAGAAACGATCACACCGTTTTGCGATAAGTGGAAAACATATTCCGTTTCTGATGCATGCACAAAAAGTACATATCCATCTGACAAGTAATCATCGGTTTTGGGAATCAAATCACTAGCGTGATGTCTCATTCGACGTGACAACAATGAGGGTAGGTTCAGTAAAGATATTTGTGGTGTTCAGTACGGTTGGACGTGACATCGTGATTTTTTAGATAAGGTAATGTTAATTGTTGCGTACATTTTGTCGCGAAACAAATGGTAGCTTTCTCAAGTCATCAAAATGTCGCGCAACGATACTGATTGAACCCACACTTCGTTGTTACGACGAATATTCGATGTATATATGTAAAAAAGATTTCAAAAATATAAATGATGATTTTCTACGTCAATCAAGTATCACATTACATACGTTAAGTGCATCGATAAAAGAACTGCATGATCGATGTATGAATGATAAATAAAAGCTGTAATTCTTTTTACTTTGTTTTGTGATTCTTTCTGGAATCACGTCATTTTTTGTTTAGGATTATTGAAATTGCAGTCGTTCGCCACGCGTATCTGTCACATGTTCGAATCTGATGATTTTTGGCCTAGCTTAAGGATTCTACTGACCTGGTATACTATACAGGGACACCGAGCTGTCTCTAGAGAAGCGTGCCGAGCCCCCAAGGCTGCCGAGGGGACTCTTACCGCATTGGTAGCTGCGAAGCGGCTTGGCTGGTGCCACACCGCCACCACCTATCCAACCATTGAAACCAAAAGCAATGTACCATGTACCCAGATCCACGAAGCCGCTACACTTCACCATTTCATCCTAGCCTCGTTAAGATTGCGACGGCGTACTGTTTCAATTTTTTCTTTTAGTTGATAGAGTCGGCAGGCATTTTTTTTCTATGGAATATCACCTCTAATATCATCCCTCCCATATAACAAGCACGTTACATGTTTTTTTTTCAGTTACTACTCTTTCATGGTAATTCCTTGTTTCCAATTTGTGTTTGAAATTCACACAATTTAAGGGGCTATACCAGTGTGACACTTTCAAAAAATCGATTTTTTTTGCCTTTTTCGACAGTTTATACTTTCACGAATATCATTATTATTTATATCAATATTATTTTATCTAGCAAAAATCGATAGTTAAATCTTTAAACGCGTTTTTCTCGAAATGAGATTTTTCAAATCTGCTGACATTGTAACTCAAAGAGCAATTATCCGATTGACTTGAAATTTGAACTGAGTACTCTTGAATATATTTACTCTACAATGACGTAGAATATTTTTGATTGAATGGAAATTGACGATTTGGCATTTAAAAAAACGACCATTTTATAGGCATGAAGACTTTTTTTCATAACTACGCCATTTTGTTAGAATTTGATATTTTTCGAAGATCCTACGTCATTGTACAGGAAATACCTTCCAGTTTAACGACATTTTTCCCTTTTTCGATTTCAGCTACTCAATCGGCCGGAATCATGTCAGCAGTGGAGGAACTTTTTTTTGGCGCCTTCGAAGGCAGCGCATAAGTCGCTTGGATGTCAATATTTTTCTATGAAAAAATTATGTAATATAGGTCAAATATAGCCAAATACATTCTTAATTTTCCGAAACATTTAATTGAGTAATTTTCTTCCAAAAAATTCCCGAAAATCACCCAAATTCTCACCGTTCACGCTGGGGAAACCCCCTTAAATCGAGCCCGAAATTAGGTACTTCTGTCTCCAATATTTGAAATATTTGAAAAACTGCACTTGACGGAATCAATAAGGAAATGGTTAATTTCGTTACTTTTCGCAAATGTCCGAGTTAAAAAAAATGTTTTCCGCGGGTTTGCTCAAGCAAAAATCATTGTTGTATTCAATACGAAGAGACAAGGATGAACAAAATTATGCTAGGCAGCTAAATTGTCATCAAACAATAATGAAAGAATAGTGGAAGAATGGAATTCAAAAACAATCCACCGGGTTTACGTATGACTCAGACTCTCAATGGTCTTGATTTTCGACAAAGCAGCAAGCATCAACATTCAAGAGTCCCCAAATTACGAAATTAGTACGATCCATCGTACGCAATACGTGAAATCGTTGTTAATTTCGCAAACTGCGAATTCGCACCCGATATTGTTTATTCTCGATTGCAATCTACGAAGCATTATGAAACGAAAATGTGGCGTGCTTACAATCAAAGAAAAAGTTTCCTCTCCTCCACGAGGCAGCAATGCATAAAAATGCAACTGAACAAGGGAAAACTCAGAATTTCCAACACGCTAAAATTGTTGGAATTGAAGCAAAAAAAGTGTTGCTCATTTTTATTTGGACTGATATTGTTATCGGAAATTCTGAAATTTTCTCAGATTGTGCGAATCGATACTAAGCCTACTATGGGAAAAGCTCATGCACGTTATCTTGGTGAATGAAATAGTAATCTGTATTTTGCAAAATCATGCAGCAAACTCAACTTCTTTGCACGCTATTACGCTTTGACAGCCCGATTTTGCAGACTATGCTTTTATTACCAGGGATCTAAAGGTAGACTATTTACCGCGCCGTTTTATTACGCGTGTTTGTGCGCAAGATGTCAATAGGACTTACCACAATAGGTACTAAGGGTATCATTTTCTAAGCTTGTATCGAACATTGCGTTGGGCTAGCTTACTCGATCGAGAGAAAACCGATTGGACCACCCAGAGTATGACAATCTCAAAGTAAAGGCCCACAAATTGGGTCGATTACTTTCTTTTGTTAATTTTCATGATTAAGGGGTTATGCCTAGCTGTAAAAGTCGAAAAAATCACTTTTTTCAAAACCATATATATTGACAGTAGATATCTTATAAATGTTGCCTGAACGTTTCAAATTGATCGGATTAAAATTGACATATTTATAGGCTGTTATGTTAACGCCCGTCGGAACGCTCGAAGCGTCGTTCGAAACAACGTTTTTTTCTCGAAAGTACGTGTTCAAAGTCGACGAGCAAAATATCGCAAAAACTACTGCATCGATCATTCTGAAATTCTTCCCGGACATCGGCTATATATCGATTATCATTAAATATTGTTAGACAAACTAATTACAGAAACTTGTTCAGATGATACTTGTCCAATTTTTCTGTAGGAAATTATAATCGCGATTTGCTTTTAAAAAATCCCAAAAAATGAGCTGTTTTCGACTGTTACAATTAGGCATTAAGGGGCTATACCAGTGTGACACTCTCAAAAAATCGATTTTTTTGCCTTTTTCGACAGTTTATACTTTTAAGAATATCATTAACATTTATATAATTTATGTCAATATCATTTTATCTTGCAAAAATCGATAGTTAAATCTTTAAACGCGATTTTCTAGAAATGAGATTTTTAAAATTTGCTGACATTGTAACTCAAAGAGCAATTATCCGATTGTCTTGAAATTTGAACTGAAAATTTGAATCGAAATATACTCTTGAATATATTTACTCTACAATGACGTAGGATATACTGGATGAAAATTGACGATTTGGCATTGAAAAAAACGACCATTTTATAGGCAAGAAAACATACTTTTTTCATAACGACGCCATTTTGTTAGATTTTGATGTTTTTCGAAAATCCTAAGTCATTGTACAGGAAATACCTTCCAGTTTATCGACATTTTTTCCTTCTTCGGTTTTGGCTACTCAATCGGCCGGAATTATGTCAGCAGTGGAGGAACTTTTTTTTTGGCGCCTCCGAAGGCAGCGCATAAGTCGCTTGGATCTCAATATTTTTCTATGAAAAAATTATGTAATATAGGTCAAATATAGCCAAATATATTCTTAATTTTCCGAAACATTTGATTGAGTACTTTTCTTCCAAAAAATTTCCGAAAATCACCCAAATTTTCAGCGTTCACACTGGTATAGCCCCTTAACCTTTGATCTTGAAAACTTTTATCTGACGAAAAAATCGCCTTTTAAATTTTGAGCCAACGTAGTGTCATAGTATTACGTTCCGCACGAATCAGCAATAACCGTGGAAGAGACAATCGATTTTCCCCAATCTGCCGATTGTCATAGACACGGTAATTCCTACAATCGTTTATGCTGATGAGGGACAATCTTACCCGGTGTACCAAGAGCCTTTGGCTGTGTTGGAGTGGCATTTGGTCCAGCCACGACGGACGAGGTCGCTGGACTGTACGCCCGCATCAGTGAGCCACCCCGTGGCAACGTACTGCTGCCTCCCATATAATAACGACTGCCCGATGTCGAATTTTTGGATGTCTGGAAAAATTATGGTAATCATAATTACGAAAACGAGCGAGAATGTGTCACTACGATATTTCAACAAGAATTTTATCCGTCGACGCTTCGCTCACTGGAGACTTGCGTAATACTTTCGGATATAAGGTGAACGAAATAAATCAGGTTCGCGAAAACAAATTTGCGGCTTTACAAGTAACTCCTGTAATCGTGATTTTTCTCCCACTCGTTGTTATTGCACGCTCGATTCCGCCGCTGATTGTACAATATCCGCAGGTATCAATGCAATATCCGTATAGAGGGGTCGAAAAAACGACTGTGAGAAACGTGAGAAGTAGAATGCAAATCGGCAAAACGTGAATGAGAAAAAAGTTAGTAAAACAACTGGAATTTTAATTCATCGAAAGTGTGGCCGAGAAACGCTCTCGCTCGGTTTTTCTTACGACAGAAATAGGCCGAACGTGTGCCACTCGACTGTCTCTGAGTCTCGTGGAAGATCGTTAACGCTCGAAGGAGTGGCAGAGCGAGAGAGTTTGTTAAAAAAACACACACACACAATAAAAGAACCAACAGCATGAGCACTGAGATACGATGAGAATCTCTTTATGGTCAGATGTTATTTGGTGCACTCGCACATTTCATTCGCTGCAAGACTAGCCGATACACTGCATGGACGTTTCCCGCTCTATTATAGGATGAACAATTTGCGGTAACAAAAAAGGCACTGTTTATTAAGTATACGCGATAACGAAATTAGGCTAGTTCCAGAAAACTATGTGAAACTTTTTTCCAAGCGTGTTCCACGGTCTGACGTAAGCCCCAATAAAACAACCCTTTATGCATCCGACCGAAGCCTACGTGCACGGTGGCCGGTTCTCCTAATAAGGTTAATGATCAGAGTCCTGGTACATGAGCCTGCAGCCGTTCATGAACTTGCGCTCGCACCTGAACCTGCAGTTGTACATGAACCTGCAGTCGTACATGAACCTCCACTCATATCCATATACTTCCGGCATTGCACCAACGTATATCCTTTACGGATTACTTCACAGCCGAGGAAGGCAACGACCTAGATCTTAACTTTTTTCAATCATCAAAATAGAAGGAATACTTATTTATCATCGTCAATTTTCATCAAATAAATTGTATGCTTTGAAGCGTTTTTTTCTTCAAGCCAATCGGAGAAAAAAATCATCGTTGACCCTAAATTAATCGATGGTTATAAAATGCTCGATAGTTTCGAACCCAAAATTAGATGTGTCAAATTCTCTGATCAACATTCCCAGAAGTTTAAACGAACTTTTCGATTCGAAAATATGGTACTACTAAGTATTAAACGTCGTCATATATCAAATAAAAGAAGGTTCGATGTACGACTAAGTATTAAAAGTACTTAGTAGTACATCAAAACTTATTCTATTTACTTAGGACTCAGTAATAGTTATTTAACTTTTATTAATTAAGTACTTAGTTGTCAAAACTTCTTTTATTTGCTACTAATGAGTACTTTTCAATCAAAAGTACTTATTAGTAGTAAATAAAAGAAGTACTTTTAGTACTTAGTAGTAGCATATTTTCGATTCGAAATTTTCGTTCGAGCTTCTGGGAATGTTGATCAGCGAATTTGACACATCGATCTAATTTGAGTTTAAAATTGTCGAGAATCTTATTTAGTTACTTTTAATAAAAGTGCTTAGTAGTACTACTATAAAATAAGCTACTACTAAGTACTAAAAGTACTGGGTATTAACACACTTTACATTACTGCAAGTACTTAGTAGTACTAAGTACCAAAAGTAATAAGTGCAAAACGTACTTAGCAGTACTAAGTGCGAAAGTATTTAGGAGTACTGAGTGCGAAAGTACTTAGAAATACTAAGTGCGAAAGTACTTAGAAATACTAAGTGCGAAAGTACTTAGAAATACTAAGTGCGAAAGTACTTAGAAGTATTGAGTACCAAAAGTACTTAGTCGTACATCTGTTGTGCGCGGTTGGGAACATGGAAAAATCGAAACGAATTTTCATGTGTCCGTGTGGAAAGTGTGTTTACTTCACAGTAGCACCTCTTTTTCTCGGTACACAAACTCTATTCATGGGTACACATTATAGAAATTAATTTCAAGGAGCAACATTTACGTCTACAGTGACGATACGAGACGGGAAGTGTACATCATAGAGCAGCAATTTCTCTCACGGCAATTGGCAGTTGGCGAGTTCGTGTCCTCGCATATAAATTGGTGTGGTTCGTGCTCTTCGCGAACTATCGCTATCAGATACTACAGTGTGCGGAATGCAAATACAGATGCATCGCGGTTTTCACTTGTACGTATCTCAACGATCGAGTGCGCTCATCGTGTACGCGCGGATATTTACGACGCGTTCTAGCATAAATCAACGGATTCGTCATTATATCCGGTAATCCGTGATCCATTAATTACATATGGTGCTGAGGGTCCTAGATCAAGATACGACCTATTCAAAGGCCAATTCAATTAATCGTGGTTAAACAATTACGCCGTGGATTCAACTACCTAACCAGAGTATCAATTTACGAGCTTCGGATTTCGGAATATTGCAGCAAAAGTAATTTTTTTGGAATATTGACTATTAAGGGGTATTCAGAGTGGCTTAACGTCTACATTCCGTTGAGGCACATGAGGAAAGGGTTGAAAAAGTTCTGTGGAGCACGTGGAAAGATTGAAATAAATTATTTATGGAAAGTTCCATACATTTTCATAAAATGGAGAACATTATTTTATTTTCAAAATATATTATTGGATTTATATCGATGGATGAAATATATTATTGGATTGTAGGGCAACGAATGTGCCTCCCTTCTCGAATTTCACACAATTGCAATCTTGCAATTCATTCTTATTCCACGATTTTATTTTTTAAACTCAGTAAGTGGTTGATCAGAATTTATGGAGCGTGCTGTGAGCTAAATTTTATAATTTTTTTGAATACTTCCTTCGGGCATAATATTCAAGGCGATAAAAAAATGTAATTCGATTATGACGAGGCACGAGTCGCGAGTTATGTGTCTCTAGCGAATTAGAAAAGGTGATGTAGCTGGCGAAAATATAACATAAGCTACGAGAAAGAAATTGCGGCGAATAATTGGCGATGATTTCCGGAAATTTATATGCAGAGGACATTCGAGAGTAAATCTACGGTGTCGGTCTTATTTTTTTTTTTAATCTACTCGTCTTTTGCTGGCATAATACATTTTTTCGAAAGTTTACCTCGAATTCTTTATAAAAAATTGTACGGGCATTTAAAAAAAAATCATCAATAAATTGTTAACGTTAATTGTGTCTTTTTTATTAAAGAAGTACCAAGATAATGAGGTAATAAACTATATAGATATTTTGTTTTAGTTCTCAACTTCGAAATTCTTTTTGAAATGAATTTTTCGAATACGTTCCCATGTTCGAAATTTACTCCGCCATTCAACCATAAAGGAGAGAAAAAAAAATCGAAAAAGCTTTGGCCTACTTATAACATTTCTGTTGCTAAAGGTGTACTTTCTTTTACCGAATGTTGAAATTATTTAAACCTTCAAAAATGGTTGAATACATGTTTTCGACGATGAGGAACGAACAAGCCAATAAATAAAATGTAAATTATTGTGCAACCATCTGTGTCACGCTGCAAAATACTAGGAAGAAATAATTTAAAAGAAGTTGTGCATGTTGCGACATTGTTCGATGTGGCCTGGATCGCCGGATAGATAAATACTTCAACTTCATTCTACATTTTTTTGTTTACACCAATAGCATATCTTCGCGTCCAGTAAGCCACTGAGTAGTGGATGCTGTTTCCGTATAAAAGATACTCGTTCGACTAGTTTCCTTCGTTCGAAACCGAACACCCGTACATCCAAACAAGTATCATTCGCATTTTGGATTATATCAGCGTCGACGCGAGGCCTCGAAATGTATCGATGCTCAGATGATTCCGCAATTGAGCTACTATCGCGATGTTGCAAAGGTCACGATTTATGCCGTTTCACCATCGACTTTGTTTCGCTTACTCTCGGCTGTTTCGTCATTAAAAAAATCATATCCTATTCGCAAAGACTCCGGAGTGAAAAAGCAACAATTCTTTTGCACCACGAATAGGACAAATATGACATAAAAAGGTCGAATGGAAAATATTTGAAAGGCTTTTTTGCCTAAAATTTCTTTCAAGGTTCACCTCATTGGTGACCAATTTTTTTGGTATACTTCACGAAATACGGCACTCTAAAAAAAAATCCTCGTGACCACGTGAGAATTATTGCTCAACGTTTTTTGCAGATCGTTGTCGTATCCGAAAGTTGAAAAAATGCGCTCGAAGAACGAGGTCCGACAGCCTTATCGTCTCCTCTCTCGTCTTATTACATAAAATGTGGAAACTCCGTAGTGGAGACTGAGAGCACGTACTGTCGGAGGAAACAGGCCGTAGAACAAACCAACCGGCGTAGCAATATTGCACGATCGCGAGACTCGCAGGACTGTGAGGTAAGGACCAAAAACAGAGCCCCGGTACATTTACAGGAGAGTCACAACAAATTTACGGCGTTTTACGATGGACGCGTTTACTCACTGTCGTCACACTGAGGCATGGATTCACCGTTTGATGCGTTGTGGAAGTAATGAGCACTGTACACCAGCGTATAAATACACGAGGACATACGCGCGCGCTTAGACATAAACACACACGTGTGCATATAGAAATTGACGTAGTTGAACATGAAGCACGTGGATAGTAGGCGACTGTGCAAAGTGAAACGTGTCATGCGTGCTGTGCAAGTAGGTGATGGTTTACCGGATCGATAAATCGTCGGCGATGCCAAGGATGCGTCGGCGAGGAAAAAAAGGAAGAAAATGGAAATAAAAATGCATCGTGGGTCAGGAAGGAGAAGAAACTTCAAGAGAGAATGCTCCAAACTTGTTTTGCTTTGGCCAACATTGGACTACGTGGGCATCAAGCCTGTGGGTTACTTATAAACTTTACCAATTGATCGGATGAAGTTAAAGTTTGCATCATTACAATGCAACGAAAAGTTCATTCTTTTTCGGCAATTTTCGACCGTGAAAATTCCTCGAACGTTTAACGTATTTTTACTAGAGATTCACGACCTCACTTTGCAAAGCAAAGGCTTTGGATAATGATGAAAAGAAAGAAACGAAAAAATAACTAAAAAAATCGTTGTATTTCAACGATGCAAACTTTACGTCATATTGATCAGGTATGTATGTATGTATTGATGAAATTAAGGGGTTAGGCCACTCCAGAGGCCGAAAAATAGGCTTTTTGGGGATATTTTTTTCCGAAAAACTACACAATAAATCGAGATTACAAAAAAGCGTGTTTATCATACATATCAGTGACTATACAATAATTTTTGGATGCGATTATTTTCAAAATGGCGGCTGTGCAGCGTTTATCTCAAAACTCCATTTTTTAAGTTGGCCGGAAACATAACTCAGACAATTTTCAGCCGATTCACTTGAAATGTTGAATACATCTTGAAAAATACATTGTCTATGGAAGTACGTAGGATTTTTTTTATACTGCATAGTTCATTTGTTATTAACAATTATCTGACGATTTTTAAGGCAAATTTTTCACTTTCCAAAAATTTGCCTAAAAAATCGTCAGATAATTATTGTATACAGTCACCGATATGTATGATAAACACCGTTTTTTGTAATTTCGATTTATTTTGTAGTTTTTCTGAAAAAAAAAATCCCCAAAAAGACTATTTTTCGGCCTCTAGAGTGGCCGAACGAAACTGCGCTCGAAGAAAATTTTGTGTTTTTTCGTGCTCGTTTGTGAGTCGAAAAGGTACGTATGTGGAGGTCGGTCTGTAGGTGTAGTCGTTCTAATTAATTCGCGGGTACCGCAGCCGGGGAACAAATCGTTCGATGGATGCACAGTAGCAAAGTAATCGGCGGGCACATTGCACAACTTTCGTTGTTCGGTGAAAGCGTCGGGGAAAATGATTATTTCGGTTGTTTTGCGTAAAAATATACGTGTGCTACGATCCGTATATATTATATGTAATTACGAATAGCCAGTGTAATAACGAGACACAACGTGATTACTTTCGCGGCGCATAATCCCGCGAGAAATTGACGCAGAGTTATGACACCGGAAGCATAGAAAATGCATATGCCAAAATGCAATTTATGGAAGATTTTTCACTGCCATTTCTGCACAGCCTGTGACCAATTTTTTCTCCAATGCATAGAAAGTTATTGTTTTTATGGAATCTTATTGAAAAAGAATTTGTGATTAAGTTCGCCTCCACGAGTAGTCTTTATGGGGGAATGTAATCAATTACATTTGATGTTTTTGTCTTCTCTTTATACTATTAGGGGGAGAGGTACCTTTAGGCGAGGAAAAAATTGGCTGACTTTCATGACTGTTTTAAAGGAAAGATTTCTTTACCATTTTTGAGACATAGGGTATATTTTATTACTACTTTTAGCTGTCACATGGTATTTTTTTTATTACTACTTAAAAATTGCAGAAATATGGCACGGTCTTCTAAACTGCATTTTCAAAACTGGCGTGAGGTACAGCTAAATAACTAATCGATCGATTGTGATGAAATTTCGTAAAAATCCTTCTAACCTTATTGTCTAAAACATAACTATAAATGTTTTTTTTTTATTTAAAAATAGGTATCTTTTATTGCAACATGTAGCCATTTTTTTGAAAAATGCAATCTTTTTGTTACAAAGCGTACCATTTCATCGATTTACAACATTTCTCACTTTTTCATGGTTCATATTCTGCATATGAGTATTGATAAAAGAAAAATCTTCATTGGCTTTTTTTTCGGATTAATCCCGCCGACGCTACGTGTCACGCCGTCTGACAATATCCGCCGCAACCCGTTTAGAAAACCGTGCCATGCCTCCGCCATTTTTGAAGATTATTAAAAAATGAAAAATTCCACGTAACAGCAAAAAGTAGTAATAAAACATGCCCTAAGTGTCAAAAATGGCAAAGAAATCTTTCTTTGAAAAAAAAATAATGAAATTGAGCAATTTTTTCCTCGCGCAACGGTATCTCCCCCCTTAATTGAAGTAGCTAAAATTGAAAAGAAAATCGATAAACGTCAATATTTCGTAAGAAGGCTATCAAAACCTCGAGGATAGAGGTTGAAGTTGAAAAATCGTCGTACGACAAAATCGCGTTCCCCTGCGGACAATATTTATCGAATTATGGGAAATCGGCACAAGAGCAATTAGGTATTACCACTCAGAGCAAGAAAATGAGAAAGAGTGATTGAATTTTGGCCGGGGGGTTTCGCGGGGCTATGCGAGGTCAGCACCAAACGTTCGAACTGATCGGTAAGGGGCAAGAATTGGGTTCCCGCTCAGATCTGTGACTAGTTACAGCAGAGGTGAATCGTGAGGTAGCGCGACCGTGTCGACAAAGTGGCTGTTTCTTTCTTAACGCTCAGAGCGAGAAGCCTCGTGGCGTTCTGTTCCGATTTCGTGACAATATTCGGTCGGGCGTTTTGTCGAACGTGCACGTCAACTGTGAGCGCAGCCAGCTGTCCGCGACGAAAGATTAGTGATTTTTTTTTTGTTAAGTACCGCTTTTAGTACGAGCTTCTGTTGCGCCCTCTGGCGAATCGCGGCTCTCGTGGATTCGTTGCATTTGTTTGCCGCGTTTTGTCACAAAAAGCCGCACCATTCGCGATCGTACGTGCCATTCGATAAAGAGCGCGAGGGCGCAACGTTACGAGCGTTCGGACGTTTATAAAAGCCAGTTTGGTGAAGAAAAAAAGGGAACCCGTTAAAAGTGCTGCGATAAGATAGTTCCCTGGAAAAAGTGAGAATATCGAGACAAAAGCAAAATGAGTTCGGAGAGTGTGAGTCTTACATTGGCAACTACGCTCGTGGTTATGTTTACGCTTGATTTGGTTAATTACGGAAGTGCTTCGGTCCGAAAATCATCGGGAAATACGATCGATGCGCGGCAGATAAATGTCACTCCTATGCACAAAGCTTTGCTGACACAGAGAGGATATATTCAGGTGAGATCCATTCTATTTTCACACCAGAGGTCGATTTCATAGCAGGTAAAAGTGCACAGCAAAAATGTGTGTGTACACATTTAAGGAAGAAAGTTTGACGCGGTTAGAAACGACGCAAATAGTACTGACGTTTGCATCGTTGGAATGCAACGAATATACATTCTTATTCTCGTATTTTTTTAAGCACATTTAGGCTACGAAAGTCACTGAAATATTTTTGAGTATCCTCAAAACTTATAGCCAAAAGTTGAAAAATAAAAGAATTTAGTAAATAGTAATAAAAAGAAAATTAAAAAAGTCGAGATAAAGGTTTTTTGCATTCCAACGATTCAAACTTGCAACCCTATAGTTTCAAAGGCTGATGGATTTCATGAAAATCATCATGAGGCACGGCATGCGATTCGGAGTGATTCATCTGAACAGAAATAAGTTTTACCATAAAAACTACTCGAGTCTTGAGCATTCGATAAAAAGCGATCGTACTTTCTTTCGTATTTACGTTTTAGTTCTCTGGTTTCTCATTTATGCGAATGAATCAGAATTTTTATGTTTTTACAGTACCGGTATTACGACAAAATAATGTCTTGAATATATATATATATATATATATATATATATATATATATATATGTATATTTTTTTCACACGAGCAATTATTTTCAGTTTCTGCGATGGGAATTACCGGTGCCAGAAATCGAGGAGTTTACTTTTTGCGTTTGGGTCAAGTCCACAAACTTTAGCTACCCACATTCCATCTTTTCCTACTCGAGTAAGCATGATGAAAAAATACACATATGTATGTCACGTCCCATAAGTGGTTACGTATAAAAACACACAAACATGTAAAATAACTTGCCGTGCAACCAGCACGGACTGGTTTGAGAAATGCAAACGATTGATGTCTTACGTGCATCCGCGTATTCAAGACGCGTACGAGCAAGAGTGGAAAGTAGAATCGACAACGATGTCTGATCGTGGCTGACTATGCACCGGATCAACGGTTATAGACACAAGGATTTGCGCCGAAACAGCTGGGAAAATTTATACGGAAAAATTCATATTTATATGTACATAATTTTGTTTATCTAAATGTAATAGACTAGATACATGTATATAAATGTGGCTGCACAACTCAGTGCAGGGGATGAGTAGTAACAGACTTAAATGTGGCAGACTTGGCCGTGCAACAGATTCGAGCGTTTGGATATACTACAAGTAGTAACGGGCTGCATGTGCTCAGACAACGTGGTCTCGTACGTCTTGTCCACACATGGGCCGGGCACCGACCCAGTAAAGTGTGACAACAAAATACTCATAAATTAGTTTTTCGTGAGTGAATTGTTCCTGATGTCGATAAAACATAACAAATATTGCGCGAGAATCATTCTCCGTTGAGTTTCTAATTTCATATACGTCCCTGTAATTTAAAACTGCGTGAAGTGATAAATAAAATTCTTTGGAATACACAATATTAAAAATAATATCCGGTATAAAATGCAATTGATCATTTTCATCTAAACTAAATATTTCTGGAAACTTTGTAACGTTAACGGGGGTGGGAGTAAAAAAGTCTCTGCCATGTTGCTTGCCAATGAAGTTATTCTGTTCGATATAACTTGAGGTAACATATATTACGGTTTATTATCTATTGAAAACGTACTCATATGATAACGTGCATTTTCAGTACCCTTACAATATTTAGAATTTAGGTCAGGCCCGTATATCGGTTGTAACACTGGCAATGAGCGTATAGAGTAGTACCAGCCTGCATGGCATCAGACTGAGTTTATTAAAGGCGAGCATTCGATGCAGACTTTGATAAAGTAATCCCCTGATAATTAAGACCATTGGAAAGCTCCGCTGACCGAAATCACCGGAACTGGAAACATTCGCAAGAATTCCATCAGTATTAATTCGGCATTGTCTGGCACTCTACGAATAATGCGATTGATAGAAAAAAAAAAATTCGATCAGCAATCGCGACATAATAGGTTTTAATAGCTACCGGCGTCTCATAACATTTAACACGAGTAGAAGCATTAAGATTAATTTGGTTTCGTGTGCCAAGTGAACATTGGAGGGCTCTGCAATGTTCTCATTATTCTCGCTAATTAGCTTCTCAGAGATAATTACAATTCAGCTTTAAGGCGCACGCGCCCGTCCAACGATGATACGGCAGACCCTGTTGATTTTGCAATGCTCGAGAACTCGTCCGCGCTCTATAATCCGTCTCGCCTATTACATTCACGCACGGCTTGTATTTTTTTTTATTCGCTAAACTGAATTCTATTGATCTCAAATAAAATCGCTCATCTTCGTGTTTATGAATTTACATTTGTATATGCTTGGAGACAATACAACTAATTTACAAATTGTCCATTTGATGATCACTCGCTGTACACGAATTATTCAGTTAATTACGTAAGATTTTATTAATTGATTAATTGTTCACGAGTACATTTCTAACACTGTTTTATTCCTATTTATTCAAATAGTTGCCTGATAGCGAAAAATTCGTTCTTACGAGAAAGTACTAAAAATTATCTACCATAACGTGAAGAAAGAAAAAAAGGAAATTGCCTCGACACTGCTGGAATTAGTCGTGGTATTTGTACGGAAAAAAAATTGAGCAAATGTACCGTAGTGACGTGACGGTGCGAGGTCGAGTTGTTGCGGAGCAAAAAAAAATAAATTCAGACTATCCAAGTCACCAGTTTCGATTGCACAACAGGGCCTTACCCGGGTCGTTCTATAAGGAGACTGCAAGTGCGCGACCGATCGGCGTTATAAAAATTTTCCGCGCGTAACATATCACATGTTTGTCTTATTGCTAACGTGCAGAAAACGAGAAGGACCGACTGGTACGAGCTTGGGTATCATCACATGGCCGGAGCGTTCATCTCGAGATAGATAATATTGAAATATTTTCATACGCGACGAACATTAGGGAGCACCGTTGGTATCACATCTGCGAGAGCTGGAATAACGCGGACGGACGTTACGCTCTGTGGATCGACGGACAGAAAAAGATCGATGGATACGTTACGCGGGTACGCTTTTCAAACTCATCCGAATTATTCATTTTTTCTTCAATTGTAAACATGTCGAGAAATGGTATTTTAAAAATTCTCTATGAAAAGTTCGATTGAAAAATCCCCGTCTGCTCTTTGTGGTCAAGATTCGTTTACATTGTAAGCGAATGGTGATCGAAAATGCTTTGCCGGTTGCGTGATATGCGCTGGATGAGTATTTTTTTTATGCCAAGGCATTGCTACAATCTTCCAGGCCTGACGTATAAAGAGCTGACACTTTCCTGCAGTTCTCTACGTTATCGCAAACAGCACCTGGTCATAACGGTGAACTAGTGAAAGAATCAAGATACAGGTGGCTGCTTGTATCGCTCGCGACCACGCATGTACCCGTTGGACAAGCCTCTACAAATACCTACTATTTCCACTGCTTGCAAAGAAATTCGTCGAACCTGCCTTACCAAGGCTACGTATACACTGTTTATATTATTCTTTGAAAGTAGCACTCCAAATTACTCCACAACGATCTACTTCCAAAGAAAATTGAGGTATTTCTTTCGCGAAACCGAATATTTAACGATTAACTATTTTAAGTTTATAATCAAGTAAAAATACATCCCAGTATACTGGTAAAATTTCAAGCCAAGTCAACGAACTTTTAACGAAAAATTACGGCTCTAAAAATCGCCTCATTGATACGGCACTTTATGGAAATTACACGCTGGCCATATTTCTATCTAATAATTTATACGCTAAATAACTCTAGATGCCTGATATAAACTGCTCAACGCGTGTGAAAGACTCTAAAGATTCCGTAACGACAATAAAAACAGTCGCCAAATGTTCAAAGAAAATATTAATGATGAAACTTGGAAAAATGTCACTAAAGAAAGAATTTTCGTAGCCGCGATTTTTCCGTTTCCAGTTTGTCGTTGGGTATCATAATTGATTGTGACGTATTTTTATTAAGGGGTCTTCTCACTTTAGACGCTAAAAAATGCTATTTTCGTGATTTTTTTTGATAGGTTTGTATTATAGATATTGATATAAAAGTTGTTACACTTAATAGATACACTTTCGAAATACATTCAAGAATTTTTTTAAATGTATTTATTTAAACCAAACAGACTTTAAACGTGTTATTCTCAAAACAACGTTTTTCGATAGCTCGTTAATAAACTCTTCGAAATTAACCGATCCTTATGAAATTTTAACTATATATTGTTTAAACCGTTTGATTTTTTTGTTTCGGATGATCTATCTCCGAGATTTCATCAACAGCGCAGACCTACAATTTTTTTAGGACATTTTTTTAACTACCATTTTCGTCTATAAATAGTGACTTAAAGAAATAAATGAAAAATGTTGATGTATTTCGAAGGTGTATTTGTTAAGTGTAACAACTGTTATATCAATATCGATAATATAAACCTATCAAAAAAATTCATGAAAATAGCCTTTTTTAGCGTCTAAAGTGAGAAAACCCCTTAAGGGGTTACCCCCACTTGCGATTTTGAAAAAATCGATTTTTTTATTGCATTTTTTTGAAGTATAAGTATCCGGGCGCATACTTCTGTATGGGCCCGGAATAGATGACTCTATGTAAGTTTACAAAAAATATTTTCTTCGTGTAAACTGAAATTGAAACTTTAAACGCGTTTTTCTCAAAATGGCATTTCTGAAGTCGGTGACCAAGATTACTCGAACACTAATGAACCGATCTTCTTGAAATTTTGCAGGCTTATTTAATATATAAAAATGTAGTCTTTAATCGTTCGATTTTTTTCGTTAAAGTCGAACCATTAACTTTGACTGTCCGCCATTTTGTGAAAAATGAATATTTTTTAAAATCCTTCGATCAAGGACTAGTTTATACTTATATTTGACTAAATCCATCCGCATTTTTTTTCAGATGATCCACTTCGCCGCAATGTTGGTCACCGCAAACCGTGTATATAAAAACATTATTTCATTGACGGCCATTTGCCACTAAACAATGTAATATTTTTCAATAAAAAAATTACTGAAAGTTCTTCAAGATGTGTTCTTTAAGATGGTATATTGATCGATTAAAAAAGTTTTGTAGTTTTCTTTAAAACAATTCATGAAAAAGGCCTTTTTTTTGCGCTACAAGTGGGGGTAACGCCTTAAGCGTCACTGTAATTTACCAATGATTCAGAAAGGCCCTGCTTATGCCCCCACAAAATACGGCCCTGCGCTAAAGAAATACCTTAATCCCAAATAGCATTCACCGTCACTTCTAATAATTCAGGCAACGCTTTCGGCAGTTCATTCCTTTGTTATGAATAAGCTTGTTCGAAAAACCATCCATAATCATTGAAATTGCTTGGGAGGTCGTTCTTGACGCCAATGTTATTGATTACTTTTTCAGATGGCAGGTCACGTCATACCGAGCGGCGGTGATATAGTACTTGGCCAAGAATACACGGATTTTGACAAGGGCCTGGAGGAAGGTGTCGAAGGTGCCGTTCTAGGCTTTAATCTAATTCTGTCGTCGGCCTTCGAATCGACAGGGTCATTTTTCGAAAGGAACAAACCCAATGACGTCGGGCCTCAAAGTGACATTGATTTGATCGGTTACGAGTCCCGGTTATCAGCTCCGATCTACGGTGCTCGAAGTTATCCACGGGTCGAGAATGAACATCCGGTATTTGCAAGGATTCCGACGGTGGCCCTTCGAAAGGCCGAGGTGACGTCGGGCTCTGACGGATCACCGAACATTTCGCCCGCTTTTCGGAGGATCCGTGGTAACCAGCCTGATGAATCACGGACTAGGCGAAAATCACATTTTTTCAGTCATTTGGAACCCGAAAATTCGTTCGAAACGATACTCGATGAAAAACCACTGGGTCAGCAACTCGTGGAGAGCAGCTTTGAGCATTGTCAACAGGGACGTGGCAGTCCACGCATAGGTGGAAAATTGATGCTTATCTCGTGGACGAGAACACCGGTCAAAGTTTTCGGTGGCGCAATTATCAAAAACGCCAACAGCGATTGCGGCAATTTTTAACGGCAATGTCCGCTCGTATGAAAATTTCACAACGGCCAAAAGTATCTCGAAAGTACAATGTTGGATAACCGACAAATTAATTAAGGTATTCCTTTCACGAATCCGAACATTGAACAATTAACTTATTTTCGTCTGTAATCAAGTAAACATACATACCAATATAGGGTCAGAGTGGGACCAGTGGCTCATTTTTTCAGAGATCTATAGCTGCCTAACCGTTCACACAATCTCAATGAAACCTTGACTAAACGTGAGGTGTGTTCAATGGCTTCATTTTGTTAAAAGACACTGAATGGCCTAACTCAATAGATATTGAGATAATAACCATTTAAGGCGTTACCCCCACTTGTAGCGCAAAAAAAGCCTTTTTCATGAATTTTTTTAAAGAAAACTACAAAACTTTTTTAATCGATCAATATACCATCTTAAAGAACACATCTTGAAGAACTTTCAGTAATTTTTTTATTGAAAAATATTACATTGTTTAGTGGCAAATGCCCGTCAATGAAATAATGTTTTCATATACACGGTTTGCGGTGACCAACATTGCGGCGAAGTGGATCATCTGAAAAAAATGCGGATGGATTTAGTAAAATATAAGTATAAACTAGTCTTTAATCGAAGGATTTTAACAAATATTCATTTTTCACAAAATGGCGGACAGTCAAAGTCAATGGTTCGATTTTAACGAAAAAAAACGGCCGTTTTTTGGCTATAAAACGGCCATTTTTTTTTTCGAAAAAAAAAAATCGAACGATTAAAGACTACATTTTTATGTATTAAATAAGCCTGCAAAATTTCAAGAAGATCGGTTCATTAGTGTTCGAGTAATCTTGGTCACCGACTTCAGAAATGCCATTTTGAGAAAAACGCGTTTAAAGTTTCAATTTCAGTTTACACGAAGAAAATATTTTTTTTTGTAAACTTACATAGAGTCATCTATTCCGGGCATCAAAAAAAAACTGCACTTCAAATTGCACTTCAAAAAAATGCAATAAAAAAAATCGATTTTTTCAAAATCGCAAGTGGGGGTACCCCTTAAAAAAATGGGACTTGATCCACTGTGTACTTGGGAGTGTACACAGTGAAACATGCCTAATTTCACAGTCAAACAAAATTTCAAAATCAAGCAAAATTTGAAGAAAATGACCGTGGTCCACTGTACACTTGTAGGCAATAGAGTGCTTTTCTCTATACAATGGGGAGTATTGTACAGTAAACTATTAAAAAATTAATTTAAAAAAGGCAGCATGTTATGAGATCAATCACAATCATTTATTGAATATCCATCAACAATGAGTACCTACCTAATGAGGTAGTACCAGTACTTATCTAAATCACAACGCGAAAATATTCATATTATGACTTACCTCTGTGTAGCTCGAAAAATTCAGCCACACCGACCCTCTCTTTTTTTCTACAGCGGGTACTGACAAGTTTCTATTTTTCTTAGGTTAACAAACACAATGCTCAAATACCGCAATATGGCTGTATATTGCGGGAGAACAACGACTTCGAACATAACTGCGATAGGTAAAGAAGCAAAAAACATACAAACTCAGCTGGTTTTTCAACTTTTGACACCAAAAATAATATAAAATCACCTCTCACAACCGAATTGCGCGAGAGCGACTCACAGACAGGTTCAAACCTATTGGCATCCGAGGGCGGTTCTAATGTGAAAAAGACGCACGTATATACATGTCCACCTCGGAGAAACAGAAAAGGTTCAGTCTACCCACTGTTGCCACTCCTCCCACTTTGACCCTACTGGTAAAATTTCAGGCCGTTACCGAACTTTTCACGATAAATTACGCCGCTAAAAATCGTCTTATTTATACAGCATCAACATATTTCTATTTAATAATTTATACGCTAAATAACTCTAGATGCCTGACATAAGCTGCTCACGTGTGTAAAAAAATTTGAAGATTCCGTAACGGCATTCAAAACAGGGGCTCACGGAATGTTTAAAGAAAATAAAACTCAGAAAAATGTGACTAGCAGACGAATTTTTGTAGCCGCGACTTTACAGAGAATATGTAAAAATGTCCAAATCTACTGAAATTGCGCGAAATTTATCGTTCCATTTTCCATATATTCCAATTTATCGTTTCATTTTCCAGATATTCCATTATATTCCAATTTATCGTTGATTATAATAATTAATTGTGGCTAATTTTTATTAAGCGCCACTGCGATTTATCAATGCCTCAGAAGGGCCCTCCTAATGCCCCCATAAAATACGGCCCTCCGCGAAAGGAATACCTCAACTAACTGGGATCAAGTGTGTGAAGAGACTTTTCTTTCTCGTTTAATTGCCGATACACTCGCGAGGAACGTTTAATTGTTCGAAGTGGGAAAGATGGATCAAACGTGAGAAATTTGCCATGGTAATTTAAGGAGCTCGAGCTCGTTGCCATAGTTCTAGCCGTTGCAAATTAAAAAACGAAACTGGCAACTGGCTCATGAACGAAAGACACGTCGATAGCAAGTTCGTAAAATAGCCATATTTTTTTATCAATATTTATATTCAGCTGGAGAATATATTATTATTTTTCTATTATTTACGCAATGTATTGTTTTTCTATTTAATTTACAGAATTAAATAACTTAGTGAGTATTGTAAGAATTGTCGAAGGAGCATTTTTTTTTATAAAGACTCGATGGAGAATATTTCTGGAAAATGTAAAAAAAACAAATGTCGTGTCAAATGAACGTTGACGAAATTTTCAGGATATTTCAACAATAACCACAATTGCCTCTACTCAATCGACAATGCAATGGAATGTCTTCAATGCTCTTTAGGTAGGAAACCCATAGGGCGAAAACTCGTTCAATCAATGAAATGTACACAATCCATGTAAACAATTCATGTACATACGGAAACTATTGTTGAGTTTTGTACAGTAAAAATAAACATTTTGTATCTGTTCAAAGATGTTTTGTTTTATATCTGTATGAGAGGTAACTTTTATGGGAAGAGAACCCGACAGCGAAGAATCCGTTGCGAAAGGCAAGGTAGGAGGACGATCGATAAAGTTTAATAAATATGCCATGGAGATTCATGATCGTTTATTTGTCATTGCCGGAGCGTCGTTTAAATTGAATTTCTCCGACCCGCAGCACCCACAGCAAAATTCGTACGCACTCTTGGACGCGAAATTTAATAAATCAATTTTTATGAACTTTTTTTATATTCCTTCCGTTTGCTTCACTTCCTTAGACCGTGATACAAACTTCACGAACTTCAATCTCCTGTCAAAACGGCAATTGCATATTTTTCGTCGAACTATTCAACCGTGGGAAATGTCTCGGTATTGGAAATATCTGAAACTCTTTGATGTTTCTCTCTCAAGAGACTCTAGAAAGAGCATTTGTCAATCAGGTCTGTCCGAAGCAACGTCGTGGTTCCTTATTGACGGTGTTGAAGTTTCCATCGTTGGAATGCAACAAAAATTCTGTATTTTGTTATTTTTTTAAATGTTATCTGTAACTAAACCCTTTTTTCTAAATTTAGGTTATGGAACCGTAATAACGATCTCCAAAAATGTTACAGTGATTTTTGTGGCTCAAATAGGCCAATGTGGAAAAATATTTTTTCGTTGCATCCCAACGATGCAAACTTCAATATCATGGGATATTGCGATTTTGAAAACAATTGTACGTCATCATAACGATGTGTAATTTTTTTGATGATATTTTTTATTCAAAGATGAAATATTTCAAATATTTTAAGAACAGGGCGCTTAAAAATGTGAAGGGCTCAATCAGTTTTCGACATTCGATACTTATCTATTTTCGATCATTTTTTATGAAATTTCAATGACATTGTCGCAGTATTTCTAGAAAGAAAGCATGGACTAGGCAACAACGGAGACACGGTTGTTTTTTGAAAAACGTATTTCTCGCAATGAATTTTTGTATCCTGAGGACGCCAACTAGGCTTAAGGGGTTAGACCATAGTAACGGGTATAAAATCATGTGCGAATTTAACAATTTTTTTTCGTATGAACAAGTGATTTACTCATAAAATTAATTACACATCTATTTAGTATGAATATCAAGCTGTTAGAAAATATTTATATTTTTTTCGATGTACAAAATGGCCGGCAACTCGAAACTTCTCGAAACAGCTTTTTTCCAATTGGCGTGACAAATAACTTTAACAATTTTCACTCGATTTACTTCAAATTTAAAAGTTATGTTCCTAATTGCATTTCGCAGAGAGGTACGTACGGAATTTCTGATTATCCGAAAACTTTTCATTTTATTGGCAGTTATAACGAAATTTTTCACTGAAAATTCATTTCATAAGTTCAAATACCTACAACTTTCGAATAAAACAATATTTTTTAAATTCCGTACGTACTTCTCTAGGTATTCTAATGTAGATTGACGAGAATTTTTGTTTCTTGTTCTAGGTAAAAAATTGTGGACGCTAAATGTCACGCCGCGGAGCGCCTAAAAAAAAGATAACAAAAGAGAATATTAGTAGTCGGTCATTTTGTACATCGAAAAAAAATATATATATCTGACAGCTTGATATTCATACTAAATATATAGATGTGTAATTAATTTTATGAGTGAATCACTTTTTCATACGAAAAAAATTGTTAAATTCGCACATGATTTTATACCCGTTACAGTGGCCTAACGCCTTAACAATTGAATAGAATGACACTTTGAGGATGTCCCGTTACAATCCGTGAAATAGAAAATATTCCGTTGTACTAATTGTAAGAAGGATAAAGGATTCTGAGCCTATATATCCTCAAATACCCCAATATTGTCAATTTACGATACTTTCAATTGCCATTACATCATATTTCTTCGAATGATCTGATTTTGATTGCACGCTCGATTTAGACACGGAAATTATTTCTCTACCTATTTATTGTATCGCGTAATAGAGTCCTCATTTTAACGCAAATAAAAAAAAATATATTCGCTCATAAGACATTCTTACATGCACATCCGTACCAACATGACGAACAAAGCAAAACGTTTAAATGATTGTCGAAATAGCGGTTATTTCATGCTATGTTTTCTGTTTCGTGATTACATCATCACGTTTGCACAGTGCAAAGAAAAAACTGACATCTTCAAGCTCTGGCGGTTCCTACAGGCAAGTTCCCTTCCAAGCTCCAAGTTGATGCTTCGGCGCTTCGCTTAAAAACTACCTACGAGTATATGTACATAACTGGACGTTGGTAATTATGTCCCGCCCTTAATTTCTCTCGGCCAATTTCCATCTTTCTCCATTTATGTTCCTTTTGCTTTATCGTCCATACGCAACATGACTATTACTGTGCTTTTAATGTAATGGTGCTCACGGTCTCCGAGAGAGAATTTCACGGTTCAAGTTCAAGGCAAACGAGAGAGAAATAACACATGTGTACGAGGCAGTATTTTGGTGCTTGTGAGCTGTTTTTATTCCAGCACGCTCCCATTCGTAAAGTGTTCACAATGGTATTCAAAAACGGAAGCAGAAACAGTTTTAATATAAAAATCCGCAGCGATAAACGGAATGCGTATTATTATGCAATTAAACGTCATTATTAAGCGACTAGGCTACCGTGAAAATGACCAACACTCGTTCGTCGCTTGAGGCAACTCAAATTAAAGAGTCCGACATATGGTGTAGGGATCGCAGATTGAAAATAAACTTATCATTACAACGATAGAATTGTTAGTAAAATCTTAAACGCGTTTTTCTCGAAAAAAAACGAAATATTTTTCAAAACGGTGTACATGATTTCTCGTCATCTAATAAACAGATTGTCTTGAAATTTGGTACACTTATTCAGTGTAATAGTAATTTGGTCTTGACCGACGTTTTTCTTCTTAACATTTTTTTTCATTAGAAATTAACAATAATGATGTCATTTTTCATTTAAAAAAACCAAAAAAATGCTCACATTTTGTTTTGATGATTGGAACACGATGTCAAAAAAGTTCGCTTAAGCCTTAGCCACTATCTGTTGTAAGAAAAAAAACTGTTTTTTTTTTTGTTTCCGATCAACTAGGTGGCCAAAATCAAGTACAACGTTGAGCCCCTCACGTTCAAAGGACCTCCACGAGATTGTTTATAACTTCTTTAATAATTAATATTTTTAATGAAATTTTGCATACAACTTTGTTAATGAACATACGAATAAATGTCCAAACGACTTTCCAATCATCTTGCTTATTCTGTCAAAATTAATTTTTTTAAATAACCCTATTTTTCGGGTCGTCACAACCCCCTGAAACGTATCGCTGCGAACTTCTTAAATAAAAACATTTCTTTTCAGTAGGTGGTATTTTATTTTCTGACTTCCAACGTATATCCTTGCAGGTTTTCACGTATTACCTTTCCCAATTGAACCCTTTTCTATCACTCTTCATCCGAAAGTTGCTAATCTAATTTTCGGTGCACTGCGGTTCTGTAGTGCACAGAAGTTTACTCAAATATCTACACCGAGGTCTCAGAAGTATTAACCTTTAGGCGAGAAAAACATTTGCTTATTTTCATGGTTTTTTGTTAAAAGAAAAGACTTCACCACCATTTTTGAAATTTAGCTTATGTTTTATTACTACTTTCGACTGTTCCATGGTATTTTTTTCAATGATTCTTCAAAAACGACGGAGGTATGGCAACACCTTTTAAACTGCACTTTTAAAACTGGCGTCATGTATAGCTAAAAAACGAATCGATCGATTTTGATTAAATTTGGTACAAATCTTTCTAACCTTATTGTCTAAAACATGACCTTAAATATTTTTGAAGTAAAAAAGTACTCTTGATTACATAATGTGGCCATTTTTTTTCGGAAAATTCAATCTTTCTGTTTCAAAGCGTATTATTTCATCCATTTTCAACATTTTTCACTTTTTTGGTTCATATTCTGCGTATGAGTGTTAATGAAAGCAAAAATCTTCCTTGCTTTTTTGCCGATGAATCCCGCCGAATGCCGTGCCATACGTCCGCCATTTTTAAAGATTAATAAATAAAAAATACCACGTAACAGCCAAAAGTAGTAATAAAACATACACCCCAAGTCTCAAAAATCCAAATTTTCTAAATTTGAAAAAAAAAAACTAGATTGGCTTATGATAAGCCAATCTACATTTTTTTTCTCAAATTCAGAAAATTTGAGGGGCTGGAAGCTATTCGTCTATCTATTTGACGTCGTTTGGCAAAGTTTCGACGGGATCTGAAGAGCCGTTTCAGAGATTTTTGGAAATCTATAATTGTTCTACCATACCGACCGCGATGAGGTGTCATTCCGTCTTAAGGGGTAAGGCCACTGTAAATTTTGCCAGACAAAAATTTGGCCATCGAAGGACAAATGTATGGTGCTGGGATTGCAGACTAACGGTAATTTTTTTTTTACCTTCTTTTTTTTATTTTTTCCAATAAAAAACTATTCGCAAAACTTTAAACGCGTTTTTCTCGAAATACGGTTTTTCAAAATGGCACGCAGCATCACTCGAACAATTTCCATTTTTTTTACTTGAAATTTTGACCAGATGTGAACATTAACATTATCTTGAGAATGTCGATCGGGATTTTCAATAACTTTATTTATTGATTTTTCATTAACAAAAAACTAGCCGTTTTTTTCGTCAAAAATCAATTTTTTTTTTCAAACGCACGCCAAATCCACAAAAATTGATACTTTTTAAAATCCGATCGACATTCTCTAGCTATAACCCTCTAGATTGATGGTTTTTTTTTGTTCTAGATTCAAAAGTGCACCAGTGGTGCTGCGTGCCGCGGAGCCCTGCAAGCAAAACATGCCCCGGGAAGATAGCTGTGGAACCGCCATTTTGTTTTTTTTTGCTGTAAAAAAATTTGATAATAAAGTTTAATGTATGCCCGATAACACCCTTAAAAGTTTTTTTCAATTACCTTCAATTTTGGAAGTAAAAAATTCGTGAAAAAACCTTTTTTTTGGACCGTTACAGTGGCCTTAGGCCTTAATCTTCCTATGACTCGTTTACGCGCCGGCTGGCGAACGGCTATGCGTTCACCCCTCCGAGTATTAACCATGCACTATGCTACAGAACTCGGAGGATCGCCGGATCCATAACCCCGATCGTCCATCCACCAGTGTCGGTTTTCAGTAATCAGTAATAATTGACGTTTATTATAGGTATCATGTGAAGTATATTTATCGCAAAATTACTATTGTTTCATGATTTTCCACTACGTTTATGGTCTGTCTATTCAAATAAAAATCACCAACGTACCCGGTAACCGAATACGTGCCAGGATTACAGGTTTAATAGTCTAAAGAATGCAAAAATGCAACGACCATGCACACTTGACTTTCTCTTGTCACGATCCACCAAGGCAAATTATTTGACACCATAAAACTTCGCTATCTTTGCTCGTAGCCCGCAAATTAGTTTCTCCCACGTTGCATATGTACAGAGGCTGTCGTTTATCACACGGTCGTATTTAACGTCTCACGTATTATCTTTTTTCTCGTGAAGGCGCTATAAATCATTTTGGGCGATCATCCATCACACCTCGTCACTATCGCGCCCTAGATTTATTATTATTTGGGGATATATTTTTTAGAAATTGCTTTATTCGCCCGGGAATCTTAGTAGACGTTTGTCACAAGCGAGAAATGAGAGAAACGAATCCATTACCGTTGGCATACGCACAAATTTTCACCGCTTTCCAATGACTTTCAATATTTGTTAATATTAATGAAAGTCGAAATATAAAAGTGCGTCTTCTTTTCTTTCTTATTATTAGTCATTTTTATTTACGTATTTATCGTTACATGTTTCTTGTTGACAGAAATATGTTCATGTACTGAAAAAAAAGATTAAGAAAATCATTGCAATGAGATTTAATGATTATGCTATTACTATTCGAATAAAATATCACTTTGATCGAAGACACTTTAAGGTAGTACCTCCACAGAAGAGTTGAATTAAGAAATGGTTGAAATTTGATATATATGTTATTCAATACATTATCCAAACATCTGTGCAATTCGAATAAGTTTGACCACCCCAAACCTGAGATATTTACACTTAAAGTTGGCTTGGTTTGCACGCAACAAATGCGTTATGATTGGCAAACAGAGCATCATTAATTTTACCGTCAAAACTAAAATTAAGATATTGATAAAAAACGAGGATAAGCTAGAGTAAGATATCACGAATAATGTGAAAAAAATGAGAATGATTCACCACCTAGTTTCCAAGATATAACCATGAAAAGCCCTCACAATTTTGGTGCAAAGCCAGGCAAAGCCTGGAAAAAAAACAATTGGGGCAAAGCCTGGACAGTCCCGGCAAAAAGTTTACTGGCAATAGTAGATCAAAAACACAATATAAAATATATTTTACCGCAATAAATGATATCCATCGTATTATCTACTAGTACCGAGTCAATATTGCGTAGTTTTTAATTTTATTTATTACTAATTAAACCAATTATCAATCTTTTAAATATGAACATGGTATGTAAACTTTTGGTTGAGATTTTCGCAGAGGAACTACCTTAAGGTAATTCTATAGATAACTGACTTTTCCGAAAAAAAAATTTGTTTCCAAACAAACCCAAACAAACCCAAAATAGACGTCGAAATGTTCAAAAACGCCCTATTGATCATATGTTTCCGCAAATTTCAAAACCCTATAACTTTTTATGGGAGGGTGAAGTTCAGCTTCCCCCTACTGAATATCATAATTATTAACCTAATAAATGAGAAAATAGGGACAAAAAATTAAGCTCATTATTCGGAAAAGTCACTTATCTAAAGAATTACCAAAAAAAAAAACACAAATAGACCACTATTGTTGGCTATTTTTTTTCCGAGACATTTATTCACCTGTAAAAAAGAGACAATTTGTCTTGTCATTCTTAAGAAACACACGCCATGTTCGCATTTATCACCTAGCGGATTTTGCAAACCCCTCTTAAACAACGTGTAACGTATACATTAAGGGGTTACCCCTATAGTTATGCGAGACCAGGTGACGGATGGAGATTTCGCGCGATCACAACACGCAATCGTGATACCCGGATTACGTTGTTTCTCAATGGGAAAAATATGTATATAGATCGCGGCTTTTCACTGACGCAAATGAGATTGTGTGGGTCGAGAGAGATCAGCACGCGAAACGGAGAGAGCCGGTCCCTCGAGAATTCTGGTTCTCTCGATTCCCGGTCGCTACTTTCACCAAAATTCACTCTACGAACTTTAATCGTTGCATATACATGTGTGTGAAAAAAAAACGAGACGAGTGCTGCATATTATGTAAAAAGGTAACGCTATTTTCCACACCCGTCATTGTAAACCACCAGCGTCCTGGTCACTGATCTGAGTGAGGTAAATATATTTTTAATTATCTTCCGTCGACGTTTTTGGTATTTCCTCAAAAGACGATACCGGTTTTGTAGTTAATAGAGCGAATTTCACTATTCGTATAATAAAGTTCTGAAAATCGGAGTTTTTCGTTTCTGGTTTTAATGAATTTGCACATGTGTAACTAACACATAACATTTTACTTTATTTTTATTACGGCGCTATGCCTAGTTGTTAAAGTCAAAAATCACTTTTTTCGAAACCAAAATATTTTGACACTACATCATCTTATAAATGTTTCCTGAAAATTTCAAGGCGCTCGAATTGAAATTGACAGTTTTTCAGGCTGGTCTGTGGACGCCCGTCGAAACGGCCAGAGCGTCGTTCAAAACTTTAAACGCTTTTTTCTCAAAAGGTTGTTTTCAAAGTTGGTGAGCAAAATATCTAAAAAACTAATGCATCAATATTTATTAATTTTTTAGGTCCTCTTCTTGATCTAAAAATTGTATTGGAGCGAAGGTTTTTTTTCCGATGTATACTTTCCATTTGATCATCGAAAAATACCCATTTTTTTGCAAAAATCAAGATTCACTTTGAACCAAGCCACTTTGTTCTAATTTGATATTTTAGAAATTTATACGATTAATCATAAGATAAACTAATATACTAACGAAAACTGTTCCATCTTTTGATATTCGATAACCTAGTTCAGAGCATTGCGGTGAGCAGGGCATTGCTCACCGCAAAAGACATTTTCGAGAGGTACTTCCCGGATATCAGATGTAAATCGATTATGATTAAATATATTTACACAAAAAAACTAGAGTGTTCTTCAGATGAGACTTTTTCAAATACCTACTTTTTGTAGAGATTCATCACGACGATTTTATTTTCTTTAATCCATAAAATCCGGAATAAAATCTTCCAATGGATATGTCATTTTGTAAATTAATATAAGAAAATGAATATTATGTGATTGAAAACCATGTTCATCAGGTACATTCAGAAAACGTATACAACATCGATTTAATTTACTTATGATTCGTCTGAATATTGAAAATGAATTAATGTCAACTGTGCGGTATTGGATCGTTGATTTATAATTATTTTGTAAATGATCCTCTAGACCAATCTCCCAAGTAGCGATATCAAAGTTCGGCTGTCATAATTATGAGACGGCGAGTGGAAAGTAAGTAAATAAATTACTCGACACAGTCTCAGCGCTCATTTTAACTAGGAGATATATCGGGATATGTAGAATCACAGATTCAACACCAGCTGCGTTGGAAGTTTCGAAAAATCAATAAATCGGAGCTACTAATACTTTGCGTTGGAATATGTGATATCAATGTATCTGATACTCTCGTGCCTATGTATGTTGCATGTCATAATATTTCTTTTTCTCTTTTAGATTGTCATTTATATACATACATACATACATATATATATATATATATATATATATATATATATATATATATATATATATATATGTATATATATGTATGTATGCATGTATGTATGTATGTATGTATATATTACATCTCACTGATTTTGAATAAATATAATTTTTACGAACGGAATAAAAATATAGGAGTTGATGGGAATCGATATTTGGCCCTGGAAATTTGATGTTATGTTGATATGACACGCGACTCTCATATCGCGAGACGAGATACGATTCATATTCTACAGCTTTTCATTTGCTTATCCTGAAAGCTGATGAGAAACGAGCTGGTCCTCACAGTACAACGAGAGCATTAGATTTTGTCGAATCACGGTCGGGCAATCGAACGACCAGAGAAAACAATTCGTCAAATGTCATGAAATATTTTTGAAGTAGTCGGGCGAAGTGAACGTATCGATGCTATTGTCAGCGTCCGATCGAAGCCACCGAGATTGGTTGCTTATGACGAAATAACTTTTGACTTCGTTTGATTGACACGAAATTCGAGAATACGTGAATAGATATTTCGGCTTAATCCAACCAGTCACGCCTCATTGTAGTTATGCACATAGTTAATATCCTCAAAGTGATTCGTGCGTTTTTCGAGTGGAAATAGCCACGGGCCGGATATCGTAATCGGTTTACGATCGATCTCGTAAAGTTCACCACTTATAACCGGAGCCAATCATTCGGTCAATTTTGCGGTGGCTCGAATCAATTCGACAAAAATATTTCGCAAGGCCATCTCATTCTCGATACGATCGTGGAGAAGTGGCACTTGCTTCGCCGCAATGATGTCGACTTACGGATTACTCGATTATTATTCATCCACGAAGAGTCACGAGTTTACGTTTCAGGCTGATTAATAATAAAACGATGCCAGATTATCCTGTCAACGAGTTTCAGAATCGCACTGTGGGAAATTATTTACATTCTTCATAAACGTGAACCTCTCATGACGAGTATTTATAATGTCGATCGCTGTAATTTGCCAATCACTCTCGTGCTGCACTCGGTCACGAGGGACAGGCTACACGGGCCGTTTCTTGTCAATCAAAGCATTGCGCAAACTCAAAGACGTGGGTGCAATGATTTCTTTGGCAGTAATTACGGGACCGTCGGAATAATAAAAGGAAACGAAGTACCTGCCACGAATTTGTTATATGATAACAAAAATATGGAAAGGAGATCAATGATCCAATGTTGTTCAAAACGTAGGTCGTTTGAGTATACACCGTCGTGACAATTTGACAGGTGCCGTTCTAGTCTTACACACAAAGTGATGTGTCGAGCATCTGTCCAGCCTTTCGAAGCAAGCTTTGGATATTTTCTCTCTGCAATACTCTGACAATTAAATCCTTCAATGAATGTATAGTGTCACCGTGATTCGTGGAAGGTTTGGGCCAATAATAATTTTTAAGTGCGGTCGAACCTCGATATAACGAAGATTTGTCCATTCCCTTCTGATAGACACCCTATACCTTGATACAACAACAAAATAATATACATTATGCTCTAATTGCTAGTAAAAATTGTTCCAATTTAAACCATTCTTTCATCCGTATATTTATTCCGTATATTTCATCCGTATATTTATAATACTAATTAATTTTTTCCGTATATTTATAATACTAATTAATTTTTTTTAAAGAACATTTTAAGGGACATGATCTCGAAATAACGAAAACTCGATATAACGAACTTCCCTAGAGATTCGTTATATCGAGGTTCGACTGTCTGTTAACAGGTCTAGTGCTACCAGTCGGAAACACCTAATTTTTGGGATTTTTTTAGAATACCGTGATGATAAATTTCTACAAAACTTAGGAATTTGAAGAAAAAAATTTGAAGAACACTCTATAACTATTTTGTTTAAAAATATTTAATTAAAATCGATTCACAGCCGATGTCCGGTGAGCATCTTTCGAAAACTTATTTTGCCGTGAGCAATGCCCTTCTGAACCAGGTTATCCAATATAAAAAAATTAAGCAGATGTTAGTACATTAGTACTATGATTAATCGAAGGAATATCGCACTACAAAAAATTTGTGTGTTCAAGGCGAGAGTCTTCATTTGCGAATAAAATGGGCATTTTTCGTTCATCAGATCGAAAGTATACAGCGGGAAAAAAACCTTCAATCAAATACTATATATTTACATCTAGAAAAAGCTCTAAAAATCTCCGAAAGATCGATGCAGTAGTTTTCGAGATATTTCGCTCACCGACTTCAAAAACGTACTTTCGAAAAAAAAGCGTTTAAAGTTTCGAACGACGCTGCGAGCGTCGCGACGGGCGTCAACATAAAGCCTATAAAACTGTGAATTTTTATCGGATCACCTTGAAATTTCCAGGGAACATTTGTAAGATGATTGATAAAATATATTGGTTTTGAAAAAAGTGATTTTTCGACTTTCACAACTAGGCATAACCTCTCAACGAGGTTCGTCCTTTCCAACTCGTTTCCCAATCACTCGGTTAGTCCAGGGTTGGTCTCCATCACCCCTTAACCATCACCCCCCGGGAATCTGGTTCAATCGGTGCGAAAGAATCGCGTACAGACGGAGCAAAAAGGAAGCAACGTGCGTTCTTCAAGCTACACCATATTTCCGTTACCGGACGACGAAGAATGTTCATTACACGCGGCATTCGCACTGATACTGAATTCGTCGTAAGGCATTTGAACGCGAAGTGGTCCCGTTTCCTTCGATCAACGCGAAAGGAAAAAATACGACAAGCAGCACGAACTAGTCGGAGCAGTTGGCCGTATTAGGTTCTATCGTTATAAAGGAAACTTGCGACTTGGGCAATCGATTATGCGAGAGGAGAGTCCCGGATGGCAATTGCGATTACTGTAGAACGCGATAACGGCAGGGCGAGCCAGTAGCTGTCTGTTTGTCCATAAAAAGACGTCGTATCACTGATTCGTTAGTTCGATGCATAATCATTAGCGATCGGAGATTTTGCGGAAGTTTTGTGGATTTCACATAAGTATTACGAGTCTCCAAAGATTTGTTTTTTTTCACCCAATGCTAAATCTTTTTTTATGGAGATAAACATTTAAAAAATTGAAAAATCAATTAATCAAATGAATAATGATAAATTAATGAAATTAATCAAATAAATTAAAGAAATAGTCAATTGGTCAATTGAAAAATGTAATTAATTTTACAAAGATAATCGTTTTATTGATAAAAATAACAATTCACATTTCTCAAAGGCGTAACTGTATTTTTTTTAAGACAAAATATAACAACCCGTTACTAATTCGAAAAAAAAAATCGACGTGGATTGAAGAAAATGTTGATTGTATGACGTGTAGTCAACCCGAGAGACATCAATTTAGTGTGTGTTTTGGTATGGCAGCTTTATGATCGTAGGTAACTATAGCCGCACCGAAGGAGGTATTTAAGTGGTACCAATCATTAGGGTTCTTGCAGACTAAAACGTGAGCTCCTACCTTAATATGTATACGCCCGGTGACTAAGATGGGATTTCTTTTTTCATAATTCAGATAATGAACGCTCATTAAAAGATGGTGGCCGATTTACTCTCGCAGGCGCAACCCGGCAGACTTGCTATCATTCATTTCCACCATCGCCCTTGTTTCACGTAGCTTCAGGCCATATTGTATTAAACGTTCCTTACGTAACGTCGAACAATGCTCCGGGCGTTCAAAATTGCCCTCGTTAAACGATACGAAACAATTAAGAACCTTTTCCGGAATTAACGATCGTCGCGAAACTTTCGAGGATACGTTCGTGCTCAATTTTACTTTGAACAATAATTCATCGGCGTTAGAAAGCGACATAGTTTAATCGCGTAGTTGAAAATTCGCAAGTAAATAATATTGGTATTGATGGTACATTATAAAGAGTCACTAATTATAAAGATCACTAAAGAATAACTTCGACGACGTATTGCAAATGAATGGTAAATGTAATCCAGAATTAAATGAGAGTATGTAGAAATTCATATAAATACAGAGTGTTTGGCACATGGACCGACACAATTTTTTGGGGAATTGGGGGGGTCATTTGATACCTTTTTCACCCTTAGACCCTATGTCCTAAGGGTCACGGTAATTAAGATATGATTTTTTTCGTTTTTTTAATTACCCGAAATTGCACCTTTAAATTGTCATAACTTTTTTGTTTGTGGTTGTAATAGCACGAAATAACTTTTGTTGTATTGTACAATGTATGTTTATCATAAACAAATCATTATTTGATACAATTGGTTTCAAGAAAATGGCTTCTAAAGTCTTAAAAATGCGTAAATCGATCAAAAATGTCAACTTCTAAATTCATTATAAAAAAAAACTAAAAGCTATATTGAACTTAGCTTTGTTTCAAAAAGTTGTCTAGTTTATAGCCTTTCCAATGATATGCTACATGTCATAGAAATAATTCATGATGTGGTCAAAATAAAGAGAATAAGTTTTTTTATAATGAATTTAGAAGTTGAAATTTTTCATACATTTACACATTTTTAAGACTGGAAGCTCAAGAGACATTTTCTTGAAACCAATTTTATCAAATAATGATTGATTAATAATAAACATACATTGCAGAATACAACAAAAGTTATTTCGTGCTATTACAACCACAGATAAAAAAGTTATGACAATTACCGTGACATAGGGTCTAAGGGTGAAAAAAATCGCAAATGACCCCCCCCCCCCCCCTAGTCCCCCCAAAAAATGTGCATGTATTTTTTTATACTTAGTGCACTTTTATCTGGGGAAACCGCTGTGACGAGTAACAAAGATAGATTTTTTTGCGTTTTCTCAAAGTATACATATTCAAGAATATATCAAAAAAGGTTTAGGTTGAAATATTGAAAATTGACCAAGTTACAGATGATTTAGTGAGAGCAGGTAACGCAACGATTTACGTATGCTAAAACTTTCAATCGCGTTTTTTTTCAAAACGACTTTTCTCGACTTGCCCGGAATCATAACTAGGTATAATTGTCCGATTTTCAATTTAAAAACACCGAAGTTTCTCCAATTGCAGTAGCTATGGTTGTACGTGGCTATTTTTTTATTTAGCATTTTTTAAGCCCCCGAATATAAGTAAAAATTTCACCACAATTATACCTTTCTTTGAACACCCACCATTTTGTGTTTTTTTTTGTTTCGCAAAATGGTTGCGTCCAACGAGAGTTACATTTATATGGATTCTAAAATTGTTTTATTTTTATTTTTCAGACCAACCATTGTCAAGTTATCGTTTCTGCCCTTGGACCATATTTATTATACAGAGGCTCTTATACCTCAATAACCTTGTTAATTTTTTATTTTGTGAATGAAAAATTTACACGAAATAAGTTGAATATATGCTTAATAACATACCCTTTTTTCAAATCCCAAATAAATAATCTCGCAGACGAAAAATAATCGAAAGACCGACCTTTTTCGGCCCGTCACAGTGGTGTCCTCCCTTAATCTTCCGTTGACATACATACCTCTGGCTCACCTGTCATTAACAACCCTTTGATCGGGGATTATTTAGAAAAAATCCGTAATGCATTTTTTAAACTTCTCCATATGTCCGCATAATTGAAATGGGGTGAATGTAAAATAAAATTGTTGTGAAAAATGATTGAAAATTTTCAATTTTTGAAAAGTGGGCATCTCATTTAAAACTAGTTCGAGTAAAAATGATCCAGTGTGTCAACGCAAGGTTAATGACATTTTATTCGAAATTTTATATCAGGATAGTCATAATTTCATTTGGAATTATTGTTTTCGCATTATTTGAAATGATTAACAATCTAATATTTATCCGTGCCAATCGTTCATTGACTACGCGTATGTGTCTGCCTTCCGCATGCTAATCAATTTCGGCCTTCTCATCCTGTTGGTGTATAATATTAAAAACAGTGGTGGTCACGAGAAACGAAAGGAAGAGCGTGAGGCGAGGTTGTGGAATTATAGGTCGCGATTCTATCACGATGCTCTCACTCACGGACATTTCGCGAATTCTTGTAACGCCGCAAATCGTTTAATCGCGATTGCGTGATTGTCGGATACGGCCCGTTTTTTGCCTTCCTTCTTCGCGAGAATACGAAGCACGATCGTGGCGCACTTCCGTCCGATTGCACAGATGTAACGTAACTTTTAGCTGTTTCTCTTTCGACGCTCTGGCTACCTGCCCGAAAACCTATCGCAGATTTGTAATCGTCGATATTCGTTGCACCACCAGTTCGAATTCCCATAAATTGACGACGCTGAAGTTTGCATCGTTGGAATGCAACGAAAAATAATTCTTTTTAATCGTTCAATTTTTGTTGGCTCTGAAAATCAGTTGAACGTTTTTACGTATTCTTATGTTTGTAGAGATTTATGGCCTCAATTTGCAAAAAAAAAATGCTCTGGATAAGCATAAAAATAAAAAAAGGGGAATAAAGAAAAAAAAATCGTTGCATTCCAACAATGCAAACTTCAACGTCATATAAATTGTACATATAATCCTCCACAAAAGAGAAAAAAGTAAAAATAGGTAGGTTTCTAATGGAATAAAAAAACAGGTACGCAATTGTTAATGTGCGTTTGATAAATTTATGTACAAAATGATGGCATAGATTTGTAAAATTTTAAAAATTAATGAATATCAATATTAGCGATTCAAGGAATTCAATGAGCAATAAAAAATTAAGAAAAAGGTACAACGTAGAGGCGAATAAATTATATCAATTGTTTTGTCATTCGATAATTTGAGATAATACTCCAATGCAACAGCACAAGAAAGAAAAATCCAAATGTTTGAACTTTTTTTGCGCAGGGCCAACCAAGAGAAAACTCCTAAAGAAGCGTCAATGCTAGTTTTTCAATGTTGTTATGCCCTGGAGAAATAATATTTATGTTTTAACTTTAAAAATGTTAAGATGATTCGGAAGATTTCAGTAAAATTGATATAGCTAGTTCTTCCTCATTATTTATCGCCACAATATTCTTACACGCAGAAACCAAAAATGAAGAAATAGAAAGCTTCCTTGGTTTCTAATGTGATTGATAAAATAGAATTGTATAAAGAAATTTACAGAAATATGAAGGCAAATACCGTGTGCAAATGAATGTACAGTGCGATATTCCGCTAGACTAAAAAAAAAATATAGAAATTACACGGTATAAACGACATCCCCAATAAGTCGTAAATAAAATTGTAGCTACTAAGTGACGTACAAAATCGTTAAAAAAATCCTGCAATCATATTTTGATGTTACATTTCATGGTCCCACATAGACCGAAGCCGGTATGTTCGAAACGAAGAAACTGCGGGTGAACGTCGGAGCTCTTTGCTCATTCGAATCCGCAGGCCGGAATATCGAAGGAAAAAAAGATCGTGGCGGAGCATAAAGTAAGACAGGTAAAAGTGAAGGTATATGAGAGATGTTTATATGTACAACTCGCTGGAAATGCATTTCTATCGGGAACCGAGGCTCTCGAGACTATATCAATTACTGCCCCTTTCCGTCCATCGCAATTAAGGACGCACTCCATTAAAAAAACCTGCAATTCGATCGATTAATAAACTTGGCACGTATCTAAAAATTCATTTTAATGATCCCAATGGCTGACAATCTTGCTTCTGAATCGGATAAATAATCGTAAGAAAAAATAAGGAGATAGCTCCAATTTGTTATTGTGGACTATAAAAATAAATTATATTTAAGGCGTACGCGAAAGAGCTCGACGGTTTTCTTCACTTTTACTTAAATTATAAACATTAAGAATTGTTTCATAATTTTGTGATGGAATCGCGAAGACTTTCAACGTTTTTTTTTTTGTGAGTCAAGCACAAGATTAATTCACTACACAATGAATTGTTAGCAACGGTATGAGTGTATGCTCGTTTGCCAAAGCCAATTATTTGGACAAAAATTTGACGGAAATGCTGCATATTTATATATTATCTCAAATATGAATATTAAGATTTCAAAATTAAGGCGGAACACCACTGTGACGGGTTAAAAAAAACTGATTTTTTTTCGCATTTTCTCAAAGTATAGATATTAGAAAATATGTGAAAAATTTCAAGTCAAGATATTGAAAGTTGACCAAGTTACAGACGGTTCTAGTATTTTTAAGCCCCTTAATATAGGTAAAAATTTTGCCGAAATTACACGATTTTTTTTAATACCCGCGATTTCGTGAATTTTTTTTTCGAAAAACGGCCACTTGCAACGAGAACTATATTTGTCTACACTATAAAACTTTTACATTTTTATTTCTCAGACCAACTATTGTCGAGTTATCGATCCGGCCGTTGGACCACATTTTTTATACAGAGTTAATTTTTCATTTTTTCAAATAAAATCTTGCATGAAATAAGTTAAATGTATGCTTGATAACATACCTTTTTTCCAAATACAAAGAATGAATAAACAAATTTCGAAAATGAGCAGGCCATAATTCTCCGAAGAAGAATTGAAGTCTTGAGAACTGGATTAATGAATGAGAAATGTACTACGAAGAACGTTGAATGAACGCTGGGAAAAGTCCAATTTCTGAATACACAAATATAACTATATGTATGTATAGATATGTCCAACGACTAGGATGTAAAGTACAGTCGCGACGATGTACATAAATCTCAAGTACCATTCAGAAGCGTTGTTATATATATTCAATCGTACGTTTATCGGTGCATCTAATACACTCCGTTCGTTACGTCGACCAAACGACGATCCCCAAGTCTCGTGTTACATTCGGCTCTACACGAATCATATCACGCTAACAAATCTTAGCATTGTCTATATTTTCGCTTTTTTCCTAGTGTTGGAAAGACCCGCTACTTGAAGGACGGGTCGCCGTGATTTCGTTTAGAAAGGGTTCGATTTTTTTTCTAACACTTAAAAATGACAGTCGCCAAATCAAATCGCGAGTAACCGTTCTGTTAATTAGCCACGATTTTTCTACGCCTATTCATAAATCTTGCTCGGACCCGAGGCGCTTTTCAGCAAAACAGCGAACGGTGAAACGAGGGACAGTTGATATATTTCCACGGCATCGCCACCAATTTCTCACGACATATAAATAATATACAATTTATTTTCACTTACCACCTCAAGCCGCGGTCGCGGATTGTCAGAAAATGGAACTAACCTGAAAGAAACAAAAAATGCTTCGCGTTAATTGATATTTTTCGATGAACGCTTCTTTAGGGTGCTCGATTATTGGATTTAAAAGTTTACGAATCGGGTAAATGCATATGAAACATTCTTCGTTAGAATATTGTTTTCCTACATATTTTTTCACATAATTCAAATTACTCATTCTTTTTTTAATTATTTCTGGAACTTCTTGACAATACGTCGTATGGTTTCAGCTAATGGATTTTCTAAAAAAAAGTATGGCGCATCGTTTGGATGAAAGGTTCGAAAATATATTTTATAGGAAGCGACGTTGATATTGTTTCGTACTGTATATTTTTTTCCAAGTCAATCACGTGTCAGATCTGCGGTGGGCAGAGATGGGCAAACAGTAATTGAATTAACAACTAACAATTACAATTACTACTGTAATTGATAATTTAATTACTTTGTAACAGATTACTGAAGTAACTAGTTACCACCAGTACCAAGTGCAATTTAATTGAAACCTAATCTGATACAAATCAACCTATTACCTATTAATCAAAATAATGTATTTGTGGATAAAATTGCATTGTGTGTAAAATTACATTAAATAATATAATTGTGCGTGTTACAAAAATCCGAGTTACAGTTCTTGAAATTCACGAGCGCGAGTGGACCTTACATGTGGTAATTCGTGTAATCGCGGGTTACAGTAGTGTGCGCAGTTTGCGTGTCTACTAGGCACAAAAGTTGTGTGTACAGTTGACAGTCGCGCACACACCACACTTGATCCAACTTTAGAGGTTAAGATGATATTTTCTCGTAAATTATGCCATAAATAATAACGACGTAATTCGATTACAAAGTATTTGAATACATTCTAATCAGAATACTTTGTAACTGAGGCATTAGGCCACAGTAACGGGTATAAAATCATGTGCGAATTTAACAATTTTTTTTCGTATGAAAAAGTGTTTCACACATAAAATTAATTACACATATATTTAGTATGAATATCAAGCTGTTAGAAAATATATATATATTTTTTTTCCGATGTACAAAATGGCCGACTACTAATATTTTCTTTTGTTATCTTTTTTTTCAGGCGCTCCGCGACGTGACTTTTAGCATCTATAATTTTTTACCTAGAACAAAAAACAAAAATTCTCGTCAATCTACATTAGAATACCTAGAGAAGTACGTACGGAATTTAAAAAATACTGTTTTATTCAAAAGTTGTAGGTATTTGAACGTAAGAAATGAATTTTCAGTGAAAAATTTCGTTA